>CM045492.1:13851766-14451766 GCA_024704745.1 Rosa lucieae | reverse complement strand
AAAAAAAAAAGATGTGACAGCATAAAGCATGGTGTGGAGCTAGAAACATATTGTGGTGAGAGAATTGGACGGTTTTTGGATTTGGGGTTTCTAGAAAATTGGTTTGAATGAGGGTTTGGGAAAATGGCTGAAAGCCAGACTTATGCTTGAAGGCTTGAAGGCCTGATTTGCTTTAGGTGTTTCTGAATTTCTAGGTTTTACTAGATTGTGTTGGATGCCTATCTCAATCCAAAATCTCGACTCCATTGGGAACACATGATTTCTGGGTAAAGCATTTCTTCTTCAATCCAAACACAAATCATGCATTAAATCCAGGAGAAGAGGTGCTTACTTGAGAGATGAGGATATAGGAGAAAGTGAAAGTTGTGACAGCAGTCAACGATAGTTGCAGCAGAGGTAGCAGCAGTGACAGAAAAACCTAGAACAAGGTGGACGAGGAATTTTGAGAATTGTAAGCTCATTATATGAGGAAGAGGAGGAAATCTCTTGACTGATCACAAGACTTCCCTTTCAATGACTAATAGAATGAATCAATCGTACTTAGGGATTTTGGCTAACTCTCTATGTACTAGGTTGTTGCGGGGAAAAGGTGAGATATGAGATTGCTACAGGGAAGGGAGGTTAGAAGGAAACGAAGAAGCAAAAAAGGGAAGTTGGGCTTTTCCACCATGGACTTTGGATTTTAAAGGAAAGGCTGGCCCAATTCTCATGTTCACCATTTTGTTCTTGACTTAAGTCATTGGGCTTGGATTTCAGGCCCAATACCGAAATCACCAACGACACTAAATCAATAGATGAGCATTATGTGTTTCCATAACCTTCCACACCACACCCACTCCTGCAAGCCCCAAAAGCGTAGCTGTGGCTTGGGTCCACATGCGTAGCATGAAGGTTCGAGTAGATATGTAATTTTTTGTATTCCGAATGCGGTTTGCATATGTATTTTCTTATTGGGCTTATAATGTCTGTAGGGAATGTCTCATGCTTTTTTGGGTATCAACATTAGCCCCCTTAATTATGTGGGTCATGCACTGATAGTGATATGAGCCACATAATTAAAACAAAAATTGAAAGCATGAAGATCAAATATTTGAAGGTATTGACTGTGAAAGCTTACAGTTGTGTATAGACTTGATGATGTATAATGCAATAAAGATTAGGGTTTATGATAGTTGCTTAAAATGATGCATTTTAAAAGACGTGAATAGAGATAGAAGTGAGAGAAATGGATTGAATAAATATAGGCTTGATGAAAAGATGTTTATGAAAATTTTGAGTAGAAGCGAGAAATGTGAACTTGTAAGAGTAAAAATATAATGAAAGATAAATTTAAAAATTGTGAGTTCTGAAAAAATTGTCAAGCCAAGTTGAGATCGTTAAGGAATTAATTTACGATCTCGGAAATTAATAAAGTTGCTCGAGATTATTTTTTAGAATTTTTCATACGGTGAAATCCTTGATTTAAGAATGTGATAATAAAGTACACGACACGCGAGGAGTTCATGGAAATTTTCGGGAGTTTTTCGGGCACCCAAACTATTTATTATGACTTTTGAAATTTGGGAATTATGAAAATTCATTTTGGATAAAAAAAAAATGTCTTGATGTGATCTGAACTGTTTAAATTAGCACAGCTTGATCTGAGCCGTTGAAAATTATTCAAAGGAGTCTATATGGGTCCCAGATCGTATCTGACGACCCAGAAATCTCGAGAACGTTTTAGAACGCGCGACCAGTTTTGGCGACCCGGAGACCCGTGACGATGACCCGACCGGAACTCCCTCGTCTGGCGATGACATGATGGCGGACCACCTTCGTTTGAATCCTCTTTCCAGCACCGACATGCCTCTGGTCATGGATCGTCCATGCATGGAGCAAGGAGAGAGAACGGAAGCTTGACAAATTTGGGTCATTTTCCTGCGACTCCGGCAGTTTACCGTTACTGGTGACACTTGAGGTGAGGAAATCCTTCTTCTCTACACACTAGTATAACTTGTTTTTGGATTAGATTGAGTTTTGATCGAGTTGCTCTTTTGGGTGTTTTCGGCTTTGACGGAGATATTGTTCACTGCGGCTATCCTTATGCTTCTGGGTTTATCTCCAATCTCCTGGTGGAGCATGGATTGGCACCTGGTGGAGATCGACTCCTTGAGTGCAGAGCCGACCCTGAGGGTAGCTACCTGAGGCAGCTGCCTCAGGCCACCAGCTTCTGGGGGGCCTCTGAAGGTTTGAGTTCCAGTATGCTTAGTATAATATATATCAACTTTGCGAGTTTGAAACAGGTTGGTTGTGTTAGTGCGGTGGTGATGTGGTCTTTGCACTATCTTGGTAATTGGGGTTCGACTCCTCATGATGTCTTTTGAGACAAGAGCGTTTCCTTCTTTTGTTTTACATTTTCAGTTCATTCTTTTCTTTTATAATCTATAAACAGTAACATAATTTTTATTATATACTTTTTTCTTGATATTATTTTTATAATGGAAAAATGATTTTCTATAGCTATTTGAAAAAAAAATTTATTTAAACTTCATGTAAGGCCACATTTTAACTATTTGCCTCAGGCCTGTACAATCTCAGGACCGGCCCTGAGTGGGTTGAATTGGTGAGTTTGGGGTTAAATTTCTTGAATTTGGAAAAGAAAGGAATTTGGGTGCGCTGTGTTCCTCGTCGAATGCAGACCTGCAAATGGGGTTCCAATCTTGATCTGGTTTAATCACATGGTGAGTTTGTTTGAAAGTTCTGGGTATCGTTTGGTTTGTTTAGCTTATGGAAATTGATTGCTACGTTTGTATGTTCACTGTGAATCGAAAGTTGTTGAGTGCAGTGAATTAAGGAAGATTTGAAATTGTAGTTGGTATTAGTATTGGTTTGTGAAGAATGTGATTTGTGAAAGGTTGTTTAAATAAAAAATTGGTGTCCATAGTGATTTGAAGAAATTACTATGTGACTGAAATTATTTAGAAAAATCGGAATGTTATAAGAGTTTGGAAGTGGAAGCAATGGCATAAGAATCCGATAATTTTTGAATCTCAGATTATTAGTTGGAAAAGTGGGACTTGGTATTGGTAATATTTGGTTGTGACTGGTCAAATGTTGGTCAACCTCGGTCAATTCCTGGTCAAACTAGAAAACTGGTCAAAATCGATGAAATTTGCATCTTTATTTCCTTAAAGAAGGTTATTTATATTATTTATGTCGGAATCTAAGACTCCAGTTACTCGAGGAACGGAAGGTTCGTGAATCTTAGATGACGTGAAGTAAACAACTTCGAAATCCAGGTAGGGGATTTGGAACTCTCCTCGATTAGTGGTTTTCTTACATTATGTTATTTATAAAACGATGCATGTTAACATGCATCTATCTTAGCATGTTAAAATGCAACGCGTACTAACCAAACTGTGAGAGATTCGATGGCTTGAGAGCGAAGGGTGACACTGACTTCCTTAGGTTCGATCCCCTTGACCTCTGAAGGGTTAGCTACACCAGTCGGACGGTGTGTGATCGCAATGACGATCCCATCCGTGTGTGTAACTAGGTAGCGAAAGCTTTCGCTACGCTTACCTGGTTATAAATTAATATGAGGTAAGGTAGTGTAGTGGGTCTATGGGATCGACCGTCAGGTAATACTTGGATCTGGCGCCGTATTTATTTAAGCATCATGCATCAATTTTCAAGTTGAAAAATAAGAGAAAGCATCATGCGTCGTTCTTAAATGAAATAATTTAAGTGTGTTTTTATACTGTGGCCACAAAGCAATATTCGAACATATGTAATTATGGATCCAATCCATATACATTCACGAACCACCTCATGAAGAGCAATAATCTCTACATTGTTCGAAGATATAGAGACTAGGGTCTATTCTATAGACCTCCAAGATATCGCGGTTTTACCCATGGTGATCATTTAACCAGTTTGGGAATGACTTTTGTGTGGGTCAAAAAGATACCCAACATCAGCAAAACCTTCCAAAACACATGTCGTTTTGGGATGGGGATAGAGGATGCAAGCCAGTGTTGGCGGGTTCTTGGTGTGTGATGGTCCGAATCTATCATCTCTCTGTAGGGACAGAACAAGCCCATATCAATCGTATATCTCAAGTACCGAAAAATATTTTTTACACCAATCCAATAGCGTCACATTGGCGCAAATCTATATCTAGCTAACAAGTTCACTACAAATGAGATGTTCGGTCTTGCACATTGAGCTAAGTACAATAATGTGCCTATTATACTTACGCATGACACTTTTGCCTTTAGCACGTCTTCATCGTCATCATCCTTAATTTGGACGAAGAGGATCCTTTTCAAGATCAAGACTATGGACGATCATGGGGGTGCTTGAAGGCTTGACCTTGTCAAAATGTGTAAGCATCTATCAACACGATGCTCAAGTTCCAAACCGAGACATAAACATGTTTTCCCAAAATCGTTCATCTCAAACTCAGATTTCAAGTGCTCAGCGGTTTCCCTTAACACTTTAAGGTCTTTCAATGAAGATCATGTCCAACATGAACCGTGATAGAATCCGAAACTTGTTAGGGAAATGCGCGGGCATATCCCTTCCCAATTAAGTAGTCACTTTAGTGAGCATTTCAACTTTATTGCAAACGCGCTTCACTAGTCTAGAACCACTTGACTTGGGTAAATGAAGTTCACTAGAAACCTTCATGTATATTCCGTATCTAGATCCCCATAGAAATACGTAGTGACCACATTTGTAAGCTGCATGTTCAATTATTCAGAAACTACCAAACTGACAGGGTAGTGGAGTGCAATGACATCCATTACGAGAGAATATGTCTCATCAAAGTCAATTCCAGGGTGTTTTGTGAGAAGCCTTGTGCTATAAGACGAGATTACTTTCTTTTTCTCTCATCACGCTTTCTAATGAAGACCCATTAGTCAACAAGTTTTATGTCAGGAGGTGTTGGCATCACTGGCTCAAAAACCTTATTTTTCGTTAAAGAATCCAACTTAACCTAGATCGCATCTTTCCATTTAGGCCAAATCTCTCTACGTTGGCATTCAATCATCAACAGAACGTGGTTCGATATCATCAGACTCAACAAACTCATGCGCAACTACATCATCAATTATGGTGGAGTTTCTATCCCACGTCTCATGTACACTAGTGTAATTTTCAAAGATCTCTATATTCTCCGAAATAGGTTCTGACGTTGAGTCGTCCCCCAACGACAACCATAATCCGGAAGATTCTCATTAGACGGATTTTGAGTGTCAATGATCCAACAATTGGGTTGTGCCAAAGTATCATTCGAACCCACGGGCCTCCCAAGCATCCTAGCTGGGGCCATGGCCTACAACGCTAGAGTGCCACTCTCTTTGGCATTGGCGCCATGCGTACCTCCATGTAGGGTGGCGCTACGTCCCCTCATAGGGACATCCTTCCTTGCAGGCATGTTTGCAGCAGATATGTGTGATCTCGTCACTTTAGTGGGGATTGAGATGAGACATAGTGGGGACAGGCCACGACAATTCATGTCGTTCCTGCTAAACATTCGTGTTCTTATCTTCCCCTAACGATTGGAAGACTATCTCATCAAAGTGACAATCTGCAAATCTAGCGGTAAAAGATCACCTAGCAAGGGCATTAAGTGACAGACAATTGTTGGAGTCTCAAATCCAACTTAGTTGTTGCCCATTCTTTTGTAAGGACCCATCATAATGCGCTGTGGCAGCACAATTGGCACATAAATAACACACTCAAATATGAGTAAGTACAAGATACTGGTACCCAGTCACTAGCTGTAACGCAAAAGTAGATTGAGTGGTGATGGGTCATAGACAAATTAGCATGGCTACATGCAATATTGCATTACCCCAAGAAGATATAAGGAGATTGGTGCGCATTATCAATATCCGGGCTACCATCGTAGTTGTTTCCGCAACACCATTTAGGTGTGTTCATGGGAATATGATGTCCAACATTAGTCCCAATGCAATAACCATCGAAAGTTTTCGATCTAAACTCTCTAGCATTGTCAAATCCAATTGATTGAATAGGATGATCTGGGGAGTGAGCCCGTTGTCATATGATATGTACTAGGAGCGTAGCATAAGCAAAATTACAAGTGGACAATGGCACAACACGTGACCAGCGTGTTTGCGTGTCAACCAACATTATGAGATATTTAAATGTCCGCAAGTTGGTTGAACTAGTCCATAGAATCCCCAAGGACTCTATGTAAGAATATAATGAATATTTTCATATTATTTGCATAGGATGGTCTCAATCCTAATTTTCCTAAGGAACAGGCTTTGTAAAATGATCGAGAGGCTCTAGAAGCAACCAATTAATGAGGATTTTGGTTGGGGTTGAGCGTCTAAAATGCCATTTGAAGCAAAGTTTGTGATTGTAGCATCACCTAGGGTGCCATCACCATGATATGGACTGTGCCAGCCCTAGGCTGGAGTGGCGGTGGCGGTGGTCACACTTATTCCAAGAATCAACTTTTGATTCATGCTTCATTTCGCTCGAAAGAAAGGATGTCCATGTGAAGTCTTTTGTAGACGGATCATCATATCATGACTAGGATGACCTATCCTGTTGTGACAAAGCAAATATATGTCTAAATCCAATAGATCTTCTCTAATAAATTTATTGGATTTAATAGGTCGAATAGTGACATAGAGTCCACTAGAGAGACACATAAATTAAAGGATTGCAATGGAACTCATTTTCTTTCTCTACATGCATTTCAGCATAGAATCCGTTGACTATTCATAGGTGTGATTTTCCCTATAAACGTAGAGAGTTTCTATGGTAGTAATCAAGGTGCCATGTGGCAAGGGTAACTTGGGCTATTCCATGTCCTTGAAGTAATACTGATGGCCCAGCCATAGTAGTTACAATGTAATATGCTCATAATCAAAATGGAGTTATAATGAAAAGAACTCGAAATTTTATTCATAAGCCAACAGAGTATATCGTTGTCTCTTAACTATTAAGAAAATCTAATCCAAATGCTAGCTAATGCAAAGCAAAGGTAGTTGTTTGACTTCTTTCGGAAACTCCAAAATAAATATGACCAGGTGAGTAGAGAGATGTTGGTGGAGCAAGGCTCGGTTAAGTACCACTTATCTCAAAACCTTCCTAGACATCATACTCATTTTGGATAAGCCTATGTGAAGAAAACTAAACCAATGGCATTTACTACAAAGTATATGGCAATTGTCTATTACATTTCTTGGAAAAATAAAGACTTAAACAGAACTGGCGATTTATTGATCTCAGCTAGATTTGTAGTCTTCAACCCTTCACTTTAGATCCTCTTCTTGATCTTTTTACTCCATGTAATGAGCTTCTTTTGCATCACAATATGTTTTGTAGGCGGTGACAACACTCTTACGAGATCTACAAATGTGTGCCCAATGACCAGATAATCCATATCGAGAACATACATCTCTGTGCTCAGACTCCATTGATTGAGGCACTTTGAAAGCATCACTTGGATGGCTCTTAGTGTTAGTGGCGCCACCAACATGGCCAAAGGCGTTGCCTCCCTCACTCTTCTCATGTTGATCTCTTCGGTTCCGTGTTCGCTTGGCGGTTACCTTCCTCATTAGAGCTAGAATATGGACCAGAACGTCCAGAATTGTCCCTAGATATAGGATTTCGCTCTTGGCACCCTCCCTCAGGAGCGCGACTATAATTGGACTCCGGAATATGCTCTGTTCCCATGGGTCTCGAATTATAGTTCTTCACAAGAATGTTGTCATGCTTTTCAGCGACATTCATAGCTCCAATGAGCTCATGAAACCTTGTGATCCTTCTTGTAGTAACATCGATTCGATAGTTTTTTGTAACCATCAAAGCAGAGACGGGGAAGGTAAAGAGAGTCCTCTCTATCAACATTGCATCTGTGATATATGTTCCACAGAATTCCATTAAGGATTTAATGAGAAATGCTTCTGAGTTGTAGTCAATAACTGACTTGAAATGACAGAAGCGAATGTTATGCCATCTCACTTCTAGTTTAGGAAGTAGGGAGTCAGGGACAATACCAAATCTTTCTTCGAGTGAGACCCACAGCCTTCTAGGTCTTCTTCATTAATATACTCTTACTAGAGCGAATCATCAATATGACGAGTTATTAGGATGATGGCTTTCGCCTTATTTGCCTCTAAGGCTGCTCTATTTGCTACCAAAGCTTGAGCTTGCTCAGCAGTTAGCACATCCTGGCTAGGCTTGAGTATCCAGGATTCCATCGGTCTTGAGATGCTGGCGGACATCACGAATCCACTTGTGATATCTAGAGCCAGTTGTTCCCAATGGAGTGAAGTCCAGTCTGTTCAGGTTACTCATCCTAAAAGAGAACAAGAACTTAGTAGTTTTGGAGCTTAAAAGACTACCACGAAGAACATATAAAATTTCTGAGCGTAGTCGCTTCCAAAAAATCAATTCCAAGAGGTATTGGATTAGATCGAAAAAATGATGTGTTTGTGGTCGATCATAACATCTCAACAAACTATAAGTTTGGAAGACTTTACAAGCTCCAAGCAGAGTGAGCACGAACCCCCATAGTAAGGCTTTTGGTCTCCCCTATGAAGAAGAAAAAGGGGTAGAAGAAAAGAGGTTGCAAGTCCCTGATAAAATGAAGAGAAATTGAAAAAAAAAACTCAAAAAGGGGAAGTTTTAGTTAAAAAATACCTCAAAATAGTTATTGGAAAGTCGCCGGAAAATCTCACCGGAAAATGGCCCGAAAAGTCGCCGGAGCTGATGTGTCACAGAAGCTGACGTGGCGGAGCTGGCCTGTCGCCGAGGTAGGCTGGTGACGTCAGTGGGCCGAGTCGTCTGTGGGTTGGGATACTTTTTCTTTTTTCCTTTCTTTCTGCCAACTGGGCTTCTGATCTTCTAGTCTTCTGGGCTGCGGCTTGGGCTGAATCTTGGGCTGCAGCTTGGGCTCCCTCCTTTTCTTTTTTTTTCTTCTTCTGTCAGTTTTTCTGCAAGAGATTTTGGCTGCGGTTCAATAACTTCCAGACCGGTTTTTGGGTTTTTCTTCAGGTTCGTGAATCATTGGATTGAAAAGCTTCTGCTGGAAAAATTTGGTAGTAATCTGAGGTCCGTAAGGTGGTGAACTAGTAAAGTATTTGCTGCGGGTGATTTGGAGTTTCCGGTGGCCAGTTTGGTAGGTTTCCGGCTAGTTCTGGACTCCTGGGATCAAGCTCTTTAAGGTGTGAGGTAGAGGCAGAAAAGGCTTCATGGTTTGGTATTTGAATTTACAGTTTTAGCTTCTTGAATCAGGGTTTGGCTATTTGTTTTAAAGTTAGGGCTTCGTGCTGATAATGTGTTTAAGGAAAACTGAAATTAGGAGAGAATTGAATCGTACTTTCATTGATAATAGAGACCCTTTATATAAAGGATTAAAGACATTGAATCAGAGTTGTACAAGGAAAGATAATTATACAATTAATCGAATATCTATGAATATCTCCGAGAATATCTCTAATTCAAAACCTATTACAACTAGGTCAAGTAACCTAGAGTTTGGGCCAGACACATATTCTAAATTTACTTGAACACAAATCTAAATTAATCATCTAAATTAAATCAATGCCATGCTCACTTTAAATTAATCACTTCAATCTTCTGCAAGTTCAGTTTTTTTGCTGGTCAAGATTTGTTAGATTTATGGGGTTCCTTCAAATGAAAAGGTAATAATGAATTGATTTTCTGGGTTTTTCCAATTGCTCAATCTGGGTTTAATATCATGTCTTTCTCCTCCTCTTTTGTAATTCACCAAACCTTTATCCAGCCAATCTACAATTTGATTATCAGGTTTCTTATTAGAATAAAAGCAGATTTTTACAACTGATGGTGAAGGATTGGAGTATAGAAAATCTATCATGGGTTTGATGAGAGAGAAAATAGACGACCAAACTCAGTATGGAATTTTGGATTCCTTGGAAAGCCATGGTTGAAGCCTCAAAATTTTCGTTTTCTTTGAAGAACATGATTAGTTTTCCTTTTCTATGAAGAACTTGATTCCTATGATAAGAAGTTGACAATGAAGAAAACCAGGAGTCTGCAAAACACAAAAGTACGTAATTCTAAATATTCTACAAATGAGGGTTTTTTTTGCTCCACAAAACACAGAGTGAAAACTAGGATTTTTTCGTTGGTTTCCCTCGTCCAGTGTCTTCGAAACCTTGGAGGAATCTGGTGGAGCAGTTTGGTTGCAGGTGGGACATTTGCTTTCCATGTTCCTGCTGCTGGGATAGCGGCAACAGTGCATCTACCTTGGTCGTGGTTGCAGGTTCGTGCTTGGCTAGGTCTTCCTAGCCAAAACGCTTTGGGTTTTGATCCTTGTTTGAGGGATTTTCAACAGTAGAGTGGGTAGCAGTGTCAAACTCTTTGGTAGTCTAATGTACGAGAGGTTGCCAGTGTTGTCACTACTCTAACGGCTAAATTTAGCAGTGCGTTGGTGTTAGTTTCTTAGCAAAAGAATATGGTTTGTGATTGTCCTATATTTTTTTTTATTACATTTTTGTTTTTAGGTAGTTTAGTGTCAATAAGTCTCTACTTTGAGTTAGAGTTGTTCCCTTATTCTCTTGAGCCAAAATTGGGTTTGGTTGTCATGCCATGTAAATGATGTCATTCTAGGGGATGATTTGATTTCAGCTTTGTTTACTTTGGTTGTCAATTTACTGACAAGTTATCCTTATACGTGATCTGGTACTTTTTGAACACTGTGTGGAAGAGGACGTAGTATTTTTTGTGGTTGACTACGAGTTATTATTGGGAATCTCAGGATTCTAACTATGTAGTTTTGGAAATGGTCTTATATTGTGGTTAGAGTTTGGGCCCTTTGGCTCGATGGTATCTGTAACCGCTATTTTACTTAGGGTTTTGGTCTATGTCTCCCCCAATTTATGCTTTACGATTGATTAATTGAAGTTTCTATTTTTTTCTTAAAAAAAAAAATTTAAAAAAATAAATAAAATACATCTTTTTTTTTTTTTATCAGGAAGTGAGGTAATAGGTCACTTAGGTTACATGAGCGAGTTAGTAACACATCCATCTAGTCAGTATTCGGACTGAGGTCCACGAGAGTCCAAATATTGATTTTAATTGATTGTTAGGTGTAAATTAAAAATAAGATAAGGTAACCATATTAAGTTTCTGTTAGTGGAAAAACATGTGACAAATTATTATTAGTGGGACAAAGTTGGGACAGAGGATTTGGGGACAGGTGTTCTGCTCTAGGGCTGACATTTTGGGTCGAACCAGCCGATTTTCAAACCGGCCTGTACCACATTAGGCTGAATTAAAAATCAACTTACCGACATTTCGGCTAGGCTACGGTATGTGTATTTGCATATCGACGATATATCGTACCGACCGTATATACGTATATACCGAACAATTCCCAAAATGTAAGTGGGGTGAATTGAACTGTTAACTTCTTATGGAGGGACATTGCTCTCAACCACCAGGACACGAGCTTTTCTTGGTACCTTGTGTACAAATTTTATATTTATTAGTTGTCCACACCAAATAATTAATATAAGAGGCGCACGAGGACCACAACCCCTAGTCTCTCTCACTCTCCTCTTTGTCTTTTCTCTTATCTCTCTGTTCTAGTGTTCTGCTCTCTCTCTCTTCTTCCAGAAAATTTTCTTCCTCTTTTTTTTTTTGGTGATAGAAGCTTGGGCTGGGCTTTCTCTTCTTCTTCTTTGTGGGTTCAATAGCTACTTTTATCCATTGGGGTTGTGCTGCTAAGTCTGAGCATGTGAAGATTTCTTCCTCTTGTTTTTTGTTGATAGAAGCTATGCATGTTCTGAACCTGTGAAATCATCTATTTATTTGCACCGGAGAATCCAAAACAGTAATCAAAGGCAGGATTCTAAAGATTTGTGAAGAACCCCAAAATTTAAAACTCTCGTTCTTTGAGATTGGGGCAGACTGGCAGAAGCTTTGCAGAGTTCTTCATTATGGTGAAATACACACTGGTTTTCCAAAAACAACATTTCAGAATCAAGTTGTTTGGTATTGATGTTGATATATTGATGAGACATAGATAAATGAAGGCTATGTTCTAGGAGGCCCAGTTGCATTTGGTAAAACCTCAATACCAACATAAACCAACCGAAAATTTGGTATACTAATCTTTCAGTTTGGGCTTTTGACGGTTTGGTTACGGTTGTGGATATGGGCTTACCGAGTAACTTCAGTTCGGTAGCAGTAGGCCCAAATTATGCTCTGTTTTGGGCCAAATCCATCCCAAACTGCTCCCATACAAACAAAGACAACTAGAAATCTAGAAAAGGGTTTTCTAGTATAAAAAAGGGTTTTGAGCAATGTTGCTGGTTTGTTTGCTTGCTGAGCTTTTTATACATTCGTTGTACATTTTACATATTTCAAAAGCTGGTTTTCCCATAATGATGGTGGTGCTTTCAACACACGCGTCTTCTATAACCACAAATTACTCTGAAACTTCATGAATAAAGGAATAGAAGAAAGTGGAAATTAATGATGGTGAAGTTCTAGGTTCATAAATTATTGATAAAGTAATCTGGAGTTCACATCCAAAACCAATTGGCAATGGATGGAGTGGCCCCAAACTCTTATAAACTCATAAGCAAGGTTCCCATTTTCCCATGTGAGATCTATACTCTCAACAAGCCCCCGCACATGTGGCCAATTTTCAAGCCATTCACATTGACAACTTATATTGGGTGATGTGGTGCCTGTATGGCCACGAGGCATGCACATATGGGATAACCCGCTCTGATACCACGATAAAGTAATTTGGGATTCATGAGGCATGCACATATAGGATAGTTTCAGATATCTTGACCCTGATTACTACCGACGTCAATAATTGACTAAGAAGGCCAGCTGTGATCGTTATGGAATAATAATAAAGTTTGGGCTAACTGGATGGGTCAAGAAGTATCATCGTGATGGGAAACTTGATCAAATTTTTGACCCAAATTTGAATGGTGAAATTGCCTTGCAATGCTTGCATAAATTTGTTTCCATAGAATGAGTTTCATGGATGAAAAAGGGATCAATCGGCCGTCAATGGATAATGTTGTGAAAAGGCTTCAATTTGCATTAGAAATGCAATGAACAACGAAAATTATTGATCACATAGAAAGGATGGTTTCAAGATGAGATTGCATTGATCAAGGACATTGAAGGGTCTAGTTCTAGTGAGCGAAGCAGTTTGGCGAAAGAATCCATCCAAAGGTTGACCGGGACAATCTTCTATGAGATCATCGATCCGGTTGGGAGATGATCGACGAGCAACATTGTTAACAAGATGAGAGAGACCTTTGTAGAATCATAAGAGGGTACGTGGATAATATAAGCAGTAAATATATACTTGTAATACATTCAGTCATAGCATTTCAACTCAATCCCAGTTTTTTTTATCAACAACTGTTATGTTAGTAATTTTAAATTCATAAGAAATGTAAAAGTATTGTGCATTTTGTTGAATATTCCGACCTGTATAAATTCCAATTTTCAATCAACATTGTAGTCTTTTTCGTTTTTTATGCTTGATAATGAAAGAGATTTCAAGTTTTTCGGCACCCGAAGCCGTTATTGCACACCGTCAATGAATTGAAATTGCGTCTAGCCCAATTAACAAACCTTTATCATGCACATCAGAGCAAAATGGGGGATTCATATTTCAAAAACCCTAGGAGAGCTTTCCTCTCAAAAAAGTTTTCAACGGCGGCATAGCCTCAGTCATGGCGACCGGTATCGGCCTCCCTCTACGTCATCTGCTGATAACACTTAGAAGCCGACCTTGTGCGGCGACCACCCTACCTTGCTCTAGGTTTCTCATCATCTCTGGCCGGAAGGAAATAGGTGATGTGAGGGTTATGGATCGGTGCTCTGGTCCGATAAGAATCAATGGGGATTGGGTGGAAGAATGGCCGTGTCGAATCAGGCCGAGGCGAGGCCGGCTCAAGTTTGGGTGGTTCACAGTCGGGAACGACCAACGCATACGGTCTGGAAGCCAAGAGATGAGAGGTCCTCGGTTGTGCGACCTCTGGACCCGGATCCAAACCGCCAAACTCCGATTGATGGCGGCGCCGGCCTTTGTACTCCAACTTATGGATGTGGCGGAGATTGTCGTCGTGCACCGTGAAGTGAATCAGGTTTTGGAATATGCAGAGCACGCTGGTGGGGTGTCTGAGTTGATGGGGGTGGCTGCATCTGGACTGGTAGCGACGGCGTCGGACGTGCTTGGCAGTGGAGCAGCAAGTGGGGTGGGCAGATCGCTTTGGGGGCCCAAATGGTTTTGGTGGCCCAAATCTGTTTGGGTGCTCAAATCATTTTGGAAGCCCAAAAGATTGTGGTGGCCCAAATCAGCTTTGAGGCTAAAATCGAATGGGCCTGGAGCGTCCAAACTTGCTCTGAGTACCTTTTGGCATTGGGCTCTTTGGTGGACCCTGCGAATAGGCTCCTTTTCTTCAGGGTTTCGTATTTGGGATCCCGGAGGATCATTACCCTACAGCTGGAGGCTCAAGAAAAGGGCAAAGGAAAGCTTTAGGTTTTCCTGGTCTTCTTGCCTATTACTAGAAAGTTGGTCTTCTGTTACTTTCATCTTAGTTTTCTCTAGTTGTACACCAATTGAGGTCTCTAGGCGACTAGGTTTACTTTTCAAAGAGAGGTTAGTAGTGAGGATTTGTTTTCTTGTAGTTAGGCTCAAATATGTGAGTGTATGTGTTAACAGTGAGGGTCACCTGTCCTTTGCTCGATAGCTTGTGCCATTTATGATTTTGGTATGAGACAGCATCTGATGTACGTGCCTTCTGGCCATGGATAAATTAATGAAGTTATCTATTTTCTCAAAAAAAAAAAAATCAGAGCAAAATGGGGTTTGCTTTCGTCTTCAGCCCCTAAGTCCACCAAGTCTCTGCCGTCCACTCATGTCGTTACTTTTCAGTGTTGGATAACCAAAAAAAAATAATCAGTATGGCAATGTAATTTATGTACCATCCAAATCCTAATTCTCTCGTTATATTTATTAAGGAATTACGTTTTCCAGTTACTCATGAATTTTGTGATTAAGTCGACAAAGATTATTTGAAAAATTATAATGTAGACAATATCCGTTTTTTCACTTGTTTGCCATGTCGATGGGATCTTAATGATTTATTGGTTTAATTTTTCAACCAATAATGATATTTTGAGTATTTAGCTTCAACACTGAAACTTCCAAATTTGCAACGAAACTGATGAATGGGTAAAATGATAACAAATTTGCAGTAGCTCGGTGACTAATAATACCAAGATCAATCAACATCAAAATTGAAGACTTATCAACTAATGTAGTGTTTGTTCTTATTGAACTAATAATTTCCCAATTGCAAGGACTAAATACGCAAATGAAAAGAGAGCAGTATTACTTGTCAAAATCTATCCACCCTATCTGTAGGTTCATATCAGGTCAAGGTATTTGTAGTGTTGCATGAGACAAACCCAAACCCTAACCCAACCTATTTATTATACGGGTTGTCCGTTTCCAACCCGCTTAACTCATTTAATAAATAGGTCGTGCTGTGTTATAAAAATAACTCATTTAAGGGTTAACAATGCGACCCATTTAACTAAAAAAATGCATAAATTGATTAAATTAGCTAAAAACTTCACAAGATGAAGAATATAAATAATTATATATAATTCATAAATAATTAAATCCAATAATTATAAAGTAAAATATTTCAAATTGTCTAATCCTATGATTAAATACTTCCAACGTCCAAAATTTTAAGAAGAAGTATAGCATAATCGGGTTATACGGGTTCACTTTGTGTTAGCCGGTTGACCCGTGGCCGACTCATGTATTAAATGGATCATGACGGGTTAACCTACGAACGACCTGCTTTTTAATCAGACAAGTTCAACCCACTTTATTTCGTGCAGGGTTTCGAGTTGTGTTATTGGGACATGTCAGAATTGACAGCCCTACGTACCCATTGACTGATGATCATTCCTACTACTCAAGAAATTCCAATAAGTGGATTAGAAACACAACCACACATATCCATGAGCAGCTTTGTTCTCTTTTCCTCTCCATCATCATACAAAGATTATCCCCGGCTGCAAAAGCTTAATCTCTACAGTCTCGCTGATCGTGGCCAGAGATTTTGCCCCTATTTCACGCTCTGAATTTACCTAACAGAATTCCCCTAACTACCCGCCAAAAGTCGCTAGTAGCTTGTATTTCTATCCTGTTTCTTATCCCAACTTCACCCGCTTGGATGCTCTTTTCTTTGTCACAGCCGGTGGCTGTACCCTTCTCAGCAGCTTCTATGCTTGTCTTATTACAGATGCTGAATTTGTGGAGACAATAAATAAGGGATTCTGTTTGAACATTGAACAAGAAAATGGTAAAGACTTCTCAGCGGATTCTGTTTGACCAAATGCAAGGACGTCCGTTCTGTTTAACTGGTTGGTTCGTTGAGATTCTTTAAGTACATCGAAAGCAGAGCCAAAACATTTACGCATAAGTCTTGGATCATGTCTCATTTTTGCTCCAGAGAAGTTCAAGACTTTTGTCAAGGAAATGTGACGACTAAACACTCACAGATAATACCAAACACTTCCTGTACAAACAATAGCTCGAATTATTATAAACTAAAACTATGAGCTTTTAAAGAACAAGCTAGACAGAGTCGACGGACTTTTTTTTAACAAGAGCCCGCGCCCCACCCCCCCATAAAAGGAAACCTCAAAATTGGAGAAGTTTCATTAAGAGTAAAAGGCAACAAAATGTAAATCTCGTTCTCCACTCCAGATGAAAGTCAGGAAAAAAGCAAAAGTTACTAAAGTTGCCGCTTAATTGAAACAATACAAGAGAAGGGAAGACTTAAAAGCTCTAAAAGCTAATAGACTTGATCTTCTACAAAATAAGATAACAACATTTAATCACCCCCTATTAATTAATTCGTTTTCTTGAATTGGAAAGTATGGCATATAAAGACTTTCGCTGAATGCCAAAGACTGATAAACTAGTCAAGTCCACTGCCTAAACAAAAGCAAAAAGAAGAAAGTGCCAGCTGAGAGTATAGATTATTGATGTTAATTGACATGCAGAGCCAAACCTCAGCTTCTACTGATCAAGATTTAAGAGAAACACAACCATACATATATCTATCGATTAACTTCCTTCCTTGTTAATTTTGGTATGATAATCTCCCTCTATAATTCTCCTGCCTATATAACCTAAAGAACCTAACGAACAATTACGTGTATACGCACCTTCTGTATACGTAGTACTCATTCCCAATATGAAACCAATTCTGCTCGCTCTTCCTTATCCTTCCAGCTTGTTTCTACTCTTCGTCACCCTACTGGTGACCGGAGAGTCTGCACCGATCTACTCTCCAGTCGAATGTATCAGCCTTAACTGCGGATCTTACGGCGACACAATCGGTGATTATGATTCTCGAACTTGGAGGGGAGATATCAAGTCAAAGCTTTCCCCAGAAGAAGTTGGTAACACGTCCCAAGTCGAAAAAGCACCCCTGTCCTCCTCAGGCAGCCTAGTACCATTCATCACAGCTCGGCTTTCACATTCGGAATTCACTTACAGATTTCCCGTCAGTCCAGGCCAGAAGTTCATCCGCTTGTTTTTCTTCCCGGCTACATACAACGCGGACTTCGACTACTCGAAATCACTTTTCTCTGTCAAAGCCGGTGGCTACAGACTTCTCAAGGACTTCAACGCCTCTCTCAGTAGTAAAAATTTCGATGGCTCTGAGACGCTACTCAGAGAATACTGCGTCAACATTGAGCCAGAAGAGCGGAGTCTGAACATTACATTCACTCCCAGCAAGGATGGATACGCTTTTATCAACGGGATCGAAATCATGTCCATGCCGACCAATCTTTACCACTCGGCAGCCCAAGGCGATGGGGCTAGTTATCTCGGCAGCAGCGGTACCAGTTATTACGTTGAAAACTACACCGCTCTGGAAATGATCTACCGAATCAATGTTGGTGGCGGCCCAGTATCTCCGAATGAAGACACCGGATTGTACCGTACCTGGAATCCAACCGACGAGTTCTACTTGGATAATCGAAGTAATACTTTGAGCTTTGTACGACGAAGCAAAAATACGCATCTCAATTTTGCAAGAATCCCTAACTACACAGCGCCTGAAGAGGTGTACCGAACGGGCCGGACAATGGGAGGAAACAGTACTATCAACAAGAGCTACAATCTCACCTGGGGATTTCCTGTAGATCCCAACTTTTCTTACCTGGTGAGGCTCCATTTCTGTGAGATTGAATCGGATGTTACCGAGGCCAGTGATAGAATGTTTCAGATTTTCATTACCAATTTAATAGCTGAAGCGCACGCGGACATAATCCTTTGGACTTCACAAAATGGGATTCCCATATATAAGGACTACTTTGTGCCCATGCCGATTCTTGGAACCCAGAAGAAAGGTTTTGTTGAACTTGATCTCCTTGTTGCACTACAAGCAAATCAAGATGATTCTGAAACTAGATTTAACGATGTGATCTTGAATGGGCTCGAAATCTTCAAACTAAATGACACAGACGGCAATCTCGGCGGACTGATCCCCGAGTTACCGCTGGATATCCCGCAAAAGGTGACGTCGAAAAGCTCTAGAAAGTCAAAGAAGTCATGGATTCCTATGCTTGCTATCCTTGCCGGTGTAGTTTCCGTCTTACTTGTTCTTTCCCTAGTCGGGCTTTTAGTTTTCAGGCGTGGAAGAAAACTCAAGGACTCCGGCTCCAGCCACAGGATGACGATGTCAACCACGAACCTTGGGTCATATATCCCATCTTATTTGTGTCGGTACTTTTCACTGGCAGCGATCAAAGCCGCCACCAATAACTTCGATGACACTTTTATCATTGGGATTGGTGGGTTTGGCCACGTGTACAAAGGACTCTTTGATGATGGGCTCAACCTTGTTGCAATCAAACGGCTCAAAGCTACTTCATCGCAGGGCGCTCAAGAGTTCATGACGGAAATCAAGATGCTCTCCCAACTACGCCACCGCCATTTGGTGTCTCTAATTGGATATTGTGCCGATCAAGGTGAGATGCTCTTAGTGTACGATTACATGGCACGTGGGACCCTTAGCGATCATTTACACCAGACTGAGAATCCGCATCTTCCTTGGAAACTACGGCTTCAGATTTGTATTGGTGCAGCGCAAGGTTTGCACTACCTTCACACAGGTACCAAAGGCACCATCATTCACCGTGACATAAAGAGCACAAACATATTACTAGACGAGAAATGGGTAGCCAAGGTTTCGGATTTTGGGTTATCAAAAATGGGTAATATCACAATGTCCAGGACCCACATTAGCACGAAGGTGAAGGGTAGTTTCGGATATCTTGACCCTGATTACTACCCAACAATTGACTGAGAAGTCCGACGTGTACTCATTTGGTGTAGTGTTATGTGAAGTATTGTGTGGGAGGCCAGCTGTGACCATTGTGGATAATAATCGAGTTGGCTTAGCTAGATGGGCCAAAAAGTGTCATCGCGATGGGAAACTTGATCAGATTGTTGACCCAAATTTGAAGGGTGAAATTGCAGTCCGATGCTTGCATAAATTTGCTTTCATCGCAATGAGTTGCATGGATGATAATGGGATCAATCGGCCATCAATGGATGATGTTGTGAGAGGGCTTCAGTTTGCATTGCAGATGCAGCAAAACAACGAGGATTATATTGATCACATTGAAAGGACGATTCAAGATGAGATTTCATTGATCAAGGGTAATGAAGGGTCTTGTTCTAGTGAGCAAAGCAGTGGCGCGAACGAATCCGTCCAAGAGTTGACAAGGACAATTTTCTCTGAGATCATTGATCCGGTTGGAAGATAATTGATGAGCAACGTACATGGTGAACAAGATAAACGCAATCCTTGTAGAATTATTTTTGTTCTCTCTCTCTTTCTTCTTCATCTTCGAGGATGTTCTTTTTTTCAATTGACAAAAAAAAAAAAAAGAGTCTAAAGAGGAAATAAGCACTACTAGGTACTATTCGATTGACGCAGATTGAGAATATTTAAGGCCAATGCCAAGGGCACAAATCAGTTAATCCTTACTTATAAACATTATTACGTGCTGCCAAATTTTGACTTGCAAGTCCTTGCTGGTGGTGTCCACACAGTTTTAATCCGGAGAAGCACAACCATACATGCAAATCTTTAAGCATCCTCCTTCCGATTACAAGCATATCATGATATCAAATACGTGATTAACTCGCTACGAATATTATCATGAGCAACCCAACCATTTACAAGTATGAACTTACTTGTATGCAATTACCAAATACCAACGTGAAACCGACCTTGTATTCCTCTTTACCTTTCCTTGCTTCTGCATATTTTCGGCCTACTGGTGTCCGAATTTTGCAGAGTGGAGGGTTCGAATTTGGATTATAATGTCGTAAAGAAGGGTGAAGATGAGGCCGATGGGAAATGATAATGATGTAGGGCGTAACAGCAGTTGGGAAGATTCTTTGGACACAGAGAATAGCAGGTTCACGAAAAGAGTATTAGTGACCATTATTCTACCGCACAATGCATCCATCAAAGGGTTGTGGGGTATGTACACTCTTCTCTGAGATACAAGAGCCTAATGAGAAATGATATGATCATAAATGATTGATGAGCCACATTATTAATGTACGTAGTACCTAGCCTATCGAATATGTTCTTTATTTCAACTCATTTTGTTAGTCTGTTGCTTGCTTCAAATGAAATTAGCAATGTGCATGGCAATGGAATTTTGAAGTAATAATGTCTATATATATAGTTTGATCCTTATTTAATTTTCTGTACCTATCCAAACCCTAATTTCCTCATGTCATTTCAATTTGTGACTCGTGAATCTCATGATGAAGTCATCAAAGTTACAATTAATTTAGAGAGACAATATTCAGTTTTGCTTTGGCGATGGATCTCAACGATATCTTTGAGAAAATTAGAGGTTTATTGTTGGTCTGTCTCCCGCTATTCCTACACTGGTTCTTCTCCTCCACATTATTCATAATTGTGAAGACCTAAACTCTAAGAATATCACACACACACACACAACTTCTCTGGAGAAAATGTCTTATTCAATTCAATGCAACCATGGGCTTAAATAGCCTTACAAGAGTACTGAAATGAGAAATATAACAAACCACGTTTTACACTCCTAGAAACGTGGCTTACTAGCTAAAGACTGAATCAAACAAACTAGATGACCCTGTTGAATAGGGCTTATTAACATAAACAACAAACCAACCCTAGAATCGTGCTAACTTCCTCAGCAAGACTCCGACTACTTCAACAATTTCCTCCCTTAAACTGCTTTGCAACCTGCAAACAGTTTATCTTCGGTACTTCGCACACTCCAAGCTGCCTTCTAAGTTTCTCAAATGCTTCAAGCTTCAAAGCTTTAGTCATGATATCAGCTGTCTGATTCTTAGTTGCACAATGAACAAGCTTAATAACTCCATCTCTAGTTAGATCACGAAGGAAGTGGTACCTCACATCTATATGCTTGCTCCTTCCATGTAGCACAGAATTCTTTGATAGTTTTATGGTAGAACTATTGTCACAGTACACTATTGTGCTCTCGCTTTGAGAATGACCAAGTACTTTGAGAATCCTTCTCATCCAGACTCCTTGACATGCGCATGAAGCTGCTGCCACGAACTCAGCCTCGGTGGTAGACAAAGTCACAACTGGTTGTTTCTTTGATGACCAAGCTACAGCTCCATCTCCAAGTAAAAATGCATAACCCGAAGTACTCTTTCGGTCATCGAGATCACCTGAGTAGTCGCTATCCGTGTAGCCAATCAAATCTCCAGCTCCACCTCTTCTATAAAATATCCCAAGCTCTAGTGTTCCTTTCACATACCGAAGCACCCTCTTAGCAGCTTGAAGATGAAGCTCAGTGGGATTTTCGATATATCTGCTAACTAAGCCAACAACAAACATTAAATCAGGCCTATATAGCACAATCACAGTAAAGAAACAGAAATTGGAGAACAAATCATACAATCCAAATTTGATAACCAAAGAATTGGAAAAGAAACCAAAAAATTAAACTTCAACAGATATGAAACTAAAAGCTCCAACTGAAATTAAGAATGATAGGAACTCACCCAATCCTTCAATTCTTGTTCTTGCACTCAATGAACTCTAATTTCACAGTAGGTTGTTCGGGAGACCGCTCATTGTTTGGGCTTCATGAAAGAGATACCAGGAGTTACTGAAGCACGATGAGGAATATTGAGAGAGAAGCCGAAAATTTGGGAAGAAAATCAGTTCGTGAGCGAGTGACTCCATGTTCGCGCGAACTCTTTTTATTTTTCAAAAAATTTCATTTTGTTTTGAGATGATAGATGACACTCTCTGAAAATATGAAGATGTGCTTGGAGATAGATAAAAAAAAATAATAATAACAAAACGAAACAAAAGGAAAGCATCGATACTTAGCGGTTCCCCATTTCCCGCTATTCCTCAATCTTTTTGTTTTTTCCAATACTTAGTTGAATCTGCAACTTAGCCTTATCTGTTCACAATATTTTAAAATAATAAAATAATATCAGGTCTTATAAGGACTGATGTCTATATTCTTAACAGACATCAGAAAATATCAAATTCGATGTCTAAATTTTTAAGACATCGGTTTTCTTCGCAACCGATATCTTTTAAGTGATGTCTATTAAAAGATTTGTAGTAGTGCTTGTTACCGTTAGGTACCTAAGGCTGCTGACTATCTGCTTGAAAGCAGTGGCGTTAACTCTTACTCCCATCTCATCTTTCATCAGCTTCGACCCCGGCACAATAGGATTCTTAACTGAGTTACTTTTCAACATTCCAAATCTCTCAAGTACATCAGTTGCATACTTCTTCTGACTAATATAAATTCCCTCTTCATTCTGTAACACTTCAACTCCAAGGAAATATCTCATCCTCCCAAGATCCGTCATTTCGAATTCATGCATCATGGACCTTTTAAAACTCTCAAACATCTCCACATTATTCCCAGTAAAAATAAGGTCATCTACATATAGGCTAACCACAAGAATTCCATCCCTTGAATCAGACTTAATAAAAAGAGTATGTTCAGAAGAGCACCTTTCAAAACCTTCCCTCACAAAGTAGGACTCAATGCGACTGTACCACGCCCTTGGAGCTTGCTTGAGACCATATAAGGCCTTCTTCAATCGATACACTTTGTGCTCCTCTCCTTTCTTCTCAAATCCCTGTGGCTGATCAACGAACACCTCTTCAAGCAACTCACCATGAAGGAAAGCACTCTTAACATCTAACTGGAAGATGCTCCAACCCTTATGTGCTGCAAGAGCAATTACTAATCTGATCGTGTCCCATCTCGCAACCGGGGCAAACACTTCATTGTAGTCAATTCCCTGTTTTTGTGCATATCCCTTCACCACAAGACGAGCTTTGTACTTGTCCACTGCCCCGAGCTCATTAAGTTTCGTTTTAAACACCCACTTGACTCCAATCTTCCTTGCACCAGCCGGCAACGTGGTCAGTTCCCACGTTTTATTTTTTTCTATAGCCTTCATTTCTTGACTCATAGCTTCCTGCCACTTTTCACTCTTCATTGCTTCTTGAAATGAAATAGGATCGGCAGCAGCAAACAAAACAAGATTACTAACTTCAGCTTCCTCCTCAGAAAGACCTAAGCCACCTCCGCTAACATAGTCTTCTAACCAGACCGGAGTTCTTCTCGTCCTCCCTTCATTGGTATCCGGGGGCAGAAGCTCTCCTAACCCAGGTGTTATGCGATCAGGTTGCTCTCTAGGTGACGAGCTTGATGGTGTTTGAGCAGGTTCTGGTGATGATTGATCAATTTCTTCGATGTCTTCCTCCTCTCCCTCACCATTGTTACTTTCACCTTCTGTGGGCTCTTTCTCATCATCTCCCCATTCTAATAAATCACGTTCCACATCTTCCACATTCATTCCCCAATCCCAGCATTCATTCTCCTTAAAAACAACATCTCTACTCACCACCATACGCTTGGAAATAGGGTCATACAATCTGTAAGCTTTAGACTCAGAACTTACCCCAAACAACACACAACGAACGCTCTTGTCATCAAGCTTCCTTCTCTTGATGTCCGGTACATGTGCATGAGCCACACACCCAAACACATGGAAATAATCCACTGCCGGCTTGTTACCGCTCCAAGACTCTTCCGGTGTTTTGTCTTTTACTGCCACAGTTGGACTTCTATTCATCACATGTGCACACCAGTTAACTGCCTCAGGCCAAAACAACTTGGGAACTTTCTTCTCTGACAACATACTTCGAACTGAGTTCATAATGGTCCTGTTCCTACGCTCAGCTACCCCGTTTTGCTGAGGCGTATAAGCCACTGTTAACTGCCTTCTAATACCATTATTCTTACAGAAATTGTTAAACTCAGAAGAAGTAAATTCCCCTCCTCTATCTGTACGTAAGCATGCTATAAGATCACCACTTTCTTTCTCAACAAGCTGTTTGAAAGTTTTGAATACTCCGAATGCTTCTGATTTTTCACATAAATAATAAATCCAAACTTTCCGGCTAAAGTCATCAATGAAGCTAAGAAAGTACCTTTTACCACTGCTTGATATTGGTGTAATCGGACCACAAATGTCGGCGTGAATCAACTAAAGCCTCTGCGACGCCCTCCATGAACTTTTCTTTGGAATACTTTCTCGGTGCTGCTTTCCGACTAGGTAATGTGTGCACAACTTGCTTGGGGTCTTAAGAGTAGGCATCCCTTTCACCATCTTCCTATATTGCAGAGTTCTCAAACTTTTGAAATTTAAATGCCCGAACCTGCAGTGCCAAAGGTGTGACACATCTTCTGTAACATCTTGGAAGCAGGAAGAGGTACGAAGCTCTGGAGCTTTGTCAGGTACTACCGAAGCTAGCAATACAAACATCCGATTTAACGTCATCGGTGTTTGCATAATCAGTCCCCTTCTCGAATGATACAATCTGCATTCTCCTCCCTGAATCAAGATAGCGAGCCCTTTTTCCTGGAGTTGGCCAATACTAAGAAGATTGTTCTTGAGCTCTGGTATATAATACACCTCCGTTATCACTTGTGTAAGCCCTCCAATTTCCAGCCTTATATTGCCTTTGCCAGTGACTGCTAGCCTTGTATTGTCTCCAAGCTTAACTAGTTGTTGAAAACTCTCATCCAGGTGTGAAAACCATTTTTTGTTTCCACACATGTGATTAGAGCACCCCGAATCCAGAAACCACACGTCCTTCCTCCTTGAGTTGTGCGACTCGACATGTGCCATCAATACAAGCTCTTCTTCCTCGTCTAACTCAGCATAATTGGCGTTCTTCTCCCAGCTAGGGCACTCATATTGAAAGTGCCCTAGCCTGTGACACTTGTAGCACTCCACTATTGCTTTGTTAAACGGCTGCCTTCCTCTACCTCGTCCTCTTCCGCTGAAAGCTGCATGTCCTCTTCCTCTGCCACCAACTCTATCCTCAAAAGACACCTTTAATGCTTGTTCTTCACCACCACGATCATGACCTCTCATCCTTTGTTCGTGTACAAGAAGACTCCCTTGCAGCTCATCAATAGTGAGTCGATGCAAGTCATTCGAATCCTCCACAGAACACACCACATAATCCCACTTTGAGGTCAATGATCGTAATATCTTTTCAATGATGACGACTTGGGTCAGAGTTTCACCATGCATCTTCATCTTGTTAGCTATCGACAGGGTATGCGCAAAATAGGCATCAACCCCTTCTCCTTCCTTCATCTGCAAAACCTCAAACTCCCTTCGCAAAGCTTGCAATTGAGCCCTTCTCACTCTTGTAGACCCCTGGTATTTTTGCTTCATCGAATCCTAGATTGCTTTGGCTGTGCTTCTGTCCAGGATTGTCTCCATAATTTCTCGATCAATTGCTTGAAAGAGAAATTTCTTGATCTTCAAATCCTTGAGTTTTGCATCTTCTACTGCCTTGCGCTGTGCCTCAGTCGCAGCCACTGCTCCTCCACGTGGCAACACCGGAAGTCCTTCCTCCACAAGAGTCTAGTACTCTTTCGACCTCAAGAAGTTTTCCATCATCATAGACCAATGGTCGTAGTGACCATCGAATCTAGGAATGCTGGCTTGAAGGAATTTGTCTTGAGATGAAGTTGACATCCCAAAACTCTATCTAAACCCCACGTCTATCTTTTCCTCTCATTCTCCTTTCTCATACCAAAATCAGGCCCCTGAGTGGAGCTCTGATACCAAAATTGTGAAGACCTAGACTCTAAGAATATCACACACACACAACTTCTCTGGAGAAAATGTCTTATTCAATTCAATGCAACCATGGGCTTAAATAGCCTTACAAGAGTACTGGAATGGGAAATATAACAAACCATGTTTTACACTCCTAGAAACGTGGCTTACTAGCTAAAGACTGAATCAAACAAACTAGATGACCCTGTTGAATAAGGCTTATTAACAGAAACAACAAACCAACCCTAGAATCGTGCTAACTTCCTCAGCAAGACTCTGACTACTTCAACAATAATTAGTTTCTCGGTCCCTCTGTTAAAACACGATGATGCATACCATATTATCATTTACACATGAAGATTAATTCATAAGAAGATAAACACATGTACATATGCTGCAGATTAATATATGCACACAAGAGTACTCCTAAAAGGAATAGGAGTTTTACTTGCATCAGCACTCATGATCCCTTCAGCAATAGTCCAGCCAAGTGAAGACATCTTCAACAGCAATTCACCAACACAGCAACACATCAAGGGAAGGGATAGTCTTCTGCCCTCTACTACTATTTAACCTCACCAATGGGAAATGAACTCAATGTTTCAGCGTAGTAGAGGCGGGGACTATCTCGTGCTATGTATAGGCAAAACTCAAGATAAACTCATCCCATAAAAGAGTCCAGATAGAGCCTAAAGTTTATCACTTAGAAGACTATGTTGGAATTGATAACAGATTATGCAGCAAGATAAAACACGTAACTGCAAAAAGCCAAGCAAGAACAGAACAATGGCACAAATATAAGAGCAACAGAGACACCAAATTTAACGTGGAAACTTCATTGTGAAGGGAAAAACCACAGGACAATCTCTGATGAACTTCCAGTATGAAAATTACAATCACTAATCTCTCTAGATCACTAGAGGAAGAAACTCTCAAGAGAAACACTCTTGGATACACTCTCACAAGAAGGCTGTAAAAGAAGGATATATTGCTTTCTTTCTCCTCTCCTTTTACAATGAACATACACTTTCAATACATGCAGCCAAAGCTTCTTTTTTTACAATCCATACAACAGATGCCTTCTTCTATACCAGATGCTTCTAGTCTCTCGGGGAAGAGAACCGCCAACCAAATCCAATTAACTGCACTGCTGCAGGTACGCCTTCTTTTTAGAGAATTGAAGCG
Organism: Rosa lucieae; assembly: GCA_024704745.1. Lineage (NCBI taxonomy): Eukaryota > Viridiplantae > Streptophyta > Magnoliopsida > Rosales > Rosaceae > Rosa > Rosa lucieae. The sequence goes on along the minus strand of CM045492.1, from coordinate 14,424,321 downwards.
CCCTTTTTTCTTCTTTGTTTTGGTTTGTTTTGTTTTTGTTTCCCTTCTTTTCAAGACAGAGTTCAGCTTGGTTTATAACACCTATTAATTAGATGTCTAGCATGAGGAGGGAACTCAAACAATCTCCCCCTTCCTGACTCATGCGCAAGAACGAGACCTGCTAAGAATGTGCACTTGGGAAGAGACTTTGTCAACATATCAGCCTTGTTCTCATTAGTATGAGCCTTTTCTATTATTAGCAACTTTCTTTCAAATTTCTCTCAAATGCAATGGTACCGCATATGTATATGTTTGGACTTGGAATGAAAGCTACGATTCTTGCTGAGATGAATGGCACTCTGATTATCATAGTAGATAACAAACTTACTTTGGTGCAGACCAAGCTCTTGGAAAAATCTCTTCAACCATAGCATTTCCTTGAAGCATTCAACAATGGCAATGTACTCTAATTTGGTGGTAGATAAAGCCACACACTTTTGCAATTTTGCCTGCCAAGAAACAGCTCCCCATGCAAAAGTGAATAAATATTCATATGTGGACCTCGTTGTGTCTATATCTCCAGTCAAATCAGCATCAGTAAAGCCTTGAAGAATAGACCTTTCATTCCCAAAACATAAATACAATTTAGATGTACCTCTAGGTACCTCATAATCTATTAAACTGCTTTCCAATGTTCTTTACCCGGATTTGCAAGAAAGCTACTCACTACACCTACTGCATAACCAACATCCAGTCTAGTACAGACCATTGCTTGCATTAAACATCCTATAGCTGAACCATATTGAACTTCCTCCATTTCTTCCTTCTCTTTTGCACTTGAGAGACTTAATTTGTTTCTTACTCAATTTGAAATGAGCAAAAAGAGGAACACTTTACAGATTTTGCTTTGTCCATGTTGAATCTCTCAAGCACCTTCTTAATGTAACTTTCTTGTGATAGCCACAACTGACCCTTCATTCCATCACGAGTGATCTGCATGCCGAGAATCTTTTTCACAGGTCCCAAATCCTTCATATCAAAGGATTCATTCGACCTTTTCTTCAACTCCTCAACTTTCCTTGAGTTTGGACCTACAACCAACATGTCATCAACATAAAGTAATAAAATGAGAAAGTCTTCGACAGTAGATTTTCGAATGAACACACAATGATATGAGATTGTCCTCTTGAATCCATTATCCACCATGAATGACTCAAATTTCTTATACCATTGGTGAGGTGTTTGTTTTGGGCCCGTAGAGACTCTTTTCCAACTTGCAAACTATATATTTCTTGCCTTCAACTTCAAATCCCTCTGGTTGTTCCATAAAATTACTTGAGAATAAGAATGTATTTGAGAGAATGATGAGATAATTTTATTCTTCTCATATGGAGGTATTTATATACTAAGGTTACATATACTAACTAGGTAAGTGCTAATTACAATTAAAGAGATAATTACATTCCTAATTGCATACAATAAGTACATTCCTAATAGAATAAGAATATTCTAAATAGGATACATTGACTCACGCTAACACTCCCCCTCTAGTTGGAGCATACAAGTCACGGATCACCAACTTGTCAAGTGAGTCATGGAACACCTTGGTGGAAACTCCTTTAGTCAACACATCTGCTAATTGCTCTTCAGTTGGAACAAATGGAAAGTCAATCAACTTCGCATCTAGCTTCTCCTTAATAAAGTACCTATCAACTTCCACATGCTTGGTACGATCATGTTGTACCGGATTCTGTGATATATTGATTGCTGACTTATTGTCACAGTATAACTTCATGGCTTGCTTAGGTTTGAACCCTAAGTCACGCAATAAATTACGCAGCCATAGTAGCTCACAAACTCCATGCGCCATCCCTCTATACTCTGCTTCAGTACTAGACCTTGCTACCACCTTTTGCTTCTTACTTCTCCAAGTAACCAAGTTTCCTCCTACAAATGTAAAGTACCCTGAAGTAGATCTCTGGTCAGTAATACTGCCAGCCCAAACTGCATCAGTAAAGCCACTCACCTCCAGGTGATTATGTTTAGAAAACATCAGACCTTTCCCTGGTGCAGTCTTTAAGTATCTTAAAATTCTCACAACGGCATCCATATAAGCCTCACTTGGATTGTGCATGAACTGACTCACTACACTGACTGCATATGCTACATCTGGTCTGGTATGAGACAAGTAAATTAATCTTCCAACCAATCTTTGATATCTAGCCCTATCTGTAGAAACTTGATCAGGATACTCTGCCAACTTGTGATTTTGCTCAATAGGTGTGTCAATCGGTCTGCAATCTAACAAACCTGTTTCAGTCAGAAGGTCTAGAACATACTTCCGTTGGCATAAGAAGATTCCACTTCTCTCCCTTGCTACCTCAATGCCCAGAAAATACTTTAGGTCTTTAAGATCTTTCATCTCAAACTCAGAAGCCAATTGGTGTTGCAGTCTTCCAATCTTATCACCTATAATCACCATATCATCCACATAGATTATCAACATAGTTATCTTACCTTCTGACTCTTGAGAAAAAGAGTGTGATCTGAGTTGCTTTGTTTATAACCAAAGCGGCGCATTGATTGAGTAAACCTCCCAAACCATGCATGAGGTGATTGCTTCAAACCATACAAGGACTTTTTCAATCTGCAAACCACATCAATATTTGCAGTAGTTTCATATCCAGGAGGAAGGCTCATGTAAACTTCTTCAGCTAAATCCCCATGAAGGAATGCATTATTCACATCAAACTGCCGAATTGGCCAATCTAGGTTTGCAGCCAAAGACAATAGCACCCTGATGGTATTGATCTTTGCACAGGGGCAAACGTCTCATCATAGTCCACACCATAAGTCTGTGTGAACCCCTTGGCTACCAATCTTTCCTTGTATCTATTAATTGAACCATCTGCATTGTGTTTCACTGTATCAATCCATCTACACCCCACAGTCTTCTTTCCACTTGGAAGTGGTACTAACTCCCATGTATTATTCTTCTGCAATGCTTCCATCTCTTCCTCCATTGCCATAGACCACTTGGGATCTCTCAAAACATCCTGCACTTTGTTAGGAACAGATACAGAAGATATCTGGTGCACAAAAGATTCATATGACTAAGTAACCTATGGGTTGACACATAGTTGGCAACGGGATACTTTGACTTGGCACTAATGGTAGGTTCATATCTTTTTAAAGGTTTACCACGATTGACTCGATTAGGCAAAGTGTATTTGGTAGGTTCAGACTCTTCATCTTGATTAACAACATTAAGAGGATTAGACACATGTTCATGATTTACCTCAGAATGATCTTCAAAACCTTGGGAACCTTGGTCGGAGTGGGGTAATGGAGGAAGGGGAGTTGCTGTAGAAACCTCTTCATTCGATTGATCAAAAGGAATGAAAGGAATGTTAACTCGTTCTTCAGGAACGACATGAACACTTGACCGTTCTTCAGGACGTACAGGAACGACTTCAGGAACGAGAGGACTTGACCGTTCTTCAGGAACGTTAGGAACACTCGACCGTTCTTCAGGAGGTACAGGAACGACTTCAGAAATGAGAGGAACGCTCGACCTTTCTTCAGGAATGATAGGAACGATCGAACGTTCTTCAGGAATGCTCGACCGAACGGTCGAATGTTCTTCAGGAATGAGAGGAACGCTTAACTGTTCTTCAGGAACGACCGACCGTTCTTCAGAAACAATTGGAACAACCAATCATTCTTCAACTTTTTCATCTCGTTCTTCATCTTTTTCATCATCTTGGCTTCCACTGACCATCTCTTCAAAATAGCTAAACTTTTCCCCTTGAAGAGAAGTGTCGGTGGGAGAAAAATAGCAGGCATCCTCGAAGAAAGTAACATCCATAGTAACATAAAACTTTTTTGTGGGAGGATGAAAACACTTATACCCTTTCTGATGAGTCTCATACCCGACAAAGACACATTTTAAGGCACGAGCCTCCAACTTAGATCTTTGGTTCTTGGGAACATGAACAAAGGCTACACACCCAAAGACTCTAGCAGGTAGATTATGAAAAGAAGGAAGGGAGACATGTGTGGAGAGTAACTCAAATGGGATTTGGCCCTGAAGGACACTAGAAGGCATACGATTAATAAGATGAGAAGCAGTTAGAACAGCTTCTCCACACAAGTACTTGGGCATATGGGCACTAAAGAGGATGGAGGGGCAACATCCAGGAGATGACGGTTTTTATGCTCAGACACGCCATTTTGCTCAGGTGTTTGTGGGCAAGTTGTTTGGTGGACAATGCCTTGTGCCTGGGGATAATCTTGAAACTCATGACTCATGTACTCCCCCCCATTATCTGAACGAAAGACCTTAATTTGACCATTATATTGAGTTTGAATCATGGCTTGAAAGGCTTGGAAAGCTGAGAAGACAGCAGATTTAGACTTAAGTAAAACCACCCAGGAAACTCAAGTTCAATCATCCATAAATAAAACAAACCAACACATGCCAGTAAGAGTAAGATCACGGGAAGGTCCCCAAACATCTGAATGAATCAACTCAAAAAGGGCAGTACTTTTATTGGAAATACTTAAAGGATAACTGACACGATGGCTCTTGGCCAAGACACAAGTTTCACATCTAAGAGAAGAATCATTAATGCCCAAAAACAAAGAAGGCATAGAATTTTTCATGTTACTAAATGAAGGATGTCCTGAGCGACGATGCCATAACCACAGCTCACTCAACTGCTCAGAACTCAAAATCAAAGTGACTGGGGCCATTTTCCCTAGTTTCTCCCCTGCATACATCTAGTCCAGATGGAACAACCTCCCCCTCAGATCTCCCCGACCAATAGTCTCCCTGGTAAGAAGATCCTGAAACACAACATACATAGGAAAAAATGTCACAGAGCACTTAGCTTCAGCATTTAATTGTGGTACAGATATCAAGTGGTGAGATAAAGCAGGAACATATAAGACATTATATGGAGCTCTAATGTAGGTGTAAGTTTAACTGAACCAGTTCCTAACACAGGAAAGGCTTCACCATTTGCATTGGTAACTTTAGACATAGGTGGTGGTGACGAGTGGGTAAAATATGATTTATCATAAGTCATATGGTCTGATGCCCCAGAATCAATGATCCAGGTATCTTCCCCAACAAAATCAGAAATATGTAAAGCAACACCAATCTTACCACGTCCAACCATGGATATAGAAGGATTACCAGCAGCAGTTGTGTGATCTCACCGCTCCACACCATAGTAATCAGGATTTTGGACTAAATGAGCACATCCTTGTTGATTAGGTGCTGGTTTTCCCCAAGATGTAGGATATCCATTTAGCTTTAATGTGCCCTAACTGTTTGCAGTAGTTACAGAAAGGACGATTGCCAGTAGGTGATGTAAAGCTAGACTGAGGAAGCAACTGTTGAGTATGTGGTGGCACATATTTAGGTGGTGTAGGATTAGACTGAACTGTGAGACTAGACAATTCAGAATAAATTGCCTTAGCACTCTCTAGTTGAGCCTCATCCTTGCGAATATAAGCAAAGGATCCATCAAGGGAAGGAGGAGTAGCAAGCCTTAACAACTCACCTTTGGCACTAGCATGCTTGGAATCAAGTCCATTCAGAAATATATGCACGCGCAACAAATCTTTCACCTCATTGTGTAGCTTGATATCATCAGCATTCTTCATCTTATTTGGGCGCCTTCTTCATCTTATTGGGGTACCTCTGATCAATCTCCAACCAGATGTTCTTCAAAGCAGCAAAATAAAGGGATACACGTTGTCCATTCTGAGTCATCTTAAATGCCTTGGTGTGGAGTTCATGAATCTGAGCAAAGTCAGAATCATTGAGATACAACTCTTTCAAAGTCTTCCATATCTCAGCAGCTGTCTCACATCCAATGATCAATTGAACTACCTTATCGGTCATTGATTTGTAGAGGATGGACATCACAGACCCATTTGAGTTCTCCCACTTTCCGAACCCTAGGTCCTTCTCATCTGGTACTTCAATTGTGCCATTCACATATCCCATCTTGTCATGCCCACACAGATGGGCAGTCATCATCTTCCTCCAAGTACGGTAATTGGTGCCATTCAACTTAGCACCACCAAAACCCCCAGAGGAGTCTTGATTCAGAGATACCTCCACCTTTTGAACAGCGACATCATCATCCTTGCCTGACCCTTGTCCTCCCATTGCAGTAACAGAGCACAGCGAAAAAAAGATGAAATTGGGTAGGCCGAAAAAACGAACAGTAGAGGCTTGAAGAAAAAAAAACCCAAATTCTAGGTTTAAAGGTTTGAATACTCTCAATCACAAGAACACAGACAAACAAATCCTGATTACTAGATAGAAGAAAATTTAAGAGAAATTAAATTGAGAGAATTGAGAGCAATGAGAGAACAAAGAGACAAAGTCCAATACGGAACTTTGCTCTGATACCAACTTGAGAATAAGAATGTATTTGAGAGAATGATGAGATAATTTTATTCTTCTCACAAGGAAGTATTTATATACTAAGGTTACATATACTAACTAGGTAAGTGCTAATTACAATTAAAAAGATAATTACATTCCTAATTGCATACAATAAGTACATTCCTAATAGAATAAGAATATTCTAAATAGGATACATTGACTCACGCTAACAAAAATATCTTCTTCCAAGTCACCGTGATTAAAGGATGTTTTGATATCTAATTGTTCCGTCTCCAGGTTCATGCCCAATCCCAACACAACACAAATGGAATTCATCTTCATTACCAGAGAAAATATCTCATTAAAATCAACACCTTTCTTTTGAGCAAAACCTTTGACAACTAGCCTTGCTTTGTACCTTGGTTGTGAATGTTCAGTTGTTTTTAACTTGAAATTCCACTTTTTTTTTTTTTTTAAGCACTCGCCTTCCCATGGGCCTTTCTACCAGATCATATGTTCGATTCTTATGCAAGGACTCCATCTCCTCTTGCATAGCTTTCAGCCATTTTTCTTTATCAACATCTTTTCAAACATCTTAAAAGCACTCAGGCTCACCTTCATCTAAGAGAAGAACATATTCATTTGATGGATACTTTGTAGATGGCTTATGTGTTCGAGTACTTCTTCTCAATTATGCTGCTTGTTCAACAATAGGTGGTTGTTCCTCTTGATTTTGTTCATTATTTTCATCTTCATCTCTCTGATCTTCATTAGGAATTTCTCCAATTTCTTGCTCAGCTTCCCCACCAACATTTTCAACTATATGAGGAGTAATCTGATCTAGAGCAATGAGGTTATCAACATAATGTTCAACCCTTTCAATTCTCTCAAATTCTTCAATTGTTTGTTCTTCAAAGAAAACCACATCACGGCTGCGAATCACCTTTTTGTTATGAGGATCCCACAATCGATAACTGAATTTTTCGTCTGCATCCCCAAAAATACACATTGCTTGGTCTCATCATCAAGCTTCGATCTCTCCTCTCTAGGAACATGCACAAAGGCTCTGCAACCAAATATCTTCAAGTGATCACAAGGCACACTCTTTGAAGACCATATATGTTCTGGAATAATGTGATTTTTGTTTGGGAGCTCCTATTCATACCTCCAAATTTGGCATTTGGACCTCCCCACTTAATAGACCTCCAACTTACTCTTACAAATAACTATTTTGCTATCTACATCTCTCTAATCTTCCTAAAATGTCCATTGTCCAATAAAATCAATAAAGCTCTTCTTTTTTTTTAAGATTCTATTCATACTTTCAAAAATCATTAGTTGAACCTCCTTTAGTTTTTGAAGTTTTGGAATTGCAGCAATTTTTTCTTTTCTTTTTTGGAAGTTCATCCTCCATATACGAGTTACAGAGGCGCTAGCAGTTTTTCAATGAATTGTTGACTCTTGGTTAGCGTAGTCAACAATATCATGTTAGCTCATCATCTCATACAAATATGTTTTCCAAGTATTATTTTCATTGCATTTAGGTGTCATTATCCCTAAAATGATTCAATAGCAACTTGAAATGAACATGGTTCTTTTGTTTTAGATATGTATGGGATAGTGGAGGAAATTACAATAATCAACCATGAGTCTACTGCATTCTCTATAGATTTTTATCATAAGGTTGAATTTTCACTACTACAAAAAGGTCATCAGACGACGGTGAATTTCTGTTGTCTGATGACCAAACTCACCGTGGTCTAAGTGAGTGTTGTGTGATTAAAAAATCAGACAACGGTGATTTCACCGTTGTGTGATATCACTTTGCTCAACAGAATACTAGTTTCCGTTGTGTGAATGCTGCGCAGGCATGTGCCTGCCATGGCATGCGCGGGGATGCCGCGGCACAGTCAGACAACAGAAAATGAAATTTACCGTTGTCTGAGATTAATAACACACAACAGATATAACTCATTCTCCGTTGTCTGAGATTCATAACACACAACAGATATAACTTATTCTCCGTTGTGTGAGATTCATAACACACAACCGGTATAACTTATTCTCCGTTGTGTGAGATTCATAACACACAACCGGTGCAACTTATTCTCTGTTGTCTGAGATTCATAACAGACAACATATATAACTCATTCTTTGTTGTCTGAGGTAAGTAACACACAACCGAAGTGAAATTATCTCACTTGTCTGTTGATTACTCAGACAACAGAGATGATTTTATTTCCGTTGTGTGTTATGAATCTCACACAACAGAATTTTGTTTTCTTTTGTTGTTGGTTGTTAGTTCACACAACAAATTCTTTTTATCAACCATTGTGTGAGCAACATTAGATTTGTTGTCTAAGCTTGTTTCTCACAACATTGTTTTGAGCTGTTGTTTGTTCATTATGTATATATTCCATACCTAGAATATCTTTTCATAAATAATGCTCCATAATACCACATAAAACCACACTAATCCATATCATATAAGTTTTTCAAACTTCCAAACATTCAAGTTAAAGCCTTCCTAGCTACTACCTACACATGAATCAAAAGCATTATTCCTAGCTACTAGCTAGACCCATGAATCAAACTTGGTACTCATTTGCCTTATCCCTTCTCTCCTCATTACATATTGGTGGTGATCCAAAAGATCTCGAAAAGGTGCTTATACAGCTTACACTTGAGTTTCTGTCAAAGCAGGTAAACTGATCACCATCTTCTCTTCTTTGATAAGCTGTCCTTATGATATATGCAGGGAGCTCTTAGAGTTTCCATGACAAGTCCAGGATTTATCTATGAGCCTTATGCACCTCGTGAAACCTAACAAAAAGAAAAAGAAAAAAAGGAGACTGTCAACTTCTTTGTAGAAATTGCATTAAGAGGAATATACGATATAGGATTCATTGAGGTCCATATAAGGTCAACCAAACCAAAAAAAACTTGAACACAGAGATACCTGATTATAACATATATATGGAATTCTAAATAGAGCTTTAGTTAAGCAAGGTTGCTAGGTGCAGTGCTATACCTGCTCTTTCAATCACAATCTTATAAAATACACGAACTGCCTAATAGATGGGAAAAAAAAAGAGCAAAAAAAAAGAATAAGAATAAGAAAACCACTCCTGTACATTTAGTTTCTGTTCTCAGAACATTTATTATCACTGAAGCCATTATGAACATTTAGTTTCTGTTCTCAAAAGCCAAAACTAAATGCAAAACAGTATTATAGGGCATCAGAAAATAAACAACAAAAAGCAAAACAAATTGAACGTATTGAAAATTTGCAAAATTGCAATCACCATAGTTACTTAAAACTTCCACACTACTTTTCCTTACTTTTTTTGAAGCTTATGATCTGATCCGGCTAAATTTAGATGAGTAAATTCAGTCTAAAAAGAGAACTAAACTTAATTTCAAGCTCTTGCATGGTAAGAATCTAAATTAACTACAAACTCATGGAATCACTTAATCCTAGTACGTCAATTTACCTCAACAAAAAGAGTGGACTCTGCAAACTGAAGTTTGAAAGTCACTTGTTGCAATCCACCAGTATCCCTGAAAATATTGAAAATTCAAGCATTGTGGTTAACCAAACAAATCATGCTAAGTTGAAACCCATTTGAACTAAAATTCAAAACTAAAGAATTGATGCTACAGAAGTGCTCATAATCATACTACTGCCAAACTCTTCAAATCAACTAAAGAACTTAGAAAGAACATAATTTACAAGACTTGATTGTAGGGATCTAACTAAAGAATTGATTTCAATAAGAACCAGTATATTTGTACCACATCTAGTAAGATGTAATATAACTAAATGTATACTTGACACAGACACACACAAAACGGACATCTTATGCCTCCAATTGAGGAAATGAATCAGCAACAAATAATTTTTCCATATCTTGCAAGATTGGAGAAAGAGTTTATGGTCCAGTTTACAAAGGGGAACTGAACCACACACTAGTGGAGATAAAAGATCTGCATCCAGATGCAGCTCAATGACAGTCACAATTCCAGCAAGAGGTTTGTTCTTTGAAATCTTAAATTTCAACTACTATCCTCGTATATCCAGAACGCTCTTCAGATATTTAGCATATAACTAAAAGAATCAGTGGAGAGTACTACCATTAAATTCCTATCTTGAATCTGATTTTGAATTAAGATACTACATAGTTATAAAGTGGGGGTAATGTTATATTGTTTGAAGAAAAGGCAACTGATTCAAGTGATTTTCTTGCGATAGTAAAGAGAAAAATATGGCAGTATTTACAGAATTAAAGATAAAAAGAGAAGACATTCGACTCAAATGGAAAAACTCCAAATCAGTCTTACCTGATTTCGGATCAGAAGAGGTGGGAGAAAGATTTTATGGCCTGTCTCTGTACTGCTGTTTCCGCATTCTTAAGAAACTTCCTTCTTTCAAGTGCTATTCTAGCCTGTTTAAAATAATAAGCTCAAATCTTTGCTACTGAAGGTCAAGTAAACAGTTTGGAACCGACATAAGAGAATATGCAAACAGAGGAAAGGAAGCCAAGGAAGACAAAATTATAGCAGTCTAGGCCTCTTCTAAAATGCTTTCCACAATTAAAGCATTATACAACATTATAATCTAGAGAAAACCTTAACCCTGAAGACTCAGTCAAGTAAGTATATGCAACTTTTCCAGGGCATATATGAATGTATGATGCGAAACAATATAAGTATGAACACACTCGATCACAACTTCAAAACGCTATTGGGAGCAAACATCATGCATGCTTTAAGTTTTACGTGCGTGGTCAACACTACCTTTGTAACAGGAAGTAAAGTGGCTGCATGTGAAAAGGCTACATCCGTCAATGATGCGGGAAGAGGGTTAGAAGCTACATCAGCTGCAAATGTCCGCCTATGAACCTCTCGCAAAGCATGCAAAGAAAGTTGCCACAGAAGTTCTACAAACCTGCAGTCCATTAAGCAAATGAACCATAAATACCATCACAAGGACCCAAATGCATCGCCATCATACACGTGTATTTTATTTAGTTGTAACCGATTAGTGAAGAAAAAAATGAAAATATCTCTTTGAGTTTTCTCTCTCTTTACAATTCTCTCTGTTTTTCATCATGTGTTTTATTTGATTGAACAAGTAATACCATTGTCATAGATATTAGACTGTTTTATTTAAGATATTGCGTTCTTCTTATGGTATTTAATTATTCACTACATATTGAACTACTTTTGCTGGGCACTTGCAACTTGGTCAAATGTTAAAAAGGCAAAACTCAGAGATTAACAACAATCTTAAAATGTTTTGAGGCATGTCATATATATGTAGGCATAGAATTATAAGAACATGAGAAGAGATATGCAGGATCCAGGAAATGTTACCTAGAAAAGAGGATCGAAAACTGAAATTTCAAAACCAGATTGTGCAGAAACTATAGAAACTAATTGACATATTATAGCAACCCAGGAAATATCAGATGCTCTGGATGACCCCTAATTTAAAAGCAGAGCCTGGAATGCAGCAAGTGCTTTTGGATCTGACACGGCTTGGTCTATCTTACTGATACTCCCAAGGGTTCTTGTACCTGTAATCAACAATTACAATCCTTTAATCACTCGAGCAACCAAATAACACCAGAGAGTAAAATAATAAGGGGAAGAAGAACAAATAATGAACTTAGGGGGAGGACTAAGATACAAGTATAGCAGAGCCCGTAAAGAATAGCTGTTGTATTTATCATATATCAAAATAATCAATCAACATCTGAGCAAATTAAAGGTAAGCTCCATTCATATCGAGATATTTGAGAGACAATACCAATTAATCATTCAAGGCTATCGATTGACATATAATATATCATCAAACAAGAGATTTTGCCAAGATTTTTCAATACCAAATCGAAACCCAATTGACATACCCAACCACCAAAACCAAAAAACATAATAGATCTTCCACAAATAAGCAAAATCGAAAGTAATTTCAGATACCCAAACAAATTTTCTGTACTTTTTTTTTTTTTGGATTATTACCACACAAATTAGAATTAACATTAACTTAAGCCAAATCACTTCACCTAGAGGAGCACAACAATGGCAAGTTCTATCCGAGCAAAAATAGACAAAGTATGCAGATACTTGCTACAAGTAGACGACACCTAAACAGGATAACATAACCCAAAACAAGAGCTTTCTAGTTCATCTTGATTTATAGGGTACCTGACCACCATTCTAATGGTCTGATTTCTTGAATGCCTCCAAGATCAACTTGCCCTGATCTCTCATGAGCTCAGTCCTCTGAACAAAAAGCTCCAATTCAGTAACATGCAGCTTGTTCCACCTATCCTCCAAATCAGCACGCTTTGATCCACCAATCAATTCCATACCCTGCTTCACAATAGTCTCCGACAACCCCAACTCTTTGAAACCCTTATGAAACCCAATAACCTCACTCAACACACTATCTGATGCACACGGCTTTTCAGCTTCACTCTTCCCATCTTCCTTTGTAGTCTCCGGCGACGCCAACAGCTCAGCTTTCAGAGCAGCCAAAGTCTTGCTGTTACTCTTCTGATTACCCTTAGCCTTCCCATTAGACTTGGGATGTTCCCCCTTCCCAAATGAAGCAATAGTAGCCTGCCCAGTTAAATCTTCACCCCCTTCACCACCTCCCCACACCTTCTTCGACAACTCGAAAGTCTTCGAGTCATGAGCCTTAGTCGGCTTGTGCTTCTTCTTCACATTGTTCTCAAACTTCTTCCTCATCCTTCGAATCTTATCTTGCAATTGGATCTTAGTAACATCCACCTTCAACGATTTCTTGATAAACTCATGAAATGCAGTCATATCAGCATAAGGGTCCACCCCCTTCTTCGTTTTGTACTCATTCATCCCTTTCAGAATGATAATCTCATCTTCATCGCTCCAAAGCCTCTGAAACAGTTTCGATTTCTTCGATTCCTCTTCCACACCATCCTCCTCTGGATCATCTCCCTTCTTCTTAGCCTTCTTCGAGTCCTTAACCAACTCGCTCTCGCCGCCAGGACGCTTCGTGCCGGATTTCGCCGTCGCCGGAGGAGAAGAAGCCGAGGGCTTCGATCTGGGCTTGGTGGCCTTCGGCGGCGGCGTCACCTCCTCCATGGGCTTGGACGCGATCGGCTTGACATTGACTCTGCGCTGGGCGAGTGTGTCGCCGTCGGATTCCGATTCAGACTCGGTTTCGGTCTCGCCGGAGGAAGAAGACTGAGGCTTTGCGGCGGCAGATTCCGGCTTCTTCGCTTGCGGCTTCTTCTCGGGAGTTGCTTGCGCGGTCGAGGTGGTCTTTTGCGGCTCGGTTGCTTCGGCATCGGATTCGGACTCCTCGGATCCGGATCCGGATCCTTCTTCTTCTGACGAGGCTTCTTCCTCTTCCTCCGATGAAGAAGCGGTCGGCGGTTCGTCCAAGGGAGACGGGCGCTTAGGTGCCATGGAGGAAGGAGATTGGGGGAGTTAGGGTTTGGGTCACCGGAAAGGGTTTTCTACTCAGATCAAACAAATTTTCTGTACTTAATTCCTCTCAGACTACAAAAATCTTATATCTTTCATTTGGTAATTTGAACTAACCGATGAAATTGAAAGGGGGTGATGAGATTGAAGAAGAAGAGAGCATGAAATTGAGACAAGAGAGATCGAGAGACTGAGAGGGAGGGGTTTCGTGGGGGGGGGGATCGAGAGACTGAGAGACTGAGAGAGAGGGGTTTCGGGGGGGGGGGGGGGGGGGGGGGGTTGGGTTTCACGATTGGGAGAGTCATAGGGAGGGGTGGTGGAGAGAGACGGGGTTTCACAACTGAGAGAGCTCGAGAGAATTTGTTTCATTTTTCTTTCGACACGATGTGGCTTGGGCTGGGTGGGAGGAACAATTAAACTTCAAGTTGCTCACACAACAGAAACCTAACAAACTGTTGTAAGAGTATCAAAATGTCAAAACATGGAGGGAAATCTGCCGCATACAGCAATTTGGCTCAAAATGTTGCCGCCTATATGTTCCCACTTTCACACAACAGAAAAGTATAACTTCTGTTGTCTGATTTCTACAGCTTGCACTAGGTTTACCTTGTGGAAGACATTCAATCAAGCTTCCTCAAAATTTGGCATCCAGTTTTCAATCACACAACGGAAATTATAAAGCACCGTTGTATCAAGTAGCACAAAATTCAGATTTCAAGAGGCAACCAAGGCTCCAAAGTGGAGGGAAATCTGCCGCTAATTTTTTTAAGACTCAGACGACAGACATTACTTAAATCCGTTGTGCAATGTAGTTCTGATAAAAAAGTTATCACTTTGTTGGCATTCACACAACAGAATATAACAAGTACCGTTGTGCAATAAAGCTTACTTAAACACACAACGGATGATTTCTGTTCCGTTGTGTGATTAGTGTTGTGTGATTAACTTTTTGTAGTAGTGTTTTCATCATATCTATAGAATAGTTCCACATAAAATTGCTCTGACTGATGATTTACGGGTGGACAACTACCCATTGCTGCATTTATCATATAAACGTACTAGAGTACTGCTTTTTGTCGCCACTCGTTCACATGTTTGTCTGCATTCAGAATGAGTAGAGCTTCATCAACTGAGGTGTCTTTGTAGTTCCCATTATCTCTCATTTTATTTTTTATTTTTTTATAGCGCACTAATAGATCTTGTAAATTATCAACTATGTGAGCAAGGAATTCTATCATTTTACGAGGACAAAGTCAAATTCTGATAATTTTGACTACAACATTATTTGGCAATATATATTTTAGCGTTTACATTGGAGGATAAAGTTTTTTTCAAGTTGAAGAGTATTACTGTTTGTTGATATAAGAAAAGATTTTTTCTTTTCTTTATTTATGTCTTTATTGGTAATTTGACATGAGCTGACAAAGTCAACTATTATTTGAAAAAAGGGAGAGGTCAAAATACCAATATTGGAGGTATGAATAGAAGCTCCTTTTTTGTTTTTGCTTGATATGAAAATCGGTTTAAGGTTTTACCCAAAAAAAAAACAAAAAACAAAACAAAAACAAAAAATTTGTTTTTCTTTATGGGTTACTAGGCCAAACAATTAGCTTGTTAACAACTCTTGGCCCAAGTCATAGCAAGCGCGAGAACAAGGCCCAAATCCTAACCCGAAAACCATAAGAACAAAACTATAGGAAAAGACTGTTATACTCTAACTGTTAGTTTTTGATCAAGAAGAGGTTTGGGACTGGATTCAGAAGCGCTCAAGTTGTTTTCATCTTCAGATGAAATTTAAACCCCAAATTACTGTGAATCAAGATGCCAAAAGAAATTGTTGCTGCATCAAGATATGAAATTCATGCTTCTGTTACAAAATTCAGTAGCAAATTGGAGAAAAAGCAAATCAGGTTTTTCTTTGAACTTGTTTCGATTCAAAGCATGATTTAATGTTTTTTATTGTGCTGAATAACCCTGAAAGCATTCCCGGCGTGCGCATAGGCTAGCATAGATGGTGACCGGATGAATTTTACAATTCATGATTGTTCTGTGGTTTTTGGAATCGAAATAGACTGTGTATGCATGTATATGTGATTTGATATGCATAATGAATTGAATGATTGTATTTTATATGATATTGTATCTATGATTTAATTGCAATGTATCCAGAATTATAGTCCCCCAACAGGTTTTTACACATTGTTGAAATTTCAGATGCAAGAGCTTGGTTTTCTTATACGGGTAATAACGTGGTTAGAATATAAAGCTGAACGCTCATATGATTTGTATTTTTCATTTGGTATGAGTGAATGTGGTGCACAAAGCATTTTTCATCAATATTGATAGAAAGCATATGGCATAACAAATATGAAAAATTGTGTTTTGTATTTTGTGTTTTAAACTGTGCTTTTATTTTTCTTCCAAAGAAGTTGTCCAAGTATAGTTTTAGAACGCAAAACAGCAGTCATGTTTGATGAAAATAAATTTGGATACTTAGAGATTTTGGGAGAATAAAGAATACATTTTGAAGTTTAGTTTTCTATAATCATGAAGCATGTTTAACGTTTTAGGATTTGCAGATTATAAATTATGATATCTCTATATGATGATGATTGTTTGTTGATTTTGTGGTTCAATCCCATGTTTTGTATTTTTATCTTATTTGGTTTGAAACAATTAGAATTTGCATATAATTGTTTCCAGATTAAGATCTGTTAGCGTTCTAGGTCTTAATTGCTAAGTGGAAAACCTATAGTTCCTTCTGCATGTTTGATTAGCCTTCTAACTTATGTACTTTGCTTAAATCAATCAAACTTTCTCAATGTATATGTTAATTATGTTGTTTGTGTCAGCGTCCTATCACTAGCAGTGCATATTAATATGATAAACTATGATGCGTTCATCTAGTTAATTAATTAAGGAAGTAAAAATAAGAACTTTTGTATGCGTTCATCTCTGTTCTTGATTGATTTCTTTCATCTACATATTTGGATTTGTGATTTGTGATTTAATATTCTGTTTTCGTGTTAATGGTTGATAACATCTTTGTCGCCCCCCTTATTTCTCCTTGATTCATAGTTTGATCGATCACTTAGGTAACTTAGTTAGATTAAAATACACACACTTTTCAAAACCCCCTTTGTAATACCCGAAAACATTGGCAACAATTGTTTTTACGTCAATAAGTTGTTTATGACTTTTGAGGACTTTAGTTAGTGCCAAAATTTGTATAGCTTACTATTTTACTTTTGGACTAAATTCAGTTTGCCTCCTCCAACTTTGGGGTAAACATCAGTTTGGTCCCTGACATTTTGTTTTAATCATGATCGTCCTTGCACTTTCAATTTTCATTCGCGAAGTCCAAATTTCAAATTTGACTCCAAAGATGACGTCACAAGCTGAGTTGTCACCTACATAAGGGCCCACAAGAAGGGCAAAATAGATATTTTAACAATAAAAAGATTTTTTTGTTTAAATGGACGGTACTTCAATCCGTTTTAAAAAAAAAAAAAATCATCTTCAATCTCCTCCTCTCCGACGATCCAAAATCCCAATGCCATCTCCACCTCTAGTCTCCACCGTTCTCAATTCTAAAATACGCATCGCTAATCAAAAAGCCCGAACTGCTCCTCATAACCCAACCTTCAAAAAGCACTTTCGGAGAAGAATCGAAGATGATCGAGGTTATGGTTATGGTTATGGTCATCGTCTTCCTCCTCATCCTCCTCCTCCTCCTCTAATGGACCATCTTCTTGATCAACTTTAGGTAAATCCTCCACAGCCTGCTGCAGCTCTTTTTTCCCTAATATGGGCATTTGGATTTGAGTCCGATTTCTTCAAATTTTTGTCAACCAGTACAACTGAACACCAACCACGGTGTTTAATTGAATTGCCAATTTCTTTGATTCTTTATTAAGATACGACTGAGGACCAAGTTGGAGAGTACATAGAGTGGGTTTGGGGAGCTGCTTCAACCAACGCCGCCGGAGAGTTCCCCAAAGACGGAGCGGGTATACCGGAGATCCGAATTTTACTGGGCTTTTCGATGGACCGGGTAGCCAAAGATGTGTCCGAATTTTACTCCCCATATCGTCTCATTGATTGAGCATGTGTGCGTATAAGGTCAGGTGAAGAGTGGTCGGAGCTATGTCTAGCGAGCTTGGGCTTAACACAGGCTAGAGGCGGGGGATGTAAGCAATGGCGTGTTGGTGGTTGTCAATGTGGCTGTGGATGGTTGACTCGATTGGTGGCCGCCACCCGCGGAGGGTTGAAATTAGAGGTGGATGAGACTCGGTATGGTTTTGAAACTTGTCATAGATTGAGTGTGAGTGTGTTCATCCTGATGAAGCAAAGGGAAGATCGAGGAGTTCTTGAAGGAAAATGAGGGAGGAGGAGGGGTTCTTCGGTACACCTTTTTGCTTCGTATCGATGTTATTATGCAATGATTAGATTGAGGAGGAGGAGCTGGGGTTAGGATCTCATCTTCCATCTGAAACACGAGAGAGAGACAGAGAGAGGGTTTTGAGGGGTAGTTTGGACATTTGAGAGTCAAAATCTGAAAAGTAGGCTCTTATGTTTGTGCCAACTCAACTTGTGACGTCATCTTTGGCGTCAAATTTGAAATTTGGACTTCGCTGATGGAAATTGAAAGTACAAGGATGATCATGATTAAAAAAAAAGGTCAGGGACCAAACTGATGTTTGCCCTAAAATTAGAGGGAGCAAACTGAATTTAGTCCTTTACTTTAAAAAAAAAAAGTAATTTAAGTTTATTTTTATTTTTTATTTTTTTATAATTGGGCTTTCTTGAGATATGATTTTCTTAAGTACATGTTAATGCTCAAAGTCCGGCGGTAGCCGATCTTTCGTTTAACGCGGGTCCGATGGGCGGACCGCTACTCTGAGGACTTGATGGTCTTTGCTAGCTGTCACACGAGAGACAGGATGTCAGAGGGAGACCGCGCTGGGCGGTCTTCACTTCTCCGATGCCTAAGTCAGTCAATGCATATAGACAACATAACGATAAATGAGTAGTAATTGCGTAATTAATGAGGAGAGAGGAGAGGACCTTTTATAGGTGAGGAGAAGACTGATCTTCTTCTTGTTTTCGATGTGGGACTGATGTGCTTCGATTCCCAGTGTCCTGAGCTTCTGATGCTATCTTGGCGCAGTGCG
Source organism: Rosa lucieae (assembly GCA_024704745.1). Taxonomy (NCBI): domain Eukaryota; kingdom Viridiplantae; phylum Streptophyta; class Magnoliopsida; order Rosales; family Rosaceae; genus Rosa; species Rosa lucieae. Next base: position 14,405,286 of record CM045492.1, on the reverse strand, counting down.
TGGCGGCGTGTTAGCAATGATCTGGGGGAGATCTGGGGCTCAGTTGGTAGCCCGCATGGCCGTGTTTTGGTAGGTCACTCCCCTGGTGGGAGTTGGTACCTCTGGCAGTATAATGAGCGTGGCTCATTATAACTAATTATGCTTGCAACTGCACATGTAGGTACAAGTCCCCCAAGTCCCCAGTCAAGGAGGGCAATCTTGGTGGGGGAGTTGATCGGCGGTGTGAAGCGTTACCTCCGGTAGACTTGCAAAAAGCATAATTTGCGCCAGTACGTTGTCAACCATGGATTTTCTGAGCGAACGCTTTATACCCTTTCGGGTGGGCCCCTGCTAGGCCCGCCAGGGAGTCCCCCACTCCCTAGCCAAGACGGACCTCCGGATGGTCGGCAATTTGTTTGTTGAGGGGGAGCTGCACGGAGCAGAGAGTGTTGGGTAGCGAGCCCAATCTTTAGTAACCAAAGTGACGGGGGTCAACGTACCTGATCAGGGCCGTCGCAGACTATTGACAAGTCCCCGTGTCTCGTAGGGACGATCTGACCGTAACGCCGCGTGGTGGTCGTTGTCAGAGTGGGGCGTAGCCTTTGGATTCGCCAGTGGCGGATATCCCCCGCTGGTTGTAGCAGGAAACAGCATCGCGTAGACGTGGATGGTGGTATTTTATTGAGCGGTGTTGCGCTCAGCAAAGTACGCGGTTTGCCAGATGGAAAGGGAGCTCTGCCGGTAGTGTTGCGTGTAGCAGAGGCTGCCTTTCCTTCCAATTGACGAGCAGAAGTTCCGCTCGCGGGGTTTCAATCAGCGGGGACCTCGTCCTTTGGAAGGTGACAAGTGAGAAGTTCCGCTAGTAGGGTTTCGCTCAGAGGGGACTTCGTCACTTGGAAGGTGACAAGTGAGAAGTTCCCCTAGCGGGGTTTCGCTCAGCGGGGACTTCGTCACTTGGAAGGTGACAAGTGAGAAGTTCCGCTAGGGCGGTTTCGCTCAGCGGGGACTTCGTCACTTGGAAGGTGACAAGTGAGAAGTTCCGCTAGCGGGGTTTTGCACAGAGGGGACTTTGTCACTTGGAAGGTAAAGTGAAAAGTTCCGCTAGCTGGGTTTTGCTCAGCAGGGACTTCATCACTTGGGAGGTGACAAGTGAGAAGTTCCGCTAGCGGGGTTTCGCTCAGCGGGGACTTTGGACGGTTGGCGATTTCTTCCGAAGTGGTTACTGGTACTAGACGCTTCGTCTGATGGTGGTCGACACGTGGCTAACTTATAGTGGGTTAGCGTGTGGAGGCGTGTCTCCTCAGCCTAGCCATCCCCTCGCCATTAATGCGAGAAATTATGGAATTTGTAACCGAGGCGACGCCTCGGTTAATCCGGAGAGTAAGTGGAGACGTGGGACACGTGTACGGCTGGTATGTGATGTCGTTTTTCAACGGATGGTGTAAAATTGCTTGACGTTGACATAAAAGGAAGGGAGCTTTAGCGAGATTTGACACTTTTGCTAAAGCTTCAAAATCCACTCATCGTCTTCAAGCTCTGTTCGTCTGAGATTGGAGAAGAAAACTGGGCGATTTCGTGGAGCTATCACATTTGGATGGACGATGATCTCCTGCACCGAGGACAAGCGTTCACGATCTCACCAGAGATTTTACCTTTGAGGTTAGTACCCTGAACTTCCTCCCTGCTTTACTGGATTTCTGCTATGGCCAGTTTCTGGGTTTTGGGTTTCGTTTTCTTTCTTGTCCTTTTTTTTTTTGGGATATGTTCATCCCCGATGTGTTCTGAGGGTGTAAAGTGGGTCTTGGGAATGGGTTATTGTGTTTGGCAGAGAGTTAGGGATTAGGGATTTGCTAGATTGTCGAATCTGGGTCGAGTATGTGTTTGTTCTTGTTTTGGCATTTTCTGGGTTACTGCTCTTGATGTTCTTGGGGAAAAACTAATTTAGGGATAGGTTAGATCTTGTGTAAACTGACTGATTTGGGTTTTAGGGTTTGGGATGGCTAACGTCATAGAGATTTCAAGCAGTGAGGACTCCGGGTATGACATGTCATTCAATGCGGCGGATATAATTTTTATTGACTCGTTGCGTCCGTCTACCCGTGCAGGAACCTCACTGCCAGAACCGCTAGAGGTTGAGCCTCTACAAACCATACCCTGGGAAATAGCTATGGGTCGTACTTCGCGTCCAGAGAGTTCTATGGTAGGGGAGGCTGCAGCTGCCCAACATATGCGTGATGAGCGGTTAGCAAGTAACAGTGCCACCAGTGGTTCCGCTGATGGGGGAGAATTGGCTGGGGAGGATGCTGAGTCAGCTTGAGTCCTCCAGGACGGCACCCCTGTTGATGAGGTGGGAAGGCGGATGACTGTTGCCTTAGTCAACCGGGTGAAGTGGGAGTTCCGGTTGCCAGGCGTGATGAAGTTGCGTCCGCCGTCGGTGGACGAGAAGGCCTCGATTCTTCCAGCGGGTTTGCCGCCGTGCACGAGGCGATATTCCGCCAGGGAGTGACCTTCCCGCTGGTGCCAAACCTTCAAATCTTGGTGTGCGAGTTTGGCATTGCCTTTGGGCAAATCTGCCCCAACATGTGGTGGTTGATGCTGGCGCTAAACTCGCTATGGCGGTTGTCAGGATGCGAGGGACCAACCGTGGCCGAGGTGCTGAACTTTTACGAACTGGTATTTGTGAAGCGCCAAGGTTGTCGAAGGCAGGTAAACCTGAGTCGCCGCCAGGGAGCGCCCAAGCTGATCGAGAACCTGAGAGATTCCATGTCTTACTGGCGGCGTACCTTCTGTGTTGCCACGGCGGGTTGGGAATATCAGGCGGTGTCCAACGAGGGGGAGCCGACGTTTAGGATTAAGTCGAAGTTTCAGCCTATATATCCGAGGTTGTTCGTTTGTCTCCACTGAACATAACTGGCGGTAATTTTTTATATACGGCCTTGTACTCTACAGACAATGACACTTTTTGTGCAGCGGGGTTGCGCTATAACCTGACTCGAGAAGAAGAGTGTCGCATGGCCAGCATCAGAGGTTGCTTGCGGAATCGCAACTTGCTGGATTTTAGTCTCCTTACTAGGTGGGAGTTATTGATCGATCTACGACTGACTCGTGACGTTGGTAAGCAATGTCCGTCACACCTTTTCTTTGATCCGATTGTCTCAGGATGACTGGTTTGTTGTTTTTTTGTAGAAACTCCGCCAGGTAACAAAGCGAGCCGCGACGCTTTTGCTAAAGCCATGGATCGTGCCGAGATAGAAAATTTCTTGGAGACCATGTACGCTTCCAGACTGGCAGCCCAGCAAACGATTGTGAACCCGAAAACGCTTGTGCTAAACCCGTCCGAGGTTCCTGTGGTGCTACCGATGCCGCACCACTCCCATCTTGGTGGTGACGGCCTGCCCGTTATACAGGAGGGGGCCTGTGTGGGCGGGGGTAATGATGCTGCTACAACCACACCACAGAAAGAGAGAGTGGCTGCTGCTCGTCGTGGGCCACAGAAGGAGAAACAGGTGCAGCCGGCGGGGTCTGCCGCCGTTGCGGGGTTAGAGCAGCAGGGGGTTAAGGCCTGCTGCTGGGAACACAAGGGTGCTTCAGCGGAAGCGCCGTCAACATGATTCCGCTGATGAGGAAGAAGGGGATGATGTGGAGATCATCGGGGCCCTCCAACAGAAGAAGGCCAGACAAGCTCCGCCCAAGGCGCCAGTGGCTACTGAGAAAGAGGTGCCCGTGAGCGACCTGGATTCATTTGCCGCGTACGCAGAGTTTATGACTGACGGTGAGCGAGACATTCTTTACCATCTTTGCGAGCTGCTTGGGTTTGGAGGGCTAGCGAGGATTTCGCGCCCAACCGCTGTTGACCAGTCGCCCTTCAGTTTGGCCTTCGTTCATTTGTAGGTTGGGCTGCACGAAATGTTCGTGGCGGCGTCTAAGCAGCCTAGAGTTGAGCGGGAGCTCCGGGAGGAAATCGAGGGTCTCCAGAAAGAGCTGGGGGAGGCCAAGGGCAGGCTGGCGGACGTGGAGTGGCGCCTGGCCAAGGCGGATTGCGATGCCGCGGATGCTCGCGGCAAGCTGGCAGTGGCTGTCCAGTGGGACGTGGAACGGAATGATCATGTCTCCAAGCTGGAGCAAGACATGTCCCTGCTACAGGATCGGGTGACCGCCAAGGAGAAGAAGTTTGAGATCTTGCAGCGGGAGTCGGCCTCTAGACTGGCCGAGGTGAAGAGGCTGGTGGGTGAAGTTGCTCGCCTGGGGGCTGAGGGGAGCCTTGCTGCGGCCGCTGCTGTGGAGGCATTCAAGCAGTCAGCGGAATATAAGAAGGCGCTGACCGAGGCGGCGAAGGCTGGTGCCCTTGCCAATGTGGAAATGTTGAAGCAGAAAGGCACCATTGACTGAGCAAAGGCGTCCATGCCCGTTGTGCCGCCAGCTAAGGATGTTCAGCCGGCAAAAGGTGCGGCCCCTGCTCAGGTTGACGGTGCCTGCTCGGGTAGTGGGAAAAGTGGCGCACGCCCGGCGGATAACTCCCAGCGGACTCCTCCCCCTACATAGTCTGAGGTGTCCCGTGCTGGGTTCTTGGCGACCCATACTCGGGCGGATGGTACAATAGAGACTCCAAGCCCTACTGCCCGAGGGTCTGACCAAACAAGCCGCCTTCACCCGCTGCCACATGCCGAAGGTGGAGATGCTGATGGCAGCCGAGGCAACCCTTGAATGATGGAGTTCCCCCCCCCCCCCCCCCCCCGCTCTTTTTTTGTTTTGCTATAGCCGCTAAGGCGTAATTTTCTTTTAATGTATTGAACTCTTTTGGGTGGGGAGTCCCAGCACTATATATATGAAATTTCAGAATTTGGTTTTTTTTTTTTTTTGATGTCTGTACCGCTAGAGTTTTGACTAAGTTCTGCTTTTGCCAATCAATTAAACATTAAAGGAATTAAGATTGGTCCAAATGCACCATGTAGCAGACGTGGTCCGCTGACTGACGTTGCCAGTTGCCCCTAGTGCTAGACTTGGTAACAATGGTTTGAATAATTCCTCATGTCATTGATAGCTAACTGATCAGCGTTTACAAAAGCGGGGTCGTACCCGTTGGGTAGCTTCCCTTAGCTAAATATTGAACAAAAATTTAGCTAAGTCAAGATGCTCTTGGGTAGCGGCATGACTAATTGCAGTAATACCGAAGGTGTTCGGTATTCCAAGGGTGGGTCGTTGTGACGCCATCCTTGTCCATTAAGTAGAAGGAGCCTGGGTTACGACTTCTACAATTTTGTATGGACCTTCCCAAGTTGGGCGGAGTTTTGTTGGTGGTGGTATGACTTCCTTCATTACCCAGTCCCCCAGTTGGAGGTTGCGGGCTTTGACCCTGGCGTTGTAGAAACGCGATACTCGCTGATTGTTTTACAGGTTGTGCAGATGGGCTTTGTGTCGTTTTTCCTCTAGGAGATCCTTATCAAGGTTGACGCCATCGCTGTTGGTCTCTGGGCAGTAGACTTCGACCGTAGCGGTTGGTTGAGTTACCTCGATAGGTAGGACGGCCTCAGTTCCGAACATCATACAAAATGGAGTTTGATTAGTGGCGGAAGTTGGGGTTGTTCTGATGGCCCATAGAACTTTCGGGAGCTTCTCCGCCCACAAACCCTTGGCCTTGTCGAGTTTCTTTTTTAGCAGCTTCTTAATTATCTTGTTTGCTGCTTCGACCTGGCCGTTGGTTTGGGGGTGAGCGACAGATGCAAAACGCATCTTTGTACCCAGGTTGGCTGTGAAATAGATGAGTTCCTTGTTATTGAACTGTGTGCCGTTGTCTGTGATGATTGTATGCGGGACACCGTAGCGACAGTAGATGTTCTTCCAGAGGAAGTGAATTACCTTAGCAGTAGTTATTGCCGTCAAGGGCTCCGCCTCTATCCATTTGCTGTTGTAGTCGATAGCAACAATGATGTATTTGAACTGGCCTTTTGCGGTTTGGAATTTTCCCATCAAGTCCAGACCCCACATTGAGTGAATCCATGGACTGATGATGACCGACAATGGTCCCGCCGGGGCATGTGAGAGATCAACATATTGTTGGGATTTGTGACAAGATCTCGATACCTGCCGAGCGTCGTCACCGAGTGTAGGCCAAAAGTAACCTTGTCGCATAGTGTGATTGGCCAAGGATCTGGCGCCCGAGTGGTTTCCGCATTCTCCGCCGTGTATAGTTGCCAGCACGACTTTTCCCTCTTCTGGGGTTAGACAACGGAGGTTGGGGTGAGTGAATCCCTGGCGGTAAAGTTTTCCGTTCTGGATGTTTTAGCGGGTTGCTCTCCGCTGGAGCTGTCGCGCCTTGACCTTGTCCTCTGGCAATGTGCCGTTGCGCTTGTACTTAATAATCTCGTCCATCCAGCTAGGATTGACCTCAATGTTGAAGATCTCCGCCAGGGTTTTTGTAATACTAGGCTTGTCAAGACACTCTACTCTTGTGTCCGCTGGACTCTGGTGTGGCTGGGCAGTTGCCAGTCTTGCTAGTGAATCAGCCTTGGCGTTTTTTTTCCCTGGGGATTTGTGTGATGGTGTGAAATTTGAATTTTTAAACCAGTGTCCTGACGTACCCCAAGTATGCGGCCAACTGCTAGTCCTTGGCCTTAAAACTATCGTTGACCTGGTTAACGACTAACTGAGAGTCGCTGAAGATGTTGACAGTGTCAGCCCCTGAAACGATGGCAAGGAGTAGGCCGGCAATGAGTGCTTCATACTCTGCCATGTTGTTGGAAGCCTTGAAGTTGAATTTCAACGCGTACTCCGCGTTCAGCCCCCCAGGACCTGTTAAGATGATTCCGGCGCCGCTGGCCTTGGGACAAGAGGAGCCGTCCACATGCAGGTTCCAGTTTGACTGCCGGGGAGACCGTTCCTCAGATACCACCATCTTCGTTCCTAGTTGTGCTCCGACATTGGATTCGGGCTTACGCTCGGTGAGCTCAGCAATGAAATCTGCCACCGCCTGGCCCTTCATGGCGGTTCTTGGTTTGTAATCAATGTCAAATTCGCTGAGCTCAATGGCCCACTTGCTGAGGCGCCCCGAATGTTCAGGGTTCTGCATTACTTGTCTCAGTGGTTGATTGGTTAACACATGTATTGTGTGGGGTTGGAAGTATTGGCGGAGGCGTCTGGCGGCAACGATTAGTGCGAGAGCAAGTTTCCGCTCCGTTCAAGCCTCTGCCGGAATAGAACACTGGGAGCTCCTCCTGATTCTCCCGCCGGATGATGGCGCAACTTACAACTGATTGTGATACCGCTAGGTATATGTATAATGTTTCTCCTTGCACAGGAATGGAAAGGAGTAGGACTGCCGCCAGGTACTCTTTTAAGCCTTTGAATGTCGCCTGGCACGCCGGGTTCCAGTTGATGACTTTCTTGTGAATCGTTTTAAGGACTTTAAAAAATGGGGCACACCTGTCAGTGAGTCTGGAGATGAATCGAGACAGGGCGGTTAGCTTGCCCTGGAGGCTTTGGACGTGCACCTTCCATTCTGGGTCTTTCAAGTAGAGGATGGCTTGCACCTTGTCAGAGTTTGCCTCAATGCCTCGTTCACTGACGATATATCCCAGAAATTTGCTGGCAATGACGCCAAAGAAACATTTTTCTGGGTTAAGGCGCATACCATAGGCTAAAAGGATGGTTACTATGATTTTGAGGTTTGCCACATGTCCGTTGGCTCTTACGCTCTTGACCAACATGTCGTCCACGTAGACCTCGATTATCTTACCCAGATGTTCCGCGAACATGGTGTTCATCAGCCGCTGATAAGTTGCGCTTGCGTTTTTCAGACCGAAAGGCATAACATTGTAACAATATAGGCCTTTGTCGGTGGTGAAGGTGGTGCACTCCTGGTCGCCGGGATGCATCTTGATTTGATTATAGTCAGAGAAAGCGTCCATCATGCTGAGGAGCTCATGTCCGGCGGTTGCATCAACCAGTTGATCAATGCAGGGTAGCGGAAAACTATCTTTTGGGCATGCCTTGTTAAGATTTTTGAAATCGACACACATCTGCCACTTGCCGCTAGGCTTCTTGACCATAACCAGGTTGGAAATCCACTGGGGATAGATGACTTGGCGGATGAACGCAATGCCCTAGAGTTTGGCAACTTCTTCTCCTATCGCACGGTACTTCTTTTCGTCGAAGGCTCTCCGCTTCTGTTTGATAGGATAGAAGGATGGCTTGATGCTCAACTTGTGCGTTATGATTTCAGGAGAGATACCTGGCATGTCTGCATATGACCAGGCAAAAACCGCAGCGTTGTCACGTAGGAACTGAGTGAGTTCTGCCGCCACCTCTGGGTCTAATTGAGCGCCTATGCCGACTGTCCGCTCAGGATACTCGTCAGAGATGCTGACAACCATTAATGATGTTTCTGGATTTACTGGCTCCTTCTTGACGTACTTCTTCTCTACATCTCTGAGATCTTCAAAGATATTTGGTGGCGGTGCCTGACTGCCTACCGCTAAGATCTCATAGCGGCGGGTTGATCGTGCTATAATAGTTGAATAACATTCTCGTGCCAACTGCTGGCTTCCCTTGACACAGCCTGTGCCGTTGGGTGTGGGGAACTTCATGAGAAGCATGTATCTGACGATGATGCATTTGAGCTTGTTGAGTGCTGGCCAGCCGATGATGGCGTTATATGAGCTGAAAAAATCGACAATTATGAACTCTGTATGTACCTCTACCATACATGGACTAGCGCTGATAACTAGCCGCATATAGTCAGAACCCAGCGGTTGCGTGACGTCACCGGAGAAGTTTTCTGTTCCGCTTAAGGCTATTGTAACAATCGCTGAATATGACATTGACAGCGGACCCGCTATCCACCAGGATTCTTCCCACTGACCATTTGACGAGAATGGCGTCGATCAAGAATGGGTCGTCATGGGGCAAATGTATTCCGCGCTCCTCCTCTTCTGAGAAGGTAATGGGCTCCCAACCAGATTTTGGGAGTTTGGCGGATCTTTCGTAGAGGATGTTGCAGACCTCCTTTGGGTGATTTGCCCGTGCATAATGCTTTCTTGCCCTGTGAGACATGTTGGTGATTGGAGCACCGCCGTCGATAGTGTTGATGCGGCCCAAGGGCTCAATGTTGGCGATCACAGGTGGCGGTTGGCGCACCTTGAATTGTTCAATCTTGCCATCACGGTACAAGGTTTCAATGGCCGTTTTGAGAGCATTGCAGCTATTGGTATTGTGACCGCTATCCTCGTACCTGCCGGTGTTTCTTGGTTTGCCCGTTTTTGGGTATCTTCCTAGCGGTGGCTTTGGGATCTGATCCTTACATTGATTGTATATTTCCTCATACGAAGCTGTGAGGACTGTAAATACCGCATACCACTGAGAGGACTCCGTTTGTTTGCTGCGGTTGTCCCCATGGGATGGGCGGTTTCTCTTGTAGTGTTGGTCCTTCTGCCGCTTATTCTGGTAATGGCCCTGTTGCCACTCCTTTTTCTTGTCAGTTGGTGATGCGGCGGGAGTTTTGCTAGTTTCTTGATGACTGGAGGGGGGTTGTGTTGATTTTGTTGGTGTTGCTGGTGGTGGTGGGGTTTCTCCATATGTGATGAATTCTGCTTGGGCATGAATAACCACTTCACTCATGAGGTGATCGTACACCGCATTTGGATGATTGTAGTTGAGGTGATAGAGGAATGGCCCTTTGAGGAGTCCCTGCTTGAAAGCCGCCGAAGCCATTGTTTTATCAAGATAGTGGCACTAAAATGCTGCCGCCCGCCACCTTGTGAAGAATGCCTTTAGCGTTTCCTCCGTACCCTTCTTGACGTTGAACAACTGGCTTGTATTGTGGTGTCCGGCTGACAGTAGGATAAACCGAGAAAGAAAAGCATGTGATAACGCCTGGAATGAGTCAATGGATCCCGGCGGGCACTCGAAGAACCAGTTCATGGCCTCATTGTCCAGCGTTTCGCTGAACAAGTGGCACAGGGTTGCGTCATCGAATCCTTTGTTGTTGGTGACCTTCTTGAAGGTGTCCATATGGACGAAAGGATCAGTCTTACCGCTGTAATGGGACATTTTTGGAGTCTTTGCGTACGCCGGCCTGACAGCCTGTAGGATAGCAGCGGTGAATGGTCCTGGCCTAGACGCGAAAAGCGGATTTGAAATTGGCCCTGGGGCACCTGATTCCTCCCGGATCAACCTTTGTTCCAACTGTTGCATCCTTTTCAGTATTTCAGTAGTTGCATCGCCAGCGGGGCTTGACCTGGCATTCCGCTGGACTGATCCTCGCCTAGGAGCAGGTGGGTTTCCCTCTGTTCTTGCCCTAGCCCTCGAGCGGTGGGTGTGCAGCAATGATTCTGCCTCCTGCTCCAACATTAGCTGGGGCAGGGGGGCGGCCCCATTCCTAATAGCTTTGGTGCGTTCAGCGGGACCTGCATATGCACGACTGGTGTTGGTATCAATGCGCCTGTACTAGGTCGGCTGTGCCTAGTGCTCTGTGATTGTTCGCTCCTTGCTGGGTTGGCGGTTGCATCCAGCGTTCTTTTTAGTTCATCAAAACGTGACACCAGCGTGGCCATCTGCTTCTGGGCCTCGGCTTTTTCCTTGCGCTCTTGTTCACGTTCTCTGTTTGCCTTGTGAAGATCCGCAAGTGCCAGCTCATAGAGAAAGGTGAGGTCCTGCCCTGTTGGGCTGCTGCTACCCTGGTTTGTTTCACCGCCGAGGTTTACGGGGGTGCTAAATAGTGCGCGGTTGATGGGTTGGGGTGTGGCCGACTGGTCTGCCTGCTCTTCAGCATTTCCCCCGCTACCGTTAGTCATGGTGTTCGTGGTGGGATGACCTTTTGTTCAAGGGTTCCCACAAACGGCGCCAATGTTAATGCTCAAAGTCTGGCGGTGGCTGATCTTTCGTTTAACGCTGGTCCGATGGGTGGACCGCTACTCTGAGGACTTGATGGTCTTCGCTAGCTGTCACACGAGAGACAGGGGGTCAGAGGGAAACCGCGCTGGGCGGTCTTCACTTCTCCGATGCCTAAGTCAGTCAATGCATATAGACAACATAACGATAAATGAGTAGTAATTGCATAATTAATGAGGAGAGAGGATAGGACCTTTTATAGGTGAGGAGAAGACTGATATTCTTCTTATTTTTGATGTGGGATTGATGTGCTTCGATTCCCAGCATCCTGAGCTTCTGATGCTATCTTGGCACTATGCGTGACGGCGCGTCAGCAGTGATCTGGGGGCGATCTGGGGCTCAGTTGGTAGCCCGCATGGCCGTGTTTTGGTAGGTCACTCCCCTAGTGGGAGTTGGTACCTCTGGCGATATAATGAGCGTGGCTCATTATAGCTAATTATGCTTGCAAATGCACGTGTAGGTACAATATAGAAATATATTATTCAAATTACTAAGCCCAGCCCATTCTAGACCTTGGAGAAAAATACTTGCACGATCATTCCACCTGATTTATGAGATTATCGATATTAAGCCTCATTCCTCTCTTTCAAGTATTCTCTTACCCATGTTCGTCATCTCACTTTCATGTCTTAATACACCTAGATCCTGGCCTTGGATCAAAAAATGTTCTTCAGTAAAGTTGTTCATCATCGACTCATCTATAACATATCAGAAACTCAGCTTAATCGGATATGTTTTGTGGTCTGTACGTTAGTCTAGGTAGTGGTTGCTGAGAAATCAGCAGTCAGCATATTTCGAGTTCATTTATTCATCTTCTTTTCCTTCGAATCTGTCAAAATTCTAAGAAAATTCTTGATAGCAGACGCAAAAAATAAGCAAAAGGGAGATCAATTTGGAGCAAGTTGAGTACGTTGATCATGTGAAAACGACCTGTTGAACTTGAGGTAGGGAAAAATAGGTTTCAAGCTACTGGGTTTTTGTTTCTCTTAAAATTAAGGAAATTTGATACAATGGTTTTGTTAAACTCGCTCAGCAACCTTCTTTGTTTTGAATGCATTGATCACTTGGTACTGCATGGTTTATCTGTTTTGATATCAAGTAAACAGAGGTTGTTTTGTTTAAGATCCTTGATGGAAGTGCTTGTCTTGCTTCTTTGTTCGATGAAATTTTTGCGTGCTATGTTTTTAGATTTCAGACTTGCATGCAATAACTTAATTGCTTTTTTGAGCTGAAAAAGTGAAAGATAGTAAAATTTGGTCTAAGAAAATGGAAGTGGTGAGTATGTAGCTTGGATGATAATTGTGAAAGCTCGGGTTCCATGACCCATGAGCTTTGAGTAGTTATGGGCACAATGACCCAAATTCCCAAAGGGAAGCTCCTTGTAAGGGCGTAAATGCGATGAGTAATTATTGTATGATAAGGCATGCTATGCTCCCTTCCAATGCTTGAGTTTTTGTTGATTCACAGTTTATTAGCACTTGTGTTAAGAACAAGCTAATCAAACCTCTTACAGCACATATTTGTAACTTTGTTTGGAATTTCCATTGTTCTATTATTAGTTTATTACAAAGGAATTTTGTACAATGTATCAGCATTCTTTTAAACTGAATTTTTTTTTTTTTTTGGTTGAGAATGACTTAAATATTATTTTTAACTAGTGCATTATTGCTGTTATTATTTTCAATTGTTCTATTATTACAAATGAACTTTGTACAGTGTATCAACATTTCTAAACTGAAATATTATTTTTAACTAGAGCGTTATTGCAAAGATTTAATTTCTAAAACCCTACTGGGCATTGTTCATGCTCATTCCCTTTTCCTCAAGCTTTTTCAGGTGGTGGTTAGTAGATTAAAGTGGAGCTTTGGGTGATGTAAAATTTCTGGATTTTTGGGCAGCTTATCTCTTGGTTGAGCTAAGCTATTATTTTGAGCAAGTTTGGTTAAAGGACTAGAGTGTGGTAAATTGCAGTCTTTGTTGATAGTTTGGTATGTGTACAAAGGGAAGCTTTAAAATCTACTTACTTGGGTATGAACAACCATATGGGGTTCTTCTGTGTTTCCCCTTTTCATTTGTGTTGTAATATATGTTATGTTTTTGTGGAGCAAGTCTAGTGATCATTTCAGCTTGTGTAATGAATTATGTTCTTAGGATTCTGTTACTAGATTCATGATTTTAGTTTGATTGAGTTAATTCATGTCACTATCTATCATCTATTCCGAAAGTGTGAATGTGTTGCAAAGAGACACCATAATGGCTTTTCAAATCTTAGTTTATTTTCAACAAAAATTTAGTTATTATTGAATCATTGATTTCAACTGAGCTTTGTTTTCTTTAGAATTGACATTCCAGCATTTTCTCCAAACAATTTTTTTCCAAAACAAAATAAGTTTTAACCCTTAGCTCCTTCCCAAAGGAAGGACAATTAGCAGGGATTCTGCATAAACCGCCCTGCAACACAGCCTCTGTGGTATTTCTTTTTCCCAACTTCTTGGGCTCCAAAGGTTTTGAAATTTTGACATGTTTCTGTTATGGCAGTTAACAAGGATATAGAAAGTTTCATCTTATTCCGAAGCAAAATGAATTTTCGGTGATTTTTCCAAGTTTGGTCTGCATTTGGAAAAGTTCCAGCATTTTAAATGTGTCTCTGATTTTCGGTTGAGATTTGACCTCATGTTTGAATCATTTAGCTTCTGTTTTTTATTTATATTGAACTAGACATCTCAATTCTTGTTTCAAAATTGATTTCTTGTCAATTGGACACTCAGTGAATTTTCTAAGTTGACTATGCTGCTGCTGCTGCAATATATATATATATATATATATTAAATTCAGTTTACCCCCCTAAGGTTTGGGGGTAATTTCATATTAGTCCCTGTCCTTTCAATTTAATCAATTTTCCCCTCAAGCCTGTCAATTCTCCTTAACCGTGTCCATTCCATCCAATTTGGATGTTAAATCTCACTTTTGAGGGCTAAAATAGTCATTTCAAGATTAAAAAAAATTAATTTTTTTTCTCCTGTTTTTAATTTTTTCTATTTTATAATTTTTTTTTAATTTGTCTTCAACCTATACACCACAGGTTATAATAGGTTTATAAGAACAAAAAGATACTCTAGGTGGTTGAAAGCTGCTCGCTGATCTACGATATTTGTGATATATCTCCGATAAAGTGAAGAAATATCTGTAAAAAATGATTTTACATTTTATCTATAAATATCTTTAAAAAATGATTTTACACAGATATTTCTTCACTATTTTACAGTTTATCTGTAAATATCTGTAAAAAATAATTTTACATAGACATTTCTTCACTTTATTGGGGATATATCCTAAAATTCTTCTCTTTATCGGAGATATATCATAAATATCGTAGATCAGCGAGCGACTTTCAACCACCTAGAGTATCTTTTTGTTTTTATAAACCTATTATAACTTGTGGTGTATAGGTTGAAGACAAAATTTATATAAAAATAAAAATAAAAAAAGATAGAAAAAAAATGTTTCAAATGAAAAAAAAAAAAAAAAAAACTGAAAAAAAAAAAACTTTTTTTTTATAGTTTTTGTTTTTTTGTCTTGAAAGGACCATTTTAGCTCTCAAAAGTCAGACTTAACGGTCCAAATTGGACGGAATAATAGAAATTGGACACGGCTTATTGAAATTGGAAAACTTGGGGGGTAAATTGATTAAATTGAAAGGACAGAAACTAACATGACATTACCCCCAAACCTTAGGAGGGTAAACTGAATTTAATCATATATATAAATATATATATATATATATATATTTATATTTTAAACCTGACAGTTCAGCCAGATTGTGTTCAACTTTTGCCAAACTTCCTGAAATCCGAATTGCATGAAATTTTAGTACGTTCTACCTTAATATGTTTACTTTGAATCTGGGAAATTTCAAGTTCATCACTGCATAAACGGATTTTTAATAAATTCCCAAAGCTAAGTTGTTTGTGCCTTAACATTCGATTTCACTTTTGTCTCCCTTTCATCTTTTATATTCCAATTGAATCATTTTTCAGTTCTTTAACCCACAAAACTCTAGTTAAAATGAAACATTCCGCTGCTTGATTAACGTCTAGTTGCATTTGGCTTATTGTTACTTTTGTTTCTTTTAAAAAAATTCCATTCCAAAGTAATACTTCAAATTTAAGGGCCAAGATTGTGCCAGTTTTGGTCGTTTTCCATTTAATTTTGTCAATTTTAGTCTTATTCTAAATTTCTCTCGCTTGAGAACCCGTAAGCCATACCTCGGGTTTGGGGTGTGACACACTTATCTTGTATTTTCGTAAAAAATACTTTGTTTTTATTTCTGCAATTTTCGACTTTGATTGTAAATGATACTTTTGAAATTAATTTTACAGGAGCTCTCTCAATCACCAGTTTGAATGATCCTTATTTGCTATATACTAACAATTGTCTACATAGTTAATTTTGAGCACTCATTTTGAGTGTGTCACATCACGTTGTACTTTTGGCTTCAAACACAGTGGCCCAAAAAACCAAAAGTCCCCGACTATTTTGCAATTTTTGGAAAGATGCAATTCTTCCTCCTCCTCAAGATTACAAAAGGCACAATTAATAATGGGCAAAGAACATTTTTTACCTAAACCTTGACCTTGCGGGAAGAATGTATCCAAGGAGCCTCCATGAGAAAGAAAGCACCTTAGGAGGAATATGTGCCTTCCAAATACGCTGCCAAAGATAGTAGCCCGTGCTACTAATATTTGAAATAGATGCCCTAGTGCTCAAGTTTTCAGTCAAACAAAGAGTATGATAGCCACTTTTATAGTGTACAAGCCTTTCCGATCAAAGTGTCATACCCACTTGTCTTCAGTATCTCATAAACTTAAGGGTATACTAGCAATGATTTCTGCCTCAGTACTAGTAAAAAGTTCCTGAATTAGAGGTTGAACCCATTCACCTTGTTCATGATCGATCAAATCACCCGCATGTAAATCCTCAAACCCCTCCATTTATAGGAAGAGAGAAAGGCTTGAAGCTATAAGGCAAAGGTAGCCACGGATCATCCCAAGCATTAATCATAGCACCATTGCCCACTTTGTAACGTAAACCTTTACGCAATACCTCCTGCCCTTTCATGAAACTGCTCAAATGAAACATCTCCCCGGATTGTAGCATGCGAAAAATCGACTCAGAAAAATATCTCTCTTTAAGTAGTCTAGCCACCAGTGATTGTGGGTTCTGAATCAAATGCAACCTTGCTTGGCAAGGAGAGCAAGGTTAAACTGATGCATGTTTCTGAAGCCCAAACCCCCTTCTGCCTTTGGTAAGCACAATTTCTCCACGAAAGCTAATGTACTTTCTTATCCTCCTCTATAGACCCTAAACACCATGAACGACTCCATGAACAATAAGATTGGAGAAATTCGTGGATTGTTGGGAGGGAGGAACAATAACAACAACTAGAATATAGGCAGGGAAGGAGGCTAGTGAGTTAGGCCTCCACGTGGTGAAGTTGTTGATAATAACTCAGAATCTGATTCTGAAGAAGAAATTGTGCAACCTGAACAACAAGGACAAGCTGATCAGGATTACAAATTCAAGGCTGAGATCCCTTTCTTTTCGGGCAACTTGGGTGTGGAAGATTATCTGGATTGGCAGCTTCAGGTGGACAGGTTCTTTGAGATTATGAAGGTGCCTGAAAACAAGTAGGTTAAGCATGTTGCCTGGCGATTAAAGAGTACTGCTGCAGTTTGGTGGGATAAGTTGCAGAATACTCAGAAGAAGTAGAGAAAGCAGGGGGTTAAAACATGGCGAAGAATGAAACAGCTTATGATGGAGAGATTCTTGCCGGATGATTATGAGCAGATTCTGTACAGGTTCTATATTGAATGTGTCCAAGGTACAAGGACCGTGGCTGAGTACACTGCTGAGTTCTTACGCTATTCAGGGCACAATGAACTAGGAGAAACTGAAGGTCAGAAGGTGGCTTGCTATATTAGTAGGCTGAACAAAACCATTCAGGAGAAAATTGGGTTGCAAACTGCGTGGACTATGACAGAAGCTTCAAGCCTAGCATTGAAAGCAGAATTATTAGAGAAGCCTTCACGAGCTTCTTCCTTCCAGAGGTATACCTATCAGAGGAGCACAGAGTTGGTGAACTCCCCAGCTAGCAAGGGAAAAGCCATACAACAAAATACATAGAGTGCTCCTAGGGTTTACAATCCTCCTTTTAAAGGGACCAGCGGTTCTAGCAATTCCAGTGGTATTCAAAATAGGGTCCCAAGTCAGAAGCCTAATAATCCTTATGCAAGGCCTACAACAGAACTCTGCTATAGATGCAACAAGCCTGGACATAGGTCTAATGTGTATCCTGAGAGGAGACAAACCGCCCTTATAGGTGATAATGATGAAGATGAAGAAGACGTTGAAAGAGGTGATGAATATGAAGGGGTTGAGTTTGCGGTGGAGGAGTCTCCTGAGAAGGTTAATATTGTGTTGCAGAGGATCTTATTAACTCCTAAGGAAGATGGGCAGCAGCGCAATATTTTCATATCACTTTGTTCCATTAATAACAAAGTGTGCAATCTAATTGTGGATAATGGGAGCTACGAAAATTTTGTAGCCAGAAAATTGGTGGAGTATTTGTAGTTACCTACACAGCCTCATGAAGCACCTTATTCTCTAGGATGGGTCAAGATAGGTCCACAAGTTCAAGTTGCTGAGTCCTGCAAAGTACCAGTATCCATTGGTAAGCATTATAAAGATGACGTTCTATGTGATAATATTGATATGGATGCTTGTAATATTTTATTTGGGCGACCTTGGAAATATGATGTGGATGTGACTTACAAAGGTAGAGATAATGTGATTATGTTTATGTGGAATAGTCACAAAATTTCCATGGTTCTTGTTTCTCAATTTGAGAGATCGGGTGTAAAGAAAGAAGAGAATTTTCTGACCTTGTCTAGCAGTGAATTCGAGATGGAGGAAGCCTTTAAAGAAGCTGAAGTTATTTGTCCAGTGGTGATTAAAGGGCTGTTGACTGCAGAAAAGGAAGATATAGTGATCCCTAAGGAAGTGCAGAATATGTTGAGAGGGTTTGAGGAGTTGATCTCGGATGAGCTGCCCAATGAATTACCACCTATGAGGGACATTCAGCATCAAATTGATTTGGATCTTGGAGCTAGTTTGCCAAATCTGCCCCATTACCGCATGAGTCCTAGAGATAACAAGATTTTGAAGGAGTAGTTGAAGACTTGCTGAAGAAAGGATTCATTCGTGAAAGTATGGGTCCTTGTGCAGTTCCAGTCCTCCTTGTTCCTAAGAAGGGTAATCAATGGCGGCTGCGTGTTGATAGTAGGGTTATAAATAAGATCACTGTGAAGTATAGGTTTCCTATTCCTTGTTTGGAGGACATGCTTGATAAGCTGGAGGGTTCCAAGGTGTTTACCAAGATAGATCTTCGAAGTGATTGCCATCAGATTCGAATCAAGCCAGGGGATGAGTGGAAGACAGCCTTTAAGAGCAAGGATGGGTTATATGAGTAGATGGTGATGCCATTCAGGTTGTCTAATGCACCCAACACTTTTATGAGGCTTATGAACCAGGTTCTTCATCATTTTATTGGTTTTTTTGTAGTGGTGTATTTTGATGATATATTGATATATATCAGGACCAAAAAAGAACATCTTATAAATTTGAGGCAGGTTCTACAAGCTTTACAGGAGAATAAATTGTACATAAACCTTAAAAAGTGTACTTTCTGCACCAGCAAGCTATTGTTTCTTAATCAATATAGATGACACAAAATTCAACAACATGTTTGATGATTTCATCCATCTTTCTTTGGAAGATTGAAGGGGCTTGTTTTAGGGCAAAGGGCATTACTATCCTTTCCTAATGACCTTGTGGTGTTCCAAAGACAGTGAGGGAAGCACTATCTGGATGCATCTTGACTTGCCAAAAACCCGACTTTGCATCGAGTTTTGAAAAGACCTTAGCTCATTTGAGCTGATTGATCAAGACTCTTGCTTGAGCTATTTGGTAACCATCTTTAATAGTCTTCTTATTGACGTCTCTGTAGTGAATCACCATTCTACATTTTCCTCTAATATTTTTTGCATGGTTTCTTAAGTATAATGCTGCAGCATGATGAGGACTAGTAGATGGTCGAATGAATCTGTTTTTCAGGAGATCTTCTATATCTTTTCTTAATTCTTTTTTATCTTCCTCGTTGTACTGAGCAATGGCTTTAAGATGACATATACCATTCATATCATGTAATCTTATCATAGACTACTGGGTCTTTTTCCCAAAATTTCTGAGGGTCGACATCTATATTATGTTCAAGCATTTTCTTAATTTTTCCAAGAGTAGGGATTTTCTGGATTTCAAGCTTATTTTGAAAGTGCTTGAGGTTATGTTCATGTATAAAACTAGTTTCTTCATCTTCACTAGCTTCTCCTTTTTCTTCATCAGAAGATTATTCAACAAGTTGTTCTTCTTGTTGTTTGTATTGTAGTACTGGTTCAAATTTGGGCTTATAATCACCACTATTTTGTTGCGATTTCTGATATTGAGCAGTAAAGTTTGGACCTACAACACTTTTTGCTAGGATAAGTCAATCCGTCCAAACATTCTATTTCCTTTTCTAAAGCCTATAACTTCTTCATCTTGAACAAATCATTGTTAGAGAATTAAATCATTACAAAATCTGCTCCTTGGCCTTCTGATTATCAAATAGTGTTAATGATAAATGTTCCTCCATCGATGGTGATGTGAACATCTTTAGCTACCTTATTCATGGTAAACTGGCTCCCGTCAAACTGAACACCCGTAGCTTTTCTTTTATCATCTTCTTTCCAGAGTTCTTCTAGAATTACAAATCTTTTTGCAACTGTGAATCCTGACCCGTTATCTACAAATGCATGTAGATGATATTTTAATACAATCTCTATGTAGTTGTTGTATCTACTAGTAGAGATGGCCTTTGATTGTTGAACCTCATCTTGAGCCTGTTCTTATGGTACAAATGGTTTGTATCCTTCTTTTGGATTGTTTTCTAGTTCTACTAGTTCTATATTTTCTTCCTTTATTTTTGGAGAAGATAGAATAATTGTTTCAGTAGTTTTATGATTTAAAACTTCTAAATTTTCTTTTCATTAAAATATTCTTCATATTCTTGTTCTATAATTGGCTTATACCGCTATTCATTGTTTTTCTTCTTACTTCAGCTATGAAACATTCTTTATGATAGGTCTTTTTCACACTCTTCACAAAACATAGGAAGTTCATTATTTTCATGACATAGATAATAGTCACAAACGAATGTACCAGGATTAACCTGATATGAAGACATTATTTCTTCTGTCTTGCTTTCTTCCCAGTTTTTTACTTTAAGAACATTCATCTGTCTAGATTCTAAATATTCTATTTCAGAATCATTTTCAGAGTCAGATGAGGATTCTTCTTCTTCTGACCAGGCAGAGTAAACTAACATGTCATCATCTTCTTCATCAGAATAAGCTACTTCGTAGCCTTTCATATTTGCTGTTTCTACTATAAGCTCATAATCTTCAAATAGAGCTTTTGTAGTTTGTTTTTGGGCTAAATACAAATTACTACCCTGCGGTTTAGGTCCAAAATCAATTCAGTCCTTGAACTTCTAATTTCATCAAAAACACCCCTGCACTTTCAATTTTGATATAATAAGTCTAATTTGTTAGTTTTCCGACAATTGAGTTATTTAACTTGTTAATGTGGCTCATATATGGCCTATGTTTTATGATGTGGTGTCGAGGTGGTCTGCATAGTCAATTTAGGAGTGAGTCCTACTATTAAAAATAAATAGTTTTTCAACAAATAATCCAACTATAACTTGAACCCATAACATAATATTAACGAATTGGACCTATTAGATTAAAATTTAAAGTGCAGGGGTGTTTTTGATGAAATTAGAAGTCCAGGGACTGAATTGATTTTGGACCTAAACCACAGGGTACTAACTAGTATTTAGCCCTTTGTTTTTCTTCTTGGACATTCATTGGCATAATGTCCTTCAACTTTATATAACCAGCATCTGCATGCTTTCTTTCTTGGTTTGTTCTGATGGTTGTTTAGATGATTTTCTTTCTTTTTGAAGAACTTCTTTTTTTGGATCTCTATCTTGTTTCCTGAAAATTGGAGCTTTTCTTAAACTTCCAATTCTTTTTGTTTTCATTCATTCTTAATCTTTTTTAGTAATATTTTTCTTTTCTATTCTTATGAAATTTGGATTCATGACATCCCCAGTTGGTAGGCATATCCATCCAGTATTCCATAACAGAAGTTTGCAACTCTTTTGAGTTGCTTCTTGGCCATTTTGGTTTTAAGATTTTCTTTGCATTGTTATTTTAGTAATTGCCTTATTCTATCAGCAATTCCTCCAATTGAAAATCTTTCAATTGGTTTTTTAGCTATGCTTTCTCTCACAGCTATTCTCCACGGTTCAGGAAGTTTTTTGTGTAACATATTTACTAGATCATTGTTTTCTAGTTCACCTATTGTACAGTAGTATTCTTGAAATTCATTTAGATATTCTTCAAAGTATCTCATGTCATAGATTTTGAGAACATAAATGTTTGATTTGGAATGCTTCTTTAGCCTTTTCACTAGGGGTGGGCGCGGTTCGGTGCGGATCGGTTTTAGGCCAAAACCGCAACCGAACCGCTTCATTCGGTTGTGCTATATTTAAAACCGCAACCGCATATTTAAAACCTACACTGCTTACTTCGGTTACACTGTTTTGCGGTGCGGATCGGTTTCGATTGTGTTCGACTACACAAATAACATTAACAAAGACTCAAACCTGCAGATCAACTATCAAACATTTAAAGTTTCAAACATCAACAATTTGCTCCACCTATTCAACATTTCAAACCAAAAAGCAATTTCCAAATCTAAATAAAAGTTCCAACAGTCTACAATCTGTTTCCAAACCAAATAGCTAACATGCAGCACAAACATAAATGATAAATCAAAGTTCCAAGTTCCAGCAGTAAATCAAAGTTCCAGCAACACAAACATCAAGTTCAAACTTCAAAGTACCAAACATAAATTTAAAGTTATTACAAACCATAGTTGAAGAACTTAAAGGCAATAACATCAAGTTCCAAAGTCGACAAACCATAGTATTTCACGTTAGGACGCAGTGATAATCATCCCAAGTAACCCAAGTAAGATCCATCAAATCGATTAATCGAAACAAGCTTGTTACGTCCCAAACCAAGAATTTGCAATTTACTTTCGTGTCGGACGGTAATTGTTAAATATTTTCAATTTTGAACCTTTTTGGGTGTTTTAGTGGCCCTAAAAGTTGACTTTTTATTCGGGTCAAAATTTGAGAAAATGTTCTTCACGAAAGTTGTAGGGGACGTTAAACCGAGCGCGTGCATATGTGGTTCGTAAAAATCGGACTTCGTATGCGAGAGTTATGGCTGAAATTCTAAAGTTACTGTTCATGGTAACTTTTTGATATAAAAAGGAAATTTACCCGGGTAGGTTTCCATTTCCAGAAACCCACCCAGCCCTTTCTCTCTCCTCTCCCCCGATCTCTCTTTCTCCGGTTCGACCCATTTTCTTCCCCCTCCGATTTCCGGCGATTCCGGCCACCACAGGGCGTGCCACCGGTCACCAGAGGAGCGCCTCCTCCCTCCGAGCACCCCAGCAACCTTGGTTTTCCACGATTTGGCCGGAAAACCACGGATCGAATCAAAACCTCCTCCGGCTGCAGTTTGATACTTTTGCCGATTCCCGGCGATTCCGGCCACCTCCGGTCCCCATCTTTCTGTCGAAGGTTTGGTTTTTACCACTGATCATTTCCCCTATGGCCTTGTATCATAATTTGAAGTGTAGAGGCCGGATTGAATTAGGGTTCTTGAATTTTCTGGGTTTATGTTCATTGATCGATTTCGGCCATTTTTTAATTGTTATTTGGGAATGTTGTAGTTGAGAAGTTGAATCAGTGTGTTGAGAAGGTGCTACTGTCAAATTTTGGTGGACATCGGAGATGGTGGCGGCGGCGCCGCCACTGTGGGCGGCGGTAGCTGCGGCTAGGGTAGTTTATAAATTTCAATTTTTAGCTAGTTAAATTCTATATTTATCATAGAGCATATATGTGAAGTTTGGTGAATTTTGGAGGAGTTTGGAATTGTTTGTGAATTGTTGAAGTTTGGAGTTTTGTGGTGGAATTATGGGAAATCCGACGGTCGGATTTCCCTCGTTTTCATTATGGAATATGTAAATTGAGGAATTAGAATTGTGGAAGAGATTTGGGTTGAATTTGAGAAGTATTGGAGATAGGGATTTTCGGATTTCGTTTAAGTTCGTAATTATTTTATCGGATTGCCGTTTACGGAAATATAATTGTGTACAGGGCAATGTCGCGAGCTACGGTTAGATGAAGGAACTCGTTTGCGTGGTTGCCAATAGTACTGTGAGTGGACGTTTGTTTTAAATAAGTGATGCATGCATTTATTTATTAAAGCTTGTTCTATTTTATTAACGTATTTTCCGAGCATATTAAGATAATTACGAATTATCTCATGGATTTACTTTTAAATAATGATTCTCATGAAGTATTTATGTTTTGTTACCAGTTGTGAGTTTTGGTTATGAAGATGTTATGCTCGGATTCGAATTTATAATTGATGTTGATTTTCGACGAATTGATTTTCGATGTGATTTTCGAGATTTATACTGTTTATATTATCTTTATAATCGTCGATTTGAGATTTCTGAAAGATTTTCGAAATGGGATTTCGATGGAATAAATTCTTGTTTATTTATTCGATTTTTGGCATTGGGAATGCCTCATTGACAATCTACTTATTTCTTTAGCGTGTGGGACACGCTGTTAATTTATACGACTCTTTGAGTACTTCCGGGTACGGTTGGGAATCGTACCCGTGTTGTCTTTATACGTGGGACATGGGGAAGCTTTATTGATTTATCGGTTTTTAACCACCATACCCAGGGTCGTTATATATATGTTATATTACTGGCTAGCCTATTAGTACTCCTCCCTACTTACTATGTGTTCGTAGGTGAGTAGAGGAGAGCATGGGATGCTCTAGAGTGTGGGACACTCCAACCCGAGCCAATAAGGCTCCCTTCTTTTGTATGGTGAAACTTCTTCCCCATATTTTATCGTTGCTTGACTAGCGGGGCTAGTCCGATTTTCACTGTAGCCAGCGGGGCTGGTCGTATTATCTTGAGAAATGAGATTTCGGTTTTACGATATAGTTTTCAAATGTGGTGACTAGCAAGGCTAGTCGATTTATCGTTTTGGAATTCTTGGATTTAAAGCTAAATGTATTTTTCTAATTGTTGCATGCATCGGTTATTAAAGAGAATAAATGTGGGAAAGTATGAAATACTTTTTCCTTTAAATTGTTTATTTTTGTCCACTCACGCTAACGTTTTTCGTCTACTTTCCCCTGGGCCTATCGGTTTCTATTGCCCAATTTGCAGGCGAATTAGTGGAGGTCGGGCGTACATGACATTTGAGGCATAGTTGTCACTACTTCCGCAGTGTAGGATCACTTGATCCTTTACTCTTCTGTTATATCCCTGTGTATAGTAGTATTGCTCTGCTTAATCTTTGGGATTAGTATTTTTGAGTTTTGTGTTTTGTGAAAGTGGAGTTGTTGGTAATTGGGAGCAGGGTGGCTCCAGGAGTATAAGGTTGGTTTGCTTGTAGTGTTTTGTGTGTTTTACAGGTTTTGGGTAGTCCATTTTAGAGGTGACTCTGCCGAATTTTTGGTAGAGTTATCCCTAAGGTGGGCCCCACAGGGCCACCTCGGATTTCAGGGTGAAATTCGGGGCGGGTCCTGTCAAAGCTGAACAAATTGACCCAAGTAAGATCCATCAAAATCGAACTAACTCAGTAACTCTCATACTGATTCCATGCTCAGATCATATGAGAGCTGAGAAGGCCATTGTCGTCAGTCGGCGTCGGCGTCGTCAGCATCAGTCGGCGTCGTCAGTCTTCGGTTGTCGTCAGCGTCGGCGTCGTCAGCTTCAGTAGGCGTCGTCAGTCTACGATTGGCATCAAGTGGAGGCGTCTTCAGTCGACTAAGAAACTGGGGAGACTGGGAGAGGTCGGCGTCGTCAGCGTCAGTCGACGTCGGCGTCGTCAGTCGACGTCGGCGTCGTCAGTCGACGTCGGCGTCGTCAGCGTCAGTCGACGTCGTCAGTCTTCGGTTGTCGTCGGCATCGTCAGCTTCAGTGGGAGTCGTCAGTCTTCGATTGCCATCAAGTGGAGGCATCTTCAGTCGACTGAGAAACTGGGGAGACTGGGAGAGGTGGAGGTCGGCATCATCATCGTTGAGTCGAGAGAGATGAGGTCGGGAGGACTGAGGAGGCTAGCAAAGTCAAAATAAGAGGCTGATGCTAATCTGCTAGGGTTTTCGACTTTTCTCTCATAGACAGTAATCCAGTGCAGCAGGGAGTAGCTGTACCTGGACCTAAACCAATTACAATTTGACAGCACATTTAAAAATATATACATAATGCTAAAATAAGTAAAATAATACTAATTGAAATAAATATTATATATCTGGTCCGGGTTCGGTTATTACCGGTCGGTTCTGAAGGTAAACCCAGTTCCGAACCGTTAAATACCGGTCCGGTCCGGTTTTTTTTTTTTTTGCAGTCTTGCTTCATCTAGTTCGGTCCCCAAACTGGATTTTCGGCCCGGTTCGGCCGGTTTTTGCAGTCCGGTTCGGTTTCTGCCCGCCCCTACTTTTCACTTATGTTTGATAGATCTCCATAGAATTGATCGTACATGGGTACTGCAAAATCATATGGTGATTTTAAATTTTTTATCTCTTCTAACCAGTCTCTTCCTCAGGTGGTTTTTTTGAAACACAAGTAATATTTTTTGGCAAATCCAGTAAGAGTAGTTTCAAAATACACCTAAAGATCTAGTGGTTCAAATTTTTCAAGAGTGAGTGTAGCAGCCATCATAAGGCTATCTACCCATTGGTCAATAGCTTTTCTTTTATCTAGAGTTTTGTCTAGATTTAGCCATATACCATAATTTGTAATTGGTACTCTAGTCATATTGTCTTCTGGCACAAATCTTTGAGAATTTCTTTCTTCCCTTTTGCCTGTAGGTGCTTTCTATATAGGGAGTTTTAGTTTTTCCCTTTTCTCTAGTGATGAAAGTTTTGGAAATAGAGCTTCCTCTGTCTTCCATTTCTATATCTTGATAGGGTAGGACTTTTCTTACCTTTCCTACTTTAAATTTTTTTATTTCGTCGATTAGATGCTCTAATTGTGTTGTATCTTTGCAAGATTTTGCTTCATCATAGTGTTCATAGAGCTTTTCTGCTCTAAGCATATTTACTGGTCTATTTAGATCAGCTTCTAGTTCTTCTTCAGTAATGGGATCTGTTGGTTCTTCTACAACGAATTTAGTGCCACTAGTACTTGCTTCTCTAGTGTTGTTACATATTCTGAAATTTCTATTTATCCTCATATTTTTAGGACATATGTCACTTTTCTTGTGATCATCAAATTTTAGACTGATATCTCCAGTCTTTCTGCTTTCATAAATTGTTGCTTTAGCACTTTCTAGTGGTTTTTTTGAACTAGATAATTTCCATTTGATAGGAAAAGTTACTTCATTCCAATTAACCTTGTGAATTTGTTGCGAATGGTTCTTTTGGCTGGTGAGAAATCCAGTAGTAAGACGTAGGATATTAGATATCCTTGTCTTAGGTTCTAATGTGGCACTCATCAGTTTATAGTATATTCTGTATACTATTGTAAGTTCTTGCATATTTTCTTTCATTGTTATGTCATCTGTCTTGATTCTCAGTTTGAGACAGTGAACTGCATCTTTCAAGCTTGTTGAGAAATTTGAGAAGCAAATGAAATATGCCACTTGATTGCATAAAGATGCTTCAAGTGTTCCCAACAGACTAGCTTGAAAATCTGTTATTCTATTGTCTTGTAAGACACATAGAATTGAACAGTTTATGCTTTCTCGAGCAAGTAGTTTTATGCCTACTCGGACTGCTCCAATATGCAAAAATTGATAATTTTTTGCTTTTGCTCTAGTAACATCTTCAGGAGTGATTATTACGACATCTGTTTCAAGGAGTTGTAAATTCCAATAATTTGAAGTGGTGGCTATTCATTAATTCAAATTTTCCTCTTTTATAGATTTGTTTGAAATTTAGTTTTAGAATTGAAGAGCTTTTCACCTCTTGTTCTATTTCATTGTATTCGAATTCTTCAGCATTTAGGAGTTGTACTCCTTTCTTTTTGCCAAAGATGCTCATCATTTTAACATCTCTTGCTACTAAGTGTTTTGATTTTTCAGACGTGTTTTAATTTTTCATATTTGACACTAGTCAAACTTGTAGTAGGTTCTAGAAAAATCATATTTTCCATTAGATTTCTTGGATTTTACTGGAGGCTTTTTCTTATCCTTCATTAAATGTTTCATAGAATCCAAAGTTTCTTTATGTTCACTGATTTTTCTACTAACATTTGTTAGCTGGTCTTCTTCCTTTTTAGGAAGATCTTTGATATAATCTAGTTTGTTTTCTAATTTTTCTAATTGGAAGATTATATCTGGTAATTTCTCTAGATGATCTTGACATCTGGTAATTCTTCTATCAGATTATGATGTTTCTCATCAGAGAGTTTTAATAGAGAGTTCAACTTCTCTATAATTAATTCAGACATTGTCCCCATTTGAGGATTCTTTTTGAGCTTTTTCAGCGAGCTCTGATACCAATGATTTGCGGATCTAACCCATGCTCAAATAATCAAGAGGTTTTTGTTCCTCTTCAAGAGTATATTTCGATATCCTTTTCTATTTTATAAATTCTTTTTTTGGACTGTGAAGATAATATCCTAGTATCCTGGAGTACCTCTTCTAAGTCTTGATCTAAAATCTTTTAACTTTCTCAACTTTTCTCTTTCTTCTGCTAATTCTTTGCTAGTTTTGTTAAAATAACAATTAAATCTAGTCTGGAAAGAATGAATAGTGAAAATTAACTGTTTACATTTGAATATAGAGGATGAATTTTAACTGTAATTGCTATCTAAACAAACAACTTCAAGATATGGGCCCACCTCGCTTTGTTATTAAAATTAGAATTGAAAATGATGTTCATAGTAATAGTAAATGATGGTGAAAGGTAAAAAGGGGTAGTAATAGTATAACATTAAGTGAATTAAAAAGTTGGGAGGAAAAGGAAAAAGTTTTGTGTGAAAGTTGGAGGGGTGTATGGAATATATTTTGATCAAGGATTCAAATTTCGGTTTCGGTTTCGATTTCGGTACTTCAAGTTTAAAGAAATTTCCAAGAAAGTTTTGTTTTTGGTGGAAATTTCAGTTAAAAATAAAGAAATCACATTAATTGCATTTATAAAATGATAATTTTGAACGAAACTTTTATATAAACTAAACTAACCTATATTAAACCTATTTACAATATTAACTGTCTAAAATTATACATTTATAATAGAATTGCGATATTTAATATGGACGAATAATTAACTAGTACTGTAGTAGGTTGCTAAACTAGTGTTTTTATTTATGTGTAATTATGAGGAATTAATTTCAATTTACCCCCTTGAGGTTTGGGAGTGTCATCATGTCACCTCCTCTACTTTCAATTTTGAATTTTTACCCCCCAAGCTTTCAAATTTCAATAAGCCGTATCTAATTTCTCCGATTCCGTCCAAATTGGACGTTAACTCTGACGATCTAATCCACTTTGAGGGTTAAAATGGTCATTTCAAGACAAACAACTTTAAAAAAAAACTCTCTCTTTCACTTTCGGGGTTTCTTTCTCTTCTCCAAATCCCCCCCTCTGTCTTTCACTTTCGGGCTAATTCTACGTTCCTTTCGTTGTTGTGTAGCCTTTAGTCCTTCAGCCCACCTGACCACGATCGACTCGAGCAAGCTGCTGGCCTGCTGCGTTCCTTGAGTTGTTGTGTAGCCTTCACTCCTTCAGTCCTTCAAGCCCACTCGACCACGATCAACTCGAGCAAGCTGTTGGCCTGCTGCGTTCCTTTCTCTTCTTCTCTTCTACTCTTCTTCTTCAATTTGGGATTTTGGGGCAAGCAATCAATTGAATGTAATGTAATTACAATTCAATTTTATTCTATTTATTCAATTCAATTTGGGGAAATTTATAGGGTTAAGAATTGATGTTGATTTCAATTTCGTTGGTTTTGAATTAGGCATTTAGCAGTGGATTGAAGATTTGTTTATGTGCTTTGCTGTGGAAGACTGGAACTTACTTACTATTTAATGTGGGTTTCTCCTTCTCTTCCTTCGAATTCAATGTGAGGACTGAGGAACAATCAACAATAGTTTCAGAATTTATTGGTATGGCTTTTAGATTAATTTTTGTGATTGTTTCGGACCCAACTATGTATGGTAGAGGATGAATGTTGAGAACATAAACTACAACATATGACTGATATGAGTTTATGCCTTTTCTTGTATTGGTGCATAACTGCAGAATGCCAGAATATATATTTCTTGGCTGCATTTCAGCTTTCTTTGGATAGATTATGGATTATTTGGTTCAATCATAATTAGGCGGAAAGTTTCAGCTGTATCATCTATATTAGTAATGAACTAATGATCGATCATTCAAGCATTTTCTCAATCTCAAGTGTAGTGCAAAATTTAGTAATTCACTAACCTAATAGTTATGAGGAACAGAGGAAGCACGAAAATCATAAAAACAATAGCTTGATTGGTTTGTTTGAGAGGGGGGAGGATTTGGAGAAGAAGAGAGACTTTGAAAGAGAGAGTTTTTTTTTTTAGAAAATTACACACAAGTGTCATTTTAAAACTTTAATTAGCCATAAGGCTACTTAATTTTTTTTTATACATATAAGGCCACTTATATTCTCAAATTTCTCCGTCAATGACGATTTTGCCCTTTTACTTAAGAAAACTACTTGATATCAGATTAATCACTCTCTCTCCTGGGGAAAGCCCTTCTCTCTTTCTCATCGTCCTCCGACGAACCACTCGTCGCTTTTGTTTCTCTAGCTTCCGGCAACAGCGGCCAAGAACTACGGCCTTCATCAAATCAGGTTTCGATCGATCTAAGCGATGCAAAACCTCGAAACGGCCCCTACATGCCTAAAGAAAACGACGATGAAGAAGCTCCGATCGGAGCTACCTCACTGAAGGCGAACTCAGATCTCTCAGATTCTCTCTGGTTTCTCTGTGAACTCGACCTCGTGCGAGTCAATTAGACTTCAGTTGGATAAGAGAGTGAGGTGAGGTCGAGTTTAAGAAGAGAATCTGTCGAATCCCTGCAGTGGTTTGCCGTCAACCTTGAAATCTCCAATATCTTGAGCGGAGCCGATCTTAGACAGTGACTCGCCGCTTCAGGTTAACGATTA
This sequence comes from Rosa lucieae, assembly GCA_024704745.1. Taxonomy (NCBI): domain Eukaryota; kingdom Viridiplantae; phylum Streptophyta; class Magnoliopsida; order Rosales; family Rosaceae; genus Rosa; species Rosa lucieae. The sequence continues at coordinate 14,375,011 of CM045492.1, read as the reverse complement.
CCACGTCGGTGATGGAAATATGGCAGATATTGCAGGTAGGTATTGAGATTCATCGTTTCTTTCGTTCAAATTTCTTGTGAGGAGCGTTTTGGACTTAGATCGGCTTTAATTTGCTTTAGTCTCGTTTACTGTAGTGCTTTGCCATCTTATTTGTAGTATTGTATGCTATTTTTTTGTTTTGTACTTGGAAGCTTATGATGTGAATGGCCTGATTTGAATAATTGTTGAATTGAATAATAATTGTTAATGTAAGTATGCTTTGGTTTTGGAGATTCAGTTGGAAGAGAAATGATTGAGCTCGCTTGAGGAGTGCTTTGACCAATTGCAGAAGGTAATGCCATGCCCACCAACTGTTCGATGATATTCTTCACTCAAATTTTTAGTTGCATGCATATTTTAGTGGACTGAGATTGCAATTTGTGTTTAGTTTTGTTGATTTTTCCTTTGTCAAATTGCATACTATGGCTATAGTAGTATATTTTTTAAGTTGATGCTAGTAGCTTTTCTGTTTTTGTTTTGATTGATTTCAGGTCAGTAGTTCTCTGTAATTGTTATAGTGGTTTTTCAACACAGTGATAGTAGTTTTTTTATCCCTTATGTTAGTATCTTTTCAATCTGATGTCAGTAGTTTTTTTTTTTTTTTTTAATTTTGATTGATTTCAAGTCACAAGTCTCTATGATTGTTATAGTGGTTTTTCAATACAGTAACAGTAGCTTTCTATCTCTATGTTAGTATATTTTCAATCTGATGTCAGTAGTTTTTTTGTTTTCATTTTGATTGATTTCAAATGGTCTTTTGTCAATAACTTATCAATTGGAAAAGCATGATTTTTAATGAAATTCAATTTTCTTTTTGTTGTGATTTCATATCTCTAGCATTTCTTGTTTGAGATATGTATTACACTATCGCCATGGATAATCAGCTGGTTTTGTGCGACCAGCATCGATCTATGTTAGTAGCTTTCTATTACAGGTCTAGTAGCTTTCTATTACGGGTCTAGTAGCTTTTGACATGTCTTATAGTGGATTTTAGTTTTGAGAAGTGTAGCTTTTGTTGCAGGTGACAGCAGCTTTTTGTGACATCACCGGAGGTTGCCGGAAATCTCACCAGAGTAGCTTTTATTGTTAGTGACAATAGTTTTTGTTGGTAGCAGTAGCTTTTGTTGCTAATGACAGTAGGTTTTGTTGTGGTAACAATAGTTTTTGTTGGTAGCGGTAACTTTTGTTGCTAATGACAGTAGTTTTTGTTGTGGTAACAATAGTTTTTGTTGCTAGTGACAGTAGTTTTTGTGACCTCATTGAAAATCTCACTAGCGTAGCTTTTGTTGCTGGTAATAGTAGCCTTTGTGATCTTGCCAGAAATCTCACCAGCGTAGTTTTTGTGGCCTCACCGGAGGTTGCCGGAAATCTCATAAGAGTAGCTTTTATTGCTAGCCACAGTAGCTTTTGGTGTTAGTGACAGTAGCTTTTGTGGTCGTCAGAGTTCGCCGGAGGTCGATCGGAGACCAGCCGGAGTTGGTTGGAGACCTCGCCGGAGAGAAGAGAGAGAATGATTGTTGATTTTGTACTCTAGTGGTTTTTATGTAAATATGTTGGTTTTTAATATCCAAAATATAACACTTTTTTTAGTCTAGTGACCTTATGAGTAAAAAAACTAGTTGGTGGCCTTATGGATAAAAAAACAATCAAAGATGCACTTATATGTAATTAACTCTTTTTTTTTTTGTCTTGAAATGACCATTTTAGCCCTCAAAGTGGGTTAAATCGTCAGAATTAATGTCCAATTTTGATAGAATCGGAGAAATTGGACAAGGCTGATTGAAATGGAAAGCTGGGGGGTAAAAATTCAAAATTGAAAGTAGAGGGGGTGACACCAAACCTCAAGGGGTAAACTGAAATTAATCAAATTATAAATGTGTTGTATATTGATAATGTGAACGAGTTTTTATTTATTTATTTATTATTATTTTATTATTATTTTTTATGATTGGAACCCAGTGAGAGACTTGGCGCCATCACCTCTTTTTTACTAATAATTAGAAAGGGTTATTATCACAAATGGTACTTGAACTATACCTCAATCTTATCGATGGTACCTGAACTTCAATTTTGATCACAACCAGTACCCGAACTTTTCGATTTCATTTTAAATGGTACCTAGAGCCACCTCCGGTCAATATTCCGACTAAAAACGGCATGTGAGGCGATCATAGTGATGATTTTTGATGATTTCAAGGGTTACGATCATATATAGTGATGATTTTTTGGTAATAGACTTGCCTTGAACTTGATTTTTTTTTTTTTTTAGATTTGGCTTTTTTGGCTGGAATAGTGACCGAATGTGGCCTTAGGTACCATTTAAAATGAAGTTGAAAAGTTCAGGTACTGATTGTGATCAAAATTGAAGTTCAGGTACCATCGATAAAATAGATGATAAGTTTAGGCACGTAATACCAAAACCACGGGTCATTTGTGATAATAACCCAATTAGAAAATTACAACGGGGCGGGCGCTGGGCACGTAATACCAAAACCACGTGAATGAAAATGAACAAGTACAACAAAAGGAATATAAAAGCTACTACGATATGGTTCGATCTAGTTGGCTGAACTGCTTCCATTTAGTATCATACAATACTGCTCCCAAGTACATGAATTTTAGAAATGATTTTGGTACTTCTTCACATAGATATTGTATGTGTGTTGATATCTTCCCACATGCAATTTATATATCGGATGTTGTAGAATTACCCAATATGGTATTTTATTGTATGAAGCATATGACATTTGGGAATAAGCAAAAAAGGAATCATGTTGTGGTTAGAGCATTCTACTTTGTAGCAGATAAAAGCAAAATGATTTTTGTTGTATTCAACTTGATTGCAAAAAAAATAAATAATAATAATAATAATAAAATGAAATCAAAATTTCAAATTTTCTCTATGAAACTATGAACTAAAAAATTCATTGTCGGTGACATACAAATTTCAGAGAAAGTTCAGACAAAATTAAGGTGAAAATTTTTAAATATATTTTGTGTGTACAGATATTTAGGAAATTAAGAATTTCACATAAATGTACGGAAAATTTCAGAAAATTTCAGGAAATTCCTGACGAAAATGATATGACATATGAATTTTGTTTCGGTACTTCAAAATTACAGAAATTTCGACAGTTTCAGATAAATTTGAAACCTTAAAGTGAGTAAGTGTCATTTTTTTTTTTTGTATACTGTAAACCACACCATATTTTCATTCCAGAGCAGAATTCTCATTTTGTTCACAGATCTCCCCCGTGTAAATTTTTCCCATTTGTTCAACGCGGCCATTCCCATACTTCCGTTCCAAAACGACATCGTTTACCTGTCTCTCCATTTGGTCGTGCTTTCTGCAGGCTCACAACGCCTTAATAGCTCACCCCATTTCTCTTTCCTCCCAAATTTGAGAGACAAACCCAGATAAAGAAAAAAAAACGGGAGGATGATGACATACGCAGCCTCAGCTTCAAGGCCTCTCTGCTTCAACACCCAACCGGCCATTATGAACAGCAATGGTCTTAATAGCACTAGCGCTTCTAGTATCATCGATTGCAGCAGAACAACAAGGAGGAAGCGCGTCGGCCTAGTTCAAGCCTCGTCCCCTACAAGACCCACCTTGTCCAGCAATTGGGATTTTCAGTTCGCAGCTACTACTACTACTACTTCCTCTCCACGCGTCCCCAGATTCGAAGAGCTCGACACCACCAACATGCTCCTCCGTCAGCGAATCATCTTCTTGGGTTCTCAGGTTTCATTTTTCAGTTGAATTATTTAAATGGGTTTTGGAAAATGTTGTGAATTTTTGTGCTCTCGTGTTTGTTGGAAGCTGAATTGAATTGTTAGAAGATGGAATTTATGGGGTTTGTTTCATTGAGCTTTGATGATGGGCAGGTGGATGATATGACGGCGGATTTGATAATAAGCCAACTGCTATTTCTGGATGCTGAAGACCCCAAAAAGGACATTACATTGTTTATCAATTCGCCTGGTGGCTCGGTTACTGCTGGTATGTTTTTATGGGTCTTTTCGACATGTTTCATCCTTATTCCTCTCCTGTTTGTTGCTCTTTGAGGCTTTTTTTTTTTTTTTTTTTCACTTGATATGGGATCTTGGGAATTTACTGATGAAGTACCTAGTTTTTGACATAAGTAGATGAACAAGCTTTGTGTTTAGGATGACATGCAAACTAAATAGTAGACTAGGAAAATGGTATGCCATGAGGATAATTGTTTGGCATGAGGAAAATGGTATGCTTTGGCATCATTTGGCATCAAGCACAAATATAGAATGCAGGATGATAATTGTTTTTGCAACATATTTGCATGAGGAAATGTTGAAAAGAGTGTTGGCAGGAAGAACTTTCCATCAATGTAAAGCAAGTAATCTATGGACATGAGTAAGCGTAGGCGTATTCTCGACTTACAGTTATCTATTGATCAATTCAATAAAGTTTCTGGGGTTAAGCTTCAGTAGGTATAACACTTGGGCTTTTGGAAGAAACTTTGCAAAATGCCTTTGCATGATAAGTTCCAATTATGACCTTTATCATTGTATCTGAGCATGCAAAGCATGGTTGGATCAGCTAAATTTTATTAACAAATGTCAATGTTGAAGCCCAATTGTGCGGATTTGCCATTGTTATAGGTTCTCCAAGGTTTTAAGTAGCTTCAATGAAGATGACTTAGGGAAGTTGCATCGACAGCCTTCCTCTGTGTACTTTTGAGATGTTTAAGATTCAATAGAACAAGAATAGCTGAAATGTATTTGTATGGATGTTCACAAGCAGATTGAAGTGAAGATAGTGGTTTAAGATGGTTCATTCAGGTGCACAGAAGATCCTAGGATGCACCAGCAATAACAATTGAGTTGATTCAAGTTGATGTTGTAATACAGTGTAAAGGTGCACTGGAAAGAACACAAGTCAGAGTAGTGAGAAAGGCATGATTGTAAGAAATGAATTAGAGAATATGTCTCAGTTTTATTAGTGGTAAATGCTGGACACTCCAACCATTTCTTTTTTCTCCTGTGGTCAAACCTTAGTTCAGTTGGGTTGATCATCCTTCTCCATACTTGAATAGTTGCATGCTTAACCGCACAGCCATTCATGTATAAGAGCTTTGAATTTGATGGTAAAGTATCGTAAGTGCATCAAGTTCGACACCCTAAAAGGATTTAGCTCTGTCAAGTGGCAAAACGATTAAAAAGGAAATTAGTTCAATACAGTCCAGGTCTTCATTAGTTACAACCCTTCTCTTACTTGACCTTGTCCCTCTACTGCAATCTGGAATGCTAATGTACCCTATAAGGTACATGTGTTAGCTTGGTATATTGCCCATGGGAAGAGTTTTACCTGTTAAGAGCATTGTTTCAAGTAAAGGAAAAGGACATGACTTTTAGTGAGCAGACAGGAAAAGGAGAAGTGTACTTGTTGATTTCATACTTTGATGTTTGGTAAGGTCTCTAGGATAAATATAATTTCAGAATGAAGAAAGTGAGTGGCTGCATGCCTTATAGAACTTCTTTGTGCCTTAGATACTAGAACTTTCTTCTAGAGAAATTGTTTGAATCTTCTTTCTATCTTAATTTCTCCCGCATGGTAATGTCCGGAGTATTACCGCAATATGTATGCCTTATCCAAATACAAAAGCATTAGATCGGACATCCGAGGCTTTCTTTTGTAATGCAGCAATTAACAGAAACTTGATGATAAATCCTAGGAGCTTCTCAGATTTCTCTAGCAATTAGTTACTTTAGCTTTCCAGCTCTCTTTGTAATCCAAACCGTGTCATCTTCTATACACTTTCCTTTAGAGTTCAGCTGAGGAACTTTAGGACATGATCATTAATTCTGCAAACCATTTTAGTAGCAGATACTTTCAATATTGCTACTGAGGTAAACAAGCATGAATTTCAAATCTAGGATTTGTATCAAATTTTTTTTTTCTATTTTCTTTCTCCATTTTTGGTGAGATTATTATATTCAATGTATTGGAACTTCTGTTAATTGGTCTTAACTCAATTAAGGAAGGTCACAGATGGCAAGAAATATATACCAGGTGTGGATAAGAAATCCACAGCCTGGAGCTAAGAAAAGTTCTAGAAAGAACTCCAGAGAGGCTAGGAAACAGATATGCACTATAAACCAGCCTCAGTTCACAATAGATTCATCATAATAGAAGAAGAGGAATAATCCCTGAAAACAACAGTAGCTTAGTAGGGTTTTTGGTCTGGAAAAAGTAATCAACAGCTCAGAACACCCCTTTGGAATAACCCAAAAGCTTCAATGTCCATAATTAACTTCCACCACAATTGTAAGGTATAAAGGCAATAGAACAAACAATTGTGAAGTGCTATGCATCTTTTTGGTGAACTGTAGTATACGCGTGTAATATAGCTTGTTTGTGTTTGGGAAAACTCGGCTGTGCACCAGCCTTCAGCCCAGCCACCAATGTTCTAGAGATGTGACTTTCTGTTGGATCCAGTATTTTCTGTTAAAATTTCTCTGGGCCTTCTTTTGTTCTCATTACCAATTTTGGGATGTGTGTAGGAATGGGAATATATGATGCAATGAAATTGTGCAAGGCAGATGTTTCAACTGTTTGCTTGGGGCTTGCTGCTTCTATGGGTGCATTTCTCCTTGCTTCCGGTTCAAAAGGAAAGAGGTACTGCATGCCCAATGCAAGAGTGATGATCCATCAACCTCTTGGAACTGCTGGAGGCAAAGTAAGTGCTTACTTTCTGCTTATATTGTGTATTTTAATTTTCATTTGTGGGGGATTAAAACCTTATTACATGTCAATTTTATGGGGGATTTAACCTTTTCAAATGCATTTTGATTAGTATAAAATTTAAGCTTCATTCAATATTTGATGGTTTGAAGTAAATTGCTGTTATTTTTATGTACAATTTCTATTTGAGTCCTTTAAGTGCAAGTACAATTTCTTTACCTTCTCCAAGAGTCCAAGGGTATCTTGTTATTTGATGAGTTTTCTAATAAGACTGCCCAAGGGAGATATATTTGAAACCTATGAGTAAAGTCATCTGTTGCAAGGCAATCAGTTTGGATGTTCCTCACATACACACGATACATGCTAAGATCCCAAAGGTGCCATAACAGAAACCCCTGAAAAATCCATGGTTGACCAGCAATGAGAAAATAGAACTCCAAGAGCTCCTTCTGTATGACGACGCAGTGAAGGTTGATTTACCGATTTCGTAGTACGTTTACATATACATCACCAATTAGCAAACACTCCCCTTTATTACATAATAAGATTATAAGAAGTGATCATCAATGCTTCCTATTAGCAGCTGTAAGAACAAAATATGCCACTCAAAGAAGGGTCTTTAGTTCCAATTTTGGAACAACAAATCCCCTGTCAATAATTGACAAACTCTATTCAAACCCCGAAATCCAAGATTCTAGCCACTAGCTAATCTCCTTTTCGTAGATTCCTCCCCAGTCCATTCCATCTATATATTTGCTTTTCTCATGTGTTTAAGCAGTTATGCCAATTATGCATGATAGAGGACAAAGCAATTGTGGGTGTCAGTGTGATTATGGTGGCTTTGAAAGATACAAATTTTAAGAGATAGTTTGGGGTGAAAGAAAGTTTATAGCTACTGTAGTCAGAGAACTATGGGAAACGCAAATAAAGGGAGGAAAAGAGAGACAGAACAAGGTAGTTGAGGATGCTGCCAAGGCACCAAGCCTTCATCAATACTCAGGTTGCATTCATTCAAGTTTTCGAAAGCTGAATGACTATTCTTTGGATTGTTGTGAGGATTTGGTTTTTGAGTGGAGAGTTTTCCCCTTGCTATTGTTCAGGTGATGCCTCTATCACCTTGAGCTTCACTGTTGGGATTAATTGATGCCTGGAGCAAGAGCAATTACGAGCTCAGACTTTAAAGTTGTCCCTCATGTCTATTTAGGACACTTTATTGTAGACACTTGACACTTCTCATGATGCGTCAGACTCCACAAGTATGCTAAAATGTTGGTGTGTGTGTTATATTTTTTACTTGTCTAAGTAGGTGGACTCTTTTTTTATTTTTTAATTTTTTTATTGAAATGTTCTCATTGGTAGACTCAAAAACCAGAAATGCATGTTGAACCTGAACTTGTGTCTCCTTTCTATCTTCGTTAGATGTTTCTATTAATTGGTGGCTTTCCAATTATGTATGAGAAAATGTACTTGAATCAATGCTCATCAAGTCATACAAGGCAATACTTCATAGAAAATGATGCAGCCATTTGGATATTTTCTTTGATTATATATCAGAAGACCTTTCCTGTTTTTTTTATATTTTATTTTATGGTTAATTTTTGTATTACTTTTTCTTTTCCAGCAAAAAAACTTTGTATTCAATTTCAAAATAATTAATACGTGCATTAATTGTCACTGAGGAGTTTGATCATCAGCTTTTTTTTTTTTTTTTTTTTATCCTTTCCTCCCTTGCTCCAAGAGGAACACTTTTGAGTATGAGAGGTATAAATTTTTGTTTATATGGTTTATACATTGACTGGTGGTTTTTACATGTGAATCAGGCAACAGAAATGGGTATACGAATTAGAGAAATGGCGTACCACAAGATTAAATTGAACAAAATATTGTCAAGAATCACAGGGAAGCCTTTAGACCAGGTTAGGGATCAGATCAGATTTCTGTCATTGTAATATTTAGTCTAAGAGAGTTTTAAACTCTATTTGTAATTTCTTCCGTATTGCAGGTTGAGGAGGACACAGACCGTGATAATTTCATGAATCCCTGGGAAGCTAGGGATTATGGGTTGATTGATGAGGTTATTGATGATGGAAAGCCAGGGTTAGTTGCACCAATTGGAGATTCCACACCTCCACCCAAAACAAAAGTCTGGGATATGTGGAAAGTTGAAGGTACCAAGAAATCCAGAAAGAATTTACCCTCGGAGCTGAAAATTTCAGATAATGGATCTAAGGGGAGTGAAGGTCGTGAGAATGAGAAAGGTTTGGAAGCACCTACTGCAACATAGGACCTGAGACAAGACTAGTGGCTTTCATTTGAATTTTGATCATGTTTAGCTTTTATTAAATGTCATAATGCTTACCTCTCAAAGTAGTCTTTTGTACATTCCTTATCCAAAATAGTGAACATGGATTATTAGAGATGATTTAGGTGATTTACTTTAGTTCTCATTTCTGTCAGTGGGAAGGGCCTTAAACGGCTTTTTCTCAGAATTTGCTTTTAGATCTTATCAGTTACTCTACCCTTGATTGTGGAGAGGTTACTCTACCCTTAACCTATCTAAAGCCTATAAACACATATTTTTCAGGCATTTTGGCAAGTATCGAATGACAGAGTCTACAAAGTACCAGACACACGAACTGAAAAAAGAACAATTGTAGAAACTGAGAGGAAGAATCACCCACCTTGATGCGTGCAGTTTAGAAACTCTTTTCACTCGCAGAATCTGGCCGCAACTTCGTCTTTACCCCAAGACGACGACCTTGCTCCAAACTCGAGTCCCTTAAGTATAGGTTTTTGAAGGTTGCAGACAAATGGAGAAGATGAAAATTTGAAGAGTAGGTTAAAGTGCTAACCTCTCTGGTTTATCCCCTTTTATGTCAATATCGGCTAAACCGCGACCGTCTGTTGCGAAGTGACACCTCCCCGGATGATGACACATGCCCCACTACCTCAATAACTGCCCAGGTTAACCGAGGCGTCGCCTCGATTACGCAATCAACAATTACTTGCATTTATGACGAAATGACGGGTTGCCGAATAGTCGTACACCTACATGCAAAACCAATCAATAGTGGATAGGCAGCACAATGGAGTCAGAGGTAACACTTATCCATCCCAACTGCCATTTTCAAATCATTCAGCAAGAAACCTCGCTAGGCGAAACTCAGCTAGCGTAACGTCTCATTTTCACATTCTTCCGCGAGAAAATCTCCGCTAGTGGAGCTTCTCGTTTTCAAATTCTTCCACGAGAAAGTCTCCGTGCATGAAACTCCGCTAGTGGAACTTCTCATTTTTAAATTTTCAACTTGAAAGTTGCCACTAACCGAAACCCTGCTAGCATACTATCTCACTTTCCACTGCTATCAAGCTTCTCATAAGGTCATGCTCATAATGATCATGGCAGCTACGTGACATGACAGTCAAGCCTTCTTTTCAGGGAAAGAGTAAAGGGATAGATCAACAATGTCCACAACAGCCTTGATCAGGCAGTTGACCCTCGACTCTTGGGCTACTAAAGATTAGGCTCGCAACCTAACCCCTGCTCTTCGCAGCTCCCCCTCATCAAACAATTAGGCCAGTCAAACGGAGGCCTATCAGGGGCCCACCCGAAAGGGTATAAAGCGTTTGTTCAGAACGAGTTCGTGATTGACAAGGCACTGACGCTAATTATGCTCGGCAAGATTAGCAGAAGTAACGTTTCAAACCGCTAGGAAACTACCCAACCAAGATAGCCCTCCCTAATGTGGACCTTGGGGACTTTGTACTTACATGAACATTTATCTTAGCATTAATTAGCTACATAAGCCACACTCATACTGCCGCCATTGGCACCAACAATATTGAGTGTGACCTACGGAAACACCACCAAACAGGCTATCGCCTAAGGCGTATCAGCCCAAGATCACCTGCTGAAGTATCAGAAGCTGAGAATGAAGCACATCAGTCCCACATTGAAAATAACGGAGAAGATCAGTCTCTCTCTCACCTATAAAGGTCCCACTCCTCTCCCTCATCCTTAATTACACATTCATTATCTACCTAACTCTTCCTGTCAATATATATATGACTAACTTAGGCATCAGAGTAGAGAAGAACTGCCAACCGTGGTCTCCTTCTGACGCCCTTAGTATTTCACTTGACAGGAGGGGTTAACACTACAATTTCCTCAGTAGTGATCCCAACTTGGACTAGCGTGACTTGATACATATTTAGGCAAGCATACGTATCATTGTCAAGATAGGGATGTATAATGCCCAAAGTTATCGTACCACAGGGAGTAATGGCTAACCCCCAATCCTTGGGTAGTCGAAACTAAAGTCATGAGCAAATAAAGGAAAGTAAAACTAATAAAAAGGCTAATCTAAGGCACAAGCCTTAGCAATGATCGACTTTGGTTTTCACCAAAGCCTAATAAAAACTAAGAGCCTAATGATGACTATACAATGAGTAGAAATTGTCATTAAACATCGTGATTTAATTTATCAAAAAGATAAGTCAAAAACTAAATAACAACAACAATTAAAAAACAAAGAAAAACTAAAAGAGAGATAGATTTGGGGTGCTAGGGATCACTCTCTAGCAATTTCAATGCAACGAAACGTTTCAAGCAAACAAACATCTCTCCATGAGAACCAATCACGTACTTAATGCCGGTCACGCCACTAAGCCGAATTTTCCTTGAGGGTATTCTCATTTTCGGTTAAGACATATAAACTCTCTAACTCATGAATCAGTACCTTACCAGGGCTACCAAAACATAAGCTAAAGGCGTAGAGCTCTAGAAATTAGAGATTTAAGCATGCAATAGTTACAACCTAGAATGTAATGATTACGTAGTTCTCTACCTAATGCCGGTTAAGGCCACTAAGTCAATTTCTCTCATTTGGTATCCATTCTTCCGATTAAGGCATGAATGAACTCTCTAACCCTAATCATTATGCCTTGTTCGGGCCACAACATCTAGGATTAAAGGTGAAGGGCACAAGAAAATAGGAACATATGCAATTCTTAATTCTCGGTTAAGCAACTACTTGACACGCCACACTAATTACATGAAGCTAGTGAACAAAAGAACCACCAATTGTATCACACATCACAAACTCAACACATAACAAAGAGAGTGGTTAATTCCCTAAATTCATGCATCAAGAATCAATTAACATAGTAATTAGAGTGCACCCATATGAAATATATTATTTATCACTTCAAACATATGTCAATTACATTAAAATTGAGCTATAGTTAGAAACCCTAGCCTCCAAAAGTAACTACTCACAACCCATATTCATGAACATCAAAATTACAAAATTCAAATAGCAAAGAGTAGAGGAGTGTAGGAGAAAACAATTATAGTCACAAATAGCTATGAAGCTAGCATGATTAGCCTTGAGTTACAACTTCCACAAAATACTCAAATCTTAAATCTTGTAGAAATTGAGTCCCTTGATTGATCCTTGAAACTTGTATGAGTAGTCATTCAAATCTCAAAACAAAATAGAAAGAAAAGAGTAAAAATGAAGGAGAGGAGAGGTGAGTGAGAGCAGCCTTTATGGTAGTGTGCGGTGCTGCTGTTGGTTGAGAAGGAGAATGGGTGCTGCCCTTTTATTTCTGTCGAAGAGAGAGAGTCTGGATGGCTCTTCCGTGGTGGTGAGAAAAAGGAATTGGAGCTGCACGTGTAAGCATCCAATTGGCTCAAAGGCAAAGCATAATTAAGCCATTGCTTAATTAATTAACCAACACTTGCAACAAGCAGATTCCACTCAAAAATTCATTTTCTTTTTCTTTTCTTCTTTTTCTATTTCTTCATTCTCTATAAATATATTATATATATATATAAATAAATATATATATATATATATATAATTTTCTCCGCGATCTCAATATATTTTCGCACCCACCATCAAGGACGTAGTCGGGTTGCACTTCTCTCGCTGACATTGACCATGGTTGACCAGAGCCACAATTTCGTCTTTTTGTCTGAAACTCCGAATTGCTCCTTTTTACTGTCATTTTCTCTCGATTTCCACAACTCCACTTATTACCTATAAATAAATGAAAATGGATTAATTACATAATAATTGATTTTTTTTTTGGTAAAGAGAGAGATAGAAGAGGAGGAATCCTCTCTCTCACTCCATGAGACTAAAGGAAAAAAGAATACAAAGGAGGGGGACCCAAAAACCAAAACCTCCCAATCTAAAAAACAAGCATAATGAAATTCTAGCTAGTTAACGAAAACGAAACTGAGGAAGACCCAACCTATCATTCTCATAGTGTGAGAGGATAAAAGAAGGAGGAGAATCCCACCACACCATGTCGGAAGAAGATGAACCATAGTTTCCTAAAGTATCAACTACTTTATTCCCTTTATGGAAGATGTGAGAAGACCAAAATGTCATCATAGAGACCTTGAACAAACAATTATTCCACCTAACTCGAAGATTCCAAGGCACAAGAGAAGGATAACGAAAATAATCAAGTACCAAGGAAGATTCACAGGCACAAGAGAAGGTTAACGAAAATAATCAAGTACCAAGCAGGAGTCAACTTCTAGCCAAATATGCTTCCACTCACGAACCCAAGCTATCTCAATTGCCTTGATAATCGCCATAACCTCTGCTGCCACAGAGCTAGGAATGTCAATATTAGCAGCAAAAGCTCCAAGAAAGCCACCTCTATAATCCCTGAAAATTGCTCCATAACCCCCCCCCCCCCCCTTCCTTGCCTGTTTCATGCTTCCATGCTCCGTCAGTATTGATCTTGACCCACCCATTTATAGGAGGATGCCAATTAACCTCCAAGACTACCGGAGCACGCCACTACTTACATTGCACCCCAAAACCTTTCACAATACGCAGATCATTGATAGTGTTATGCATGGTGCCCCTGGCCAAACCACTTGCAGCACGAATATGGCTAGAAATAAGCCTTAAGGATTAACTTATTTCTAGTGTTTAAGATACAATTACATGCATAAAAATGTGTGTAATAATAGCGTTGACAAGGTTTAGCTACCGCTTAATCTCTGGCATTAACACCCAGCAAAAACCCTATGGGGATTTCTTAGATTGCTTCTTACAAAGAGTTCAATTGTGAGAGAACCCGCCCAACATCAAACACAATGTATATTGCTTCTTACAAAGAGTTCAATTGTGAGAGAACCCGCCCAACATCAAACACAATGTATTGAATAATCCCTTAAATATATTGATCTTGATTTGGGGGAAGCTTGGATTTAATTGTCGACTCTCCATGACTCAATCGAGTTTGAGCTTCCAATGGAAAGAAAGATGAGAGAGGAATCAGAGAATTGATTCAACGGAAGATGAAGGATTCGACTGTGAATGGGAAGAAGACGGGAAAGTGATTTGAGCGTTTTTTATTCGTCTATCGCGTAACAATCAACACGGTCATCAAAGATGGGAAGTATTTACGTCCCGGTTTATCGTACCTCGGGGATTACGAGCTAGCTAAGAATCCTATGGTTCTATGTCACCGACAATCACTTGCACAAACAAATAAAAAACTAAAAAAATGCTAAATAAGGCACCGAGCCTCATTCAAGCATGACTTTGCATCACACAAAGTCACATAGACGGCCTTGCACCAAGCAAGGCCTATATAGGGCTGTGAAACACACAAAAGTGCTTGTAATGCTCACGCCCACATGGATTTACAAATGAATGGTAGTGGGAAAGTCACAATATTTTTGGATTTTCATAAATGATAAATAAACTAATTAACTACAACATAAAAATAAGATAGATAGAAGGATGGGATGCATCGCATCAAGGGTCACCATGGAATTCAAGGTTCTCCACACAAATCTAAATTTATATGGAATGATGATGATTAATTCAAATGATGCTTCAAATGTTTTGTTGGATTTCCATTTAGCATTAAGAGGTCGAAAAGAAAGCTAAATTGATTGTCATAAAATAGTAGTCAAACCCTAAGCAAAAACAAGAAGAAGAAAGAATACTTAGTTTTTGGCTACCCTATACTAGTCTCAAACCTTATGCCTTGTTAGGGCCATAAGTGCTCAAAACTAAATGCTTTATGTTTCGACAATCGATTGTAACACACTCTAGCAACCATCACCACAAATAATAAGGTCGAAAAGAGTATTTGTGATAACAATTACCCTACCCAACAATTCCGAATACTATTCCGACAATCAAGGGTAATAATACTCAAAATTGGGTGACTTGAGAACCACAATCTAAGAAATCCAAATGGAAATAGAGATATGCAATGGGCAAATTAATTCCACCATACTCATGCCAAAATTTAAATTGAAATATAAATTCCCCAATTTAATATTCCAATTCCAACACACCAAATATAGATTAAGGAGGGGAAAACCTAAACCATACATCTAGAGTGAAGAAATTAAAGCAAGAGTACACAAATCATATGAATAAACATCAATTTTATTAATTCCTCAACAAAATCATATAAAACTAAACTTGGGTTTCAAAACCCTAAAACCATGAGAGGTCACACACAAGTATATATCAATACACATCAAACAACACCATAAGCAAGCAAGAAATAAGATAGAAAGAAAGAGAGGAAAGAGAGGAGAAATCCAAGAAATTTAAGGCAAAGCTTGTCACTAGCTATTGCCATAACTTCATGGCTTCTCTTGCTACCCTTATGAAGCCATGGTGTAGAGATGGTGGCCTAGATACCGGAAATATGTGTGCCTCCTCCTTGTGCAAGCTTACATGTGAAGAATGGGGGATGAAGAAGGGAAGAAGAGGTGAGAAGGGAGAGAAATCCCAAATTCGGCCAAAAGGCCTAGGGTGCTGAAAAATGAGTCTTCCCCCCTTGCAATGTGTGTGCAAAGGTGTTTAAATACCCCCTTGGGTTCAAGGGTCAAGATTAGACTTGTACCCTAGATCCAAGGGCTCAAAAACAAGTAGAAAAATGGTAAAATGAAAAGACTAAACAAACCTAATAAAAATGTAGAGAATTATGAGATTAGAAAACATTTTGGAAAATAAAAAGAAAACCGGATGGTAAAAATGTAAGTGAGTGTGTGCCTAGTGTGAACACAAATAAATATCTCCATCCACATGTGTGATGTGTGTGAGGTGTGTGATCCACTAATTATTATTGTCATTACATCAATTTTGAATTTGAAATTTAAATACAAAGATGTAATACAAATGGGTTTGGGTCTTCACTTGTGTGCTTTTTGGTCTTGGGCCTGGATTTCTTACTATTGGGCCAAGTTGACTTGGTTGACCCGATGGTCAACCAGTTGACTTTTGGTCATTTAGTCGGAGTTGACTTTTTGCTCAAATTTGCTGTGTTTTTCGTCTTTTTCCTCTCTTGACCATAATTTCCTACAAATGAAAAAAACAAAGTAATACTACGAAATAATACTTGAGTATTCCCTAATTTCAAGGTAATTAGGGCTAGAAACACACGTCAATTGCGTGTAAATCAGAAAGTGATAGCGAGATAATAGAACTTTGGATGACATTTAAGGTCTGTTAATAGTGAAGTTCTAAAACTTTGCGAAAATGTTCATCTGGAGCAAGAAAATAATGTTCAACCACCCTTAGATGTAAATCCAATGGCAGAGAGAATTATTATGAAGTTGAGGTGTTTTGTTTTCCACCATTGGATGTAAATCTAAGGGTTACTGAGCATAAATTCTTTGGTTTGCAACTGACCAGATGAACACCACTGTATAACAGAATATATTATTTAAAAAAGGGCTAAATACCGTTTAGTCTTTGAGCTTTTGACCATAAAACACTTCAGTCCCTGACCTTCTAATTTCACACTTTTAGTCCCTGTACTTCAAAATTTCAGACCAATAGGTCCTTGCCGTCGAAAATTCGCGTGAAATATCTATTATGCCCTCAGTTTTTTAATTAATTAATTATTATTTTTATTTTTTTGAAAAGGAATTTTTTTTCCCTTTCTTTCTTTCTGTTTGAAAAAAAATAATTAAAAAAAAAGAAAAAGAAAAAATAAATAAAAAGAGAAAGGAATAAATTTATTTTTAAAAAAAGAACTGAGGGCATAATAGACATTTTGCCGCGACTTTTAGACAGCAAGGACCTATTGGTCTGAAATTTTGAAGTACAGTGACTAAACGTGTGAAATTAGAAGGTCAGGGACTGAAGTGTTTTATGGTCAAAAGCTCAAGGACTAAATAGTATTTAGTCCTTTAAAAAACAAAGAATATATTTTGTTTAATCTCTACCATTAGTTGTTCTCTGATGTAATGTACTAGAGTCTGAGTATAATCTCAAGTATAATTTCGATCGATATTGGTCTGCCCCAATTATTCTTGGGATAAATTCATTTTACCTAGTTGGACTTTACACCTAAAATTGTTTGTGCTCTTAGACTTCTAGTTTGTCTATGTCTGCCTTATACTTTATTCAAAAAATAAAAAATAAAAAGCGTGGCACTTTTCAATTTTATCAATCATAGACATTAGTGAACTAATTCATCAATTTTTTTCATGAATTGTTGACTTGATGAGTCCATTCGGGCTAATTTTCAGCATTGAAGATGTAATCAATGTGCTTCTAGGGTGATAAAGGAAAAACTAATTTGAATGGGCTTGTTAGCCAATAATTCTATGAGGGTCCTTTTTGAATTAAGTAGCAACTAGGCCAAAATCAACCCAATAATTTGATTAGTGGGAGGACTTTGTATGTGATTCAGATAATATGAAAAAAAAAAAAAGATGTGACAGCATAAAGCATGGTGTGGAGCTAGAAACATATTGCGGTGAGAGAATTGGACGGTTTTTTGGATTTGGGGTTTCTAGAAAATTGGTTTGAATGAGGGTTTGGGAAAATGGCTGAAAGCCAGACTTATGCTTGAAGGCTTAAAGGCCTGATTTGCTTTAGGTGTTTCTGAATTTCTAGGTTTTACTAGATTGTGTTGGATGCCTATCTCAATCTAAAATCTCGACTCCATTGGGAACACATGATTTCTGGGTAAAGCGTTTCTTCTTCAATCCACACACAATTCATGCATTAAATCCAGGAGAAGATGTGCTTACTTAAGAGATGAGGATATAGGAGAAAGTGAAAGTTGTGGCAGCAGTCAACGATAGTTGCAGCAGAGGTAGCAGTGGTGACACAAAACCTAGAACAAGGTGGACGAGGAATTTTGAGAATTGTAAGCTCATTATATGAGGAAGAGGAGGATATCTCTTGACTGATCACAAGACTTCCCTTTCAATTACTAATAGAATGAATCAATCATACTTAGGGATTTTGGCTAACTCTCTATGTCCTAGGTTGTTGCGGGGAAAAGGTGAGATATGAGATTGCTACAGGGGAGGGAGGTAAGAAGGAAACGAAGAAGAAGAAAAGGGAAGTTGGGCTTTTCCACCATGGACTTTGGGTTTTAAAGGAAAGGCTAGCCCAATTCTCATGTTCACCATTTCGTTCTTGATTTAAGTCATTGAGCTTGGATTTCGGGCCCAATACCGAAATCACCAACGATACTAAATCAATAGATGAGCATTATGTGTTTCCATAACCTTCCACACCACACCCACTTCTGCAAGCCCCAAAAGCGTAGCTGTGGCTTGGGTCCACATGCGTAGCATGACGGTTCGAGTAGATATGTAATTTTTTGTATTCCGAATGCGGTTTGCATATGTATTTTCTTATTGGGCTTAAAATGTCTGTAGGGAATGTCTCATGCTTTTTTGGGTATCAACATTAGCCCCCTTAATTATGTGGGTCATGCACTGATAGTGATATGAGCCACATAATTAAAACAAAGAATTGAAAGCATGAAGATCAAATATTTGAAGGTATTGAGTGTGAAAGCTTACAGTTGTGTATAGACTTGATGATGTATAATGCAATAAAGATTAGGGTTTATGAGAGTTGCTTAAAATGATGCATTTTAAAAGACGTGAATAGAGATAGAAGTGAGAGAAATGGATTGAATAAATATAGGCTTGATGAAAAGATGTTTATGAAAATTTTGAGTAGAAGCGAGAAATGTGAACTTGTAAGAGTAAAAATATAATGGATAGATAAATTTAAAGATTGTGAGTCCTGAAAAAATTGTCAAACCGAGTTGAGATAGTTAAGGAATTAATTTACGATCTCGGTAATTAATAAAGTTGCTCGAGATTATTTTTTAGAATTTTTCATAAGGTGAAATCCTTGATTTAAGAATGTGATAATAAAGTACACGACGCGAGGAGTTCATGGAAATTTTCGGGAGTTTTTCGGGCACCCAACTATTTATTACGATTTCTGAAATTTGTGAATTATGAAAATTCATTTTGGATAAAAAAAAATGTCTTGATGTGATCTGAACCGTTGAAATTAGCACAGCTTGATCTGAGCCGTTGAAAATTATTCAAAGGAGACTATATGAGTCCCAGATCGTATCTGACGACCCAGAAGTCTCGAGAACGTTTTAGAACGCGACGATGACCCGACCGGAACTCCCTCGTCTGGCGACGACATGATGGCGGACCACCTTCGTTTGAATCCTCTTTCCAGCGCCGACATGCCTCGAGTTTTGAATTCGATTGAGTTTTGATCGAGATGCTCTTTTGGGTGTTTTCGGCTACGACGGAGATATTGTTCACGGCGGCTATCCTTGTGCTTCTGGGTTCATCTCCGATCTCCTAGAGCATGGATTGGCACCTGGTCGAGCTCGACTCCTTGAGTGGGTTGAATCGGTGAGTTTGGGGTTAAATTTCTTGAATTTGCAAAAGAAAGGAATTTGGGTGCGCTGTGTTCCTCGTCGACAAATGGGGTTCCAATCTTGATCTGGTTTAATCACATGGTGAGTCTGTTTGAAAGTTCTGGGTATCGTTTGGTGTGTTTAGCTTCTGGAAATTGATTGCTACGTTTGTATGCTCACTGTGAATCGAAAGTTGTTGAGTGCAGTGAATTAAGGAAGATTTGAAATTGTAGTTGGTAATCTGGTATTAGTATTGGTTTGTGAAGAATATGATTTGTGAAAGGTTGTTTAAATCAAAAATTGGTGTCCATAGTGATTTGAAGAAATTACTATGTGACTGAAATTATTTAGAAAAATCGGAATGTTATAAGAGTTTGGAAGTGGAAGCAATGGCATAAGAATCGGATAATTTTTGAATCTCAGATTATTAGTTGGAAAAGTGGGACTTGGTATTGGTAATATTTGGTTGTGACTGGTCAAATGTTGGTCAACCTCGGTCAATTCCTGGTCAAACTAGAAAAAATGGTCAAAATCGACGAAATTTGCATCTTTATTTCCTTAAAGAAGGTTATTTATATTATTTATGTCGGAATCTAAGACTCTAGTTACTCGAGGAACGGAAGGTTCGTGAATCTTAGATGACGTGAAGAAAACAATTTCGAAATCCAGGTAGGGGATTTAGAACTCTCCTCGATTGGTGGTTTTCTTACATTATGTTATTTATAAAACGATGCATGTTAACATGCATCTATCTTAGCATGTTAAAATGCAACGCATACTAACCAAACTGTGAGAGATTTGATGGCTTGAGAGCGAAGGGTGACACTGACTTCCTTGGGTTTGCGTGATCGCAATGACGACCCCATCCGTGTGTGTAACTAGGTAGCGGAAGCTTTCGCTACGCTTACCTGGTTATAAATTAATATGAGGTAAGGTAGTGTAGTGGGTCTATGGGATCGACCGTCAGGTAATACTTGGATTTGGCGCCGTATTTATTTAAGCATCATGCATCAATTTTCAAGTTGAAAAGTAAGGAAAGCATCATGCGTCGTTCTTAAATGAAATAATTTAAGTGTGTTTTTATACTGTGGCCACAAAGGAATATTCGAACATGTGTAATTATGGATCCAATCCATATACATTCACGAACCACCTCATGAAGAGCAATAATCTCCACATTGTTCGAAGATATAGTGACTACGGTCTGTTCTATAGACCTCCAAGATATCGCGGTTTTACCCATGGTGATCATTTCACCAGTTTGGGAACGACTTTTGTGTGGGTCAAAGAGATACCCAACATCAGCAAAACCTTCCAAAACACATGTCGTTTTGGGATGGGGATAGAGGACGCAAGCCAGTGTTGGCAGGTTCTTGGTGTGCGATGGTCCGAATCTATCATCTCTCTGTAGGGACAGAACAAGCCCATATCAATCGTATATCTCAAGTACCGAAAGATATTTTTTACACCAATCCAATAGCGTCGCGTTAGCGCAAATTTATATCTAGCTAACAAGTTCACTACAAATGAGATGTTCGGTCTTGCGCATTGAGCTAAGTACAATAATGTGCCTATTGTACTTACGCATGACACTTTTGCCTTTAGCACGTCTTCATCGTCATCATCCTTAATTTGGATGAATAGGATCCTTATCAAGACTATGGACGATCATGGGGGTGCTTGAAGGCTTGACCTTGTCAAAATGTCTAAGCATCTATCAACACGATGCTCAAGTTCCAAACATAAACATGTTTTCCCAAAATCGTTCATCTCAAACTCAGATTTCAAGTGCTCAGCGGTTTCCCTTAACACTTTAAGGTCTTTCAATGAAGATCATGTCCAACATGAACCGTGATAGAATCCGAAACTTGTTAGGGAAATGCGCGGGCATATCCCTTCCCAATTAAGTAGTCACTTTAGTGAGCATTTCAACTTTATTGCAAACACGCTTCACTGGTCTAGAACCACTTGACTTGGTAAATGAAGTTCACCAGAACCCTTCATGTATATTCCGTATCTAGATCCCCATAGAAATACGTAGTGACCACATTTGTAAGCTGCATGTTCAATTATTCAGAAACTACCAAACTGACAGGGTAGTGGAGTGCAATGACATCCATTACGAGAGAATATGTCTCATCATAGTCAATTCCAGGGTGTTTTGTGAGAAGCCTTGCGCTATAAGGCGAGATTACTTTCTTTTTTTCTCATCACGCTTTCTAACGAAGACCCATTAGTCAACAAGTTTTATGTCAGGAGGTGTTGGCATCACTGGCTCAAAAACCTTCCTTTTCGTTAGAGAATCCAACTTAACCTAGATCGCATCTTTCCATTTAGGCCAAATCTCTCTACGTTGGCATTCATTCATCAACAGAACGTGGTTCGATATCATCAGACTCAACAAACTCATGCGCAACTACATCATCAATTATGGTGGAGTTTCTATCCCACGTCTCATGTACACTAGTGTAATTTTCAAAGATCTCTATATTCTCCGAAATAGGTTCTGACGTTGAGTCGTCCCCCAACGACAACCATAATCCGGAAGATTCTCATTAGACGGATTTTGAGTGTCAATGATCCAACAATTGGGTTGTGCCAAAGTATCATTCGAACCCACGGGCCTCCCAAGCATCCTAGCTGGGGCCATGGCCTACAACGCTAGAGTGCCACTCTCTTTGGCATTGGCGCCATGCGTACCTCCATGTAGGGTGGCGCTACGTCCCCTCATAGGGACATCCTTCCTTGCAGGCATGTTTGCAGCAGATATGTGTGATCTCGTCACTTTAGTGGGGATTGAGATGAGACATAGTGGGGACAGGCCACGACAATTCATGTCGTTCCTGCTAAACATTCGTGTTCTTATCTTCCCCTAACGATTGGAAGACTATCTCATCAAAGTGACAATCTGCAAATCTAGCGGTAAAAGATCACCTAGCAAGGGCATTAAGTGACAGACAATTGTTGGAGTCTCAAATCCAACTTAGTTGTTGCCCATTCTTTTGTAAGGACCCATCATAATGCGCTGTGGCAGCACAATCAATGGCACATAAATAACACACTCAAATATGAGTAAGTACAAGATACCGGTACCACACTGCTAGCTGTAACACAAAAGTAGATTGAGTGGTGATGGGTCATAGACAAATTAGCATGGCTACATGTAATATTGCATTACTCCAAGAAGATATAAGGAGATTGGTGCGCATTATCAATATCCGGGCTACCATCGTAGTTGTTTCCGCAACACCATTTAGGTGTGTTCATGGGAATATGATGTCCAACATTAGTCCCAATGCAATAACCATCGAAAGTTTTCGATCTAAACTCTCTAGTATTGTCAAATCCAATTGATTTAATATGATGATCTGAGAGTGAGCCCGTTGTCATATGATATGTACTAGGAGCGTAGCATAAGCAAAATTACAAGTGGACAATGGCACAACACGTGACTACGTGTTTGCGTGTCAACCAACATTATGAGATATTTAAATGTCCGCAAGTTGGTTGAACTAGTCCATAGAATCCCCAAGGACTCTATGTAAGAAATAATGAATATTTTCATATTATTTGCATAGGACGGTCTCAATCCTAATTTTCCTAAGGAACAGGCTTTGTAAAATGAACGAGAGGCTCTAGAAGCAACCAATTAATGAGGATTTTGGTTGGGGTTGAGCGTCTAAAACGCCATTTGAAGCAAAGTTTGTGATTGTAGCATCACCTAGGGCACCATCACCATGATGGACGCCATCCATGGCGTCATGGATATGGACTGTGCCAGCCCTAGGCTGGAGTGGCGGTGGCGGCGGTCACACTTAGTCCAAGAATCAACTTTTGATTCATGCTTCATTTCGCTCGAAAGAAAGGATGTCCATGTGAAGTCTTTTGTAGACAGATCATCATATCATGACTAGGATGACCTATCATGTCGTGACAAAGCTAATATATGTCTAAATCCAATAGATCTTCTCTAATAAATTTATTGGATTTAATAGCTGCTCGAATAGTGACATAGAGTCCACTAGAGAGACACATAAATTTCTCTAAGATGCAATCATTAAAGGATTGCAATGGAACTCATTTTCTTTCTCTACATGCGTTTCAGCATAGAATCCGTTGGCTATTCATAGGTGTGATTTGCCCTAGAAACATAGAGAGTTTCTATGACAGTAATCAAGGTGCCATGTGGCAAGGGTATTTTGGGCTATTCCATGTCCTTGAAGTAATACTGATGGCCCAGCCATCGTAGTTACAAAGTAATATGCTCATAATCAAAATGGAGTCATAATGAAAAGAACTCGAAATTTTATTCATAAGCCAACAAAGTAGATCATTGTCTCTTAACCATTAAGAAAATTTAATCCAAATGCTAGCTAATGCAAAGCAAAGGTAGTCGTTTGACTTCTTTAGGAAACTCCAAAATAAATATGACTAGGTGAGTAGAGAGATGTTGGTGGAACAGGCTCGGTTAAGTACCACTTATCTCAAAACCTTCCTAGACATCATACTACTCTTTTTGGATAAGCCTGTGAAGAAAACTAAACCAATGGAATTTACTACAAAGTAATGGCAATTGTCTATCACACACTCTACATCTCTTGGAAAAATAAAGACTTAAACAGAACTTGGCTATTTATTGAGCTCACTCACTTCACTCCTGCAAATCAGCATGTAATGAGCTTCTTTTGCTTCACAATATACTTTTTAGGCGGTGATAACACTCTTACGAGTTCCACAAATGTGTGCCCAATGACCAGATAATCCACATCGAGAACATACATCTCTGTGCTCAGACTCCATTGATTGAGGCACTTTGAAAGCATTACTTGGATGGCACTTAGTGTTAGTGGCGCCACCAACATGGCCAGAGGCGTTGCCTCCCTCCCTCTTTCCACTTTGACCTCTTCGGTTCCATGTTCGCCTGGCGGGTACCTTCCTCATTAGAGCTAGAATATGGACCAGAACATCCAGAATTGTCCCTAGATTTAGGGTTTCGCTCTTGGCGCCCTCCCTCAGGAGCGCGACTATAATTGGACTCCGGAATATGCTCTGTTCTCATGGGTCTCGAATTATAGTTCTTCACAAGAATGTTGTCATGCTTTTTAGAGACATTCATAGCTCCAATGAGCTTATGAAACCTTATGATTCTTCTTGTAGTAACATCGATTCGATAGTTTTTTGCAACCATCAAAGCAGAGACGGTGAAGGTAAAGAGAGTCCTCTCAATCAACATTGCATCTATGATATCTGTTCCACAGAATTCCATTAAGGATTTAATGCGAAGTGCTTTTGAGTTGTAGTCAATAACTGACTTGAAATGACAGAAGCAGAGGTTATGCCATCTCACTTCTAGTTTAGGAAGTAGGGAGTCACAGACATTGCCAAATCTTTCTTCGAGTGAAACCCACAGCCTTCTAGGTCTTCTTCATTAATATACTTGTACTAGAATGAATCATCAATACAATATGACGAGTTATTAGGATGATGGCTTTCGCCTTATTTGCCTCTAAGGCTGCTCTATTTGCTACCAAAGCTTGAGCTTGCTCAGCAGTTAGCACATCCTGGCTAGGCTTGAGTATCCAGGATTCCATCGGTCTTGAGATGCTGGCGGACATCACGAATCCACTTGTGATATCTAGAGCCAGTTGTTCCCAATGGAGTGAAGTCCAGTCTGTTCAGGTTACTCATCCTAAAAGAGAACAAGAACTTAGTAGTTTTGGAGCTTAAAAGACTACCACGAAGAACATATAAAATTTCTGAGCGTAGTCGCTTCCAAAAAATCAATTCCAAGAGGTATTGGATTAGATCGAAAAAATGATGTGTTTGTGGTCGATCATAACATCTCAACAAACTATAAGTTTGGAAGACTTTACAAGCTCCAAGCAGAGTGAGCACGAACCCCCATAGTAAGGCTTTTGGTCTCCCCTATGAAGAAGAAAAAGGGGTAGAAGAAAAGAGGTTGCAAGTCCCTGATAAAATGAAGAGAAATTGAAAAAAAAAACTCAAAAAGGGGAAGTTTTAGTAAAAAATACCTCAAAATAGTTATTGGAAAGTCGCCGGAAAATCTCACCGAAAATGGCCCGAAAAGTCGCCGGAGCTGATGTGTCACAGAAGCTGACGTGGCGGAGCTGGCCTGTCGCCGAGGTAGGCTGGTGACGTCAGTGGGCCGAGTCGTCTGTGGGTTGGGATACTTTTTTTTTTTCCTTTCTTTCTGCCAACTGGGCTTCTGGGCTGAATCTTAAGCTGCTGCTTGGGCTCCCTCCTTTTTTTTTTTTTTTTTCTTCTTTTGTCAGTTTTTCTGCAGGAGGTTTTGGCTGCTGGTTCAATAACTTCGAGACCAGTTTTTGGGTTTTTCTTTAGGTTCGTGAATCATTGGATTGAAAAGCTTCTGCTGGAAAAATTTGGTAGTAATCTGAGGTCCGTAAGGTGGTNGTATCGAAGAAGCTGCTAAATTCTCCCACTGCTCGAGCTCTACTGGAGGTAGCTTTCTGGTAAAATGCCACCAGTATGGAGACACAATGCTCTTTAGGTCACTAGCCCTAAGAGCAAATGCTTCGACCTTTTCTTGGGATATAACAGTTCTAGTTGAGATAGGTAAGTCAGAATAAGAGGGACATTTGACTGCCCAATTCAAAAGCTCTTCTCCGTAATAATCACCTCGCTGTAACCAGTTATTGCTTGAGGAACCACAGTTTGTTTCTACAGCATCGTTATTTCCGATTGTGTAAGCGATGCCTTGCATGATGAAGAGCATCATCCCAAGTGGTTTCCCCCCTTGAAAAATGTAGTTGTCTTCGATGTAAATGATTGGCTTTAGGCGCTCACAAATCACTTTCAACATTTTATCATTCAAATTTGCAAGCATCGGCACCTACAGATTAATATCGATCAACTAATTAGATACATTTATTGACAATACTCAAGAAAACTAGTGATGATGAACAATATTAAATTAAGTATTGACTTCTAGATACATTCATTGACAGATATATGGTGTAGGATGTATGCATGGGAAATTGTATATGGTGATGAACGTAATTAATTGTAGAAAATCCTGAAAGATTTGACAAAAAAAAAAAAAAACAGTTTGCCGAAGGGTTTGGAATGTATATATATTCGAATATTCAATTGAGAAAGAAAAACTACTTACTTTTCTTAGTGAAGCCAAACAAAGAAGACGCTTGATGCTTCTTCTGTATTTGACGGGAAGAATAAAAATGATGTTTTGCACATCAATGGCTTTGTTTTCTTCAAGTTTGTGTATGTTTTCAATGATCACTGTCTTCAGGGCCTTGTTCTTTTTGTTCCTTTTATTCAAAACTTCGGAGTCCTTGGTCATTGTCTTCAACTTAGAGACATTTTGAGATAACCACAAATCTATACCCGGTTTCATCAAATGCTTCTTTTCTTTCAGTTTAAGCTGAGCAAATCTTCCCTGGGACTCCTGCATGTATGTTTGTTCCATAACAAAAGGGTTCACGATCGATGAGATCATCACATGTAGATCAAACCATCGATCAGGTGCATGTGAATGTGTGTATACGTATGCACATACATGCATGCATTGGGCAATGCAAGCACCAAATCTATGATTATTTAGAAGGATTAAAAGCCTTTTTTCTAATGAAAAATGACACCTCCATTAATAATAACAAGAAAAATTACAACTGATAGATGTAAAAGTTACGTAAAAAAAAAAAATAACAAGAACAAAAGTTGACCTAGCAAGGATACTAAAGGATGCAATAAAGCATTTGGTGAAGCACCAAATATAACACAGGCTATATAAGAAGTTACCAATGGTGCGACTAACCATACTTCGACGGAAAAATATACATCCAATAGAAGGTCATCTTCCATCAATGTAACCGGTAATATGACCAACCTTGCCTATTCCAAGCAATAAAATACATTGAATAGAGAGCAATCTTCCACCTAAGTAGCTGAAATACCAAATCCAAAATGCAGCAAAAAATAGGGTCTATAAAAAGCCTCATGGATCCCAAATGCAAATCCAAACAACAGCAGGCTCACACAATATTAGTAGAGCCCCCAAAAGGAAGGCCCAAGAAAACATCCATCCTAAGCTAGAAGTCCAGGCCCACGTGATATTCCTTTGGGCACCGAAAACCTCTATGGACACCTAGACAGAGCCTAAGCTCCACTGCTCCGTCGTCCCTCGCCAGAGAAAGTCTCTCCCGACGTATCCCATCAAAGCAACACCTCCTGCGCTGCCATCCTTGGTGCGGTTTCCGGTCAGAGCCCATAACAGAATGCTGCACTGCCAGACCCAACCCCCTCAAGTCAGATCTGTGATGCCACGCCCTAGTTGGGTTATTTGGGCTGTTAGGGTTCTTCCAGGTTGGGTTTTTGGGAACCCTTTGTGGACGTTGTTTTTGTTGGCTTGGGTGTTTATGGCTCATAGGTTTTAAAAAGTTATTCTTTTTATTTTTGATTTGGGGCTTTCTCCTTTTGTAATGGGTCTATTTTTTTCTCTTTTTTTGAGTGAAGAGATCGACAAGTTACGTTGTCTCATTTAATTTTTTTTTTGAAGGTCTAGTTGTCCTTGTTTTGGGCCTGATCCTAAAAAGTTTGTGTGTTAGGAGGGTGCTAGGTAGTTTGCTCTTTTGTTAGGAGTGGGCTTTGCAATGTATTCTACATAACGATTCTTATTGTCGACCCATTTATATTTAAAATATAAAACAATTAATGCTGCAATTAATCTCTACATATACTATGAAGATGGTGATGCAGTTAATTCTATACTCAGTCGTGTTTAATTACCTTTGGGCTTAGATCGAATGGTAATAATAAGAAGGTATGTAGTTGGAATGCTTATTAATCTCCACAATTGAATTTAAATCCAACACTAATTGTGTAATACCGAGTACAAATTAATTGACTACTAGAGCATGACTCTTACTATATATGCTTGCAATTACCGAACACAATAGAAAGAAAAGTATATGGCGTGAGTAAAAAATAATAAAATGCTATCTTTTAATTAAGTTTTTTTTATTGTTTTTTGGATTTAAGTTGTTTGAAAATTAAAAAGGGTATAAGTGGCATCTTGTATGGAGTAGATGTAGATGGGTACTCTCTCAATGCTATTATCTATACTTCTGTACTATATTTAAGATAAGAGGATTTACTAACCATAGTCGAATTTTTTTAGGATTGTAGCCCTCAAATATTAAATAAAAAAACCTATGTATAAAACTGAATTATTCAAGAAAGACAAAAATCTCAATTCATAAAAGAAAAGAAAAAAGAGTAAACATGTTCTTCACAAAAGCTAAATACTATTTTTCAGTTTTAATTTTTAATTTTTTTATTATATCCCTCATAGGGTCTGGGCTTCCTGCTGGTATCAATTAAGGGAAGAAGTCTTCAACGATCGATTCTGGTCATTAGTTGTTTAGGTATATTTACTTCAGGGGTCAAAAGAAAATATATACTGATCGAAGATCAAAAGAAAAACTTGTATGGACATGCTTAAAGCTTGACAACATAAATGCATTTCATAGAAAGGCTAATCGATCCCTCACCAACCTTTACTCTTGCATTAAGATATACTAAAAATAGCGCCATGCCACTTATAGATATCACAATTGAAAAGCAGATTTCCAAGGTATGCATGCTGGTGGGGAGATTTGAACCAAAAGAACTGCAAAAAAAAAAAAAAAAAAAACGCTGTTATTGTGAGATTGTACAGTGACTGGATAAACACAACATAAGCACAAAAAAGATAGATTATAGTATTATTGATCATTACAACGTTACTGTTATAGCCTTCCATATAAATCAGCAGTCTCTAACCATATGTGCAAACCTGAGATTCCGTAGCGCCCACCAAAAGGATTGCAAGATTCTTCGTGGAAGATTGAATGAACCAGTGCAAACAGACTGAAGAGCATAAAGATATATACCAAAGTCAAAAACCTCTTTATCTTCACTGTTTGTAGGGCACATTTTTTGCAAATATGTGACATTCTCTAGACTCCAGTCATCAAAAGAAAAATCGTCAATTTTCGTACATTTGTGACGACAATATGGCTTCCAACAATCTATTTGTCTTTGTACAGCAAGGCGGTACCACAACGCTCCAAATAGCTAAGGACCAACAGAAATTGTGATTTAGTATTATGATCAAAGTAGCTTAATTTAACCAAAAAAGATTGTGAAGAATTCAGTCCAGAAAATTGAGTTCTTTTTTTAATTTTTTTTTTTTATGTATCTTCTAAAAGCAGCATGCTCATTATGTCGATGATGTATTTAAAACCCAGACTTTTACAAATAAATCATATAGCCAACAACATTGATAACTTTATAATTAAACATACTCTAAGTAAACGTTGTGTAGCTGTTAGAAATTATTTAAGATAAAATTGAATTTAATTTTCCTAAATATGAGGAGTTACGAGATTAAGATTTACATGAGAAGCAAGGATGAATGGAAGAAAATCCAACAACGGTTTAAGCCATCTTTCTGTTGTAGTCCCTTTGATAGGACGCAATCTTTTCGATCCATAGATGAGAAAGATCCGTAGCGTATATTGAAAAGGGACGACAATAAAGATAACATAAATTACATCAAAGTACAAGCCGCAGTATACACTGGCCAGGAGTCCCTGTACACATTATGCAATCAGTTTAGCCAAAGTCAAAATCTCATTATGGTGCAACAATTGAATCCCTAAAACTAGGGAAATTATCATGGAGAACAAACAGCCTGACAATTTTAGTAAAACTCCAAATTGAATATTTAGAGAGATGTGAGTGATTAACTGATTATTAAGTTGGGCCGTCGGGGGGAGAATATTGATTAATTATAATGTACGTGGGCTCATCAACAACATTAGAAAACACTTGAAAAGGTATATCTCTTACCTCTGGAATGGGAAGGGCAACCAAAATGCGAGGCAGGATTGGTAACAAGCACCGTCTTTTGATTCCTTGTTTCACAGAAATTATTGTGGACTTTTGCTCAGTTCTTGGCTTCCAGCAGCATGCCGCAAATTTCTTACCCGTACGTTTCTTACAGAATCCACATAAGAAAATGATAATGTCGATAATATAAAAGACATCAATGGCTACTCGCAGACCAATATATGCCAACACCACTGCGATATCGTAGCTGATGACCATTTCGCCCCTTTCAATGACATAGATATAACAGAACAAAGGATCAATGAAGACTGCAAATGCACAGATGATAATGAAGAATGTATTCCACCGGTGCGTTGCCTTATCTCGTGCTTTAAGAATTTCCCCTACTGTTGGCTCCTTTCCATCTTCCTTGTCAGATTCCTCCTCTAAAGTACTCTCATCTAAATATCTGAAAAGGACACAACAAATATTCATCATGTCCGTTAACTTTCCCATATGTATAAGAAACTTAACTTTGAGTTAATTAGCAGGATTTATGACAATCATCAGTTCATCAACAAATTAATAGCCACATCCACAATGACATGAACCAAGGAGATGATTACTCTTCCTTGTCCAAGTCCAGCAACAAAAGCTTCTAAAAGGAGCAACTCTCTGCTTATTATGGAGCCAATGCACATTTCTTGTGCTACGAAAACAAGATGGAAAAGGATTTATCAGAATTTGAATATGAAGCAGAGTAGCAGACCAAGCCAAACTGGGATAAAGAAAAGCCTATGCAATTATACATTTCGACAAATTTGCAATAATACTTTTTAGATCTGTGAATTATTTTATTAGTCGATATCGTGAATGTAGTGATTGCTAAACTTGTATTATCTGAATTGCAAAGAGAGAAAATATATCAATTGGCCTTAACACCATTGGTGGCCTGCAGCCGTGCATGAAATCCCAGATTAGAATTCGAAGATTAAGGTTCTTTCAAACTAACCTTAGCTGAATCAATACATCATTGGCCCTGTTGGACATGTCTGATGATTTTAGTGATACAGTTAATATCCACTGCCTCTAGATCGAGTGCTTCAACTGTCCTGACACACAAGGAGATTAAATTTGCATGTTAATTAGTAATTAAATTATCACAAAAGAATGTTAACTCCATGAGAGTGAGAGTGAGAGAGTAATTATATCAGTAACATATGCTTAGCTTACATTGTGGAGAATAGAAAGCAACTGATGAATTTCCAGTAGGCATGGTTCACGAGAACTCACTCATCCTCGTTTTATAAAACAAGGAAGTCTTGCATACGTCAACTTTACCACGTATAAACGAGCAAGTCTTGCATACGCCAGCTTTACCACGTAGTGATGCGGTAAAAGACGAGATGATAATGTTATATAAAAATAAAGGATAATGCTGACATTAGTGGATTTAATCAGGCTTATTAAACTATTAAGACATGATGGCTGTTGAGTGCGCCACCTATGTGATGGAGGTGAACAAAAGTTAATTGACGTCTACTAAACAAGAATGACGTTCCATTACCAAAAAAAAAAAAAAAAAAAAAAAAAAAAGAATGACGTCCAGCCATTAGATTTGTTGATTCTATCCTGGAGTATTAGTGTAGCTAGAAAATTACATATATACGATTACTATTTTTAGAACTTAATTATTTAAATAAGTAGAAACTCTAGTGTATTGGTGGGTATCTCATACCTACATTTACAAAAGTGAGAACAAATTTTGTTGTCAAAGTTGTAATTTGAGTCTTATTTTGTGTAATCTTGGTTCTAATAATGGTAGTTACACCTCTTACGACATTTTACAAGTTTTTGAACAAATTCGTTGTCAATGTTGTAATCTTAGTTCTAATAATAGTAATTACACCTCTTACGACATTTTTACAAGCTTTTGAACAAATTTGTTGTCAATGTTGTAATTTTTGTTTAACTATATGTAAATAGTGTAAATGAATATAGTAACTTTTGTTACCAATGTTGTAATTTTAGTTCAAATACTTGTAAATTTTTGTTCAAATAGTTGTAAATGAAGGTATCTCATACCCATTAGTACACTAGCTCGTCTCTTAAATAAGAATCTATTTTGTTCTAATGAAGACCTTATTTATCTTAATAAGAGTTTTTTTTTTATAAAAAAAATTACTACATAAGTCGCTGAACTGGTAAGAGGGATCCAGAATTTGAGGAAGTGACTGGGCTAGACTGCTGATCTTCTAGAGATGAGTCCTTACAATTATAAATATTTCATTAAATTTGATTTAGAGGAGAAATATTAACATATCATAATCTTGTCAGGGATTATCTTGCTTTGCTGGAATACTATTGTGGACGTTGGTCTAAACACTAATTGAGTGAATGTATCATTAACTCACTAATGCAATCGTGGTAGCTTTGCTACCTCACCCCAATTAAAAAAAAAAAAAGAGCATAAGGGCTCCCATTAATTGGCAGCCACATAATATCTATCATATATTTTAATCATTATCTTCCATGTTGTACCTTCAAGATATTTTTGTCAAATAAATGTACCAGTACGATCACTAAGAAGGATGAACAGAAAAGAAAAGATCAGAAGGGTTAGTAAGAAACTAAGAACAGAATATAAATGCAATAAGTGATATATTTTGAATAAAGACCAGTTGACTCAATTTCTACCTGTGTTCGTAATAACTTGAGGGGAATTCTCATTCTTCCACTGGGATATAATTACACACATCCATTAATTGACAACGACATGATATTTATCATGTATTTCAATCATTATCTTCCATGTTCAAGATATTTTTGTCAACAATGGTACTAGTAAGATCGCAATCAAGTAACAACAGAAAGGACAGGGGACGGGTTAGTACGAACAGAATATTAATGCTCATTAAGTGATGTGTTTTGAAGGTTATATTTGAAGGAAATGTGGTAAACATTAATTTGCATATAATAAATAGCATGGTTCCCTATATATAGAAGAATTAATTTGGCTGGTTTTTTTTTTTTTTACCTGTCGCTGCGTTTCTTCTTCTTCAGTTTTGCAGGTTGTTCTTTTTTTTATTTTTTTTTATAATTAGTTCCTTGTCTTCCGTAGTTCTGTATTGGCTTGACTCAGTAGTCGGGCTTTGCTTTGGCTAGGCCTACTGTTTGTTTCTCTGGCCTTGGGCTTCTTAATAAATTGTCATTTAACTAAAAAGAAAGAAAAAAAAATTACAGTTCACTGTCGTGAAACTTCCTAGGCCAGCCCCTGCAATTAGGGCTGGGTTCGGTACGGTACCGGACCTTCAAGTCCAATACCACCTACCGTACCAGAACTTATTGGTACACAAAATGTAGTACCACTACCGGCCACAAAAGTCGGTATACCGACTTCTCGGTACCGGTTGGTATCGGTTGGTATCGGTTGGTTGGGCCTCCAACCGAGTTTAAGATTGGGCCAGCTTTCAGCTTTGGCCCAAATGGAAATTTTAAATCCCTAACCTGTCAACAAGTGAAAATCTGAAAGCACATAAAAAACAATCAATTAACTTCTATGAATTTAAACTTATAACTCTCATACACAAATGTAAATCAATCAAAAAACTTATAACACAAATCCCAAACCATACACAAATGTAAATCAATCAAAAAACTTATAACTCTCAGTCTCTCATTCTCTCACATCTACTTCAGTCCATCACTTACACTCATCAGTTCATCACTTCATAATTCATATCATCACTTACAATTCATCTCATCATCACCTCATATCATCATTTACAGTTCACACAAATGAATAAATCATACAATAACAAAGCGGACAATAGTTTAAAACAAAGTTTTCAAAGACTCAAATTTCATCTCATCGTCACTTCATATTGTTGTGCTCCCTGCCTCACTCAAAGACTCAAACTTTCTGCAAATCAATTTTAGTTGAAAAGAATTAGAATGCTGGCAATTCTGCAGATTCAATCAATGAAGAAGAATTTAGGAAGTTTTTGCAATTTCTAACGTTGAACAAGAAAGCTCACGATGTTGGCTGCTGCCTGGTATGCATCAGCTTGTGTAGAGCTGAGACTGGTCAATGATGACTCTATTCCTTGATTAAAAGCATTTTCTGCAAAATAACAAAGACAAGGTTAAAAATAATATCATGATTCATAAAATAAGAAACAAACAA
Organism: Rosa lucieae; assembly: GCA_024704745.1. Classification (NCBI taxonomy): domain Eukaryota; kingdom Viridiplantae; phylum Streptophyta; class Magnoliopsida; order Rosales; family Rosaceae; genus Rosa; species Rosa lucieae. Next base: position 14,340,497 of record CM045492.1, on the reverse strand, counting down.
TATAAGTAGCTTACCCCTCTCAAGTTCCTCCAAAGCATTGGATTATGTATTCATATTGTTCATTATATGCTTAAATATCATGGCCGATCAGTCAGCATTAAACACATTGGAAAATAAAGATGTGCAAAGTGATAACAATTCATCTATGATAACTTGATAAGTCAGAAGCTCTCGAATCATCTCTAGTCAAAACCCAGAAAACATATAATCACAACAACCCAGTAAAGATTTTTTACATATCAGATTATAAGAAAACATGTCAAGAACATTGCAAAAAAGATACACCATATATCAAATTGATAATATATGACAAACTGGGTAGATCGAAGTCTCGAACCTCAACAATCCAAAACAATTGAAGCACCGAGCTCCTACTCACCAGCAGTACTGCAACAATTGATCGACTGATGTGAATCGAATCGCTTTGATGTGAAATGAAATCGAATGGGTCGAGGGATTCGATTCTTCGAACTGAGGCTAGAGTTTGAGAGAGAGAGAGAGAGAGAGAGAGAGAGAGACTGAGGGAATGGTCGAGAGATGGACTGAGTCACTGAGGGATTAGGGATCGGATTAGGAGTTTGGATTTGGACCAAGAGTTTGAGAGGCAGAGGCTCAGGTCCATTTTCGATCGGGTTCGAGAGAGAGAGAGAGTGAGAGACGAGGTGAGTCTCCAGACTGGAGAGAGGCGGAGACTGAGAGAGTCAGAGAGTGAGAGAGGGATCGATGTATTTGGGATTAGGGTTTTCCAAGTTTAATCTAACGGTTGTTGGAATAAAACAGAAAAAAATCAACGGCTATGATTGATTGTAGAATAAATATTTAAATTAATTAAATATTATATTAAATATATGGTACGGTACGGTATACCGTGGTTTATTAAAATTCAATACCGATACCGTACCAAGTATAGTATATCGGTACGGTTGTACCGTACCACAATGTCGGTAACCGAAGTGGCTGGTAACCGAATCTCTTGGTTCGGGACGGACACGGTTGGTTGGTTTGGATCGGTTGGATTTGCCAGCCCTACCTGCAATCATTCACTACCACAAAAGTGGTCAAAGGATACCATTATATGCCCACGTTTTAGTTAATGATGACAGCACCCAACAATATCTCACCAATACTCCCATTGACCCCATGTTTGTACTGTTGCTGTGTCACCAAATGAAACCAAATAATTAATACCCATTAAAATATTCTTTTAAACATAATAATGTTTAAGTAAAATCATATTTTGTGTTTAGCCCAAACTCTAGGTTACTTAACCTAGTAGTAATAGGGTTACATTAGAAGGATCTAGATTCCTATTCAATGTACGATTACTTTCCTTGTATGATTGAGATTTTATGTATTGTAATTCTCTATATAAAGAGACCCCTATTATCAATGAGAATACACAGCGATTTTCTCTCAATTTCTGATACCCTAAAACACGTTATCAGCATGAAGCCCAAACCCTGAAAACCTAATAATCGTAGCCTTCAAAAGGCAGCAGCAGCACCAGCGTCGCAACTTATCGCTAACCCTATCTGGTTAACCTCGCTGCCCATGCAACGCCCGAGAACACACGCCTGTTCTCACTCCTGCTACCACATTGACCCCTCGAGCACACCTTGCATCTGCTGCCCCCGCAGCCCTACTCTCGCTCGCTGCCCCCGTAACTCCCACGCTCCTCTGCGCTGGCTGCTCCACGCGTGCGAGCCTCGCAGCACCCGCAGCATCCCCACGACATCTCCGCAGCGACCTCACAGCATCATCGTGACATCCCCTCCCTCAGCATCCTTGCGGCATCTCCGTAGTGACCTCGCAGCATCATCCCGACATTCTTGCAACATCCCTGCTGCATCCTCGCGATAACCCCGCAACAGCCCCTGCAGCAGCCCACACGTTGCAACTTAACGCTGACCTGCTCTCAAGCTCACTCGACCGCGACCTCGCTACAACTAGACCATACTACACCACGACCCCGCGACCTCTCCAATTCATGATCCCGTGGCCCCATGACTCCTTGACTATCCCATTCTGCGACCCTCGCGACTCCGCGACCATGCTGCAATTCTAAGAGGTATGTTTTACTAAAAGTTCCCATTTTCGAAGTTTTTCATTCTTTCTCTTCTTTTCTCGGGGACTTACAACCTTCCTTATTCTACCAGCCTTTCTTCTTCATAGGGGAGACTAAATAGCCAAACTGTGGGGGTTCGTGCTCATTCCAAGCTTGGAGCTTGTAGAGTCCTCCAAACTTAGAGTTTGTTGAGAAGACAACGATCGACCACATACATCATTGTTTCGATCTAATCCAAAATCCCTCTTAGAATCGAATTTTCTTGGAAGCGACTACGCTCAGAAAATCTCTAATTTCTTAGAAGCGACTACGCTCAGAAATTTAATAGTTTTTTGTGGTAGCCTTTTTCGCTCCGAAACTAACCCTAATCTTGTGTTGTTTTTCAGGATGAGTAACCTGAACAAGTTGAACTTTGTTCCACTGGAGACAACTGGCGTTGGATACCATAGGTGGGTCCAAGATGTGCGCCAACATCTTAAGGCTGATGGACTTTTGGAAACCATCCAAGAGCCTAGTCAGAACGTGCTATCCATTGAGCAAGCTACTGCTTTTGAAGCAAATCAAGCTAAAGCCATAATTCTCATGATAAGGCACATGAATGACGTGCTCCAAAGTGAATAACTCAATGAGGAAGACCCCAGAAAACTGTGGGTGGAACTTGAGCATCGATTTGGCAACGTTCGTGACTCCCTGCTTCCTGATTTAGAAGTGTGAATGCATAGCCTCCGCTTTTGTGATTTTAAGTCTGTTCTTGATTATAATTCGGAAGCTCTTCCGTATCAAGTCTTTGATGGAGTTTTGTGGCAAAACCATAACTGATACGATGTTGATCAAGAAGACTCTCTCTACCTTCCCCGTCTCTACACTGATGATTTCAAAGAATTATCGGATTGATGTGAATGCAGGATGTATCACAAGGTTTCATGAGCTCATTGGCGCCATGCTGAGAAGCACTACAATATCCTTGTGAAGAACTATAATGCTAGACCTGTGGGAACCAAGTATATTCCAGAGTCTAACTATAGTCGCGCCCCTAAGGGAGGACGCAAGGAGCGAAACCCTAAGAGTAAGGACAATTCTGGACGTTTTGGTTCATATTCTTGCCCTAAAGAGGAAGGAAACCGCCAAGAGAGGCGTACACGGAACCGTGGAGATCAACGTGTGAGGAGAGAGAGAGAGGCAAAGCCTCCGACCATGGTGGTAACGCCACCAAAAGCAATGGTCGTCCAAATCACGCCCCAAAGGCGCCTCGATCAAGGGAGCCTGACCATAATGATGTTTGTCTTTGATGTGGATCAACTGGACATTGGGCAAAGGCATGTACAGCATCCCAGAACGTTACAAACGCATACAAGATGTATCATGAAGCAAGGGAGGCAAATTACATGGAACAAGAAGATCAAGATGGCTATCTCGATCTAAGGGTGGAAGACTACAAGGATCAAAACCCAGAAACTGGCGATTTTGATTAAGTCTTTTTATTTTCCAAGAGATGTAGGCAATTGCCATATTATTTTTGTAGTAGATGCCAATGGGATTAGTTTTCCTTCAAAGTAGGCGTACTCAATGTAAGTGTGATGTCTAGAAAGGTTTTGAGATAAGTGGTACTTAAGCGAGCCTTGCTCCACCGACATCTCTCTACTCACCTGGTCACATTTGCATTAGAATTACCTAAATGAGTTAGACGACTGCCATTGTTTTGCATTAGCTAGTTTATTGGATTAAATTTTCTTTGGTCAAAAGAAACAATAATGTAATTCCGTTAGGCTTATTAATAAAAGTTGAGTTCTTTTCTTTATAACTCCTTTTAATTACGAGCTTTTCTTTTAGGAATGGATGAACTAAAATGTCTCACGGATAGTGCGACTACGCACACCATTCTACGACATAGGCAATTATTCTTAGAGATGTTGCCTACATATTCCTTTGTGACTACGATGGCTGGGCCATCAGGTTTAGTTCAAGGGCATGGAATGGCCCAATTCCTATTGTCTAATGGCACCCTGATTAAAGTCGCAGAAGCTCTCTATGCTCCTAATGCAAATCGGACCTTATTGAGCTTTAAAGATATAAGAGCCAACGGATTCCATGCAGAAACGCATACTGAGAACGGAAGAGAATTCCTTTGCATTACCTCTAATGACTGCGGATGAAAGCACATCTTAGAGAAGCTTATGTGTTAATCTAGTGGACTTTATGTCACTGCAATTGGACCAATTGAATCCAATAATGTCATAAGAGAAGATCTCTTGGATTCTGATACATACTGGCTTTAGCATGACCAACTAGGGCACCCTGGTCGTGATATGATGCTCCGTATACTAAAGACTTCACACGGACATCCATTCTTCAAAGTGAGAAAAAGCAAGAATAGAAAATTGATTCCTAGACTTAGTAAGACCGCAACAATTGCAGCATCTGGCACTGCAGCTGTCTTGGGGAGTCATAGGGCCGCCCAAGTCCCATGTGATGACGCCATCAATGGCGCCAACCATAAGCATGACGCCATGGTTGTTCCTCCCAATGGCCATGACGCCATACATACTAATTCCCATGGCTCCTACGCCATGATGGGAGATGCAGTCACATATTTTTCTTCTAATAGCGCTACAGACACGCAGGCCGAACCAAAATCCTCATTGGTTGCTTCTAAGTCCCCTCGCTCATTTTGCAAAGCTTGTTCCTTCTGGAAATTAGGATTTAGACAGTCCTACACAAAGGATCCCAAAATACTCATTCTGTTCTTACAGAGAATCCAAGGGGATATCTGTGGACCAATTCAACCATCATGCGAACCTTTTAAATACTTTATGGTATTGGTTGATGCGTCGACACACTGGTCACATGTGGCGCTGTTGTCCACTCGAAATGCTGCTTATGCTAAACTCCTTGCCCAGATTATCCATCTATGGGCTCACTACCCTGACCATCCTATTAAGTCAATTCGACTTGATAATGCAGGGGAGTTTACATCGAAAATGTGATGCTCCGGAAATTCATAATTATTTTCTGAGGATTTTTTGGAATTAATTTTATGACTATTGGACGATTTCGTGGCTCGTGGATGGAGCAGAAGTGTTTCGGGCGAATAATTATACAGGAAGTGTCATTTAGGGGGGGCACAAGGGTTGACTTTTTATTCATTGGGATTCTCCAAAAACTTCCTTCATGAAAGTTGTAGAACGCGTCAATACGAGTTTGCGAATATGTGGAACGCTGAAATCGGAGTTCATATGAGAAAGTTATGAGCATTTGAAAATTTGAAAAGTTATTGCATATAGGGGTTTCCCTTTTGGGAAAGTTACTATTTCCATTTTTTCCATTTTCCTTTTCCGGAAACCAAAAACGCTCCGTTCTCTCTCCTCACCCGCGTCTGACCTGACCCGAACCCGGTGATCCGACCCGTCTTTTCCAGCGAGCTCCGGTTGTCTCCGGCGATGAAACTTTCCAGATCAGTTCGTCTCCTCTGTCTGGTCGTCTTTGTGGCATCCTCTAGCGGCGACATCCACCGTGTGAGGTGCAGTTTGGTGTTTTCAGACCCGGCTGGAAATCCTTGCTCCGGCGACGGCACGGCTTCAAGTTTCCTTCTTTAGCTTCGTGAGGGCCTTCTGGATCGATCTATGGTGTTTGTTTGGATTGATTTACATGGAAATCAGTTCAACTCAGATTGAGCAAAAATTCAAAGCTTGTGAGGTAGTTTTCGACCCTTTATTCTTGTTTTCCGACTTCGAGCTAGTTATGAAAATTCACAAGCATGCTTAGATGTTGGGAGTTTTGTGAAATATTGAGTTTTGGCCTGTGGTGGAGTTCTTGTGGCTTTCCGTCCATGTGGGGAACTGTTTTTGATATTATATATGTTCTACTCATTGATACGAGCGTTTCGATATATAGTATGCAAATTTTGGAGTTCGTATGGATTTGTTATGATTTTTACCGTTTCATATCAGTGAATTTATTCGATCCGTAAGGATCCGAGCGTTCGATCAACTTGTGGTTTGGACATATCAATCGTGGAAGTATTCTGCAGACTTTGGGAGGTCTCGGATGTGGTTTTACCTCGATTGGCCCCACTTTGGGGATTTTAGTTCAAAACAGGGGTTTCAAACTTAAATCGTTTGTGAATTGTTACTAAGTGGAAACCGATTGTGATTAGTACTTGACGAAGTATCCTTGGATGGTTATTTTATGGTGTGGCTTCCTTGTTCTATATTGAAGACCCAGCTGGAGTTTCGAAGTGAGTAATTTCACGATGTTCATTCACGAACAGGTGTACCATATTGTTTTGAGAGTTATTTAGTTAACTGCAAACTATTGTTAGTATTGGTGGAATTCATGAGTGAATGACCACGGGTGTATATATATATTTACGTGAAATATGTATATTCTTGTGGGTTGATGGGTGATTTATGCAATAGGGATTGATGAGTTTCATTATATTGCTTGAGGCTTGACTTTTCGGGAGAAAATGTGTTAGGAATTGGGAATTCCTATTGTTTAGGAAGTGTCAAGATCTGTGTGGGTGGTTTAATATTTTGATCTGACGACTTGGGGAGGTTTGAGGATTCGGGGTTGCTGGGAGTGATCAGTGTGGTGATCTGTGATGATCTGTGTGGTGATCTGTTTGACGATCGGGACTTCACGCCATTGACCGGGTGAGTGGATACGATCAGTTAGAGCTCTAGTCCGTTGTTGGTACATCATGGGGGGTAGTGGGGAGCTATATGATGCTCATGAGTACGTGTTTTTAAAAGAGAGTTTCGGGGATTCTTTCTTTTAAATGTCCTGAGAGGACTTGTGAATCATATTCTATTTGTTAGGTTAACGATAGATATGATTGAGATGTGTGTTGATGTATTGTTTGTCTAGGTTGGATTTATGTGTTGTGTGTCCAAGTTGGACTGATGTGTTGTTTGTCTAGGTTGGACTGATGTGTTGTTTGTCCAGGTTGGGCCGATGTGTTGTTTTGTCCAGGTTGGACTGATTTGTTGTTGGTATATCATAGGGGGTAGCAGGGAGCTATCTGTTGCTCATGAGTACGTGTTTTTAAAAGAGAGTTTTGGGAATTCTTTCTTTTAAATGTCCTGGGAGGACTTGTGAATCATATTCTATTTGTTAGGTTAACGAAAGATATGATTGAGGTGTGTGTTGATGTGTTGTGTGTCTAGGTTGGATTTATGTGTTATGTGTCCAAGTTGGACTGATGTGTTGTTTGTCTAGGTTGGACTGATGTGTTGTTTGTCCAGGTTGGGCCAATGTGTTGTTTTTTCAAGGTTGGACTGATGTGTTGTTTGTCCACGTTGGGTCGATGTGTTATTTTGTCCAGGTTGGACTGATTTGTTGTTGGTACATCATGGGGGGTAGCGGGGAGCTATCTGATGCTCATGAGTACATGCTTTTAAAAGAGAGTTTCGGGGATGTTTTCTTTTAAATGTCCGGGGAGGACTTGTGTATCATATTTAATTGTCAAAGTTTCAATTAATATGATTATGTCACGGGGTGATTTGAGTTGTTTTCTTTTGGGAAAAGAATGTGTTGTTTTGGGAAAACAGAGTGTGTGTTCCTTTTTACTAGTTGATGGGTTTCCTCGTTGGGCGAGTTGTATATGTGTGGTTTTGAGTTACTCATACGGGCTTGCAAAAGCTTACCGGGTTTGTTGTGTGGCAACCCGGTACACCATTTAAACGGTGTAGGGGTTATTTCTGCAGGTCAGGATAATTGTGGCTGAACCTGGGTGGCGTGCTGGTTGCATTATGGCAGGAAGTCAATTTTGTGACTTTATCGTTGTAAAGACTTCCGTTGTAGTGAACTCTGAGAAGCATTTACGTTTTATTTTGTTGTTGACAATTTAATTCGTAAGTTTGTGTAAGATATAACTCTGTGGAGCGAGTGTTTAATGAGTTTGAGGGTTCAGGGCATCAGTATGTACTTGGTTTAAAGGGAAAAAGTTTCCAGGTATTTTGTATTGATGGTTGAACGATTACACATGTATAATTATGAGATTATATATCGATTTTTATTTGTATTAAAAATCAGGGGCGTGACAGAAAACATTCGATGAATATTGCATGTCATTGGGGATTGATGTCGAGCATCCAATTCCCCAAGTTCATACCCAAAATGGTCTCGCAGAAGCCGTTATCAAACAACTACAGATGATAGCACGTACATTGGTTATGCACACCAATCTCCCTGTTTCTGCTTGGGGATATGCAATACTGCATGCAGTGACACTAATTCGTCTACGACCCACTGCAACCCAATCCTACTCTGCGTTACAGCTAGTGACTGGGTACGAGCCTGATATCTCGCACTTACGCATTTTTGGGTGTGCAATTTATGTGCCTATTACGCTGCCACAATGTACTAAGATGGGTCTACAAAGACGAATGAGCATTTATGTTGGATATGAATCTCCAACTATCATCCATTATCTTGAACCCTTGATAAGCGATATCTTTACCGCTAGATTTGCAGATTGTCACTTTGATGAGACAGTCTTCCCATCGTTAGGGGGAGATAAGAACACAGATGTTCAACATGAACGATAGGAATTGTTGTGGTCTGTCCCTAGTATGTCTCATCTCAATCCCCGTACTGCACAGTCGAAACTTGAAGTGCGACGAATAATCGAGCTCAAGAATGTAGCAGACACTCTGCCTGATGCCTTTTCTAATGTTGCCAAAGTGACGAGATCACACATACTTGCTGCATATGTGCCTACAAGGATCGATGTCCTTAATACTGGACATCACGCCACTCCTGTGACACCAAGAGATGGCGCCATTACCCAGCATGGCAATGATGTGGCATCTATGGCCACAGGTCCAGCAAGAAAGCTCGGTAGACCGATTGGTTCGAAGGATACTCGCCCTAGAAAGAGAGCGAATGAAACACAAACAAATCCTTTGATCATCGATACTCAAAATCCGTCCCATGAGAATGTTCCAGATTATGGTTATGTCCAAGAGACATCATTGAGGGACGCCTCAATGTCAGAACTGTTCTCTGAGAACATAGAGATCTCTGTAAATTACACTAGTGTACATGGGACGTGAGAAAGAAGCTCCATCATCATTGATGCTGTATTTGCGTATTCAGTGGCGCGTGAGGTCATTGAGACCGATGACATCGAACAACGCTCCATTGATGAATGCCAACGTAGAGTCGATTGGCCAAAATGGAAAGATGAGATCCAGACAAAATTTGATTCTCTAGCGAAAAGAAAGGTATTTGGAAAAATCGTGCCAATACCACCCAACACCAAACCAGTTGATCACAAATGGTATTCGTTAGAAAGCGTAATGAGAGAAACAAGATTGTAAGATGCAAAGCTCACCTTGTGGTGCAAGGCTTCTCACAACGCCTTGGAATCGACTACGAGGAGACCTATTCTCCCTTAATAGACGTCATAAAGTTCCGCTACCTTGTCAATTTGGTGGTTTCCGAAAAACTGAACATGTAGCTTATGGATGTGGTTACTGCATATCTATATGGGGATCTAGATACAGAAATATACATGAAGGTCCCAGACGGACTTCAGTTACCCAAATCAAATGGCTCTAAACCACGGAGCGCGTTTACGATTAGATTGAAACGCTCACTATATGGATTAAAAAAATCGGACAAATGTGGTATAACCGTCTAAGTGACTACTTGATTGGTAAATGATATGTCAACAATGAACTATGCCCATATGTGTTCATAAAACGAACAAGTTCCGGATTTGCAATAGTAGTAGTTTATGTCGATGACATGAACATAATTAGCACCCTTAAAGAGTTAAGGGAAACCGCTGAACATTTGAAATCCGAGTTTGAGATGAAAGATCTTGGGAAAACACTATTTTGCCTCGCTTTGGAACTTGAGCACCGTAGAGTTGGTATCCTGATTCATCAATCATCTTATACCCGAAAGATGCTTAGGCGTTTCAACACTAACAAGATTAAGCCTTCAAGCACCCCAATGATCGTCCGTAGTCTTAATCCAAAGAAGGATCCATTTCGTCTAAAAGATGACCATGAAGAAGTGCTAGAAGCAGAAGTGCCCTACCTAAGTGCAATAGGCGCATTATTGTACTTAGCACAATGCACAAGACCGGACATCTCATTCACTGTGAACTTGCTAGCTAGATATAGCTCTTCGCCAACACGACGCCATTGGACTTGTGTTAAAGATATCTTTCGATACCTAAGTGGTACGATTGATATGAGCTCTTTTTATACCTACATAGAGACGATGGATTTGGACCCATCAAGTTCCAGGGATGCTATACATGGTGGACTGCACTCCCTCTCCCCATCCCAAAACAATATAAGTGTTTTGGAAGGTTTTGCTGATGCTGGGTACCTCTTTGACCCACATAAAGGTCGCTCCCAAACCAGTTATGTTTTCACCATGGGAAAGACCGTGATATCTTGGAGGTCTACAAAGCAGACCTTAGTCACTACCTCTTCGAATCATGCAAAGATTATTGCTCTTCACACAGTTCGTGAATGTATATGACTTCGATCCATAATTACGCATGTTTGAAGCAATTGTGGTCTGAAGGCTGCCACAAATGAGCCAATTAACAAGTATTTATGAGGATAACGCTGCTTGCATTGAACAAATGAAGCAATGCTACATCAAAGGCGACAACACCAAGCATATATCGCCCAAATTCTTCTACAATCAGCAACAACAGAAGATCCTCAAGATCAAAGTGAACCAGGTTCAATCTGAGGACAATGTGGCAAACTTGTTTACTAAATGAACTTCAGGCCCTCTGATAATTGGGGATTAAGAAACATTTGAGTTCATATACTTGATGATATAGCTCTGAGGATTTTCTGGCCTTCATAACTGCATAAGTTCTGAAGAGCTTCATGTCACAATTTTCCAATTTACATTTCATGATATTAGAGGAACTTCAGGTCCCCATATGAACAGGGATCAAGCAACATACGATTTTGATCATTGTATAATTTTGAGGAACTTCTGACCCTTGTGAAGCTTTGAGAAAATTTCATGTCACAATTTTGAATATGTAACTCTTGAGGAACTTCAGGCACTCTGTAATCAAATCAAGAGACTTCAGGTCTCGTTCTATTTTGATTACAAAATTCACAAGTAGATATAGGTGTGAGTTCACCATATAAATTTTCCAAATTGAATGAAAGAAGAAGGTGAATCAAATGGTCAAAATAGATAAATACATACCTGAAATTCTTTCAATTGAAAGACTGGATTTTTGGAAATTCTTATAGCCTACATGACAGGACCCGCCCCCGGATTTCACCCTGAAATCCGAAGTGGCCCTGCGGGGTCCACCTTAGAAGAAATTCTTCCAAAAATTTGGCAGAACTTCCCCTAAAATAGACTACCCAAAACCTGTAGAAATGAAATTCACACTTCTAAATCATCCATCCTTATTCTCCTGGAGCCACCTTGCTCCCCAAATAACAACATCATCCCATTTCACAAAACACAAAACGCCACTTGAATATTATTAATCCCACAGGTAATCAGAGCAATTCTAAAACGGAAGGTGTAATAGAATAAAAAGTACAGAGGATAAAGGATCGGTAAATCCTACAATGCGGAAGCAGTGATAACCATGCCTCAGCTCCATGTACGCCCGACCTCAACTAATTTAGCCTGCAAACTGGGCATTTGAAACCGAATGGCCCAGGGGAAAAGTATTGAAAAACACGTTAGTGTGAGTGGACAAAATAAATAATTAAGTTGGTTTAAATGAAGTAAAGTCGAATACTTTCCCCACGTATTTAAATTTATAAAACCTCGATGCATGCAACGTTTGTAAAATTTTATTTCTTAAAAATCGGAATACTGGAAACTGTAATTCAAACCTGCTGAGTATCGTATCATCAGACTAGACCCCGCTAGCCCAGAAATAATATAAAAGTAGGGGAAGAAGATAGCCATACGTATGAGCCTCCCAGGCTAAAGTACTCCCATATACTCCCGTTATATACCCACACGCCACTAAGTGTAGCGATTAGGATACTAGGCTTCAGCATTACTGTCACAAAGACAGTAACCAGCGCCACAAAGGCGGAAGATCAATGCTAGCAATGATAATAGTCACCCAAGGTATGGCAAAAGAAAATCTGAAAACCACATAAATCCATAAAGCTTCCCCAACTCTCGCAAATGAATTTCCAACGACGTGTCCCACACGTAAGGAGTATCTCCAATCAATAGCAGAACGGCGAGATCAAATAAAATCATAATTCTCAAACCGAAATCATTACTACGGCATTCCCAATGCCAAAACCAAGGATCGTATAAATAAACAAGAATTAATTCCATCGAAATCTCATTCTGAAAATCTTTCAGAAATCTCAAATCGACGAATAGAAACATAATATAAATAGTATAATTCCGGAAATCACCTCGGAAATAATTCGTCGAAAATCATGCTTTCAAATAAAAGTCATATATCGGAGATACTTATCGAAGGCTCAAAATCCATTTCCGAATCATAATTGAAAATAATGTATAATTAATCTCCGAAAATAAATCATAAATCCAAATCCGAGCATAATAAGTTCATATCCGAAACTCATGAAAAATCAATGTCAAATTATAATCCAAGACAAAATATCATGCTCGATAAATAAAACGATAATTAAATAAACCAATAATTTCAAAATAAATGCATGTATCATTTACTTAAAAACAAAAGTCCACTCACAGGTTTACGCTATGATATGCCGTACGTCGGGTTTGCTTATCCTCCTACGATCCCTTATAAATTGGACGTACATCCAACTCCGAGTATTCATGTCCGAGTCCTTTAATAAGCAATTAAAATCGATAAGTATTCGATCGGTAAATTCATTGCTCAATTTCTTTAAAGATCCCTTAGGATATGATGATCAAGCTACTTTCCAAAATATATATAGAATCATTCTACTCGACCACTTACTTGGCATATCTATCTCAAGAAATTTTACCCACGTTTACCATTTCTGGAGTATTCCGCTCTCACGGAAATTCCGGAATATGGTAGCACAAATTACATTGTTATAAATTACTCCTTTGACTTTAATTGAAAATCCTTCTTAAGCTTCACTAATAAAATATACCACTTTCATTACCGAGTCCCTCAAATCGTTCTAGATACAAATTCCATACAAATTCCTTAGGAATTAAATCTCATTACATTTTCCACCACAGAACCAAAGGATAAATAGTTGGCAATTTCATTAATGTTATGTCACCAAAAAATAAAGCAAAGCACCATCTGGTTAACCATTGCACCATATCATCATCACTACTCTTTTCTACTCGTTTAACCATTATCAATTCCCTTTTTACTACCATACCAAAGTTCCAATATAATTCAAGCAACACGACTAATTCCAATTCAACAATTCCCGAAACCATATCTTCATTAGTACAATAACACAAGCAAAACATATCCAACCCCGAGTTTTTACCATTCTTCTTTTCCAAACCAAGACTCGATTCGCCAAAACTGCATTCCTCCACCATCAGTCACCCAATGTCCTGTGAAGTATGACAAGTTCAATAATCCAACTCTCAATAATATTGGAAGTCAAAACAAAATCTAAGCAACTCCTCACCATTGTCGGTTTCTGTCAAAACTGACCCAATCATCTTCTCCTTGACCGAAACTCCCAACTCTCAAAATTCCACAAACCTCAAAAGCCAATTTAACAACAATAGGTTAGGGTCCCTGGTCCAAAACGAGTTGGAGACTTCAGCAAGGAAAGGGTACGAAATTACCTACTTGAGCAGCCTAGAAATCCGGCGGCGGAGCTACGGTGATCCAGGCACCAACGGCGGCGTGTCAGGCGAGAAGGGTGGTTTTGGCCAGAATCGGAGGTTGAAACCATGGGATTTTGGTGGACAAGAACGAGCTAATTCCGACCTTGGAGGTGGTCTTGCGCAATTTAAACCAGAACTTGGAGATTGAAGAAACCCAGAGCCGACGACTCCAGTGAGGGCGCGTACGAGGTGTTACGACATTGGTGCGCGACGGGCTTGCAGTGTTGATACCAGCTTGTACTGAGTTCGTGTGAGGCGGCGGCGAGCTGAAGAAATGGCCGGAACACAAGGGGAGATGATGAACAGAGATTTCAAAATTTTGGAAATCAGATGTGAAGGTTGGGGTTGATACTTGGCTATAATTTCTTTTGGGTTTTGGTCGGGCTTGGGTCTAGAGTCGATTGGTGGTGGTGGTGTGAGGTGGTGGCCAGAGATGATGTTCTCCGGTGGTTACAGAGGAAAGAAGACGAGAGAGAGATCGAAGGGAAGGCCGTGCGGCCGAGAGAGAGGGAGAGAAAAATGAGAGAGAGATTAGGGTTTGCTCCCTTAATTACTAAACGATGTGAAAAGTCCCTTTTGCCCCTTTAAATCTCCGAAAACTTCGAATTAGAACTGAACTTTTGTAGATCACAATTTATTCGTACGAGCTCCGATTCTAGCGTGCCGCGTGTCCACGAATTCAGTTTAACGTCTTCAACAACTTTTCAGAAGGAAGTTTCCTCGAAAACGAAGCCAAAGTAAAAGTGAACCTTTAACGCACTAAAATGTCAAAATTAAAGTAAAAAAAGGAAAACTTTACTAATTTACTGTCCAAATGACCAGTAAATGGATAAGTTAAGGTACGAGGCATAACACTACAAGATTATCTGTAATCAGTAGTGATATCCAGAGGACTAACAGTGCTATAAAGTCAATATATTGAGTAATACAAGATAATTTGCTGCAAATCAAATTGGAAAACCATCAGCGCACTACCACAAAAGTTGTCAAAGGACACCATTATATGCCCACGTTTTAGTTAATGGTGACAGCACCCAACAATATCTCACCAATACTTGCTCTACTTTCTTCTTTCAATTTATCTTGGAGTGGGCATGTCCCTCCAGTCATTATAAGCTTTATTGCTTCCCATTGTACCCATTGATTGGTCAATATAATCAGTTTGTTTTTCCCCTCAAAAAAATATCTCACCAATACTCCCATTCCCATTGACCCCATGTTTGTACTGTTGCAATGTCACCAAATGAAACCAAATAATTAATACCCATTAAAATATTCTTTTAAACATAATAAGTTTTTTTTTTAATCAATGAAATTACAAAAAATCACACTTAAATGATTTTGATCGATAGCAATCTTTAATTTGAGGTGCACAACACTCTGACTCTCTCTCTCTCTCTCTGCCTTATCTCTTCATGAAGAGAGTAGCAATCTTTCAATGATTTTCTGTCTTGTAGAAAATTGAACGTGGTCTTCTATTTGAGGTGGTTTTCGTAAGAGTTCGGCTTCTTCTCCATAAACTATGGGTAGACTTTAATACTCGTATGGTATCATTGGAATGAATCTCATATCTACCCAAAAGGTACAGCAGATTATTTATCTTTCTGAATTTTAGGATAATGTTTGGTTAGTTCTCCGGTTTATGCTATTGCATGCGTCTCTCTTGATGGCAGATTTGAATTTTGGGTTTATTTTCTGTCTTGTACAACTTTTAATGATCTTCAACTTCAAGTGGTTTTTGTAAGAGTTCGGCTTCATCGATTGTAAACTATGGCGAGAATTTCATACCCATATAAAATCTTTGTAATGAATCTCAGATCCGCCCAAAAGGTACAACAAATTATCTTTCTTTTTGAATTTTAGGATGATGTTTGGTTGGTATTCTGGTTTATGCTGTTGCATGCTTCTTTCTTGATGGCAGATCTAAATTTTGGGTTTATTAAAATAACGAATCTTTTAATGATTTTATAATTTGATCAGCTATTGCTGTTGCAACTCATAACTCTCTAGATAAGGTTTCCATGATGTGAAGTGCGTATAGCATTTGTGACTTAGGACTCAAAGATGTATTAGTGTGATACAAACATTTGAATAGTTTGCTTACTGGTCTTAAGTTGATTCAGGTGCTACACAAATATTTAAGAAATGGTTTCCAACTGCTAACAGCATCTATAATAGTTTCGTATTACTGCTATCTACTTAGCCACGGTACTTGTCCTCAATGTTCTGTTAGTGACTCTTATTATAGTTCTCTGTTCAGGTGTTTGGTTTGATGATGAAATCTCTTATTAGATTATTGCTCCCTCATAAACAAATGACCAGCACAACTAGCATTATGTCAGGTTCACCTTCTGCCAAGGTTCTAAAAAACGCTAGGCGTTGGTCGGGCAGTGACCCGGGGACTAGCGCCTAGGGGCCTAGGCGGGGACTAGGCGGTTTTTATTTATTTAATTTTTTAACTATTTTTATCACATAAAATTAATAATTAATAATTATTATTAAAGTCCTACAATAATATTTTCGATTATTATGTCCTACAATAAATTAAAAGTTGGAAAAAATATGTTTCTAAGATAATAACAACCATACTTATTATTATCATTTAGCAATTAATATTGTTAATATAGAATTATAGATATTGTAGACGAAACATTGAGGGAGAGAGGTCTGGTGGGCACGCATCACTATGAGTCTTCTTCAACCTTTATCTTCAATATTTTCATCAATCACCGATCATTCTACTTCATCTCCAGTCTTTATCTTCAACATTTCTCTTCAAAATTGCTCTTTGGTTTCAATTATCTTTACTCTCTCATCACACGCACAGAGCACCCTCTCTTTCTCTCTCTCTCTCTCTCTCTCTCTCTCTCTCTCAACGGGTTAATCACAGGAAACCACCACATCTGATTAAGAAGCCAGTATTCAGACAATCCGGCTTCATTCGGACCACCACCACCGACTCATCATTGCCCCCTCCTCAACGACGGTACCTTTCTTCTTCTCCTACACTTCCTCGTAGTTAAGGATCTAAAAAAAAAAAAAAAAAATTGCAGCGCCTAGGCCAGCCGCCTACACCCTAGGCCACTTAGACTCCGCCTAGACGGTCGTTGAGGAGCCAAACGATTAGAGCCATTGCCTAGCCTATAATCTGATCGGTGACCAAGCGCCCAGCGCTTAGGCGCCCCCTATATAAGAAGCAGAGTGAATAGAATCAATAGCACGCTT
The DNA here is from genome assembly GCA_024704745.1 of Rosa lucieae. Classification (NCBI taxonomy): domain Eukaryota; kingdom Viridiplantae; phylum Streptophyta; class Magnoliopsida; order Rosales; family Rosaceae; genus Rosa; species Rosa lucieae. Next base: position 14,323,411 of record CM045492.1, on the reverse strand, counting down.
GCTTTGATCATATATTACAGTATTTATACAGAGAGTTTGAGTCCTATACAAACTAAATCTTAACATGCTTGATACTTAAGCAATAGATATAGAAAGATACAGAACGTGGAGAGCAAGTATAATTATTAAGAACATTCAGGAATATATGCAGACGTGGTTTTTTCCTTATTGTGTTCATTACACCCCCGCAAGCGAAGTGGCCTAGGAAGGACAGGAAGCTTGGAAACTAAGAATGTGAAGCGAGAGGGAAGAAGCCCTTTGGTAAAGATATCAGCTGTTTGATCAGCAGTACAGACATAACCCACTTGAAGCTCATGTCGAACCACCTTCTCGCGAACATAATGAAAATCAACTTCAACATGACGAGTGCGAGCATGAAACACCGGGTTAGAAGCAAGAGAAATGGCACTGATGTTATCATACCAGAGCTTAGGACAAGCAAGAGACAAATGCAAATCACGAAATAAGGCACGAACCCAAGAGATAGCAGCAGCAATATAAGCAAGTTGTCGATATTCGGCCTCGGTACTGGACCGTGAAACATTCCCTTGCTTCTTGGAGCTCCAACAAACTAAGTTGGAACCAAGATACATACAATACCCACCGGTAGAGCGACGATCATCAGGATCACCCGCATAATCCGCATCGGAATAAGGAAGAAGATGAAGAGAAGAAGGCTTGTAGAAGATACCATGATATGGAGTATGCTTAACATATTGCAAAATGCGCTTGACTGCAACCCAATGTGTAGAAGTGGGACGATGCATAAATTGGCAGACCTGGTTGACGGCGAAAGAGAGATCAGGACGGGTGAAAGTGAGATACTGAAGGGCACCCACAACACTACGGTTACCATCATGCGCACTAAGACGTTGACGAGAAGCAGGTGTAGAAACTGGTTTGACATCAAGCATGTTGGTACGCTTCAAAAGATCAAGTGCATATTTAGACTGAGACAAAGAAAGTCCTGTAGAAGTACGAACAGCCTCAACCCCCAAAAAGGCATAGCGTTTTTCCAAGGCCAGCCAAGTAGAACGAGAAGAAGTAGAGCGGGCGACAGTTGCGAGGACAGAAGGAGTGAGGGAGCCATTGATCCAACTGAGAATCATTTGATCTTTGAGAATCCATGCTTCATACTCGGGGTTCACAGCATCAATTGCTTTCCCTTTATCATCCTTGAGATGAGCAGGAGGACATGGAAGACTGCCGTCAGCGATGCCCATCAGACCACGACTCTTCAGGATGGGAACAATCTGAGCAAGCAGAGAGGGTAGTTAGTACGGTCAAGCTTGATGGATAAGAGATTAGTCACGGTGGGAACAGAATTGGAGGAAGATGAATCTGTGGAACTGGAGGTAGCCATGAGGGAGAGAGAGAGAGGAGGGAAAAAAAATATTATAAGGTCGTTTGACGCTTATAGCTTTGATACCATATAAGAAGCAGAGTGAATAGAATCAATAGCACGCTCGCTTTGATCATATATTACAGTATTTATACAGAGAGTTTGAGTCCTATACAAACTAAATCTTAACATGCTTGATACTTAAGCAACAGATACAGAAAGATACAGAACGTGGAGAGCAAGTATAATTATTAAGAACATTCAGGAATATATGCAGACGTGGTTCTTTCCTTATTGTGTTCATTATATAAGAAGCAGAGTGAATAGAATCAATAGCACGCTCGCTTTGATCATATATTACAGTATTTATACAGAGAGTTTGAGTCCTATACAAACTAAATCTTAACATGCTTGATACTTAAGCAATAGATACAGAAAGATACAGAACGTGGAGAGCAAGTATAATTATTAAGAACATTCAGGAATATATGCAGACGTGGTTCTTTCCTTATTGTGTTCATTACCCTAGACCGCTTTTTAGAACCATGCCCTCTGCACTAAAAAAAAGATTGTTGTTGATGCAATTCATGTTGATAGAAAGATTTTTGAACAGTTACCAGTGTTAATCCTTCAACTACTTTTACAAGGTAAAACGTATTTGAATCGATCATTATCATATATTTGAAGTTTTGAACTAATGATTTTCAGTTTTTACAGCAAAAGAAAAGAGAGAAGCCCTCTAATGTCATTAAGATTTATTGTTGCATAGGGTACACTTTCCGAGTTTCCGATGGGAACGTAGTGGCTGTGAAGCAACTTTCAGTAGCATCTCACCAAGGGAAGAGTCAATTTGCTGCAGAAATTGCTACCATATCTAGGTGCAACATCGCAATCTAGTGAAATTATTCTGCCAGTTGCTGACACTTACATTGGAGATAGGTCAACCACCACTCCAAGCAATTAGACCTTCTTGTGAAGGTAAATTTTTACTGGATCATATTTCTTGCTTACTTATTTGAGTTTTCAAATCCTAAGGTAGATTTACGTTTAATTTGGTGTATTTTGGTAGACCTATATGATAGACAGGACAAACAGGGATTGTATGTGGTATTTTGGGTTCATGGTTTAAAATATTTGGGTCTTTGAGATCTGGCACTTTGGATTCCCACTAAAGTTCAGAAGTCCTGGAATTAGTTGGTCTTGAATGTAAATACAGTAAGTTGATGGTTTATGTAGATCTTAACTATGAGCTCGAATTCAATATGCTGGTACATTAACATTAGGCAATTCAATGCTTACTTGATCTACAATCCTTTTTAGTGTTTTCGGTTGTCAAATACCTTGCATACATATGCTTATTCAGATTTCTATTATTAGATTTTTCAAATTAGTTGGATTGGCTAACATGTTGTTGCTAGATTAGCTACTTTAAGAACATTCATTGCTGGATTTTCAGGTTACTTTGATTGGTTACCTAAACAAAACTGTTTTGATAGCAATTAATTATAAAATCACTTGATCACTCACAGACACTCACTCCTGATTCAAAGCAGAAGTATGTCTGCTACTTTTATCTTTACTATTTTTTTTTTTTTGTCTTTGGAATTCAGTGATTGCTTTATTTTTTGAGAATTTCTAGTCATTGTTATTGATTATTTATTGTTTGGCAGGTGCATGAATCTTGATGAGGAAACGTTTCACATTCATCATGGATTAAATGAAGACTTTTATATTCAGATTTATAATTAGCACTGGTCAGTTGCTTAAGTAGGTTTTTTGTTGTAGTACTGAACTTTTCTGAATTGAGTGTGTGAATTTAATTGTGTGTTTTATGCAGAAGTGTTTAATTTTGAGTCACTACCGTAATGGTTAGTAGACTGCCAGACTGCCAGCGATGGATTCCCAAAAGAAATTCAATTTTATTTTTAAATTTAATTGTATGCAGTCACTAATGTCATTGATGTATTATGTAATAATTATATATTAGTCACCAAGGAAGCTTGTTGGGACTCACAATTGAGTCACTTTTCTGTTAATAGTGAGTTTGGGTGTTTGTCACGCCAGCAAAAGAAACCAACACTATTATGGTGTCTAAAACCGTGACCATTGGGCATAATCACTAATTATTGGTCTCCATTGACCCAATTCACACCATTCACAATGGTGTGATTAGCCCACTTTTGGGGTAGTGATTGCAGGTTTCTTTGGTCTCTAACATTGGGAACTTAGTACAGGTCTCATCGAGTTAGTGCCCCCGTTTTTCATGTCCATGTTAACATCCTTTACTAGTGTGGGTACTCACAAAGAAATTATGAAAAAAAGGTTAAGTAATGTCCCATGTGGGTCTTGACTCTTGAGAATTTGAAGGCTCAAATCTATGATGTTTGAGATTTTTACTGAATTATTATTTTTTAACCTACGGATGTGGAAAATAAATTATTGAATGAACTTAAACTAAAAATTGCGAAGCACATTGTATTTCTATCAAAAGTTTTTTTTTTATACGATTGAGAACCTATATCAAATTATCAAATTTACAACAACATACATATAGCTATGAAATAACCTATGAAGAAACTACATACTTTAAATAAGCTAATAAAGGAGAAAAATTGAAGAAGTTGGAATTCAAATTAGGGCTTCTAACCCTTTTCCGTTCATAATTTTTTGTCTTCTTGTAGTGAGCAAAATAAGAGCAGCTAAGATATATAGGAAGTAGGAACACAATTGTCGTGTTGGTCTTGCGAAGCTGTGGAGTAAGTACAGCACCCTAAATTGTGATTTTTTTTTTTTTGGGTAGGATGCCAATAAAGATCTAATGAAGATCATTAGCTCGGGAGATGCTGCCTTAGTATGGCCAAATATAATGGATAAGGATTCGAGTGAGCTTAGAAAATTAAGTTGTATTGATACGGGGCATTCAAGTAATATTATCGACACTACGACACACATCAAATTCTGTTGATCAACAACAACTAAACAAATGATATTTTAGTTATTCCAAATTTTGCACTGTCGAACTGCTCTTATTCATGACAAGTGAAATATTAACATGCGAACAGTCATACTTAACCTTCTTCACCACATATTCAAAATATTTTACTAGTGAACTTATTTGTTAATTAATTAATCATCACCAAACGAAAAAGTCGTGCTTGAAAAATTAGGCTTTTGAATATGCCAATGCTAATACTGAGAATTGCACGTTTTCTAACATCACCATTTGTTTTTCATCCAAAGTCACCCACGCTTCAACTTTTTTATAGCAATGTGTTTCAACGAAGTACGGTTCGATTTTTATATGTTGGTCCAACTTTTCCCACGACTTCAATCTGAAATGGCCTTCGCCATCCAAAATCAACTTGGTTAGGAATTCTAGTCCAGCTAGTGAATGCATAAATCTCGTGTTGTTTCTAGAGAAGTCCCCTCCATCGAATCAAGCAAGTCACAAATGCCTTTATATCCTTCTTCACCTTTCAAAGTTTCTAAGTAATCACACTTAAAATCGTTGAGGGATTCCCGAAGCTGGCTCACCAAGTTCATGATCACTAATCTCTTTTGTGGTCACGTCTGGAATATCTAGTAACACCGGAGTCCACCAGAACATGTTCCCAATGGTATTATCTGACAACATTTGCGGCGTCAATCTTAGCCTCATGTTCACTGCATGCAATGCTATCGAGAGTTTTGGTGAACTAACCACGTGTTTTTTAAAATAATGCGATCAACATGTCAACCAGGGGCGGAAGGATGTAGAAGGCTATATGGGCTCAAGCCTAAATAATATTTTAGGCCAAAAACCCTTAAGTATATATATATATATATATATATATATTATATCTATATATCTTTAGCCCATACCAGCCCAAAGAAGAAAAAAATTATCTGTAAAAGTTGCGTGTATTTCCACTCTCCCACAGCAGCTCATAACCGCACACTACTCAGTAGGTCAGATTTGTGCGTTTCGATGGAGCCTCACACTACTTATCTTCGAAAGTGAAATGCCTAAAGCAATCCACACCCAAATTCCTTTCTTGTGGAAAATCTCACCCCTTATTGTCCAGTAGCCTCAGTCTGAGACGCAGACCAAGGAATTTCCAAAGCAATAAGAGCCTCACACTACTTATCTTCGAAAGCGAAATGCCTCAAGCAATCCACACCCAATTCCCTTCTTGTGGAAAATCTCACTCCTTGTTGTCCAGTTGCCTCAGTCTGCGATGTAGACCAAGGAATCTCCAAAGCAACAAAGGGCCTCACACTACTTATCTTCGAAAGCGAAATGCCTCAAGCAATCCACACCTAAATTCCCTTCTTGTGGAAAATCTAACCCTTGTTGTCCAGTAGCCTCAGTCTACGACGCAGACCAAGAAATCTGCAAAGCAACAAGAGCCTCACACTACTTATCCTCGAAAGCGAAATGCCTCAAGCAATCCACACCCAAATTCCCTTCTTGTGGAAAATCTCACCCCTTGTTGTCCAGTAGCCTCCGTCTGCGACGCAAACCAAGGAAACTCCGAAGCAACAATCTTTCTTTCGATGGAGCCTCACACTACTTATCTTCGAAAGCGAAATGCCTCAAGCAATCCACACCCAAATTCCCTTCTTGTGGAAAATCTCACCCCTTGTTGTCCAGTAGCCTCAGTCTGCGATCCAGACCAAGGAATCTCCAAAGCAACAATGTTTCTTTTGCTTTCTCGTAAATAAGGTATGAAACTCTATTGATCTCTCCTGTTTTGAATTTTTGATACATCTCTGTTCTTCTTCCTGCTCTGTTTTTTCCCAATAGGGTTTTCTTAAAGAAATTGCAGAAGGAGAAGTTTGTCGATTCTGTTTGCTTCCAGTGGCGGATGTAATTGTGAGTTGGGCTTTTGTGTATAAGTTGAGGATTGGGATTGTTGGGACTGCTCTTACTATTGGTTTTGCTTGATGAGTTGGGGGCTAACGGTTTTGGGTTTTTTTGTGTACGCTATTGTTGGGCTTTGAAATTTCTTGATGCTTTCTTTGGCTTCTGATTATGTTGTGATTATTTTTTATTTAAAGATGTGCATTCTGTGATGCAGATTCGAGAATTTTTTTAGAGTTTTGGTGATAGTGTCTGGGTTTATGCAAAAAAAAAAAAAATTGTGGTTGTTCTAATTAGCCTAGACAAGGCTCAGATCTTGGATCCGCCACTGATGTCAACATAAATATACGCACACATATAGAGAGAGGGCCCTTTCACTATGAGATTCTTTGTTTTTATTTTTTTATTTTTTTTTATCATTTTAAGAGATTTTTTGTGGGACTCATTTTTTAATTGTATTTTGACATCTTGACCGTTCAGTTTTTAGGTCCTAATGTATAAATCATTTATGCTAATTCTTAGCTAAATTGATTATCATTAAAGTATCGAACTATATTAATTCAATGAACGAACTGAATTTGTCTAACCTGAACCGTTAATGTTTATAATTGTAAATCACAATTATGAATGCCTTAATAATTATCAATTTGGCTAAAAATTTACAGAGATGATCTACTCATATATACCTAAAAACTGAATGGTGGACATGTGAATATGTGAATATATATATATATATATATGAAACCCGTTATAGAGAGGAACTTCAATTTAAAATATGAGGATTTTTACTATTTTTTTGCTCGTATACAACCTAACTCAACAATTCAATCGTTTATTTTTTATATTCTTATGTAAAAATTGTGTCTACTAAAAATCAGTTAAACTTATAATTATTTAGTCATCAAAAATACGTAAACAAATATATAAAGAAATAAAGGTTTAGTCATATCTTTCACAAGGCAATCAAGCTACTAATGCCATTGCTAAGAGCAAGTTCACCCGTTGGGTCACCGAGTCATCTACTATTCACTGCTTTTTAGTGTATATTTTCATTCTCTGGGTCACGAAATACACTGTGCTCGTGACCCAGTGCACAAAATACACTGTGCAGGTCACCATGGTGACCCAGAACACTGTACAGGTGACCCAGGGCACGAAATACACTGTGCTTGTGACCCAAAGAGTGAAATTAACACTAAAAAGCAATGAATAGTGGGTGACCTGGTGACCCAACGGGTGAACTTGCCCTAACTATGGTGCTTCATCAGATTGCTTTACTTAATGGGATTAAATTCCACATTTTATGGTGAGTTATTGTAATAGAAATCGCTTAGGTCTTCATAATTTTTAGTTTCGTTAATTTGTGCTATTTTGATTGGATGTTAGCTGTATTTCTTACGCTTGTCCTACCTCTTCTCTTTGTAACTTTTTTTTTTTCTTCAAATGAATTTTACTTTTTTGGTCAAAAAAAATTTAAACAAAATTAAAGGTGAAAGTAAAAAAGATAGTGTTAACATTACTGAATTTAATCATTACCTCGATCAGTTGATGGATCGGAGGAGAACAACAGTTAATTGACCTCTGCTCATCAACAATGACGTCTATCAGCTTTGTCGATTCTATAATATTGGTCTGGCAGCTCCGGCTGGCATCATGGACCATTAGTTAGGTAGGACTAATTATTAACTATTAATTTCAAGGGAAAAAAATACAAACAGTACCCAACCTATGGCCGACTCCGAATTTCTGTACTCAAGTTTCCAAAACTATCACAATGGTACCCAGGTTATCTAGCCCGACCCAACATATGTACCTACCGTCTATGACGGTGTTAATTGTTATGCTAGGTGACATAATTTCAGGGACAGTTTAGTCATTCCATACCTTAATCTTAGTTTTTAATTTTTATTAGTATTTTTTTCAACTGAAATTTTTTTATTAGTTATGCATTTACTTATAAAGGAATATCAGCCCTTCATTTCCACCCACTCTAAGATCCTACGACTACAAGCCTATCTCTTCATATTCTCTATCCATTTCTCTTCATTTGCCAAAAAGAAATCCATTTCTCTTCATATTCTCTATCCCTTCTGAAACCAAAAGCCTACCTCTCCGGCATAACCACCGCCACCTTCATCAAAATCTCTTTACAACCCCAGAAGAAAAGAAGATGCATCCCCACATATCCATTCATAATTCTATTGGAATTTTTATCTTGATTGAGAGAGAGAGAGAGAGGGAGAGAACAAATCGGAGAGAGAGTGAGAGAGAGGCAGAGATGCAGAGAGAGGAAGAGAGCAAATGGACTTGCTACTGATCCTAGTAAATTATCATCTCCTGCTTTTGCAGTCTTAACTTCATTGTGCTTATTATTAGAGATTGCAATTTGCTCAGCCCTTTCAAAGAACTTTGTTGTCTACTTGATTCACCATTCAACTCAACTAAAGATTTATCCGTAACAAAATCTATCGAACCAAACTGCAATACGTTTGTTTCCACTGGCATTTCACCCTTCACAGGCGACGGCTTCCCCGGTGATTGCTTTAGAAGCAATGACTTGGTCTGATCTTCAGAGAATGACCCAAATATGAATAGCTGCAACCAAGGAATAAACACTGAAGTATAATTCCACAATGATCCCAACGATCTGAACCACATAACCAATATCAACTATACAAAACATCCCAACAAGATTCTGCAACAAGTCAGGAAGAGAGAGAGAGAGAGAGAGAGAGAGAGAGAGAGAACAAATCAGAGAGATAGAGAAAGAGAGGCAGAGATGCAGAGAGAGGAAGAGAGCAAAAGGACTCAAGAATAGGGCTGGGTAAGCCTAGTTTTCACTGTATGGCTTGCACAATCGACTTCCGCTGCTTAGACAAAGGCTTCGGCGGCAAAACCTACAAGCGCAAGCGGAACCCCGAAGCCGCCGCCGACGACCAAGATGCCGCCATGGAAATCGACGCCACCTACCCACCTCCGGCGAAGCGATCTGTGGTGTCCTTCTCGAACAATCCGGACAAACCAGTCGTGATCGCCGGGAAGGTCTCCGAGCGAAAGTGGAAGCAGCCGAGGAAGCAGAGGTCGTCGGTGGTTCAGGTGAGTCGGAAGGGGACGACGTTCGAGGAGAGGGAGAAGAACAAGTCGGTGAAGAAGGCGTACAGAGAATGGCGAAGCTGAAGGGGGAGATTAAGAAGAACAAGGAGGAGAAGAGGAGGAAGAGGGAGGAAAGGGAGAAGAAGAAGAAGGAGAATATTCTTCCGGAGGAGATGATCAAGAGGAACAATAAGTAAATGACACAAATACCCATCAAATACGCCACGTGTCACACTTGTTAACGCCGTCATGGACGGCAGGTACAGAAGTTGGGTCGGGCTAGATAACCTGGGTACCATTGTGATAGTTTTGGAAATTTGGGTACAGAAATTCGGAGTCGGACATAGGTTGGGTACTGTTTGTATTTTTTTCCCTAATTTCAATTAATTACTCGTCAATCATTGTACGTCCAAAATTCCTGTCACATCACAATCATGCAGACCCAAATCATGCATGGTTTTCTTATTATTTTTCTCATCCAGTACCACTACTTAATGTTGACCTTGTCTCCTGGGAAGTAGGACATGTGTTTTTCAAGTTCTCGATCAGTGGTGGATCCGGGTCCTTCATGGTCCTCTTATTATTTTCCTCGGCTAAGCACTGCTCATTGTTGACCTTATCTCTTGAGAAATAGCACAGGTCTTGCTGGCTAGCTAAAAGAGTAAAAGTAGTGCCCCCGTTTTTCATGCCATTTTTTTTATCGAATTCAGCGGTGGATTCAGGAAATTATTGTAGGGTGGGTAAGATATGAGGGAAGCTGCATTTGATATTTGATGATAGAAAAGCTCCAGAAGGTCTGGTGTGCAAAAATGACTGAAAATGGGTAGTTTGCAGTATCATAGCCTCACAGGAAAGACGAAGAACAGCCAGCTGGTTGACTATTTTATTGACTATTTGCTTAAAAGACGACACCCAAACTAACCTCAGTTAAGACTTAAGCAACACGACGTCGTACACAAGTATTTTTTTGGTTACAAGAACAAGGGAATGAGGAATACAAGGCTCGAATCTTAGACATGTGGACAAGATTACACATTACACCGAGTTTGTGGACATGTAGCATGCTTAAATGTGATTTGTTATGAATAAGTTATAGTCTGCGGAATTTTAATTCTTTGTCGGACTTTTCAGAGACTATTAAAAGGGCAAAATAGACTTTTCATACTTTCTAGTATTTAAAGATAAAACCCTACTTTCTCTCTTTCATTTTTTTCTCTCTTTTGGCCGCACGGTCTCTCTCTCTTCCCCGACCTCTCTTCTCTTTCTCTTCCTCTGCCATCACCGGAGACCACCACCTTCGGCCACCATTTCACAAAACCACCACCACCAATTGATGCAACACATAAATCCGACCAAGGCCCGACCCTCATAGTCGCCAGACACCGCGCGAGGACATCATAGTTTCCGCCATGGTACTAGGCGGTCCACGTCGATTTTAGGCTACTCCTCACCACACCACCACCACCTCTCAACTCAGTGGACCACAGAGACTAAAACCAAAAGGTAACTTCCCCAACCGACGCTGGAAACCGCAGTACGTACCTTCACAGTAAATCGAGGTTTCTGTCATGACCAATTCATCATCTCCGGCCAACTCCGAGATGTACAATCACCACAAATCGAGTTAGGGCTTCACGAACTACCAAAGCCCCAAAAACCCGACCTTTGTTTCTAATCAGAACCACCACACACACCGCCGTCGGTGCGTGTACCACAGACGAGTTACGACGGTGTGTGCGGTGGTTCTTATCAGAAACAAAGGTCGGGTTTTTGGGGCTTTGGTAGTTCGTGAAGCCCTAACTCGATTTGTGGTGGTCGTACATCTCGGAGTTGGCCGAAGATGGTGAATTGGTCCTAACAGAAGCCTCGATTTTCTGTGAAGGCGCGTACTGCGGTTTCCAGGGTCGGTTGGGGAAGTTAACTTTTGGTTTTGCTCCAAATTTCCACAAATCGAGTTAGGGCTTCACGAACTACCAAAGCCCCAAAATCCTGACCCTTGTTTTTTATCAGAACCACCGCACGCTCCTCCGTCGGTTTGTGAATTTCGAAGAAGAAGGTGATGGCTGGGTCAGCTTTGAAGGTAGCGGGATAAATCGATTACAAGTTGGAAATTGAAGAAGGGACTCGAGCATGATTACTTGAGATAGAACAAAGATTCAATATTGTGAAATGACTGGATGGAGGAATTTTTCGAGCTATGGACTTAGGAGAGATAAGTTTGACAGTTATTACAATTGATTCACTGTGAGTGGACCTTTACTTTGAATAAATTGTGCATGCAGTATATTATTATTTTCCGATTGAGATTTACTCTATGATTTGAATTATTGAGTTTTATGGTTTTATGAGCTTTGATTTATTGGGATTTATTTAGGAATTACGAGCTTAGTATTGAAATTCCTTCTCGAGGGCTTTCAGTAGATTTTTGAGCTATTTATTTATGAATTATTGAGTTGGGAAATGATTTTCGGGAAGTGATTGATTAAGAAAATGTTATGAGAATTATTGTTTCCGAATATTGGTTTATATGAGGATATACGAGTATGAATGATTTATCAAACATTTGAGCATGATTGTATTATCGAGATGTTTTTGAGTCATGCTTTTGGTGATTTATTGAATTAATATTGAGTTTCTTTCCGAAAGCAATTATTTTAAAGAGATTGATTCTAGTTATTGAGTAGGTAAATAAGTCAGAGGATGCATGCATTACCTGGTCGGCAATCCCCTCCAGGTAATAGGCTAGTTGGCAGATGACCTCCACAATTTTTATCATGGCAAAAAGACAAGATATCATTAAACTTATATTCATCAACACAACGTCTAACGATGCCATCATTGCAAATTTTCTACAAGTAAGGATCATCCCACACATATTGTCTAGCATTTTTTTCTAAGTTTAGCATGCAAATGACTTGACAAATAACTAGGGATTTTATTTGTAACTAAGAAATTAACAATATCCACATACCAAGGGCTACTTACCTGTATTCCGAAGAGTTGTTCATCCGGAAACATCTCAATCAAGGGCAGGGTGTTTTGATCATCTATGATGCAGCTCAAGTGATCTGCCACCACATTCTCGCTTCCCTTTTTGTCCTTGATTTCCACATCAAACTCATGTAGAAGAAGGATCCAAAGTGTAAGCCTTGGCTTTACTTCCTTCTTCAAAAGTAAATACTTTAAAGCTGCATGATCAGAGAAAATAGTCACTTAGTTCCATGGAAATAAGATCTAAATTTCTCCAAAACAAAGCCAGATCACACCACCTCTTTCACCTACACCATCACCTACCCCATCCACTGAAGAAGAAGAAATAGCTGGATTAGGAAACAACAATGAGGTTAATCAGAGTATCAAGGACCTCTCTAATCCACTGTTGAATGAGGGTTTCCTCTTTCCATTGTTTTCCTAGCTACTGCACAGGGCAAGTCTGCCGACTTTGAGATTAAGGGTGGACTTCTTCATAGATTACCTACTTTTCATGGACTCTCCATGGAGGATCCTAACAAGCATTTGAAGGAGTCTCAATTTGTAGTTGGAAGCATGACCCCACCTGAGGCAGATGAGAACATTTTCAAGCTGAAAACATTCCCCTTTTCCTTAGCTGATAGAGCAAAAAATTGGTTATATGAACTTTCAGATGGACATGTCACTTCTTGGGACGCCATGATGAAGGCATTTCTTGAGAAATTCTTTCCTTAATGTGGAACAAGATCGCTGGGATTCAACAGGCTGAAGATGAGTCATATCTTGCGTACTACGAAAGGTTCAAATCCCTTTTGGCTCAATGTCCCCAACACAAGTTCAAGGATGAGAGCCTCTTGCAATATTTTTATGAGGGTTTGCTCCCACTTGAGTGCCAAATGTTAGATGCTGCTAGTGGAGGTACTTTTTTAGACAAGACTCCAGCTCAAGGGAAGGCATTGATTGGTAATAGGGCTGCCAATGCTTAAAAATATGAGGGCGTTAGGACCACATCTCGCCAAGTGAAGGAAGTGGCCATCAACTCGGATATTAATGTAGGTTGGATAAGCTTATTTCTTTTATGTCTCAAGTGTTAACGCTAAAGGTTCAAGGAGTAGCTCAATCTTGTGGGGTATGCTCTACTCAAAGGCACGTGACTGATCAATGTCCCTAATTGATAAAGAATGGTGGATGGGAAAGTGCTAACTACTTAGGGTTTCAGAACCAGAATCAAGGGCAAGCACGTCCTAGGAATGACCCTTTCTCCAACACCTACAATCGGTGGAGGGATAATGATAATATCCAAAAATGCCAATCAGAACACCTACAACAGAGGACCTCAGGGAGCATTCTACCAAAGACCTCAAGCTCCTCCTCAAGCTCAAGGAACGTCCTCAAACTATGATAAGATCATTGAGACGCTTAATTCTTCAACTGAAGCTTTGATTCAAGGGCAATAAAACCATGGAAAGGGACATAGCGGATCTCAAGAAGCAAAGAGGACAAGTAGTGGATTTCATGACCAAGTTCCATGAACAAGGAAAGCTTCCAAGCAATACCATTCCAAACCCAAAGGGAGGCTTTAAAGGCACAACAATTGAGGAGAAAAGGAAGACCATGTCAAGCTCTACATGGGAGGCACCCCAAATATCAGACTTGATAATTCTCGTTATTTTTCCTTTAATTTTTGCTAATTTTATTCTTTGAACAATTTCTGGTTAGTTATTTTGTAATTTTTGGTTATTCAATAAAGATGGTTCGTTGATTATCCCTTATATGCTTATTTGGTGCTTTGCATGCTTTGAATTGTTTTACATTAAGGACAATGTATGATTTAAGTGTGGGGGAAAGGTTAACTTAACTTCTTTTTGGTTTTTAGGTTTTATTTGTTTTTAGGTTAGTTTAAAATATAAAAATCCATGAAAGAAAAATTGGAAAAAAAGGAAAAGAAAAAATTATAAAGTTTCGTAAAAAAAAAACAGGACAAAATACTGTTTAATTTCTATGCTTATAGGGAGCTGACGTTTCAGTCCATCGTCTTTCAATTTCACCTAAAAACTCCCTAAACTCTCCAATTTCACATGATTAGTCCTTATCGTCACTTCTCCGTCAAATTCTCTGTTAAATTGCTGACGTGGCACCATTTTCAAGCTAAAATGTCTATTTTACCCTCACTAACTCTTTTTTTATTTTATTTTTCCTCTCTTTTTTTTTTTTCTTTTTTTTTTCTTTTTACCCATTCTTCTTCCAACTCTCTCTCCTCCTCTGTTCTTCTTCTTCAGGAGGAAGAAGAAGAAGATGAATTTTATAATTTTATAATTTTTTTTTGAAAGGATGATTTTAGCCCTTAAAGTGGGCCATGTGGTCGTAATTAACGTTCGATTTAGACGGAATGTGAGGAATTGGATACAGTTGAGGGGAATTGAAAAGTTCCGGGGGTAAACTAATTAAATTGAGAGGACAAGGACTAACATGAAATTATCCCCAAACCTCAGGGGGGTAAACTGAATTTAATCCATATAGATATAATGACATGGTACAGATTATAAGCATGCTAAAATGAGTTTTGATTCAAAATAGCCCATATGAGAATTTGAGCCCATGTTCCCCTTTTTTTTTTAGTGATAAACATTATATACTTTGTGTATATTCTGAATTTCTTGGCGATGCTTAGTTGATCTTATTATTTTTCGTTTGATTGATTACATGCCATAGCTCTTTAATTGACTAGAGAATGCTAGAATTCACTTTTATACTTATCGAAACTTTTATCAATATATATCCTTGATTTCGGAAAGGATTAAACGCACCTTAGGATTTTACCACCATTGCCAACTAAGCCTGTGTCCTTATTTTTGTGTACACATGTGTGCACTATCCCCTAGTTTAACCCTTTGAGCCTACATTTTTAGCCTTTTCTTTCATCACCCTAATATCCTTAACCCTTAACCTTAGTATAGTCACATCCTTACGCTTTTGTTCTAAAGCTAATTAAGTAGAGATAAAATTTGGAGACTTTGCAAAGGAAGAAGGCATGAAGATTGAGAAGAGGTGAAAGTTCAATTGTGGGGGTATATTTGTCCATGGGAATGTTTTGTAATGATTGTGTAGTGTAACAGGAGGAAATAAAAAATCGTTGAAAAAAAATATATTATATACGGCTTTGGGTTGAATTAGTATGAGTTTTTGTGGACTTTTGTATTTTAATTTGCATAGTGGATTTGAAGTTTAGAATGAAGCACAGACCCAACAAGATGAAATTAGGCCTTTTATATGACCGCTATGGAGCATGACGTTGAAGATTGCCGTGATGGATAAATGAAGATGTTTTCAAGTGCTCTACTTTGTTTTTAGGACACCTTTGTTAATTCCTTCTTCCTTTCGTTTCTTTTAACCTTAAACCTAGCCCCATTTCAACCCTTTGTATAAGACCTTTTTTATCCTTAAGATGGGATAGCCTTTGCTCTGTGGAGATGAGTTTATAATTGTTGAACTTATGGTTTGGGTTCATTTGTGCATGGGATTGATATCCTTCATGAGATCTTTTGAAAAAAAAAAAATATATATATATATATATATATGTGCTTTTCTTTCTTTATATGTGAGCTTTTTGTTTGAATATATATATATATATACACTTCATCTCTCACATATACTTGCACTACTACAAAAATTGAATCAGAAGACACATTATAATTTTCCGCCATGTGATAGATTTTTATTTTCTTAGACGTTGTTATTAAAAATCCGTTGTCTGATATAGAATTATAGATTGGTTCATAAGACGTATAAGGACAGAACTGTTGTATGACCCTAAAAAAATTAAGCGCCAACTTTCCCACCATGTCATATGGTGCCAAACCCCATCTCAAACCCCAAATTTTCCCCAACATGTATTAATATATCATACGACATGAAACAATAAAACTGTGGTCTGATTAATATGTTTTATAGATTGGAAGGAGATTTTCCACCCCAATTTTTCTCCAACTTTCGAGGGAGGGAAGTTCAAATATTAAGAGACAACCCCCAAATTTAAATGGTTGCATTCAGACCACGTTCTTACACAAATCTGTTGTGTGAATCCTTTTCCAGATTGATAGGTCCTCACAAATCCTGCTGAAACCCTAACACTTAGAGCAAAAAACATAACAAAATAGCAAAACCCTCTCTCGACAGCTTGCGCCTCCTTCAATCTTGACTCGTCTTTGTCGACAGAACCTAAAACAAAAGCCAAAATAGGAAACGCAACACAAATCCTCACTCCTAGACTACAACCCCATCACTTGATAAACATTCTTCCTCTAGAAAGTTAATTAACAGCTTCCATGTAATCACACTCCACTACTACGTTTGACCACCCATTCTCCATAATAAAATCCAAGCCAACCTTAATTGCAAACAACTCAGCAGTACGTGGTGCAACATTAAGCCTCAGTCTTGTCCCATCGCCCCAACAAAACACTCCCTCATCCATGAACACAGTGCCAACTTGAGCACCACCAATCAAAAACTGAGCCATCACAATTCATTAATCATCCTGGAAGAGGAAGGAACCCACCTCCATCCATTCCTCCGGACCACACTACCACCGGCACCACTGCAAGTATTACCTGTTTGAAGAGCCTTAATTCATCCTTCGGCAACACACTCACAACATGTAGAATTAAAGAAGGGAAAGTAGTAGACTGACCTGGATGCAACTTAGCATAAAACCTCGCCCTCTCTAGCGCCGCAACACAATACAGACAACCCCAATTAAGTTGTGTGCGAGGGCGTTTCCTCACCTTGGTGACATCTATGGCATACCACCCCAAGAGTTAAGAGTCCGCATAAGCTTCTAGATAATTACTAATAGGGAAGTAGCGTGCCTTCAGCAACCCGGGACTGTCAAAAACCTCCAACCTTGCTTTGCAAGTAAACATAAATAGAAGGGTAAGGGTACATGTACTTTAAGCCAATAGAAGAACAAGACAAGTAGAATAACTACTAAATAGTTTAACTATGTACATTTAGTCGCATTAAACAAAACAATATAATTTACATTTCTAAAACAATAAATCAAAAAATAAGCTAAGTTGAAACAGCCTCATCAAACATGTAGTTTATATCGACATATAGGGCACCTGCCATCCTTTTCTAGCCATACGTGTAAACATTTCTTACCATGAAACACATGTAAACATGGCAACCTGCAAACATCCCTATCCTCTTCGCCAAACTCACAGCGACAAATAATGCAGAAAGCATCCTCACCAACCACCCTGCTCTCTTTTGCCCCTCTACACAATGCTCCATCTTAGCCTTTTTGTTCTACACCACCTTTACGCTGTTCAATAGTCTCTTCCTTGATTCCCTGGTCACGACTGCTTCGTAGCAAAACATCAAATGTGAATGCCAAAGAGATACATTAACACCCACGACAAGCGCGCAATTCTCCCTTGGATTTAGATGCTTTATTTCTTCGTTAAACTCTCGAACGATCTGATCAACAATTTTATCTTCCCTTTCCATGGGAATTTGATATGACTACAATTCATTATGGAAGCTCAGCCTCCATCCATCCCTTCGATCTTCTTTGAAATCACTCATATTGAATTCCACTGTCTTTAGTTCGCTCTTATCGACAGTCTTATGAACCAGATCGTGACTCCTCATACCGTCTTCATTAATGTAGTATCTACAGCTCTGTTCGTACTTGAACATCACAATTTGATATGACTGCAATTCATTATGGACGCTCAGCCTGCATCCATCCCTTCGATCTTCTCTGAAATCGCTCATATTGAATTCCACCGTCTTTAGTTCGCTCTTATCGACAGTCTTATGAACCAGATCGTGACTCCACAGACCGTCTTCATTGATGTAGTATCTACGACTCTGTTCGTACTTGAACATCACAATGAGCAGCGGCTCTGATAGCTTACTAGTGTCCTTCTTGGGTTTGCCAAAACTGTCAACTGAGTGAGAGACACTGGTGGTGAAATAGTAGTAACCTTCCATTGTAAAGGCTGTTGAGAGAAAATCGACTGTAACTACAAAATATGCAATCGAGAAGACTTAACTACAAATTACAACGTAGACAACGAATTTAAAGGCCTTGAATCTGAACAGACATGTTGATTGAATTTAAAGTAAACTCTGAAAACAAATGTATGTTGATTGAATCAAGACCAGCCAAAAGGCCCAAAACACAACCTAGCGGTGTATATTCACAAAACCTAAATGGTATGTTGTTGAAATGCTTCTTACAAACGAGGGAACAAAACAGTTTATATGAATTTGGAAAAACACTGATTCTCACATACCTCTACAATTGGACGTTCTTATTCAATTTGCAAACCTAAAAGCCCGAGCACGCCTATAAATCAAAGAGAATCAAGTTAGTATTCATAAGTAACAAACTCGGGTTTTGATAGATTTTCAAATGGGAAGGAATTAGGGATTTGATTCTCACTATCAAAGTCAAAAACCTAGACTCAGGAGAAAGAGAAGACCAGAAGAGAAGGAAGATTTTTCTCGGCCAAAGCTGACAAGTTGTGTATTGAACCAAACAGCCAGAACATATGAAAGAACCCAAAAGAACAAGCTCCGGAGATAGCGCTATGTCATAGCAACCTCTTGGTGATAGGATTGGTTTAGGTACTGCTTCCCTTCTCAATGAAGCTATGTGGGTAGTAAAAAGCAGTGAGAGTTGGGCTGGAATATAATCGTATAGTATTTTCATTTCAATCAATCATCATTATCGCCGGTCATTAGGGTTTTTAATTATTTTTTCAAATCGATAACCTTGATGCACGTGCATTCATTAGCATGACATTTTATTTTAATATTTTCAGTGAGAGTATTCATTGCATTGACGTCTACAATGGAGAGAGGTTTGTTTTTTTTTTTTTTTTTGAGTTCTAATTAATAGAATGATTTGGTTTTCAGAGTTTCTATTGGGACCTCCAAATCTGCTCACTTAACCTCACTCTATTATGAATTATTAAATGACATATATAACCTACTATAAAATGACTATTAAGGACAAAAATTATACCAAAAAAATATTATATTTATTTTATGTAAACTTTCCAATTCAATAATATTAGATTGTATTCCTTATTATTTTCCTTATCTATTTTTATTTTCCAATTTCACGACGTACTCATTAAAGCATTCATATATATTTAATAAGAATTTAAAATATGGTTAAGATCATGTGACATAAAAATGTAATAATATATGTTGAACGCATATTGGTGAGGGAAAACAAAATAAATCCTCTTATGATTTATGACCTAAATCTAAGTCAAAAAATATTAAATAATTAATCATGTGGTACAAAAAATACAGAAAAAAAATAAACATTAAAAAAGGAATGATTTTTTTTTTTGCACAGCTAAAATAGAAAAAAAAAACTAATAGTTCATGGCATTTTTCTTGATTAGACATTAATTCTTGAAACTCAAGTTTGATTAAAAAATGTATGTTTAGTTAATATTTATAAAGTGATTAAATCATTGAAATGACTAAATTTTTTTATTTTAAAGATAATAATTTGTTTGTAAATTATATAAGTGAGGTTATTTGAGGAAGTTTAGTGAGGTTTAGTGAGTAAATTTAGTATTTGAAAATTTGATAAGAGGTGTAAAAAGCATAGAGGTCAAGTGAGTAAATTTGGAGGTTCCAATATAAAAACTCTTTAGTTTTTTATCGTTTATGGTATTTAAATATAGCGGAAAGATAATGACAAAGTTTGTTCATCATTTTATCACTTCTTTACACGTATCACACAAATTTAATGCCATTCACACTCCCCATGCATAAGAAGATTGTCAATTTCTAGTGATGAGAAAGAGTGTTGCCATTTACCAAATCAATCACATTATCTGTGATTGATGTGACTCATCTGTAGCATGACTTGGCGCTCTGAAATATAATTTTATATTTATACATAAATCACTCGCAAGAGGCATTGACCAAGTCCGAAAAATGATTCAACTCAATTTCATGCTTGAATATATAAAATGGCATCCACATTACCAACAAATTCTTAAATTGCAGTTTATCCACTTTTATAATAGTCAATCGAATTCCAGTTGCTAACAAAATGAAGAGGAAACAAAGGTGGATCGTGTATGGTGGGTTTTTTTTTTGTTTGTTTCTTTTGTTTTTTGTTTTTGAGATGGTTACTTGTGAAGATGAAGTGATCTTTCTTAATATATTCATATAATAGTACAATATTGATTATCTTGTGAACAAAATACTAGATACAAATTGTACAATATAATAGTACAATTTTTTATTATCATGTGGACAAAAATAAAATAGAAAATAGCTCATACAATACTATCACGTAGGATTATTTACTAATGCAACACCAATAACTACACGGCATACTAGTTGCTCACATCAATCAACTGCTATATGATTTATCTACCATAAAGATTTATACGGAGATTATCCGAGGCTCTTCTCAAACCTTGAAATGTCTTCATCACAAGTCGCCGATTTTCAGCCACACTCCTCTGATTCTGAAGCTCCTCGGCGATAAGAATATGAAGTTGTCCGAGAACATGGCCATGGCAATAAAGATACTTCAGAAAGCTAACTTCATGTCTTGAACCTTTGTACCCTCTCAGCTGAATCACACAGTGTTTGCTTACACAATGGTAATCCGGTGAATTTGGTGTCCATACATCATCTCTGTCATCTGGTTCACCTTCAGCAAGTTCAACAAATCTGTGAGGGACTATCTAGATGACCAAAGCCTGCAAAAAGGAGCAACTTCTGAGGAGATATTTGATCCCTTTCTGCTCACAACTAAGCATTGCAGTCCTCAGATTTAAGTGCAGAAAACCAAATAAAGGAGTTACACCATTAGATTCCAGTTCTGATGGAAGAACCTGAAGCATGTATTGGCAAATTGTGAGCATCCTAATGGGAAGTTGGTGGAGGAGTTGATAGAGGCGATCCCTTCATCGTCTTCAGACTCGAGTCCAAAGTCCAAACTCAAGGTATGCCTCTTCCAACTCTCCTGTTCGGATGTCGAATACAGCCATAGTCCCTGAATACTTAAAGTACTTCAAATTTGATGCTTCGATTTCAATCCAAGGATTCTCGGACGTGATGAACTTGTCAATAACTAAGCTTCTTAGCCTCAACTTTTTTCCACCAATTTGAAGGCCAGTGATGTTCCAGCAGTTCTTTAGACTCAGGCTTTCGAGCAATTGACAATAGTCTAACAACGTAGTGAGTGAAGGTAGAGGCAGTTCAATCCAATCAAGTGAAAGATGCTTCAAGAGATGAAAAATTATCTCGGCCACATTGAACTTGCAAGAAAAGAGGGTTAGAGATTCAAGAACCCCATGTTGATAAACAACTTGAGGCAGGACAAATGAAGGTTTAGGACTATTGCCAAGTAAAACATCATCACCCCATGATGGATAAGAGAAATCAAGCCCTAGAGCCATAACTTCATGAGTAATAGCAAATCTGATACACTCTTCCACAAGCACAGGGAAGTTTCAATGCCAAGAAAATGTTACACAAACTCTGTCCAAAACCGTAGGTTGACAGTTATCGATCCAGTTCTTCAAAAAGTTGACGAAAGCTATTCTCCTAGCATCATCTTCATCTTTACTAATGTAGGAGAAGAAAAGCTCATTAAATTCAATGTTTCGCGTTTGACGCCATATGTTCTACCATCTCCTTGCGAAAACCGAAGTTCTAGCCACCTCTTGAATGCCAGGAAGGAAATGATAGTTACAAGAACATTATCAGGAAAATGTGAGATCATGCCCATGTTTCTGAATTAAGTTTGCAAGAGGCCAGGAGAAGCTCAGGGTGAGATGAAATGGTTTTATATAATTTCAGAGGTAAATGATGTTAATGGCGCCCTGGAGTGGTTGCTTATATTTCAAGACATCAACCAACCCTACACAACTTCCACTGACATAAAGTGATAAAACCATCCTGAATAACTAGGTAGTCCATGCACGTGCATCAAGGTTCTTGGGTCGAAATATTTTCTTTGGCAAAAATTGTTAAGAGTGTTTAATGCAAATGAACATGGATTCTGTATTAGTAGTTATGGAGGCCTTGGCTGCTTTGTTGGTCACATATGTAGCTGACAGAGTGAAATCACCATACGTTCACTACTCAATTAGAAGCATCTATTATGTGCATTTTGAACTATTGAAATGACTAATAACCATCCATTGACCATTAATTGTTTGTAAATTGTGATTGATTCGGTTTTTCTAATCGCTAGAGATTTTGGCAATCTTCTTTGTAAAAAGATAAAATTTAATATTCTAGAAAAAAAATGGAGTGAATTGTAGGTTGTAAAGGTGGGTGTGTATTTCACTCCCAAAGTTAATCAAGCTTTTCATCAAAAAAAAAAAAAAAAGTTAATCAAGCTGGCGAACTAGCTAGTTCCAGTTGGTAGGTTCCCCGACCAAGTATTTCTCATTTCTCGATATAATATAATAGCATTTTTTTTTTTACTAGGATATAATATAATATGCTATTATTTGTCAGAAGTGGGAGTTGGGCTGGAATTAATTTAAGGAAAATGATTTGTGGCCTCAATGAGGCCTAAAATTTGTGGCCTCAATTTTAGGTGTCATGTCATGTCATCTACACAAATCACCTATTTGTCAAATCATGCCATGTCATTATTGAGAAAAATACCATCTTATCCTTCAAAAATCTAATGACTCTAAATTATTTTGGCTTTTTTCTATAAAAAAAAAAATTGGCTTTCTTTCATTTTTTTTCATTACACTCATGCTTAGATTTAAACAACAATTTTTTTTTCTTCAATCAAGAGTAGAAAAAATTTCATGTAACTCAGTTAATAGATTTGCACGTACATTCGATTAATAGATTTGTATAACACATGTATATGAATTCAACCTTTGTTAAGTTCCTGCAAATTTTGAAAATATAAGGTGAAAAATACATATTCATATGATTGTATTTATTTTTTTGTTCATTGTTTTCTCTTTATGTAGCTAGGGTTTAAACGTTAAATATGAATTTATTATTTTTTGTTTGTCTTTCCCGTATATTTAGATTGTAAATGTTAATTAATGGTTGCTAACGTGTAATTTTTTCATACCTCTTAATTTACACATAAGTATTTCTCAAATTCAATTAACTAATGCTATATTTTTGTGGATGAAATTAATCAATATTTGGAAAGAAAAGTTAACGTCTATTTCTTGACACATAATTCAATATATTAATGCCATTTGGGAAGAAAAATTAAAGGAAATAATTTAATTAAATGAAGAAAATATTGATCAAAGAATTGTAGACATATCTCTTAAATTAATATATAATTAATAGCTGATTTTTTTTTGTCATCTAATTAAATTCATTAATGAAATTGATTCACCTCCTAATTAACATCTAAAAGGAAATGTAGAAGGGAAAGTTTGGTGTTGAAAAGTGATGTGGGCAGATATAATATGGAATTGAAAAATAAATTATTTACTTATGTGGAATGACACCTAGGCTGAGGCCACAAATTTTAGGCCTCATTGAGGCCCTATATCATTGCCCTTAATTTAATAGCGTTTTGATTTTTCAATTAGGAGATGAATGTGAATCAGTCATTATTATTGCAGTTTAAGTATCAAGTTTTCGAATCAATAATCTTTTTTTTTTTGGTACATTTAACCCAAAATCAATAATGTTGATGCACATGCATGCACTACCTAGCTTCATAGAAGTATCCAGCTTGACTATAAGACCATCTTCAGTGGATGCGTTAAAATCCACATGGCAGCCCAACAGCTATAAATGACTAATGAAATTACTCTCCAACCCATATGCCATTTCCACCGTGGATGACAGATTGAAACCAAACTATCAAATTTGACAGTCCTATACTCATCTGTCTTTTCTTTTTTTATTGTTTCTTTATCCTTCTCTCTCTTTCTTTCGCGTCTCTCTCTTCTATTCTTCTTCCTACCCAGATCGACCAAAGCAAAACTCTCTCTTCTTCTCCCTCTTTCCTTCTGGTCTCTCTCTTCCTAATTCCCACATCTCACAAAACATCAAAATCCCAAATTAATCAAAACAGGTAAAGAGGGAAAGGAACAACCTCTACAACATCAAAATCCTAGATTAATCCCAGATGTTCTTTTAAAATTATTTTTCACTCCTCTCTGATTCTTTCTCATCCCTCTCTTTCATCATATCCAGTATAGGGGTCGTCCGGCCCGGCCCGGCCCATTCATAGCGGGCTTGGGCCGGGCCTTGCTATATTTTTAAATAATTGCGGGCCGGGCTTTATTAAAAATCAAAGGATCCAAGCCCGTCCATATAAAGCGGGCCTTGCGGGCTTTTTCGGGCCGGGCCGGGCTTAGCCTTGCGGGCTTTTTTGGGCCGGGCCTTGCGGGCTTTTATTATAAATAAATATTTAAAGACACAAGTTTTTTTTTTTTAATCAAGCTTTGGAAATTCAATGGATAATGATCAAATACAACCAAAAGATAACAATCTATATAAACTATTGTACCAAAAAAATCTATATTTAATATAGATACTAATTTGTTGATAAATAAATTTTTAAAGACACTAATTTTTTATAAATCTATATTTATACATCATACACTCCAACGAGCTACATATAGCAATTCAAAGAAAATGAGAAACCGACCGTTGGATGAGTTTATTACAATAAATTATGAGTGTGGTAAAAAATTTAGCCAATTTCACCATATTTTTTAATCCGATCGGATTGGTCAACCGTAGTCACTTATATGTTTTATTGGTTGACCGATGGCGTGGCAATCGCGAAACGTGCTTATTTTTTTACATCACGTTTGTATATATTCCATCGATGGATGTGCGTGGACATAAGATAAAAAAAAATTAATTTTAATTACAAACACATTGGACTATACCAATTTTATTCCTAAAGTTATATAACTTATACATTGCATTTAAATTGTTTAAGTTCATTCTAAAGCAACCATGAAGTGGAAAATGAATTCGGAGAAACCAACCGCTTGATGGAGAGATTGTAATGTTTTATGGTGGTTGTAGAAAATCCAGCCAATTTGGTTCACGTTTCGAATTCGATCAACTAGGTCAAACGTAGTTACTCTTATAAACCTATATTTATATATCATACACTCCAAAGAGCAACCCCTATCAATTCAAAGAAAATGGAAAAACCGACCGTGGGATGAGTTTATTACAATAAATTATGAGTGTGGTAAAAAATTTAGCCAATTTCACCATATTTTTTAATCCGATCGGATTGGTCAACCGTAGTCACTTATATGTTTTATTGGTTGACCGATGCCGTGACAACCGCGAAACGTGCTTATTTTTTCACATCACGTTTGTATATATTCCATCAATGGATGTGCGTGGACATAAGATAAAAAAAATTAATTTAATTACAAACACATTGGTCTATACCAATTTTATTCCTAAAGTTGTATGACTTATACATTGCATTTAAATTGTTTAGGTTCATTCTAAAGCAACCATGAAGTAGAAAATAATTCGGAGAAACCAACCGCTCGATGGAGAGATTGTAATGTTTTATGGTGATTGTAGAAAATCCAGCCAATTTGGTTATCATTTCGAATTCGATCAACTAGATCAAACGTAGTTACTCATATAAATCTATATTTATATATCATACACTCCAAAGAGCAACCCCTATCAATTCAAAGAAAATGGAAAAACCGACCGTTGGATGAGTTTATTACAATAAATTATGAGTGTGGTAAAAAATTTAGCCAATTTCACCATATTTTCGAATCCGATCGGATTGGTCAACCGTAGTCACTTATATGTTTTATTGGTTGACCGATGCCGTGACAACCGCGAAACGTGCTTATTTTTTCACATCACGTTTGTATATATTCCATCAATGGATGTGCGTGGACATAAGATAAAAAAATTAATTTTAATTACAAACACATTGGTCTATACCAATTTTATTCCTAAAGTTGTATGACTTATACATTGCATTTAAATTGTTTAGGTTCATTCTAAAGCAACCATGAAGTAGAAAAGAATCGGGAGAAACCAACCGCTCGATGGAGAGTTGTAATGTTTTATGGTGGTTGTAGAAAATCAGCCAATTTGGTTCTCGTTTCGAATTCGATCAACTAGGTCAAACGTAGTTACTCATAAACCTATATTTATATATCATACACTCCAAAGAGCAACCCCTATCAATTCAAAGAAAATGGAAAAAACCGACCGTGGATGAGTTTATTATAATAAATTATGAGTGTGGTAAAAAATTTAGCCAATTTCACCATATTTTCGAATCCGATCGGATGGTCAACCGATATGTAGAATATATATGCACATCTATATAGAAGTATAAAGATAAGAAAACACAAACTTCCACACACACAACACACACACACACACCATATAGATATATATTATATTCTCTCTCTCGCTCTCTCTATACACACACACCCACACACATATATTAATATAGATATATATATAAACACACACATTATAATATATATATGTATATATATAAAACACACACAGAGATGATATATTGGATAGTATAGAGATAGCGATATATATATATTATCTCTCTCTAGATATATAAACACACACACACACATATATCTATAAAAACACCACACACCACACACACACACACAACATATATATATATAAACCACACACACACATATATGATATATTGATATATATATATATATCTATATGACGATATATATATATATAAACAACACACACAAATATATATCTATATGTGTGTCTATTATATAATATATATATTATAAACACACACACACACATATAGATATATCTACATATAACACACACACACACACATACTATAATATATATATATAATATTTTGCGGGCTTTTACGGGCCGGGCCTAGCGGGCTTTTATGGGCCGGGCCTAGCGGGCTTTTGGCGGGCCGGGCCGGGTTTTTCCGGGCTTTTTTGCGGGCCTCCATCGGCCCACCAAGGCGGGCTTTTGCGGGTTTTTTGACGGGCCGGGCCGGGCCAAAAGCCCTGCGGGCCGGCGGGCCTCCATCGGCCCACTTGATCCGCGGGCTTTTTGATGAGGCCTAATCCAGTACCCAAAATGAAGCAAAACTTATAGTCTTAGCCCAAGTTTCACAGATAAAATAAGAAAGCAAGAAATGTCTCACACCCATTCCTCTCCCTATAATTAATTCTTCGTTTTTGGCTTCTGGGTTTTCTATAATAGTCCCTCTGTGATCGATCTGATGAAGAAGATGAAAGGGGTTGTTGCTCTATCTTAGAATTCAAGGGCCAGATTTCATAGATTTGGATGTTTATGTGATCGATCTCCCTAATTCTTCGTTTTTGGCTTCTGTTTCTGTAATAGTCTCTCTGTGATCGATCTGATGAAGAAGATGAAAGGGGTTGTTGCACTATCTTAGAATTCAAGGGCCAGATTTCATAGATTTGGATGTTTATGTGATTGTATTGAGCAGCTGGATTTGAGCAGAAGAATGAGTCATGGGGTTTGGATAGAGATGATGAAGCATGAGAAAGATAGAGATGATGAAGCATGAGAAAGATAGAGATCAGGAGCACAAAAAGGAGGATGAGAAGAAGAGAAATAGAAGGAGATGGAGATGGTGCATTTTGTGATTAATAAAATATTCATAAAGTTAATAAAAAAATACATTTATTTTAACTGATGGATTGGAGGGTAAATATAGTAAAATTGTCCAACTCCGGTGTAAAATCTGTCAAATTCAAATTTGACCCAAAATTTTTAGGGTTATTTACATATAAGTGCATCTTTGAATGTTTTTTTAGCCATAAGGCCACCAACAAGTTTTTTTCCTCATAAGGCCACTAGATTTAAAATGGTGTTCTATTTTGGATATAAAAATCAATATATTACATAATGCCACTAGAGTAAAAAGTCAACAACCATTCCCTCTGTTCTCTCCGGCGAGGTCTCCGGTCAACTCCGGCCGACCTCGGTCCAACTTCCGGCGAGTCTCCGACCAACTTCCGGTGGGTCTCCGGCCAACTTCCGGCGACTACAAAAGCTACTGTCACAAACACCAAAAGCTACTGTCGCTAGCAACAAAAGCTACTACGGTGAGATTTCCGGCAATCTCCGGCGAGGTCACAAAAACTACTATCACTAGCAATAAAAGCAACTGTTACTAGCAACAAAAGCTACGCTAGTGAGATTTCCGGCGAGGTCACAAAAGCTACTATCATCAGCAAGAAAAACTACTGTCACCGACACACAAAGATACTCTCACCAGCAACAAATGGCTATTGTCACCATCACCAGTAACAAAAGCTATTGTCACCAATCAAAATGAAAATAGAAAAGCTACTGACATCAGCTTGAAAAGATACTAACATAGGTACAGAAAGCTACAATCGCTATGATGGAAAACCACTATAATAGTTACAAAGAGGTACTGATTTAAAAACAAAAGCTATTGACATTAGCTTGAAAAGATACTAACATAGACACATAAAGCTATTATCACTATATTGAAAAGCCACTAGAACAATTACACAGAGCTATCAAATTGAATGACAAATATCAACAAATGAATTTCTAACTTTTTCAAAAACTGTAACAATACATAATTCCAGGTTTTGAACAGGTGTAAAATTTCCAGATCCAAGCAATTGAAAAATTGCGATTGCATTGAGGACTCGGATTTTACCAATCTCATTACCGGAAAAAAGCTGAAGGACACCATGCTCCAGCTCGACCCGAACTAGACCATTGAAGACAAGGCTAAGGTCGATAGCAAAGCAAAGCTAGTAAAACTAGCGGTAATTGCCGGAATTTGGTGTTGAAGGTTCAGAAACCGAAAAACGGCGGATTCTCAGCCACCAGATCTCAAAAGCATCGGCGGATTCTCAGCCACCAGATCTCATGACGAGGCCGAGCCCTGGAGTCGAGTGGTTTCAAAAGCATCGAGTGCTTCAAATCTCAGCCGCTTGCCGGAGAACGACTGCTTCGAATTTGAGCTCCTGGCCATCGGGCTCGATGATCGGAAGCTTGAGGTTCTTTACCTTCTTGTGTGATCACTTGGCGGTGGAGGGATCTCAGCAGATGACCCCGACTCTCAGAACTCTATAATTATCCTTCTCCTTCTCCTCTCCCTCGATCTCCATTCTCCACCACCGCAGCGGCGTGGAACTCTGACGCCGCGCCACCGATCGACGAAGCATGACTTCTGAGGCTCAGATTCACAACTGTGTTTGCAGATGATGAGAGATGTGAATCTGTGTTTGCAGATGATGAGAGATGGTGGCTTTCCGGTGATTGCAGAGGGAAGAGAGGAAGAAGAGAGATCGGGGAAGAAAGAGAGAGAGAGAGAGAGAGAGAGAGTTTCTTTTTGTTTTGGCTAGAGGAAAAAGATTCCACGAAGGGTAAAATTGTCAGGGTGTAAATAATTTAAACATACAAGTGGCCTTATGTGTACAATAAAACTTTGGTGGCCTTATAACTAATTTAAGTTTCAAACTGACACTTGTATGTAATTTTCTAAAATTTTTAATACATCTGCTGGAGATGCTCTAAGCTTCTTATTTCAGCCACAAGTTGGTTATGTAGGTCTAAACACTTTGATTATTTAAGGTTTGTGCAAGTTATCAAGAATCTAGAGCTGAAATCAAGTACTCAAGTTTGCTTCAGTTGCTACTTGCTACCGCAATTATAACATCCACGATGTGTTACTGTCACTTGCTAAATATAAATTAGAAGTTCAAATTCTAATAATTTGCCTCCCATATCTTGCCTTTATTTATCCAGTTCTTCTGTTCAACTGTTTTTCTTGTTCATTCTGCCAAAAAAAAAAAAAACTGGTTTTCTTGTTTGAGATAAGACTCGGTGTTTCAAAAGCTTTTTAAGTTGGATTTTCATTACGACTTATCAACCCTTCACATATGGTAAGGTATGACTTTCAACCCTTCACATACAGTAAGGTATGGTGGGCCACCCATGTGCAAAGACGGGTTATACAGCCAAAATACTGTCGTAGCTTCTTTTGAACCAATAACAAAACAAAACAAAGACAAAAAATTCTAACACTGTACTTCTGAACCATAATCTTTCGATTGATCCTTCTCCTCTTGAACGATCTGCTGCAATGACTTGATCTCATATTTCACCTTCGATTTGAATGTAATCAAATCTTCTTCATTTGGCATGTTACCATAAAGCAATTGCTTACCAGAAGCATCAACAGCGTGCTCGGTCCAATCATCCCTTCCAGATCCTTGATCTGCAAGATCCTTCTCCAAACGCTTTGCCTCTAAGAAACCACTTAGCGACTTATCAAAAATTAAAATGCTCATCCCACGGTGTCCTTGACGGCCATACAATTGTTTTCCTTTCTTATATGAATAAGCGCCAAAGTACTTGGAAAGCTCTGCAATTCCTATACCTTTATTGTCATCCATTGCATTAGTATTCCTGACTAAGATCATTGGAGGCTAGATAGTCTTTCCACAGTCGTCTTCGTTCATCGGAGGCAAGGAAATATGTGCATTGATCTTGACGACCTTTAAACTTGCCTAATCATCCATAACAACTTCTTGGTGATTCAGAGTGCATTTCAAGTCCTTGTTCTCCACCATAGATTCCAACTCCGGTGCAAATTTCATGTGTAACTTATTTGTCCTACTTATAGACTTAGCATGATTAAGCAAGGACATCAGGGAATTGAACTGTCTATCCCAACCGCGACCGCCACCTTTTTTGCATGCAGGACAGAACCACCAAGACTTTGCCAAAATAGAATCTGCACTCAACTTGTCGAATTTGTTCTAGAATTCAATCAGCCAACTGTACTCTTCATTGCTATCTGAGTCATCATCACTGATTATCAATCCCAGAAGAGGTGTTGGCTTTCTTGCACATAGCTGGTCCATCACTGAGGTAGGAGTCGTGCTCTTCAAACATTCGCTTGCTTGTTCTTGAACTCATCCTTTATATCAAATTTTTTCTACGTTTAGCCAAACAAAGCACCTCAGAACAAAATTGTTACATAACAATCACCTTTGAAACCGACGTAATTAGTGTTTTCTCTCCAGAAACTTAAAACGTTATCTAAGAGCAACAAACACCCTACAACAAGTATGGTGATTACAGTTCTAAAACTGATTGCCAACAAGTATGAGTATTTCAATCCTATTTAAAGGTTTTAATCTAAACAGACATCTGAAGAATTTGAGTGAACACAGCATAACAAATCAAACACATACAATGAGTTCAAATTAACAACCAGAAATATGTGAGTTTTACAGTTTTTGGAAAACACTGAAGTTCACATACCTCGGCAAACAGATGTCACCATCTTACGATCCTTGTTCGAGTCTATCGCTGCAATCCCTTTGTTCAACTCTTCTATGATTTCCTCGACAATTGTACTCTGGTAATGGCCATAAACGTGAGCTCTGTTGTATTGATATGACTCAACTATAGCTCAATTTATGATCCATTGACCAAAATGGCAACACCCTTTCTCAAGGCTTGAGATTTTGGCAAACTCCTTTCGAGAGATTTTTATGTTGGGCGTACGTACCGATGTCTGGTAGGACGGACCAATCAGTGCACATGTTGGGGGTGTTTTTTGTATTCACATTAATAAAGCAAGGATAGTTTCTAAACAAACTTAAAACTTATGGTGTTTGATTAGGTAGCCTACCGCTAGGAGGTACGTTTGCCTATATGCTGTGGCCACAAGGTGTGTGGCCTTTTTTTTTTATTTTTTTATTTTATGACCATAAGGTGTGTGTGGTTAGTTCATAGGCTCTATATAAAAAATGTTAGTGGCGTTGTTTAAGGCTTTAAGTCGATGTGACTGCGCAGTCGGAAAGGCCACTCAATAAATGAAAACAATCAATCAATTTTTTTTGCAATACCAAACCACGAAGGGGTGGTTTAAGCCGATGTGGATTGCGCAGTTGTTGGATCATAATTCATATACATATTTGTACCCTAAAACATGGAAATTACTTGTTCTAAAGTCCAAATTTAATGTTGACTAATACAATTTCATTATTTCCCTAATTTTGTACTCTTGCTTAACCTTTTTATTTATTTATATATATTTATTATTTTTTCCTTATCATGCTAGGAAATGATGAAGAAGAATGGAAATGCACTAAAAAGTCAACCTTAGAACATTTTCGTACTCCGACTAGGAGAAAGTGAGCTAGACAAGGAAGAAGGAGCGACCGCCTGAACAAATAAACTCCAAATGAGCTGAAACTCTCCAGATCCATTCTAGACATCCTAAGAAACATTTCTTATGAAGAGTGCAAGAGCCAGATAGAAGTGGAAGGCATTCAAACAATCAGTCCAATTTTCTGCAAAAGCAAAACTGGAAAACCAGACCTGTAAATAGTCCAGTAGTAGCGTTTCCAGCCCAGCCACTATTCCGAAAGCTCTGAAATTCTGCTAGAATGATCTACACTCATATAGAAACATTTGATATGAAGAAATAGGAGGCCCATTATGAAGTCTTGGTGGAGAAATAATTGAATGAATAAAGGGGCAGAAACTGACCTAAAACCAGCTCAACATACATCATGTTCATGTTCCCTATCCACATGAAGAAAGCTAGATGCTTTTCTCTTTTTCCTTGGATATATTTTTCTACTCCAATCTCTTTAATAGATCATCAACACTTCTATGTTTCTGCACCTTCATGCTTTGCTTTCATTTCATCATTACTCCATCTTTTACATATTTTACAAACCACTCTCATACTCCCCCTTCATTCTTTGTTTTTATTTATCATTACTTCCCTCTTTTTCTTCCCTATATAAACATCTTCTTCTCTCACTCTCAGAAACCAATTCCTTCATCCATTACATCTTCTTTCTCTCTTCATCTCCTTCACAAAACCTCCATCTCCACCTCCCAAAATCCAAACTCATACTATCCATACTACTCTATCTCCTCCATCACCACCACCATTTCTTATTCACTACCTCCATTAACACCACCACTACTACATCATTTCTCCACTCTCTTTTCTATCATCATTTTCTCCATCTACTCCACCTGTTCACATAATACATAATACAAGCTTCACTATCTTTTATCATCAAATCTTCAAGAGCAAGAAGGAGAGGGAATCACCACCAAGACGTGAGCTTAGGGACCATCCGACACACCACTAAGCCAACTCTATCCCTTTTACTCTAGATTATATTTTGGTGTTTAATTTGATTATGAAGTTAGTATATGTAATTATGAGTGAGTAGTACTTTGTTGGGGAACTTGTATGAATTGATGTTTTAATTTGCATTTGATGTTGTTTGTGATTTTCATCTTCATATGCTATTTCAAGAAGTGAATGCATTCATTCAAACTTAACTATTTTGAATGTGTTGTGTTTGTCATCTCATGAAAAAATGTTTAGGAAGTAGTTAACCTTGAGCATTGATAGCATGATAGCATCCTCTGTGTGCATGTGAAGGTTGTGAGTTAAAATCACCTAGATCTAAGATTGGTTTGCTTGCATGATTATCTAAACTCAAAGCTTTATGCATCTAGGAACAATGAATTGAGACTTAACCGGTAATAAGAATTGTTCTTAGGTAGTTAATTCTAGACCTATCCGGTTGGAATTGATAACATTAAAGGAGTTTAAGCATTTGTAGTCTTATCCGGATGCAAAGAGGGTATTTGGGAAATTAGAATAGCATCACTTGTATTTGAACTTCAATACTTGCAAGGGAGGTTAGTGCTAGACAATCCAACCCCTAACTTCATCCATTATATTACTAGTTTAGTTTACATTTGAGCATTTAATTTAATTTGGTTCACTACTCTATCCAACAAACAATTTCACTATCACCACAATTCACATACTCACCATGAGCCTAGATTTCCTTGTGAATTTAGGTTTGTGATTGTACATTTGCATATTCTAGCTCTCCTTAGGTTAACACCCTAGCTAGTGAAAGGAATCCAATCCTCGTGGGTTCGACAACCTTTCTTAAATCTCTATACTATTTCTTGTACCCCTTATACTTGAGGGTGACTATTTGGCTAACAGCAGTCGGAAAGGCTATTTAATAAAAAACAATCAATCAACTTTCTTTACAATCGCAAACCACGACGACACGAAGTCATCTCCAGCCAAATCTGCCGGCTAAATTACAGTGTGTGTGTGTGTGTGTGTCTATATATATATATATATACTAGTCTACAATCACATGCTCTGCATGTGTAAGAAAAATTTTAATTGTGTAAAAAAAAAGTTATCTACAAAAGAAATAGATTCAGTGGGTAGTTATTGCGAAGAGAAAATAGTAGAAGAGAAAAGTGGGGGTTGTGGGATCATTTCTTTTCGATTTTCTTAATAAAATCTATTTTTTAATTGTCATATTTTATTATCAAAATAGTATAAATCTGTCCTATTTATACTATTCTCTTAATAATAGTATAGATATATACATACAGAGGGCCCTTCCACTAAGAGATCCCTGATAGGTGTGTGTGTGTGTGTGTATTGCAATTATCATATTTACCCTTGTGATAAAATTTATTCTCAAAGTTTTTTAATCTTTCAAGGTTAAATCAGTCAAAATTTTTGATTTTGGCTAACAAAACCTCTCCTCTTAATAATAGTATAGATATATTTTGTAATTGTCCTCGTGATTTAATTATGGACTAAATACTTGTTACTCCTCATACTTTTACTTGAAAAACAGTTTAGTCCCTCGCCTTTGAAATTAAACTGGATAGTCCTTATTCTTTCTAATTCTCACACAACAAGTCCACGATAGGTCAAAAATGACTATTATGCCCTCACTTCCTCTTTTTACTATTTTTCTCTATTTTTTTTAAATGTTTCTCTCCTTTTTTTAATTTTACTCTCTCTCTCTCTAAGTTCATATCGACCTGGGTTCATCTTCACCCACATCGACGGCGAATAACCTCTCCCTCCCTTGCTTCTTCCTCTTCTCTTTCCTCAGCAACGACCCTACCCCATTATGCGATGAGTTCATATCTCCAAATTAATGCAACAAAGCAGCACGTTTCGAATCTCCTCTTCTTATCCGAGGTCGTTTCGTTTCTGCTAGCCTAGAAAATCACCCACATCCTTCTTCACGATGCCTACCCCGACATTCACAAAGCCTTGGCCAAAACCAAGATCTGGGTCATCATCAGCATACCCAATAACCAGCTCATCGCAATTAGGTCCAACACCATCGTTGCTTCCTGGGTCGATCGAATGCTCTGGTGGCTTCATATTTACACACGAAGGTCAAGATTTCGACTCCGAATACAGCCTCTATTATTCTTGACCCTTTTCCACCTTCTCAGGCATTTTTGAAACAAAGATTTAAGTGGCAACCCGGGATTGAAGATCAGGGAAGAAAGAAAAAAGGGGTCTACACCGGAAACTGAGGCGTTTGACAGCCACTCAAGCCCAGGCAAGATCAATGCATGGCATAGATCCCAGCCTCCATAGGCTCACCTCAAACCTTTGACGCCTCTGCTCTCCGGTTTTCTTCAACTTCTAGCCACCGCCTCGCCACGCTGCCACCATCACTCGACCCAGCAAACATCATCCATCCTACCTTTGAATCCTCACTAGCCACCGACGCTAGATGGCGCCGCACCCGCCGCCATTGGCACTGAACCCCCCCAGCTCCGCCATGAACTTCAAAGGCATAATCCTTTCGTCTCGTGTTCTTGAATTCTGGACATGGAGGAAACAATGAGATTCGATCTGTTAGACAAGGGAAGCTATGGTTGTGTTCTCTGTTGAGCTCCGATCCAAGGCCGAGAGTGGCTCCGACGGGAGAGAAAGCTAAGTGGGTTTAAGGATTTTGTTTTTAGGAAGGGAGGGGGAGAGAGAGAGAGAGAGAAAGAGAGAGAGAATATAAACAATTAATGGGGAGAAAAATTTTTAAAAAAAATTGAGAAAAAAATAAAATAAAAATAAAAAAGAGGAAGTGAGGGGTATAATAGTCATTTTGGACCTATTGTGTGAGAATTAGAGAGAATAAGGACTATCCAGTTTAATTTCAAAGGCGAGGGACTAAACTGTTTTTCAGGTAAAAATTTGAGGAGTAATAAGTATTTAGTCCTTTAATTAATATTCAAAATTTTTAATTTTTTAGGGTTATTTCTGGCAAACTTTTTGATTTTGGTACCCCTCTTCTCTTAAAAATAGTACAGATACATACCTGAAATCCAATTATCTAGAAAAAAAAGTATCCTAATGATTAGGTACCTTTTTTGGATGAAACTTTTAGGTTGTAATTGGAAATAGCATACATACCTTACAAATAGAACAACTGTAATATTATTAACCTATGTTTGCTTTCCATTCAAGTGTTTATATGGAAAAGATAACATTCCTATTACCAGTGTTCTAAAACTTAGCCGCCCAGGCCGCCCAGGCGCTGGCGGCGGCTCTCCCAATTCGATTAATGTCTAATCAGTAGGGTTGGGAGGGAAGAGGTTTGGCGGCCTCCTAGGCTGCCTGGGCGGTCGATTAGTCGCCTGGGCGGGAGCTGGTTAGGCGCTAAGCGGCCCGTCTAGCCAGATTTCGGCGCTTATACATTTTTTTTTTCCTTCGGCCTGCTTTTCTCTTCGACTGCGAGATGCGATCTGCATCTCTCTCAATCCAAAACCCAATGAAGTCAACATCTCTCAATCGGCCATCGTAGTGACCGCGACTTCGCCATCGACCACCGCATGCTTCTCTCTCTCCCCACCGCCTGACTTTCCAATCTGATTCTGAGGCTCAGAACTTCATCTCCAATATTGCTTCTCTCTCTCTCTCTCAATCTTTAGCCTTTGTCTCTTTCTCTCCTTTTTATTAAGTTTTCAATTCTTTGAATTGGTCTATTGATTGGGTCTTCTGAAATTATTGTTTCTTAATTGATTGGGTATGTGAAATCCATGTTTGGTTTGCTGCAGCTACTAATTGTTTGGAATTGAATCAAGTGATGCTTCGTTAATGCAATTGCTGGTTGTTTAATGTTTATTAAAACAATTGCTGATGGTTTGGAAAATCCAGTGGATGATCTTTTTCATGAGGGAGAAAATCTTGTAGATTATCCAAACATAGAAAATGGTGGTGTTGAGTGCATTGTGTACTTTGATCCGGTTTGAACTCAAAGTTGCAGTCTTGTAGACTTTGTTTCTAACTGTTTAAGTGAGCAAGTTTACTATGTAGAGTATGGTGTTTTGTTGTTTATGTTGTTATCTTCATTTTCATTGAATAGGTTCAGGGTGGGAGCACTGTGACTCTGCGAGTCTGGGTAAAAGGCGGAAATTTTTTCCCATTATCATCTTAGAAAACTGAACTTATTTTGCAGGTAGAAATTGTACTTGTTTAGCTGAATGTGAAGTTCCTAGAAGTGGCCACCTGCCGTGTGGCTTGTGCTTACCCGAAGGTTGATAATCAAGGTCTCCCTGTAGTGAATATTTTAGAGGCTGTAATTGTTCTTTTTCTTCCTTATATTATAGGATAGTTAGATTATGTGATTACGGTTATCCTGTATTCTAAGCAGACAATAGAGGTCGGAATGGTTTTAGTGTGCAGTTATTTTGTTTAGCAAGGTTGATAGAGAATATGCCAGTTAAGTGAAGTTCTGTATAGAACTATAAATGAGTTTTCTGTTGCCCTTAATAATGTCAAGACTCTTAATGTCTCTCTTGCAGCTGGTGTATTATGTTGTAATGGTGGTCTTTCTTTCTGCTCTATGACCTATTAGGAGGATGCTTTAAGCTTATCTACTTTATCATAAAGAATGTTCCTTTACTAGACTAACAGTACGCCTTCCAGCCTTCCATAATTGTCATGCAGTCATGATATTATTTTACGTATTTATATATATATATATATAGATATATTCTTTAATATATAAATAAATGCTATAAAAATAAAATAAACTTAAAAAATATAAAATCTCCTAGGCGTCTGGGAGCTAGTCCCCTGACCACCGCCTGACTAGTGCCTAGCGATTTTTAGAACCTTGCCTATTACATCGAAAAAACATACCACAAAATATAGAAAATTATATATAAACCTTGATCTAGGTATTTATTACGACTTACTGCTTC
Source organism: Rosa lucieae (assembly GCA_024704745.1). NCBI lineage: Eukaryota > Viridiplantae > Streptophyta > Magnoliopsida > Rosales > Rosaceae > Rosa > Rosa lucieae. Next base: position 14,285,081 of record CM045492.1, on the reverse strand, counting down.
AATCAAAGATCTAGTTCATCAAGTGTATTTCTTTAGAGCTTGTGGAATATTTAGTAATTTTTTACAAAAACATGTTTTATGTTCTATGCAGTTAATGAGAATTTGTTTATGTAACCAACCTAATCCACAGATTTGGATGTATATTAAAAAAAAATATGAATGGGTTTTGTTAATATTTAAGATTCAGCAGTAGCCAAATCTTGGTTAACGCTGCTCCGGTGGGAGGACCGCTACTTGGGATGCTTTGATGATCTCCGTTATTTGTCAAATAAAATACAGAGGACGTTCGAGGGGGACCGCGCTGGGCGATCGTCTCTTCTCCGATGTCTAAGTAAGTCAATGTATTTATGCTGACAGAATAATAGTAGGTAAGTACTAAATGCGTAATTAATGAGGAGAGAGGAGTGGACCTTTTATAGGTGGGGAAGAGACTGATCTCTTCCTTGTTTTCGATGTGGGACTGATATGGTTCAGTTCACAGCTTCTGATGCTTTAGTGAGGCGATCTTGGCCCGGCGCATGGCGGCGAGTCAGCGGTGATATGGGAATGAGCCGGGGCTCAGGTAATAGCCTGCTTGGCTGTGTTTCCGTAGGTCACCCTATTGGTTGTTGTTTGTACCGCTGGTGGTAGCATGAGCGTGGCTAATTATAGCTAATTATGCTTGGCAAATGCTCATGTAAGTACAAGTCCCCCAAGTCCCCGGTCAAGGAGGGCAATCTTGGTTGGGGAGTTGCCTAGCGATTTCAAGCGTTACTTCTGCTAGACTTGCGAAAGCATAATTAGCTCCAGTGGATTGTCAATCATGGCTTTGTTATGAGCGAATGCTTTATACCCTTTCGGGTGGGCCCTTGTCAGGCCCCCCAGGGAGTCCCCCACTCCCCGGCTAAGATAGGCCTCTGTTTTGCAGGCGTATTGTTTGATGAGGGGGATCTGCGCTGAGCAGAGGGTGTTGGGTAGCGAGCCCAACCTTTGATACCCGAGTGGCGGTGGTCAACGTGCCTGCCCAGGGCTATCCAACAGTGTTGACGTGTCCCCTTACTTGTCTCGGAGGGACGTAGCTTGACTACAACGCCGCGTGGCGGTTGTCGTCAGAATGATGCGTTGCCTCGGGAATTACATTTGGCGGAAATCCCTCCACTGATAGTAAGCGGTAAGAAGTATCGGGGGGACCTTCTTGGTTGAAGCTCCGCGAGAGGTGTTGGGCTCAGCGGGGACTGTTATTTTGTAAGATGAAATGGAGAAATTCTGCTAGTGGTGTTGTGCTTGGCGGAGACTTGCTTGCAGGATGAAAGGGAGAAGTCCCACAAGCAGTGTTGCGCTTAGCGGCAACTCTCGCTTGCAAGATGAAAGGGAGAAGTTCCGCTAGCAGTGTTATGCTTAGAGGAGACTGTCTCGCTTGCAAGATGAAAGGGAGAAGTCTCACTAGCGGTGTTGCGCTTAGCGGAGACTGTCTCGCTTGCAGGATGAAAGGGGAGAAGTCCCGCTAGCGGTATTGTGCTTAGCGGTGACTCTTGCTTGCAGGATGAAAGGGGAGAAGTCCCGCTAGCGGTACTGAGCTTAGCGAAGACTGTCTCTTGCAAGATGAAAGGGAGAAGTCCCGCTAGCGATGTTGCACTTAGCGGAGACTGTCTCGCTTTCAGGATGAAAGGGGAGAAGTCCCGCTAGCGGTGTTGCGCTTAGCGGAGACTCTCGCTTTTAGGATGAAAAGGGAGAAGTCCCGCTAGTGGTGCTGCGCTTAGCGGAGACTGTCGCTTGCAAGATCAAAGGGAGAAGTCCCGCTAGCAGTGTTGCGCTTAGCGGCGGAGACTGTCTCTCTTGCAAGATGAAAGGGAGAAGTCCCGCTAGCAGTGTTGCACTTAGCAGAGACTGTCACTAGCCGATTGGTATGCCTGCTCTTTTGACGGTTACTTAGGGTAGACGCTTCATCTGACAGCGCCCGACACATGGTCATCATGCATTGGATTGACATGTGGGTGTACGTTTACTTGGCACGCTCGTTTCTTCCTCATTAATGTTAGTAATTATCAATTTTGTAACCGAGGCAACGCCCCAGTTAATCTGAATAGTGAATGAGATCATAGGGCACGTGTACGGTGCTGGTGTGATGTAGTTTTTTAGTGGACAGTCTCGATTTGATTGTTGTTGAGATAAAAGAGAGGGAAACTCAGAGGCTTTTGACATTTTCTAGACATCAAACCTAACTCGTCGTCTTAAAGCTTCGTTTTCTGAGGCTGAGAATACGTTCTGCAAATTGAGTGATTGAGTGCCTTTGTTTTCTGATGAAAGAGGTTCATCGAAGTGACGACAAGCATCCTTGAAGTGTACCAAGGTTCCTATACATCAAGTTGGTGATCTGAGCCTCGTGCTTGTTTTTGGTTGTTTCTTGTTTCTGTTTGTTGATGCTTATGTTAATCAAAGTGATTGTTGTTGTTGTACGATGTGTCTGAGGGTCTAGAGGGGTTTCGGGGATTGGTTTGGGTGTTTGTGGTAGAGAGTTGGGGTTTTTGGATTTGCTAAATGGTCAAATATGGGTTTTGGATGTATATGCATCGTGTTCTTGTTTTGGTTGTTTCTGGGTTTTCTGGGTAACTGTTCTTGGTGTTCTTTGGCTAAAATCTTACATAGGGATAGTTTAGATTGTTTTGGAACTGATTGACTTGGGTTTTAGGGTGTTTACAATGGCTAGAGTTATAGAGATCTCAAGTAGTGAGGATTTCGGGTCTGACGTGTCCCTCAGCGGTTCAGATAGGATATTATTAACTCGTTGCGTCCGTCTGCCCCTGCAAGAACCTCATTGTCCGGACCGCTAAACATCTAGCCGTTACAGACCATACCCTAGGAAGTAGCGATGGGTCGTGTTGGGATTCCAGAGAGTGTTCTAGGGCAAGGGAAGAAACTGCCGCCGGCAAGCGGCGCGAGGAGAGGATAGCTAGTAATAGCGCCGCTAGCGGTTCCGCTGACGGGGGAGAGGTTGGCAGGGAAGAGATAGAGTCAGCCTGGGTCCTTCGTGATGGTACTCTAGTTGACAAGGTGGGAGGGCCGATGGCTGTGGCCGCCGTGAGTCGACTGAAGCGGGTGTTTCGCTTTCCGGGCGTAGTGAAGCTTCGTCTGCCGACGGGGGATAAGAGAGCTTCAATTTTTCCAACGGGGCATGTCACCGTGCATGAGGCCATCTTCCCCCAGGGAGTGACGTTTCCTCTATTGCTGAATCTCCAGTTTTGGTTTGCGAGTGCGACCTTACATTTGGGCAGATTTTTCCCAACATGTGGCGGTTATTGATGGCGCTGAACTCGTTCTAGAGTTTATCTGGCTGTGAAGGGCTGACCGTGGCGGAGGTACTTCACTTCTACTAACTTGTCTACGTGAAGCGCTAAGGGTGTAGTAGACAGGTGAACCTTATTCGTCGCCAGGGGGCGCTAAAGTTGATTGAGAATCTGAAAGATTCCATGTCCCCCTGGCGGGCTACCTTTTGTGTTGCGACGATGGAATGGGAGTACGACGCAGGGTAAACGAAGGGGCGTCGACATTTAGGATTAAGTCAGAGTTCCAACCAATCCGAGGTTGTCCCTAGGCTCCGCTAATCGAGGTTGTCAGTCTTGTTTGTATGATATGCCTGTGTTATTTTTCCTAATCATTGCTTCTGTTTGTTTAGAAGGCTTGCGTTTTAACTTGACGCGTGAGGAGCAGTGCCGCGTAGCAAGGATTAAAGGATGCTAGTAGAGCCGTAACCTTCTTGATCTTTGCTTGCTCACCTGTTGGGAGTTGTTGGTCGATTTGCCATTGACGCGCGCCCTTGGTAAGTACCTCCTACCAACTTGTGCTTTACTTAATTTGTCCCATGCTGACTAGCGTTGTGTTTGTTCAAATTCAACTTCAGGTAACAAAGCCAACCGCGAGGCAGTTGACAAGGCCATGGACCGCGCAGAGCTGTAGAACTTCCTGAAGGGCATATACGTCACTGGGCTCAACCCTAAGCAAACCGTCGTTGACCCTCAGACGCTGGCGTTGCGCCAGGCAGAGACTGAAGTTGTGATGCCGATGTCGCGTCACTCGCACCTTGGCGCCGTCAGTCAGTCTAAAATGTAGGAAGAGCCTCACGCCGAGCGTGGGGCTGCTGGGGGGAGCAAATCTGGTGCTGCCTAGGGCAGGGTGAGGAAAAAGGTCGGCGCTCATCATGGGCCTCAACAGGAGCAGGCGGTGCCGCCCGAGCGGCCTGTTGTGATTGCGGGGTTGGAGCCCCAAGAGCCGCCGAGGCTTGTCGCCGTTGGTGAGGCACAAGGTCCCATCCTGAGGAAGCAGCATCAGAACGACATTGACAAAAATGAGGAGGCGGGTGACGCTGTGCCGACTGGGGCGCGCTAGTAACAAAAGAAGGCGAGGTCGGTGCCACGAAAAATGACCGTTGTAACCTGTGGGGAGGTGACGTCGAGTAGGTTGGACTTTTTCGCAGCCTACGCAGAGTTCCTGACTGATCCAGAGCAGGAGTTCCTCTTCCACCTTTGTGAACGTCTTGGGTTTGGTAGGTTGGATGGGACCGTTCGCTCTACGACCGTTCAACAGTCTCCTTTCAGCTTGGCATTCGGGCACTTGTCCGTTGGGCTACACGAGCTGTTCCTGGCGACATCGAAGCAACCCCATGTTGAGCAGCAGCTGAGGGATAAGATTGAAGGTCTCCAGAGGGAGTTGGGGGAGACAAATGACAAGTTGGAGGAAACCAAGCATCACCTGACTAAGGCAGAGTGTGATCTGACGGACGTCTGCGGCAAGCTCAGCATCGCCATTGACCTGGAAGTTAAGCGAAATGACCAGGTGTCTCAGCTGGAGCAAGACATAGCTCTACTGCAGGAGCAGCTGTCGACCAAGGGTAAGCGGGCTAAAAAAGTTTGCCTCCAAGCCTGTGGAGCTAAAAAAGTCTGCCTCCAAGCCTGCGGAGCAAAAAAAGTTTGAGGACAAGGTTACCTTGCTGGGAGCTGAGAGCAGCCGATCAGAGACCGCCATCGTGGAATCATATGAGCAGTCTGCGGTGTACAAGCAAGCCCTGACGGAGCCGGCGAAGACTGGTACCGTCACCAACTTGGAGCTGCTGAACAAGAAGGGCGCCATTGACTGGGTCAAAGCGTCTCAGCCTGCTTGTACGTTGAGCCAACCGGGCGTGCCTGTAGGGGGCCTGCAGCTGATCAGACTGAGGGTGTGTGCTCTGGTAGTGACGAGAGCGACCATGGTCCGGCGGACGATTCTCAACGGACTCCACTACCTACCCATTTTGAAGTTTCTCAGGTCAACCTCATGGCGGCTCATACTTGGGGACGGCCCATACTCGGGTGGACAACACCATTTTGACGCCGAGCCCTATCGACCATGGCTCCTATCAGACCAGCCGCCAGTTGACGGTGAAGATGTTGCTGCTACTCAAGAAAATCCCTGGAGACTGTCCTAGCCTTGTAGTTTTTTTTTTTTTTTTTTTTTTGCTGCCGCTGAGGTATATTGTAATTTGACAATATTTTGGGCGGGTAGTCCCGGCTTGGATTTACAATGAAATGCCTTTTGTTTTGAAATTACTCGTGATGCTTCACCTGGCAAAATACTTGTGTGATGAATGTCCATGTATCGCTAGAGTTTTGACTTGAGCTTGTTAATCAATGAAACATTAAAGGAATTAAAATTGGTCCAAGTGCACGATGTAGCGGACGTGGTCGGCTGAATGTTGTTGTCGTTTGCCAGTTAACTTTTGTGCTAGACTTGGTAACAATGGTTTGAATAATTTCTCGTTTCATTGATAACTGAGAGATCAGCGTTCACAATAGAGGGGTTGTACGCGTTAGGTAGCTTCCCTTAGCTAAATATTGAACAAAAATTCAACTAAGCCAAGATGTTCTTGGGTAACGGCTTGACTATTTGTAATAATACTGAAGGTGCTCATTATTCCAAGGGTGGGTCGTTGTGACGCCATCCTTGTCCATTAAGTAGAAGGTGCCGGGGCTGACGACTTCCACTATTTTGTATGATCCTTCCCAAGTTAGGCTGAGTGCCGTTGGCAGTGGAATGACTTCCTTTATTACCCAGTCCCCTAGCTGGAGGTTCCGGGCCTTGACTCTGGTGTTGTAGAAATGAGATACCCGCTGTTTATTTTGTAAGTTGTGCAAGTAGGCCTTGTGGCGTCTCTCCACGAGGAGATCCTTGTCGATGTTGATACCTTCGCCGTTGGTCTCGGAGCAGTAGCTTTCGACCCTGGCGGTAGGTTGGGTGACTTCGATGGGTAGGACGGCCTCAGTTCCAAACATCATATAAAATGGTGTTTCACCTGTAGCAGATGTTCGGGTTGTCCTGATGGTTTAGAGAACCTCCGGGAGCTTCTCCGCCCAAAGTCCCTTGGCGTCGTCGAGTTTCGTTTTTAGCAGCTTTTTGATTATCTTGTTTTGCCGCTTCGACTTGGCCATTGGTTTGAGGGTGGGCGACAGATGCAAAACTCATCTTGGTACCCAGGTTAGTGATGAAAGATATGAGCTCCTTATTGTTGAACTGTGTACCATTGTTTGTGATGATGGTGTGGGGGACGCCGTAGCGATAATAGATGTTTTTCCAGAGGAAGTGAGTGACCTTTGCAGTGGTTATTGCCGTCAGCGGTTCCGCTTCGATCCACTTGCTGCTGTGATCGATAGCGATAATAATATATTTGAACTGCCCTTTAGCAGTTGGCAATTTGCCGAGTAGGTTGAGGCCCCAAGTGGAGTGAATCCATGGGCCGATGATTATCGAGAGTGGCTTCGCCACGGCATGAGGTAGGTCGGCGTATTGTTGACACTTGTGGCATGATTTGGAGACTTGTCTGGCGTTGTCGCCGAGCGTGGGCCAAAAGTACCCTTGCAGCATGGTGCGATATGCCAGTGACCTTGCACCTGAGTGATTGCCACACTCCCCAGCATGTATCATTGCTAGAACAACCTTTCCTTCTTCTGGGGTCAGGCACCGGAGGTTTGGATGGGTGAATCCTTGGCAGTAAAACTTGCCGTTTTGTATGTTGTAGCGGGTAGCTCTCCACTTGAGTTGCCGCGCTTCGACCTTGTCTGTTGGCAGTGTCCTATTGAGCTTGTACTCGATAATTTCATCCATCTAGTTGGGGTGGACCTCAATGTTGAAAATCTTCGCTAGGATTTTTTTTATGCTTGGCCTGTCAAGGCATTCCACCCTTGTGTCCGCTGGACTTTGGTGTGGTAGAGCAGTTGCCAATCTTGCCAGTGAATTTGCCTTGGCGTTCTTTTCCCTGGGGATTTGTGTGATGGTGTGGAATTTGAATTTCCTGAGGAGAGTCTTGACGTATCCCAAGTATGCCGCTAGTTGTTTGTCTTTGACTTGAAAAGTGTCGTTGACTTGGTTGACAACTAACTGAGAGTCGATAAATATATTGACGCTGTCAGCGCCTGAGTCAATGGCGAGGAGCAAACCCGCAATGAGGGCTTCGTACTCCGCCATGTTGTTTGAGGCTAAGAAATTAAACTTCAGTGCATACTCCACGTTCAGTCCCCTGGCCCTGTTAAGATAACCCCAGTGCCTCAGGCTTTGGCGCAAGCGGAGCCATCCACATAAAGGTTCCAGTCCGACTGTTGGCTGGGCGCTGGTTCCTCAATGGTTGTCATGGCTGTGTCGTCCTTTTCTTGTCTCGGGATGGGTGTATCCTATTGCTCGATGAGCTCAGCAATGAAGTCATCCACCGCCTGGCCTTTCATAGAGGTTCGTGGCTTGTATTCAATGTCGAATTCGCTGAGTTCAATGGCCCACTTGCTGAGGTGCCCGAAATGTTCAGGGTTTTGCGTTATCTGCCTCAGCAGTTGGTTTGTCAAGACATGGATTGTATGGGCCTACAAGTATTGGTGGAGACTCCTAGCGGCAACAATTAAGGCTAGAGTGAGCTGCTCCAGGGGGATATCTTGTCTCCTCCCCGTTCATGCCCCTACCGGCATAGAATACTGGGAGTTCGTCCTGTCCTTCTCGCCACACAATGGCGCAGCTTATCGCTAATTTGGAGACCGCTAGATATATGTAAAGTATCTCACCCTGTACAGGGATAGAGAGAAGTGGGATTACCGCTAAATACTCCTTCAGGCTCTAGAATGCCGTCTCGCAGTTTGGGGTCCACTCAATTACTTTCTTGTGGGTCCGCTTCAGAACTTTGAAAAATGGGAGACATCTGTCGGTAAGCCTGGAGATGAACCGAGAAAGGGCAGTTAGCTTACCCTGGAGGCTCTGAACGTGCACCTTCCATACTGGAAACTTCATATTGAGGATGGCTTGCACCTTGTCGGGGTTGGCCTCTATGCCTCGCTCGCTAACGATGTAACCCAGAAACTTGCTGGAGGTGACGCCAAAGAAGCACTTTTCTGGGTTGAGGCGCATACTGTAGGCCAAGAGAATGGCGAATATTATGCGGAGGTTTACCACATGTCCGCTGGCCTTGATGCTCTTGACTAGCATGTCATCCACGTAGACCTCTATTATCTTGCCGAGATGCTCAGCGAACATGGCGTTCATCAAAGGCTGGTAAGTTGCGTCGGCGTTCTTATGAGCCCTTGTCGGTTGTGAAGGTGGTGCATTCTTGGTCGCCGAGATGCATCTTGATCTGATTATACCTGGAGAAGGTGTCCATCATGCTGAGCAGCACATGCCCGCTATTGCATCGACCAGTTGATCAATGCGGGGTAGCGGGAAACTATCCTTGGGGCATGCCTTGTTGAGACCTTTGAAATCTACGCACATTCGTCACTTGCTGCTAGGCTTTTTCACCATGACCAAGTTAGAAATCCATTGGGGATAGTTGACTTGGAAGATGAATCTGATGCCTTGTAGCTTTGTGACCTCTTCCCTGATTGCTCGATATCTTTCCTCGTGAAAGGCCCTTCTCTTCTGCTTTATTTGGTAAAAATATGGTTTGATGCTCAACTTGTACGTGATGATTTCGGGGGAGATGCCCGGCATGTCAGCGTAGGACCATGCAAAGACGGTGGCGTTATCTCCCAAAAGCTATGTGAGTTCCGCCGCTATCTCTGGGGCTAGCTGAGCACCGATGCGTATAGTCCGCTCAAGGTGCTCATCAGAGATGCTGATAACCTGTAAGGATATTTCTGGGTTAACAGGTTCCTTCTTTACATATTTCTCCTTGCAGTCTCTAGGGTATTCGATTGCATCCGTCAACGGTACATGGTTTCCCACCGTTAGGATCTCATGGCGGCTCATTGACCATGCCACAGTAGTTGAGTAGCATTCTCGTGCCAGCTGTTGACTTCCCTTCACACATCCCGTGTCGTTGGGTGTAGGAAACTTCATGAGAAGCATATATCCAGCGATGATGCACTTTAGCTTGTTGAGCGCTGGTCGACCGATGATGGCATTATATGAACTGAAGCAGTCGACAAAAATGAATTATGTATGTATCTCTTCTGTGCATGGGCTGGCGCCAATGGTAAGGCTCATGTAGTCGGAACCTAGTGGCTGTGTGACGTCGCCGGAGAAGCTGGGCAAAGGCTTGTGATCTTGGAGTAGTTTTCTATTCCGCTGGAGTTGGTTGTAGCAACCATTGAAGATGACATTGACAGCGGAACCGCTGTCAACGAGGACCCTTCCCACTAACCAATTATCGAGCATGGCGTCGATCAAGAATGGATCGTCATGGGGGAGATGCACTCCACGTTCTTCTTCCTCAGAGAAGGTAATGGGCTCCCAACTAGACCTGGGGAGTTTAGCGGATCTCTCATAGCGAATGTTGCAAACTTTTTTGGGGTGGTTAGCAAGTGCATAACGCTTCCTTGCCCTATAAGACATGTTGGTGATGGGAGCGCCGCCGTTGATTGTGTTAATGCAACGCATGGGCTTGATATTGGCTATCACAGGTGGCGGCTAACTCACCTTGAATTGTTCCAATTTGCAGTCACGATACAAAGTCTCAATTGCAGTTTTGAGAGCATTGCAGTTATTGGTGCTGTGACCTCTGTCCTCGTGGTACTTGCACCACTTGCACCACTTACCGATGTTTCTTGGCTTGCCTACCCTTGGGTACTTTCTTGGGGGTGGTGGTGGGATATGATCCTTGCATTGATCATATATTTCTTCGTACAAGGCTGTGATGACTGTGAACACTGCATACTGCTTGGAGGACTCCGCCTGCTTGTTACAATTGTCTCAGTAGGATGAGCAGTTGCCCTTGTGGTAGTATTGGTCCTTTTGCCGCTTACTTTGGTAGTTGCCTTGTTGCCACTCTCTCTTCTTATCAGTTGGTGGCAGAGTAGAGGTTTTGCTAGCAGTTTCCTGCTGGCTGGAGGAAGGTAGGCTGGGTTTGGCTGGTGTTGGCGGGGGTGGTGGGGTATCCCCGTATGTAATGAATTCAGCCTGTGTGTGGAGGACGGCCTCGCCCATGATGTGGTCGTATGAGGCATTTGGATGATTGTAGTTGAGATGATAGAGAAATGGTCCCTTTAGGAGTCCTTGCTTGAAGGTTGTCAATGCCATTGTCTTGTCAACAGTGCATGAAAGGAGTCTATGGATCCTGGTGGTTACTCGAAGAACCAGCTCATGGCTTCACTATCTAGCGTTTCACTGAACAAGTGGCAGAGAGTGGCGTCATCGAAACCCTTATTGTTGGTTACCTTCTTGAAGGTGTCCATGTGGACAAAGGGGTCATTCAGTCGGCTGTATTGTGTCATTTTTAGCATTTTCGCATGCGCTGGCCTGACGGCCTGTAGGATCCTGGCGGTGAATGGCCTAGGCCTTGATGTGAACAATTGGTTTTGTGTCGGCGCTTGGGCGCCTGCCTTCACCCGGGTCAGCCTTTGCTCTAGTTGCTGCATTCTTTCGAGGATTAGGGCGGTTGCATCACCAGCGGACCCAGTTTGGGTGTTCCGATGTGCTAGCTCCCACCTGGGGGCAGGCATATTGCCTTCAGTTCTTACTTTGGTTGCGGAGCGGTGGGTGCGCGGTTATGACTCTGCTTCTTGCTCTATCATCAACTATGACGGGGGAGGTGGACCCCATTCCCAACAGCTCATAGCGGTTCAGCGGTCCTTGCATCTGTATGATTGGTGCGGGCTCTAATCCCTGGCATTTGGTCAACTATGTCTGGTACTCTACGATTGTTCGCTTTGTGCTGGGTTAGCATTTGCTTCCAGCACGTTCTTTAGTTCGTCGAACCTCGACATTAGGGTGGCCACCTGCTTTTGGGCCTTGGCCTTCTCTCTGCGCTCTTGTTCGCGCTCTCTGCTTGCCTTTTGGAGATTCCCCAGTGCCAGCTCATACATAGAGGCAAGGTCTTGACCAGTTAGGCGACTGCTGCCTGGTAGAGTCTCCGCTGTAGTTTGAGTGAGCGTGGACTGATGCGTTGCCAGCGGCTCCACACCTGGGTTGATTGGGGTGTTGAATAGTACGCAGTTAACGTTGACCGCTGGGTTAACGTTAGTCGCAGGGTTGGTGGATTGGGGATTGGTGGATTAGTCTACTGGCTCTTCAGCCTTTCCTCCACTAGCGTTAGCGTTAGTCATGGTGGATGTTGTGGTGGGATGGCCTTTTGCTCAAGGATTCCCACAGATGGTGCCAATTTTAATGTCTAAGATTCAGCGGTAGCCAAATCTTTGTTAACGCTGGTCCGGTGGGCGGACCGCTACTTGGGATGCTTTGATGATCTCCGCTATCTGTCAAATAAAATACAAAGGGTGTAAGAGGGAGACCGCGCTGGGTAGTCTTCTCTTCTCCGATGCCTAAGTTAGTCAATGTATTTATGTTGACAAAATAACATTAGGTAAATAGTAAATGCGTAATTAATGAGGAGAAATGAGTGGACCTTTTATAGGTGGGGAAGAGACTGATCTATTCCTTGTTTTCGATGTGGGATTGATATGGTTCAATTCACAGCTTCTGATGCTTCAGCGAGGTGATCTTGGCGAGTCGCATGGCGGCGGGTCAGCGGTGATCTGGGGGTGAGCTGGGGCTCAGGTGATAGCATGCTTGGCTGTGTTTCCGTAGGTCACCCTGTTGGCAGTTGTTGGTACCGCTAGCGGTAGCATGAGCGTGGCTCATTATAGCTAATTATGCTTGGCAAATGCTCATGTAAGTACAGGTTTAATCTAATAGGTGTAACCAGATAAACGGAGGGATGTAAATTGACAATTTTCGCCAAGTTCTGGAGTTTAATTTTTACAATTGAAAGTTCGCGGTGTAGTTGACAATTTAAACCAAGTTTAGGGGATAATTTGGCAATAATACCAAAATGAAATATGGAGTTTGAATATCTTTTTTGAAAGCCAATGAACTTGCCTCTTTTGGAATGTAGCAGAGGGACTCTAAAAGCCAATGACCCTGAAAAGTGAAAACACAACCCACTCAACTCCAATGCAAAAAGTGATTTTCTATTTCTAATGTAAAAAGAAGCGGGAAAGTTTTTTTGACAAGCGAGAAACCTAACTCATCAAGCAAATGTTCCTTTCATTTCTCCCTATCCACAACCCACAACACCTATTTTTCGGCAGTTTCAAATTTTTAATTCAATTATAGCATAATTTCTTTTAAATTTTGGTCGTCATAAAATTGTATAAAATTTCTTTTTCTTCAGCTAGCAATCAACCAGAAACTTTGGCTTAGAATTGGGATTTGGAAACCAGCAAGGTTAAATTGTAGCCCCATGTAAGCACCATTCATGCAAACAGTAAGGGCTATACATTTGACCATCTCCAACTCTTAAGGCTGGCAAATTCGTGGGCTTCACAATGAAATTTATCACAACCTTTGATCTCTCCACATTGAATTAGATTTGTTATTTGAGCCAGCAAATTCGTGGGCTCCACTCCATTGTTTGGGGCTATACAAAGGGGCTATGCAAAAAAAACTTGGTTGAACTTAGCCCACCCATTGGAGATGAAAATTTTGATTTTAAGGGCTAAATCCAGCCTATAGCCCTCCATTGGAGATGGCCTAAGGTATAGATTGGCGAATTGGCCCCCTTTTTTATGGCAAAAAAAAAAAAGGGTCTGGCTTTTTTGTTGAAGGGACTGATAACTACAAATAACGAGGCCACTAAACATAATTTACCTCTACAACTATATAAAACCACTTCATCTTCATAAACAACCATACACCTTTGTTTGCTCCTCATCTTCCAGCAACCAAACATTCCTCAATCCTCAAATGGCCCAACCAGATTTTTCTCAACTACCTGAGGACCTGTTGGATGAGATTATGTCTAAAGTAGGGAAGGATTCTAGAATCGACTTTGTGCATGCAGGTGCAGCATGCAGGAATTTGGCAAACATTTCCAAGAAGCCCCAGCATTTGCGTAACTTGAATCTGTGATCGTCGTTGCCTGACAAGGTACCCATACTAGATGTTGAATGCAGTTTTGTGGAAGCTTGCAGGCGTGCTGGTAACTCGGAGGCTTAATTTAGAATCGGTATGGAACATCTCTTTCGTCATTTCAATGTGAATGTTGCAAGTTATTGTTTTTGGAATACGTATTTCCATGGGCATCCAGAGTCTATGTACATCAATTCAATGTTTATGTTGTGTCGTTCTTCCCCTCATTTGTCGAATGTTCAAAATTACGTTGTACAATGGATGGTTCCAAGAATTTCACAGGCATCGCATCCAGAGTATATAAATTTGTGGTCCCTGAGGGAGCGAGTTTTTAAAATGATGGATTCAGGGGTGGTAAACCTTGAGGTGGCTTTATCCTTCCAACCCTCGAAGCTGGAATCATGCTTTTGTAACAATTGTTGTGTTGATTTTTTTCGCTGTCGTTATCTAGCGTCTACTATGGAAGCTTTCCAGAATTTCCCATTAGGAGAGGAGTTGATGACTATGCTATGCCCATCTTGCAAGTGTTACACCGAGGCTTACTACTTTTATATGGAGTTAACTGACCGGGCAGTGATGTTGTAATTGGATGGCCATCCAGCCTTTGTTATGTTCACATCTAAGCAGTTTTATGCTACTATGTCTGTATCTAATTGCCTTTTAGATGTGTAAATTATGTTATGTTTTAATGAAATTTTGGTACCCTAGATTCGCAATTGAAAGCACTATTTTCAAGTCAATTCGAGGCATATTATAAAACTTCATAACCGGCCATAATTATATAATAATCAAGTTTGAAATATATAGAGACGTGAGACGCATATAACCTACAAAGGAGGCTTGACTATAAATCTCTAAATAATAATTAGAGTTAATTTAGAATTAGTCTTCAGATTTAAACATATGACTAATTGTTTAGGGTTTAGTAAACCGTAGTAGACACTAAGTTAATTTCGGTAGTGTGTAGTGCAACAATACTTGACTACCAATTTGCCCTTGTATATTTCAAGTATTAGTGTGTGTACCTAAGTTTCTCTTTTGGAGTTTGTGTTTTGGATTAGGCGATATTAGTTCCTCTGCGACGGCCGATTCGGGGTGACTAACACCCACCCACAATCTCCAAAGAAGGGAGCCATCACAACCAATCTGATTAGCAAGCATGCGCAGCAAGTGTGGTAGTTAATTTAATCACGCTGAATGCACTGGTCAAGAGGCTAATACATTTAAATTTTCTTATTTTTGCATTTGTGCAAATACAAGAAAAAAACGAAAATTAAGAGAAGTCCGCACTTTTAACCATGAAGCATTCAACCAGAGACTTTGGCTCACAATTGGGATTCTGAGATCAGCTAAGTTGAGGGACCAGATGGTGAATCTAACTCATTAAGGAATAGATTAGCACCCTTTCTGACAAAGGAGGAAAAAAAAAGATGAAGAAGAAGCCTGGCTCCCTTATCAAACTTGACTCGATATTTCTTGCAATTGAAAATTTAGGATACTAAAAAAAAAACCAAAAGGACTGGCTCCCTTTTATAGTATATTAACATCACATTTTTACAATCTACACAACAAAAGGACAAAACTTAGGATACTGAAAAAGAAAATATGGAGTGTGGATTGTAAAATGGGGAGTGTAGATTGTACGAAGGATAGGCTCCGTGCAGGGCTCCAAAAATAGAAACTCGGTAGCTTTTCAAAGCAAAGATGCAAGTGCTTTATAAAGAAGGAGTTTCACATGGGCCTACAGTTTCATTTGGGCCTTTAGTTTCATCGCCCCAATCAACTAACAAGGTCTAAACTATTATTAAGAGAAGCCCTAGCGGTAGAGAAGAGAGATCACCAAAACTCCCTTTGTTCATGACTTCTATGATTTCCTTGACAATTGTCCTTTGGTAATGGCCATAAAGGTGAGCTCTATTTGTATTGATGTGACTCAACTGTAGCTCAATTTATGATCCATTGACCAAAATGGCAACGCCCTTTCTCATGGCTTGAGATTTTGGGAAACTCCCTTCGAGTGATTTTTACGTCAGGCCTATGTGCCAATGTCTGGTAGGACGCACCAATCAGTGCACATGTTGGGGGTGTTTTTTGTATTTATATTAATAAAGCAAGGACAGTTTCAGAACAAACTTAAAATTTTCTGGGGTTTGATTAGGCAGCCCACCGCTACGAGGTATGTTTGCCTATATGTTGGGGCGACAAGGTGTGTGGTTTGGTTCATCTGCTTTATATAAAAAATGTTTGTGGCGTGGTTTAAGCTGATGTGACTGCGCAGTTGGAAAGGCCACTAAATAAATGAAAACAATCAAACAATCAATCAACTTTCTTTACAATCGCAAACCATGAAGACAAAATGAAGTTCATCTCCAAACAAATTTACCGACTAATTACGGTGTGTGTGTGTGTGTAGACGGACTAATTACTGTATCTAGGCAACATATCTTAAATTCTTAATAGGAAAAATAAGTATGTTTACATTTCCGTTGATGGGCAAGTGACACCTCCAGGCTCAAACATAGTTAAATTAAATCAATTTCAATTCTTTCTTCATTGCAAATAAAATATTCTAAAATAACAATCACCAATAATTACATCATATGTGGTGTAATTCAACAAGAAAAATTGCAATTTGGAAATACGGTTTGGTCCAAAACCCATTTTTTCTAATATTGGAATTGGTGGAATAAAGATTAAGGGTCGGGATCAGGGTTGTTATGGTAGAAGAATAAAATCAACTTTATTACGAGGTGTACATATAATTGTTTCTAGTTGTAGCATTATGGATTTTGAGAGTATGTCATTTACCATATATGCCCTCACATTATATAAATCTATACTATTATTAAGAGAACCCACTTTGTTAGCTAATTGGACATGAAAAGACACGAAGACCTCCATACCATATATTATTTTTCCACTGCCCTCATCTGCAGATAACTCCCCATATTTCTCTTACTTCAATAATTACCAAGACATAAATATTACAAAATGAAAATTTAAAACAAAAAATCTGTTTTACATATGCAAAGCATATGTGGCCAAGACTAGTATTAATAAACAAATTATTTCTACATGAGGATAAGATAGTCAATAGACTATATCATGTTAAAAAAAAAATGCAATGCCTCTCATGAAAAAAGGATAAAATAGATTTTTTTTTTAGTAGGAAGTGAAGTTATTTACAATAGTGCGTAGTTTTTCATGGAATGATAGAAGTGGGTAGTTTGATTATTTGTTTCTCATTTTCATTTTTTTTGTTTATTTTGTAATTTGACTATATCACCCCTATATGTTTTATGAGTTGTAAAGTTTTTTTTTTTTATATTTCAGGGTCATTTTGGTATATTTTTTATGTTTTGGCTAACAAAACCTATTCTCTTAATAATAGTATAGATAATAATTTCTATACATGGCCTATCATTTAATACAAAAGTAAATTTAAAACAATCTGATTTGGAATTTTCTTAAACTAAATTAATTGAGTATTATGATATAGTTATCACTCGATCTTCTTACCCAAAACCCTTGAAATCCTTCTCTTCGAAAATTCAAAGGGACTCCAACATGCAACGTATCAAGATTGAGAACCAACCCTCTGATTAATTTTGGTGGAGGAGAGACCTGCTCATAAAGAGCAGTATCATGTGATTTTGATTCATTCTTCTTCTCATGGTTGAAGACAGAGATAAAAAGTAGAGTAACAGATTGTTGTATCTTATGTTCAACGACGTTTTGGTAAAAATAAGGAGGTCTACTTGGCTTTTCAAGTATTCTAAAAAATAAATTAGAGGTGTACTTTGAGAATCACCCTAAAGATTAAACTAAATTATATAAATGGTAGTTATTGCTGCAGGAAACTGCTTTGGTTAAGAAACCACCTGCACGATTGTACTTAACTGTCTCCGCTTCTTTACCAAAGACTTTCTGAGACCACCACCAAATCTTTTTTGCTGAATTCTCTCAAAAGCTCGATTTGCGGAAATTTCCCTCCTCCACAGATGGCCAATGAACTCTCAATCCCTAATGATGTTGCAACATTTCACGACCAAACATCCTCGATTTTTGAAGAGAAAGATGAACTAGTCGATCAACCTACTGGAATAGTAATTGTGAACAAGGAGCGCTATGTGCTAGCTCCTCAAATGACGATCACTCCATATAAGATATTTACTACATACAATTCTTCTTCTACTATAACGAAACCTCTGCAAAGAAGAGTTGAAGAAGCCAAATTTGATTACTGGCTGAGCTCTTCAAGAGACACATAAGTGACCAAAGCATGGCAGCTCCCTAACAATTCAACCGACTGGTTTGAGAGGATGGAAGCGAGGTACGGAGACGTCTGGGATACATTGGATATCCACGATTCTCTTGCTCCAAGTTTTGGAGGTGTTCGAGGTGACAAAAATCAAATCTTAGCCGCTACATGTTTCTGGAATTCGGCCAGTAACACATTCGATTTTGCATTTGGATAAATGAGTATCACCCTCCTCGATATGCTCACTATCATCGGTCTTCCGATCCATTACCCACTCTGCATCCCAGGCGCCTTTAACTCGACTGACTTTGAAGTCTCAATTCTGCTTTCTGAGATACCTGAAGATAAACGTGATTACGATGACTGGTCAGAGTATTGGATGGAGAAAGGAGAAACCGCGCCAGGTATGGAACATATCGCCTTTCTAGATCTCTAGCTTAACAAGTTCATTATTTGCTCATCCTCCTGCAACGTGACTACCCGTTGGACTACCTTAGCCACTGCTTTACATAATGGTCGCTACATTAGCCTAGGGCATATCGCCCTTTCCTCTATGTACTGTAGTCTAGCATTGTGGGCTGAAGAGCCTTTCTGTCATGATAATGAAGGCCCAATTTGGATTTTAGGCCTGTGGTTGCAAGCCTACTTCCCCCAATTCAGGGACAAAGGCACTCAAATCTTTTGACATCAGATTATTGGGAATGGTCTTGGTGACGTGACTCCTGCTGTCAGCTCATTGTCTTCCATCTTTGAATTTCTTCAAGATTTCAAGACTACTCCTGATTAGGGAGTATCTACCGACTACTGTTATCCTCTAGGTGAAGAGCTTTCTCTGCCTGCAATGACAACCACTTCATAGCTCTTGAAATCCTCCAGGCTGCAGTCAATAGTAAGGATCTCATTTATGGTAGTCATCTGGGCGATAAGTTTCTTCGATTCGAAGTATATTCCCCAGCTTTCTTTGCTCGCCAATTACGTTTCACCTAATCGCTACCTCTGCCACTGATCAAGAGTGCTAACTTCTTCACCTAGTGGCGAAGAGGACTTTCTTTATGTACCACTGTAGATGAACTCTGTTCGACAAGTAAACTAGGGATAGCGAATTTTCAGCTGTACCCATTCTCATGCGACTATGATGGTCAGTTCTTCATGTGGTGGAGTCAAATGTATCAGGATTATTTCTCCTTGGAGATTCAAGATAAGTATGCAATAATCTTTGACCTGCTGTCGGACATGACTGCTACTGAAACAGCGACGTCCCTTACTTTTGAGGAGGTAATTATTTCCTGACCATGGCATGAGTTTCTTTTACAGTCCACCCATTCGGGCCCCCTAATCATTTCCTCGTTCTTGTTGGCAGCCCAAAATGCTTCAGGTTGGGACTAACGCAAAAAGACATCCTAGTCCCCATAGGGCTTAAATGTCTCGAGCCGAAAGTTGAACCAAGTTAGGTAAGTTCTTTCTCAATTCCGTTTATTATAAGTCCAAGGGTAATTATAAGTTGAAACAATCTATGATACTGTGATGTTTACCATACACTGATTTTACATTTATTTGAACAAAACTTACAATCTATATGAATCACAATTACAACTTTGAGAACAAAGCTACCACATCCGTTTACTTGATGAAGTTAAATAGTCCTTAGTTATGTTGGTACACAGAAATGAGCTTATACCGATGGATGTCGATTGTGGCCTCCTACTCTAAGTCCCACGCGTTACTTGTGATTTTCTTCCGTTTTATAACATTTCACACCAAGGCAGAAGGACTGAAGCTTTGTTTTCTTTGCATTTGAAAGTCTCACCCGTTCTTTGGCAACTCCGTTTATTATCTGATAACTTATTGCTTATGCTCACTAGCTTCGTATTCTTTGCATTTGAAAGTCTGACCCCATTCTTTCTCAACTTCCTTTATTATCTGATGACGTATTGCTCATGCTGCCTCTGCTGACTTGCAGGTTCATAAGGTCGGGAAAATAAGTAGAATGGCACAGAACTCTGCCCCTCTTGTTGAGACTCCAATGACTAGTGAACTTGCGGCAGCAGGTGATCTACCCACTTCACCTTCAACACAGATTGTGACACTTCCTGAGCCTCGTTCTTTAAGCTCTAGTGCTGAAGACGCTTCCTGTACCAAAGCTGGAGAAGTTAAGGAACCACTAGAACTTGATGGATGGTGCTCACACTTCAGGCTCGAGTAGAAGTTGAGGGAGAAGTCAATCTTCTTAAGGCACATTTTCCCTTCTTGTTTCTTAATACCACGCTTCCAGTGATTTCATCAGTTATAAATAGGGTTTTTGTCCATTTACCCCATTTCTAAGGATTTTTTTTCCACTTATCCCATTAAGTTTTTTTAATTCCCTCTTACCCAAAACACTCTAAGGAGGTCTTCCCTAATACGCCATTAAGTTTTTTGTTTTGTTTTGTTTTGTTTTTTTTTTTAATACCATTTTGCCTTCATCTCTTTGTTACTTAGAGAGAGAGAGAGAGAAGCTATAGGAGACTTCGCTAGAGCCAGTCACCGGAATCCAGTCGCCAGATTCCAGCCAACTTTTGCCAAATTCCAGTCGACTTCCATAGGAATCCGGTCACCGACCGATGCCCACAGGAATTTTTTGAAAACCTCTATTGCCCCTGATAGAAGGCCAATAGAGGTCTATTGCCCCTAATAGACGTCTATTGCCCCCCAATAAAGGGAAATAAACATCTATTGCCCCCCAATAAAGGGCAATAAACATCTATTGCCGGCTAATAGACCTCTATTGTCTCCCAATAGAACTTTTGGTCGCTGGAATGAGAACTAATCTTCCTTAAATTAGACAAATAAAACTTTGATTAATGAAAAAAAAATGAGAAAATTACATCAATTCAAAACGTCTATTGCCCTCTAATAGACATTTAACAGACCTCTATTGCCTCCCAATTGGCATGTATTACCCCTCAATAAAACTTTTTTCCCCCTGTTTTCATTCCTTCTTGACCTTCTGCCCCCATTTTACAAAAAAAATAAAAGAAATTGATTTTGACACAGATCCGAGAAAGCGATTCCCAACTCCTAAATTGTTGTACTGTCAAGCCCCGAATTTTGAATAACCAATTCAAATCCAAAACATTAATAATAACAATTACAAATAACGTTCTGAATTTTTTTCTCAAAAACAAACACAGCTCACACCACTCAATATTTCATAAACCAAATCCTCAAGTTATTTATTACAGCACACTCTCACCAAATCAAATTGTAAGGCTCAAAAGAGCATAACTCACCTCACAAATACAAATTCTGTAAATCAAATACTAATACTCTAAACCGCACGATCACCGCCCTGGTTCTCCTGACCTGTAGGATTATCAGCTACACCATTTGAATAGTGTACCGGGATTGCAACAACACAAAACCCGGTAAGCTTTTTGAAAGCCCGTATGAGTGAATTTAAGGATTGCACAAATTAAGTTAACAATTTCAACTCAAGCATTCTTAGCACAATTCAAACACTCAACCTCAATTTCTAACCCATGTTCAAGTAAGACTCATCCTCGACACCTCTCAAAATAACTGCGTACTCATGACCCTAAGTAGCCGAGGTGCTACTCTTCATGACATACGCAGACAGTTTCGTACTCATGACCCCAAGTAGCCCATGTGCTACTCTTCATGACATACGTTGGCAGACATACTAGAATTCTAACTGAATCGTAACCTGTCACCTTGGGCAAGGTTCAATCTTACGATAATATTTGCCTCAATCATCGACACGATAAGAACACTCAACTCCAACATTTAATTCATCTCTACGACTCAACTATCGCACTTTACTTGTTTACTCTTCATCATAATCAACTCAACGTATATGATAAATTATATATTCTAAAGAGTAATGCTCGAAATGATAAATCAATTAATCAAATCAATACTTCACCCAATGTCACACCATCCAATATATATTCCACGTAAATATATATATACGTGGTCACCCACACAAGAATGGCCACTAATACCAACTATAGTTCTCAGCAATAAAATCAAGAAATTCATTATATAGTTTAAATACATTTTACTTACCTTTGGACCGTAGTTGAACAAGTCCATATAATTTAAAACAAATATTTATTTTCTTAAAACAATTTCCACAATTTCACAATTGAATATAAATCACTGAATTTCGGTTCGTAAATGAACCGTGTGCGATTTACTCACCTAGAAATTCCCGCTGTGTCTTCAAATTCTCTCAATTCACAACCGAACTCATCCACTCAAGTAAAACCGTTAATCACCTTATCAAATACGAACTTAACTTAGCAAGGGATTCATAAAACACACTAAAACGACAGTCTAATGGTCGGATAGAAATTAAACTATGATCCAACGGTTGGATCTTCACAGATCGCCCTTAGGATCATCCTCCCAAATTATCATGAAGATCCAACAGTCGGATCTTCCTGAATCATCATGATAAACATCTCTATAATTTTATATAAAAATCTGACGGTCGGATTCTCACGAATCGCCTTGCGAATCACTATTTCAAAATTATACGAAGATCCAACGGTCTGATCTTCAGCCATGACCACACAAAGTCATCGGGACAGTCATATGATCAACATATCAAAACTACAAGTCCATCGGACGGTTCGATCTTCACAGATCACAAATCGAAAGATCGAAATCGATCGCAACGTAAAAATTCATAACTTAATCATACGTTATCCAAAAATTTCGTATAATATATCAAAATGATCGTATTGAAATATAGAATCTAAAAATGCACAGAAACTGTCTTGTGACCCCTAGAGGTGGTCAGAAAGGGCCACCGGAGTTAGTGGCAGAGCCGCCGCCGACCACCACCAATGGTGTCGGGGCCGGGCTGTTCTTCTTCATCTCATCAAGCTTAACAAAAAAACTCTAAAGGCATGCTATCAGAAAACATTAAGAAGAGGTCAAAAATTATTGAAATCAGTCACGGTGGCCGGAATTTTTCCAGAAACAGGCGAGCTCCAGTTCGACGTAAAAACCTCCACCAATGGCCTTGATCCCTTCTGGATACTTGTTCAGAAACTCAAGGCGAGTTCATCAGGCCAAGAATCACAAGGAATGGTGGTCTGTAACTCGAGATATCCAGATCGAAAGGTTGTTTTTCTATCTAAACGGGTTGAGCTCCGACGAATGTGAATTCGCTCTACCCAGGTCCGGTCCTTCTTGGTGCTTGTTCAGGAAGTTAAGGCGAGTCCAATGAGCCAAAAATCAAGAGAATTGGTGGCCTGTAGCTCGAGATATCAAGATCGACTCGAAATCGGCTCAAATGGAGCAGAGCTTCCCGCCGCCGCCACCAGCAGTGCCACAGTGCAAGGCTAGTCAAGCTAAGGGAGGTGGTCAAGCTAAGGGAGGTGGTCCGACGTCGTGAGGTGGCCTGAGGTGGAAGAGATCGGCTGGTGAAACTTGCTTTGTTTTGGCCGAGAGAGAGAGAGAGAGAGAGAGGGAGAGAACGAAGGAGATCGAAGGAGAAAAATTCGGCTGACAGAAATGGAACCCTAAATGGGGAAAATTTCCAAAAATATATATACTAATTTTGGAAGGTCTTGTAAATGCAATAACTAATTCATACGAATTCCGATCCTTGTGTTCCGCATATGCACTAACTCGTATCAACAAGTTCTACAACTTTCATGAAGAAAGTTTTCCCAAATTCCATACATATAAAAGGTCAATTTTAACGAGCCCCTAAATAACGTTCATGTCGAAAATAAAATTGATTTGAAATCGAATTTCTCGCACAACGACTTACGAAATAGTCTCAATATACATAATTCAAATATTCGAACAATTATTGAATTACAAAAATTGATCTAATGAAATTTCGGGTCTTCACAAGTACCTAGTACTACTCTGCCTCTGGTACTCTCATCTATATATAGTTTCTCTCTTTCTTTCTAGTAGCTTTACTCTCAAAAACTACCACACTTCATCATCAACCTGAGTCCCATCCCCCATCAGACCACTAGCTTTCGAAGACTGTAACAATCCAAAGAAGAATATTAACCTCAAAAACCAACAATGCAAAGCTATATTAACAAACCCAACTGAAGCGACTTCCTTCAAACCTTCCCTGCTGCCTAATCCCTTCGAAACAACATCTTCGCTGGAGATGATGGTCACAGAATTCCCCAGACTATGATGAACTACTTGACGAGGATTTCAGGTATTATCTCGTGCTAGAAAAGTTCGTCGTAAGGAAGATAACAACGGCGATTATAATCACGGAAACTTAGGCTCTTTCTAGAGGCGACCATGGTGGCGCTGGGCAACTAATCAAAAATCCTCCGGGGTTGGAAAGACTGGTGCTGGAATGATAACAGCTACGACGGCGAGGCTGCGGAGGCTCGGGATCGGCGATCAGTCAAATGACGACGAGAACGTCGGAGTGGCTGGAGCTCTGATCGAAGCTTCTTCATCGTCTTCAGGCTTGGACTGCATCTCCGGCGCTGTGATTACAGAGAGAGAGAGAGAGAGAAACCGAAGGTGGAGATCAGGGGGAGAGAGAGGACAGCGTGGCATCATGTAGTTTTTTAATTAGATGGAGGGCAAAGTTATCATTTCTCTTTAAATTGGGTTAGTGGGAATAAAAATATGTTGTTGGGGTAAATGAGATAACTTTAGCTCATTTTGAGGCTTTTGGTTAAGAACCAAAAAAAAAAAAAAATCTAGGTCTCTACTTCCGCCTCTTGGTATCATTCTAAAACAAAATCCATTTGATCTTAGTGCAAGTTAGACTAGCACCAATCACACTAGTGTCCTTAACCCAAACAAAACCAAAATCATATATCAATTATCTTTAATCCAAAACAAAACCCACTAATCGATTCGCAGATAGTGGTGGTTCATCTTCCTTTGACGATTCGTCATGCTTTTGAGGTGTATATCTGATCCCTAAAGATCGATGAAGAATGTTATAAGGCTCAATGGGTTATGAAGAAAAGCAGAAGGCGAGGTGGGTGGAGTAGTGAAGGGAAAATCAGGTGGTTATAGAATACCATTGTATGGGTGAAAAATGGCTGCGATGGTGGAAGGTATGAACCCAGAAGAGAATATGTCCATAAAGGACAATCATGAGAACCTAGAAAAAAGAAGAAAAAGTTGGACCTTTCATGGATTTGAGATATAAAGGAGAAGCAGGGTTGGCACCAAAGAGATATTAAATATTCTATTTCATGGACTTGATCGAGGAGTAAAAGATTCGGATTGAGTGGTTCATGTATCAAAGTTCGAATCTTAATTGAAGATTTCTCTTGGTCAACTTACCAACGAGGATTTTGATAGAGAAAGACAGGAAGAGGAAGAAGGGAGACTGGTCAAGAACCAAGCTTAAGCTTTGAAAATGGTTGAACAGAGGATTCTTCAAAAATCCAACACTGGAAATGTTGCGATTGTTTAGTTTATTTTTGAAGCAGTTTATTTCTGAAGAAAAAAATCACCATCGATGTGAGAGTAGATTTATGGAGAAGAACGATAGAACTTCGTTTTCTTTATTTTTTGTTTTTTTTTTTTAATATTATTTATAAAACAGGGATTAATAGAGTTAATGGATGTTAAGTTCATAAACAGATGTCAATACAGTATTGAAGGGACAAGTTTGGCACAGGTGTTTTGGGGACAGCTGATTTCGTCCCCCTTAATGCACTGGCGGACCCAGTATAATCCTAGTGTGGGCTATTTCATGTATAGAAGCCCTTATTAGTTTGTTGCAATTAAAGAGAGACAATAAGGATCCCCCCCCCCCCCCCCCCAAAACAGAAATCATCAGTCGCTATGATTAACCATCGCATAAGATTTTAAACATACTCTTTCTATGTTATAACTTAGAACTTTTTTTCCTTAAGGCTGTATATTTCTATCCATGAGAATGATTAGAAAAAACAACAGTTTATCCTGCTCTCATAGTAGAATTCTATCTTTAGATTATGTGTTTTTAAATTTTTCAGTTTTTATTCGTTTGTCACTATCTTGTAGAGTTCCATTAAAACCCTAGTGTCCTGCTCCGCCTTAGCACCAGTGATGGCCTTTGGCCTAGCCGGCGCATGTAGGGTGAGGCCGGACGGGTGATTTGTTTCAGGTAAGTCTCCAAAGCTCTAGGGTTTGGATCGATTTGTGTTCTGGCACTTTCTGGGTTGAAACGAATGGTTGCTTCGGGGAAGCGAGCTGGGGTTGGAAATGGCTTTCGCTGGATCGGAGCGGCGTTTGTTGGCACTAGATAGTCGGCCGGCCAGTTGGTACAGATCGAAGGTTGGCTGAGATCGATAGCGTGATAAGGAGATCGATCGTGATTCATTTGCAAGGGGTCCATATGCCGGCTGGTGCTGGGTGGTCTGCTATGCTTGGAGTTGTCCGGCGTTGGTTGGACGGCGATGAGGGCGAGAGGGTGGCCCAACGCCAGTGGTGGGATGGTGGTTTTGGTGGTGGGGCAACCAGCTATTGCTTTGGGTTGGCAAGGCTGGATACGTTGCTGATGTGCCCTTTTGGGCTTGGAGGCTTCTAATGGGCCCGTTCGGGGCTGGAGATGGGGGTTGGTTTTACTTCGTGGGCCTAGCCCAATTTTACTTACTTTTATTTTCAATAATTCCTTTTTTCAAATGACAGTTAGGCACTTTTTGTGCACCTAGAGGCTTGCTATTTTTAGTGAGTATTAGTCTACATAGCTATGGTTTCTTTTTACACCAAGTTAATGAATCTCCTGGAGTATCACAATTGAGTGCATTGACGAAGGGGGATTCAAGATAGTTTTCTTTGTGTACGCTGAGATTTGTAGTTGTGTAGGCTCGTAAAATTCAAATGAGCATCATTGTACTAGTGGCTGGTACCCGTATTCCCTTACCTGCTTGACCACTGATTTAGGGTACAAGCATATAGAGTTTATTTGTATGTGTCGTTCTGGATTTGGGATTAAATGAAATCTCTCTTACTTTGTCAAAAAAAAAAAATTCAGTTTTTATATCTACTATTGTAATTCAAGTTCGCCTATACAGAAGCTCACTTCTTTGTTCGAGGTCATGGGTTCGAGTCACCATGGGGGTAGGATTGAAATCATTTGATCCTCTTTTATAATAATAATAAAAAAAAAAAAGCTCACTTCTTTGTTTGCCACTACCTTTGTAATACCCCGAAAATTCTTTATTAATTTCTAATGGTTTCTGGGAATTAATTAAATGTTCGTTTGAGCTATTTTGTGGTTCGAAGGTGGAGCGAATAGCATTTCGAACAATTATTCGCTCGGAATGCTTCGTCTCAAGAGTTGACTTTTTATACGTTTGGATTCTATGAAAACTTCCTTCACAAAAGTTGTAGAGCGCGTCGATACAAGTTCGTGGACATGTGGAACGTGAAAATCGGAGTTCGTATGAAGAAGTTATGGCTATTGGAAAAAGTTTCTATTTTGGTTAAATAGGAAAAAAAATCCGAAAATATCAGAAAATGCCAACTTTCCATTTTCGGAAAGTTTTCTCTCTCTTCGGTCCCGAGCCCAGTTTCGCCCTCTCACCTTCGCCGGCGTCGTTCTTCCTCCTCCGACCACCTTTTGCTTCAATTCCAAAAGGAATCCTGCTCTCCTCAGTCCCCTCTACACATATGTGGTGGTGATTCGTCATGGGAAGCACCGTGCACGACGCTACAAGGCCGAGAAGTCGCACGGTGGAGCTGCAGATCACCCAGATAGGAGATCAAGTTTCCGGCCACCATAGCCGGTGATCCGTGGGGGCTATTGAAGCCCAGAGAACGTAGATACTCTCCATAAAACGGTTTGCAACGATTCAACTTGTGGAGCTCGAATTTGGAAGATTAGGAATCTAGGGTTCATCGGTTTTCAAAACTTGCGAGGTAAATTCCTGCCAAATGGCTTTGATTCAAACTTTGTGCTAGTTATGAATGTTTCAATTGGGGTTGAGATGAGGAGCTTTCATGTTGTGAGTTTTGACAAATTCCAACTTTGGGCTGGTGGCGGTGCCGCTACTGTGGTGGTGTTTTCTGGCTACTTCCTGCCACCCCATGGACAGTTTCTGTTCCTGATTTCGATCTACTCGTCGATACGAGCATTTGGATATATAGTTTGTAATTTTTGGAAATCGTATGAGCAAGTTATGGATTTTCAAAGTTTTAGGGTTTTCGGTTCGATCGGTTTTCGATCCGTGAGGATTCGACCATTCGATCGACTTGTAACTTTGATATATTGACTGTAGAAGTGTTCCGGAGACTTTAGGTGGTCTTGGATTGTCGTATAATTGTGTTTTGTGAATTGTGTGATTTGTGTTGTATTGAATGTGACATTGATGTGATTAGCTGATTGACGGAATTGTGTGAGCGGAGTATGGATGATTTTGTGCTTGTCTTGGTTTGTGTGAAGACGCAGCAGGATTTGGAGGTGAGTAAATCTCACGATGTTCATTTGTGAACGGAGTTACTTTATTTTTGGAAGTAATGGTTAAATTGTGAATCGTTTTTCATAAATAAATATTTGTTTTAAAATTATATGAACTTGATCGTCAACTGTTCATAGATAAGTAAAATGAAGTTTTATTATAAAAATGAATTTCTTGGTTTTAATACATATGAACTATAGTTGGTATTAGTGGTCATTCCTGTGTGAATGACTACGTGTATATATATATATATATATTTACGTGGAATATATATATTGGATGGTGTGACATTGGTGAGGTAATGATTGAGAGTTGATTGAATTGTTATTTCGAGCATTTCTCCTACGAGTTTACAATTATCATGTTGTGTTGATTATTGTATAAAAGTGTGGCTTGCTTGAGGAAAGTATTTGAGTCATGTGGGATTTGTTTTAAATGTTTTGTTCTGAGGGTCGAAGGGTCCAAAGTTCGATGGTTTAATGATAACCGAAGTAGGATTGTTCTGAGGACGGGGGCGTCCAAAGTTCGACGGTTTAATAGTAACCGAAGTGCAAGACATCGTAAGGTTGAACCTCGACGGAGGTGACAGGTTACAATTCAGTTGGTGCAAGATATCGTAAGGTTGAACCTCGATGGAGGTGATAGATTACGATTCAGTTAGAGCTTTAGTCTGTTGCATGCGTACCGTCACGGTGGTAAATGGGTTATTGCATCATGAGTATGTAGTCTATCGTATGCGTGCGGTCATGGTGGTAACTATGTTACTGCATCATGAGTACGTGGTTTCGAAGAATGTTTCTGGTGTTCTTTCTTTAATTTATACATGAGATTTGGAGTATTATGAATTATATTGTTTGATTTAATTGTTTGTTTTCGTAATCTCCTGAAGTAAATTATATGCAGGGATTACTGTTTTCTGAATTAATTGGTTTTAATGTAATCTCCTGAACTAAGTTATATGCATGGATTACTGTTTTCTGAATTGATTGGTTTTAATGTAATCTCCTGAACTAAGTTATATGCATGGATTACTGCTTTTTGAATTGTTTGTTTTAATATAATCTCCTGAACTAAATTATATGCAGGGATTACTGCTTTTTGAATTGTTTGTTTAATGTATATTCTTGAACTAAACTCTATGCAGGGATTTATATGATTTCTATTGTTGTTTTTAATGTGATCTCCTGAACTATGTTTCTATGCAGGGATTACTGATTTTGCTTAATTCAATTGTAAGTGCAGTTGTGGTTTGAGACTTGTAGTGAGTTGGGAATGAGTTGTGAGGTCATT
Source organism: Rosa lucieae (assembly GCA_024704745.1). Taxonomy (NCBI): domain Eukaryota; kingdom Viridiplantae; phylum Streptophyta; class Magnoliopsida; order Rosales; family Rosaceae; genus Rosa; species Rosa lucieae. The sequence continues at coordinate 14,255,798 of CM045492.1, read as the reverse complement.
GTTTTGATAAATGCTTTATGTTGAGGGGAAGTGAGTGTGATTTGTCGTTGAGATGATATGATATGATATGAACTTGATGTTTGGTTGTGTTTTGTGAAATTAAATAATGTTGCTTTAATTCATCTCATGAGTTGAGAAATTATAAGCATGCGTGACGTGAGTCACTTTATTTGAGTTTACTCATACGGGCTTAAAAAGCTTACAGGGTTTGTTTTGTTCAATCCCGGTGCACTATTCTATGGTGTAGGGGTTTTTGTGCAGGTTAGAATATCGATTAATCGTCGTCGAAGCTGAGGTGTACGTTGGGTAGCATGGAGGTCGAATGGTACTCTTAGTTTTAAGTCTTCCGCTGTGTAGTGAGTTGGGGTGGGTGTGTTTACTTATTGAATTGTCATTCAGTTTAATTTGTAAACTATCTGTAATGTAATATGTGACTCTAAAAAATGATTCGGTATTGACATTGTGAGCTCAGTTTGTTTAGTTGCTTAATTTAAATGAAAAATTTGCTATGTGTTTTTCTTGTGTTTGTTAAGTTATCGCGTTTCAGATTTGAATTTACTTATTCAAAATTCGGGGCGTAACAACCTTAATGAACTATTGGATATGAACTTTTTTTCTTTTTTCTTTTAGTGAGGCCATGAGCTAGAAATATACACAAAAGAAATTAGCTCAAAGAGCTGGGAATGTTCCTAGTATAAGAACTCCCTGTTCTAAACTTCTAATAAATAGGGAAAAAAAAAAGGGAAAAAAAAAATAGGAATTTAGGAAAAAAGAAAATCTGAAAAAGCATAGAGATGGTTTTGGCGCCAAAAAGACCGAGAAATCCGTACTTTCCTTTTGGAACTCTTAACATTATCCCACCGTGATAATTAGGGATCTACCAAATCCAACTACACACAGAGAGAGAGAGACACACACACACACATTTCCCAAACCCAGATTCTAACGCCCCCGACCCATTTCCTCTCTCCCCCAATTCTCTAGGGTTTTGCTCCGAAACGACGTCGCCTCCTTCACAATGTCGGCGGTGCCGCCGCCCGTTTCTCCCTCCCGCACCACCTGCGCTTCTCTCCTCCATGAACTACAGGTACACTCCTCCGCCGCCCCTCTCTGCTTTCCACGCCCTAATTTTGAATCTCATCTTTGATTTTGGGGATTTCGCAGATCATTTGGGACGAAATTGGGGAGAGTGACAGTGAGAGGGACACCATGCTTCTCCAACTCGAGCAAGAATGCCTCGACATCTATCGGAAGAAGGTGGAAATGACGAGAAAGTACAGGGCTGATTTGCACAAGTCCTTAGCCGACGGCCAAGCTCAAATCGCCGCCATCGCCTCCGCTCTCGGAGAACCTAATTCGTTTCCAAGGGCAAGAGGGACCCTCAGGGACCAGATATCGTCCGTGAAGCCTGTTTTGGGCGAACTGAGCTTGAAGAAGCAGGAAAGGGTGAGGGACTTTTCGGTAATTCAAACGCAGATTGCGAGGATTTCGTCTGAAATAGCCGGGAACGGCCTGGCTAAGAATGCCGGTGACGATGCCGGAGTGGATGAGCGTGATTTGACTGTGAAGCGGTTGGGAGAGCTTAAGTCCCACCTTGACGAACTTCACAAAGAAAAGGTACTGAGTCTGTTCTGCTTAGCTAGTCAGAAATTTCGGTTCTTGTGTTTGTGATTGGGTTTTCACTTGATGTATTTTTGGTGCAGGCTTTACGTTTACAGAAGGTCAATAGTCATGTCAATACCATCCATGACCTCTCAGTTGTAATGTCCATTGATTTCTTTAGGACACTCGAAGAAGTCCACCCAAGCTTGAGTGATCAGTCCGCCGCTCATTCCAAGAGCATCAGCAATGACACTCTTGCTAGATTGACCGCGCTGACCAACTCACTGAAGCAAGAGAAACAGCAGAGACTGCAAAAGGTGACTCAATGTTGTACCTCTCTCTCTCTCATTAGCCCCTATCGCGTGACTTTGCTGAATTAACCATTCTGGTATTGTGGAAACCAGCACTCGAGTGTATTCTTTCTACTGCAGTTATATCAATGTCCTGATTTTGCTGTCATCAGTATCTTCCTGTAAACTTTTTAATTATTATCTTTTATTTGTTTTTTTTTCCCTCCAAAACCCAAGGTTTAGTATGCTGGATTTGAAACATTACAAATATGTGTTAAATGGTGTTACTGCACCTATTTTTGTTGCCCTACATCATTGTACATTGTGTCTGAAGCTGTTTAGGATATATAGACCTGAAGCTTTACTAATCACATTCCTTGTCAGCATTTGGTTTCTATCTTGTTGAAGTTGCAAGGGACCCCACAGATGCGATGAAATTCCATAGAGAATTGAAAGACTGTTGAAATCTACTACTCATAGTTTACCAAGAGATGTGAGCTTGGCCAATAAAGTAGTATTTCACATGACTAATTTTCTTCCTCTTTTCTTGGGATATAAAAGAGAAAAAAAAAGAAAATTTAGGCCAATTTCATAGTCATTTGAACTGTTTATCCTGAAATTAGTGACTAGGAACCTCATTTCACAAGTTATTAGTTAAATTAGTAGAACCTGGAATTTAAGCCTTCCATTATAAATGATGAAATTTTATATAATTGAGAATTTCATTTTAAAAGTTCTGATCTTGATACTTGTGGCTTGAATACTGTTGCAGAGCTGTCTGTTTCTATGGACAGTTTTCATTAGCTTTTTATACTTTCCATCTGTCAGTATTCCTCTTACTCGTATATCTTGTACTGTAGCTACAAGAGCTTGGAAGCAAGCTGATAGAAGTATGGAATCTCATGGAGACACCAACTGAGGAACGGAACAAATTTGACCATGTTACACGCTTAATTTCTTCCTCTGTTGATGAGCTGTCAAGGCATGGATGCCTTTCTCTAGATGTCATTGAGCAGGTGCAAATTACTATCTTTAATGTCCCATGTAATTTCTCATGCACACTAAAGAGCACTGTAATTTTAATTACTTGGTAATTTTAATGATTATTTTCAGACTGGGCTGAAGTCGAGCGGTTGAATGTTTTGAAAGCCAGCAAGATGAAGGAGTTGGTCTTTAAGAGGCAAAATGAGCTCGAAGAAATTTATAGAGGAGTCCACATGGATGTAGATAGTGATGGAGCTAGACAGATTCTCAGCAGCCTCATAGATTCTGGTTCTAAAACTAATCTATTTTCAGGCATCTTATATATTTAACAATGATTTTCTAATTTATTTGTTGAACCTGCCCTTGAGACTATGTTGTGGATATATCTTAACAGGTAATGTTAATTTGTCTGATCTGCTTTCAAGCATGGATGATCAGATTGTAAAGGCAAAAGAGCAAGCTTTAAGCAGAAAGGATATTTTGGATAAGGTAGAGAAATGCAAATTTGCATTTGAGGAGGATAAGTGGCTTGATGAGTATGAAAAGGTAAAAATATTTGAGGAAGTGTTACAATTTAATATTTTAGTTTGTACATCTATTTGTTTCCTCTGACTTATGAAGCATTAGCTGTTATCTTACTCTGGAAACCTTTATATTTGAAGCTTTTAGTTTCTCTCCTTTTAATTATTTCAAATATCCGCTTTCTTTTCCTTCCAGGATGAAAATCGATATAGTGCAGGAAGAGGAGCACACAAAAATTTGAAGCGTGCTGAGAAAGCCCGGATTTTGGTTGCAAAAATACCATGTAAGCTTGTAATCATCCATATGACTAATTCTTATCTAGTTATATAACAGTAATGCCTTTTCTGTTTTCCAGATGTTCCTTGTCCCTTTATTTTGTGAGTTATAACTGTGTTGATAATTTCTTTTGGTCATAAAAATAGTTTGGTTTTATATAATGCTAGTCATTGATTGGTACTAGAGTATGCCATTTTAGATGTATATTATCAGATAACTCCATATGTCGCCTGATTGGGGAACTTGTATATTTCTCTTATATTGATATATTGGTATTTCTTACTGCAGACTTAGGGTTTTACCGTTTCATTGATGTATAACAGAACTTGTATTACTCTTTATGTCCATAGTCTAGGTATGTTGTGTATTCACAAGAATTTGTTTGTTCTGATGACTTTGGAATAACTGATAAGTATATACATAGAACTATTGATCAGCATACTTATATACATGTGTGACCTGGGGCAGAGAAGCAAATTCCTGAAAAACTGATAACTGGAATAACTGATAATTATCTACATGCTTTCTGGTTGTCAGTTCTGACTGGAAATATATGTTAGGATGAAAGTATGAAGCCATTATTGACTCCATTCGTAATATATTGTAAATGGGAAAGGGATATGCTTACAGTGCATGTTGGAGAATTGTCTCCTAGGTTGACTTTATACTTCTTGAAAATTCAAGTTCTACGTAAGTTAACCTTTTTGTCCAATGAAACTATCACTGTATGCACTGAGTAGGAAGCAATGTCCTATCCCTACCTTTTCTAGAAAAGTACTCTTCGATTATTTTTAATTGTAAAGTACCAACCACAGGAACCACACATTATTTATGACTGTTTTCCATCCATTGAAGAAGTGTGTCATGCTTCTAGGACCTATTGAATTCTAAGGCTGAAGCATAGAGGGCTATGAGCTTATAGAGTAAAAAATGTTTTTCCAAACATCATTTGGTTAAGACATGAGATGATACCATGAAATGTAATATAAAAAATTACATGTATGGGTTAAAACACTGGTAGTACTTGAAAATTGCTTGGAGAAGCAAATGAAGAGATGGCAGTCGGTGTATGGAGGCTGCATTCCATTTACTTAGATCTTTAGTTTAGAAGCTGTGTTAAAATGACAGGAAATACCCAGCCATGGGTATCTAAGGGAAACAGACCCCTTAACCTCTGGATCCTTCGCACTTTAAACCCTAATTTTCGGAACTTGATGATTCCCTTTTGCATCTGGTCTCCTTTTCTGAGATGGACTAGGCTGAGTGATTTCATTTATGCCGTCAGAACTCATAACCAATTAGTAGATGCATTATTGAGTGTGCAATGAGTTTTGGGTTATTGTTGTATTCTTGGTACAAAGAGATGCTAGGAATACTTGCCTGTAATAGATTTTCCTAAGTTTTCAGTGAATTGATGTGGCTGGAAATTAAAGGAATGTTAATGTTTACACTGAAAAATGTTAAGAGTTCTCTATGGCTTATTTACTTAGTTTGTTGGGAGGGGACGTAAGCTTAAAGTACAACTTTTCCATAAACATTTAATACAATTACACAGACGCACGCACACACCAGTGCAGTTTCTGAAATTCTTGGGATGGCCATGCTCCTCAGGCCTAACATCCCACTTTTGCAAGCTGCAATAGATTCCACAGCTTGCAAAAGTTAAATACTTAAATGTAATGTGGAGTATGATGAATGAACATAATTGATTAGAAGTGAGAGGATTTTTGGTGGAGCATAGAAAAGTTTTAAGAGGCACTTCTATCTGGAAAATCCGAATAGCTCATTATACCTTCTCCTGTGTGTGATAGTGTGTTGCCTTCTTCAAAGTGTATGATCTAATTTCATGTAACTGAAAGTGTGTTGAACAGAAAGTCAAATGGACCCATCATTGCCCAGTTCCTGCATTGTGTTTTTATTATATGTATATATTGATTAGTAAATATTGAAATTTTCTCAACTACAAAAACTCTTCTGTCTAGCTATCATTGAAAGTCTGACTGCCAGAGTTAAAGCATGGGAGAGCGAGAAAGGAGTCCCTTTCTTATACGACAAGGTGATCCTATATGGTTTACTAGATGCTTTTATTGTTATCTCTTTTTTTGTTTAATTTTCTTGTTCTCAGTCCTCTGATGAATACAAAGTTTTGTGAATTCCAGGTTCCCCTTTTACATATTGTGGAGGAGTACGCTGCACAACGGCAGGAGAGAGAGGAGGAAAAACGTAAATCTCGGGTAAGACTTGCTACTTTTTCTCTCCCTTTTGCTGATATGCGGATGAAACAATTAGATCAAGTCTTTTCATTGCCTTGTTTTTGTTGCTTAGCGCAACCATTGCATGTGGGAAGTTTATATAATCTCATTTATCTGTAACAACTTGGTGATTTTAGGCCCTCCATTCGAGAATGATCTTCTATAATCTTGATATTTAATTCCTCTGATGATCTTGATGATCTTTATTCGTTGTTATTTTTGCTGCTCTCTCTGATAATGCAACGTAATTTGACCTCCAAAGATAAATTTAGCAGAAAATTAATTGGCCTCTGGTTGAATCTTTACAGGAGCAAAAACGTCTGCAAGAACTACATGCGACGGAACAGGAGGCACTATTTGGTTCAAGGCCTTCTACAAAGAAGCCATTGGGACAAAGCACCAATGCCAATACCATGATTGGGACCCCAATTAGTCGTCGTGCAAGTACCCCTTCGGGCCGTCATGGAGTGTCAGCTGCAAAAGAACGCAGAGAAAGTGGGAAGGGCCAACATAACACCTGTTAACTATGTTGCTCTTCCAAAGGATGATTCTGTTGCTCGGAGAAATTGAGGCTTCTCTCTGCCTTGAAAATAGCTTGTAGTGGTTATCTTTCCGTTATGTCACCGCTGGGAAGCAAATAGAACCGTCTGGAGCGCGTTCTTTGCTAGTTGGTGCGTATTTGAATACAATTATTTAGTAGAGATTCATGATATTATTTCAGGATGTACTCTAGGTGCCTATTGTAATCAGGGGTTTAGGTTTAATGTCCCCCCCTTGTATTCGACGGTTTCATTAATCAAGGCTTGAGGGCAGCCGCACCAGCCCTTCATTCAAAAAAAAAAAAAAAAAAATCTGCATAATTAAAACCTCTGTATTTAAAATCCTATTGTTTGGATTTAAAGTGAAGATTTAGATTTGGAATTAAACATGGCGTCCTAGTCGGCCTCATCTCACTCTCCTCCCTTCCCCCATAATCAACAGGACTTCCATACCCAAGCCTCCTTGGTGGTTCATCACCATAACCCGAACTCTCAACTCGGGTCCCTTTCCTGTAGCCAGGCCTCCTACTCCATAGCTTCCTCGGCAGCTCATGGCCGTATCCGACAGTCTCATCCTCTCAGTAACTTGCCTTCCGGCCATAGCCTGACCCGACTAGCGCTTCGTACTCGAGTTTCCCAACCATATCCAGATCTATACTCCTATTTCAGTGCCTCGTACTCAGATTTTCGCCCATACTACGATTCGGGCTCCTTAGATCCATACTCTCCTCCTCCTTTCTCACCCCCACTATCTGGTCGGGGCTTGCGTCATCGGTAGCTGTTATACTCGTTATCGAGAGCCTCATCAAGGTGGATGGTTCGTTGTACGACGAGAGATTGGGGCGTTCGTAGTAGTGAGAGGAGAGGAGAGAGAAAAGTCCGAATGTTTTCTTAAGAGAGAGAGAGAGAGGTGATTTCAAATAACTACCTCTTCATAGTTATTTCAAATTCTTAAGAAAATTACCATGTGAATTTGAAAGAGCTGATTTTGAATAAAACAACTTGCAGTTTATCAGGTAATATTAATTTTGATGCGTGAAGGTGAAGGTGAAGGTGAAGGTGAAAGACTTGGATACGTGTGGGAATGTCAGCGACATTGTGGGTGTGTGGGTGGAGTCAAAGAGGTCTCTGCCGTAACGACTAACGACAGACTTGGACTTCAATGATATTCATGGACGCCAAGAATCAAAGGTAGATTTTGACTTGCTCTAGCTGCATGGGAGCGTGTTTCGATTCGTTTGTTAATGATGTTTGCTCGATAATTTCCAGAAACATGTTGTACAATGTTTTAAAACACTGATACATAATTTGAGATATTCTGGAGACAGCCTCATTAAAACATGGCTAACATGAAGCGTAAAATACACATCGAATAATAATGATATTTTTTTTTATATCTTTTTTTAGTTTGAATAATATAGTTGACAAATTGATTATTTATTGTCACTAAAGTGCATACAAATTAAATTAGAGTCAATCCAACTGCATAAACAAGGGATTGACATCATGGTTTTTTTTTAGAATGAAAAAACTTTTATTTCAAGATACTAAGATTACATAAAAAGGGATTGACCGGTGGTGGACATAAGTTCCCCACTCTCCTCCCTAAGATCAACTGCAGTTACGGGTCCGTCAACAACCATGACATCTATGAGCCAAATAGGCCCAACCCCTAACCAAACTAATCGCCCATTTCCTCGGGCTACATACCAATACCAATCCCAAGAGTCACGATAAAATCTCGCCGCTAATACTAAGAACAACCATGTCATCCTCCTCCATACCGTGTCCCAAAGTATCCAGACCACGTACAAGGATAAATCGCCGCCATATCGACCACCAGAAACCACCGATAATATCACATGTAGTCCTCGGAAGTAACGGCATAACAATAGCTCATCAGATAAACCAACCCAGAAGTCTCCATACCTCCTCATAGTCAATCTCAAGAAGAAAATGACTCCCTTCAACACCATGACCCAAAACCGCCAGACCACGTGTAGGAGCTCTTCCCTAATACCTCGACCATAAGATGATACCGAGAATAATTCCAATAGTCTCTGAGAGTGACACCATAATAACGCAACCATACCACTAATAATCCCAAACCCTAGCTCGAGAGAGTAGGGACTCAAAAGACCTAGCCAAAAAACTAAAGATGAAAACCTAAAAAAATAAAAAAAACAAGTAAAAAATAGCATGAGTTGATGCTGGCGTCAGCCTTCACCTTCCACAACCAAATATCCGACTCCGGCCAAGAAGAACAACACACAATGAGGTTGGTGCCCATAATCACACAACTACAGAGCCTTGCCCAAAGGCAAGGCCGCCGCCGTAGTATGAAGAAATTTTGCACATCCCCACCCATAGCAGACCTCCACACTTCGCCTGAAGATACCAGAGCAAGCCAACAATTGTAGACCACGGCGTTGTGCATCGCCAACCATCGTGTCCACCGCTGCCAATTCCAGTATCGCCATCGCACATTAATCTAGCCCCTGAAGATTGGCCCCAATAATCCAAACCCAGATCCACTCAAAATCATATAGATTGACTTGATCTGACTCAGATACTGAAGAAACCTCAACCATGGTCTAGCGATCTGCCATAGAACATCAACCCACTAGCACGATCTCCTTGAAGCCGCCATCGATTTCGCCTGTGAAGACAAGAGACAGAGGCGCCGCATCTTCCACCGAGAGCTCCGAACCAATATCACCATAGCCCGTCCGGCTACACCCATCTCAAGCCGACTAGGCAAGGAGCCGTCGTCGTTGTGATGGTGCCGCCGGACAAGTGCGACGAGAGACTCCATTTCACCCAACCTCTAAGATGCTCCGATTTGTGCGGTTAAGTTCAGATTATTACTTTACGTACATGATTGTAAGCGCAAAGTTTTAGGAAGCGGATTGACATCATGGTTTGGGTAGAGGAGATAGGAGAATGAGAAAGTTGTTGTCTTTTGTTTAAAATGGATTGACCAAACGACGTTATTTTGGCCCTTAAAGAAAATAAATTTTAAATGTAGCATAAGACGTAAATGTGTGAAAAACATAGCTCAAGGCGTGAAAGGCTTACACATTTTAAGCCTTGAGGCTTTTTTTTTAATCCAACAAAGTCAACCCTTTATTGAATAGAAGCATGCTTACATGGTATTAAAATCTGCTATAATAGAAGCTAGAAGAAAATTAGGAGCAGAAAAATAAAATTGAACATCTCTAAGAGAAGAAGCACAAGTAGCTAACTGATGCGCTAGCATATTCCCTTTTCAACCTACATAATTCTCCTTCAAGCCAGGCTGAACACCCAACAGAACCCCAACATCCTCATAATTAATCCTTCCCAATGCAAAAGTGTTGATGGAACTATGAGTATTTTACAAATTCCAGTCCACCTGTCCGGGTATGATGATGGAACGCTCCATCCACATTTATTTTCAAAAAACCTGCATGAGGTGCAGCCCAACGCACAACCCTTGAACTAGCAACTCTTCTTTGGACCTGCTTCACATTATGGAATCTAAACCCCTGTAGCCTTGAAGACAGACCCAACTTCACATCACGAGCCTCACTTCTTTTTTTATTCCAGACCCGCTCATTCCTTTCCTTCCATATTCCCTAAAGCAAGAATAAAAGCTCTCCAAACTGAGTCAAAGACAAATCTTGGGCACACCGATTTAACCAAGAGCAATGGCGGAACCACTGTTCGGTCAGCAGGGGTTCGGACCCCCCACCCCAAAGACTTACGCTGGATATCTAATTAATGAATGATTTCTATGAAATCATATATAACTTGCACAATCTTAGCCAATTGGACCCCCCCCCCCCCCCTCCTCCAATCTTCTTCTGTAGTCAAATTATATATTAAATACATAAATTTATGGGACAGTTTTTAAGGGACTGTGAGAGACAACTGAATCTGACGGCTGAAAATAACTGCACAGTTTTAAGTTATTATAATTTATGCTTTTATATTTAATACATGTGGTTGAGATACATTTGTCACTCACAGTCCCTTAAAACTGTCCTTTAGGTGAGCAAATATGTGAATAGTAATACAAGAGATAGAAATGTTAATTAAATCTCATAATTATTTACTTACTAAAAAATACTTTTCATTAAGTATTTACTAAAATTTAAAAGAATTCGATTAGGGGGAGATTAAATCTATATAGAAAACAAATCAAAAATGTATAAAGAATGGACATCGCATGAACCTTAAGTGTTAAGAGGACATTAATTTTTTGTATATATCTACATTATTGTAAAAGTAAATTGAGAATTGGAATTGGTCTACTTATTTCATTTCATAACCCCTTTATATAGGGGGATAATTACAACGGAAAGATCAATTACAATGATGACATTAAATACTGATTGGTCCGTAATCCTTGCTGATTGATGGTAATTGCTACTTGATTCCCTCTCCGTCAATCACTTTGACAAAGGCACATAATGTATTTTGCCTTTAACACTCCCCCTTGTGCCAAGTCAATGACGAAATGGTGCATGAATTGTTGCCTCACTAAAAACCTTGCTAATTAACAATAAAAACCATGTGGGACAAAAAATACACCTTGGTCAAAGGAAAAGAGCACAACGCACCTTTTACATTTGAGTATGACATGTGTGTGTTAGACTCCCCCTGACATCTACGCCTCCCCATGATACTTACATTAATCAGGGGAGCTTGGAAAGTCTTCGCATTCCTATGTTTTTCACATGTTTCTCAAATATGGCCTTAGGCAATGATTTGGTGAACAAATCTGCTACATTCTCCTCAGACCTTACTTGATTCACTTGAATCTTGAGGAGGGCCTGTTGTTGTTGATTGTAGAAAAACTTTGGCGATATGTGTTTTGTATTATCACCCTTGATATCTCCTAGCTTCATATGTTCGATGCAAGCTGCATTATCTTCATAAATGCAAGTAGGCTCTTCAATGGTAGAACTCAAACCACTAGTCTCTCAAATATGTGTGATGATAGCTCTTAACCATACACACTCACGAACCGCCTCATGTAGAGCAATGATCTCTGAGTGGTTTGAGGAGGTAGCCACAAGGGTTTGCTTGGTTGATCTCCAAGATATTGCCGTATTCCCAATGGTAAATACATAACCAGTTTGGGAACGACCTTTATGTGGGTCAGAGAGGTACCCAGCATCAGCAAAACCAACCAAAACGTCATTTGGCGTTTCGGTGTAGTGAGTGGCGCTTTCGCCATCAACAATTCCTTTAGGGATTGCAGTTCCATCTGCGGTCCCTCTTGTCTATCTGTAGGAAAAGAACAGTCCCAAGTCAATGGTTCCTTTTAGGTATCAGAAAATGTTCTTGATACCATTCCAATGACGCTGCATTGACACTGAGCTAAATCTAGCTAACAAGTTCACTGAGAATGCAATGTCTGGTCGAGTACATTGGGCTAAGTACAATAATGCGTGTATTACACTTAGATAGGGAATTTCAGCTCCCAACACCTCTTCGCCATATTCCTTTGGACGAAATAGATCTTTCCTTGCATCCAAACTTCGACCGATCATGGGAGTGCTAGCAGGATGCGCTTTGTCCATGTTAAATTGCCTGAGCATCTTTTGGACATATGCAGACTGGTGGATAAGTATTCCACAAACTCGACGTTCTAGTTCAAGGCCTAGACAGAATCGAGTTTTCCCAAGATCCTTCATCTCAAATTCGAATTTCAAGTAGCTAACGGTTTCTCTTATTTCATCAAGAGTACCTATTATGTTCATATCATCGACATATATAGATACAGTTGCAAATCCGGAACTTGTTTTCTTTATGAATACGCAGGGGCACAGTTCATCGTTCTTATATCCCTTTCCAATCAAGTAGTCACTTAGACGGGTATACCACATCCGCTCGGATTGTTTCAATCCGTAAAGTGAGCATTTAACCTAATTGCAAACGCACTCCGTGGTTTAGAGTAACTTGATTTGGGTAATGTTAGGCCATTAGACACTTTCATATATATCTCTGAATCAAGATCCCCATAGATATATGCAGTAAATATATCCATGAGCTGGATTTCCAGTCCTTCAGAAATGACCAAGCTAACTAAGTAGCGGAATATTATAATGTTCATTACGAGACAGTATGTCTCCTCGTAGTCAATTCTAGGGCGTTATGAGAAACCTTGCGCCAGAAGGCGAGCCTTGTACCTCAGGACTTCATTATTCTCATTACGATTTCTGAGAAAGACCCATTTATGTCCTACAGGCTTTACACTTGGTAGGGTTAGCACTACCGGACCTAGGCCTCATCATATGCCCTTGGACCCTAAGCCCGCTCGGCCCGTAGGGCCGAAGTCCAACCAGGCCTTTTCATTAGGGCGGGCCGGCCGACCCTTTTTAAAATAGGGTAGGGTATGGGTCATACAAATGAAACGCGGCCCTACCCTATGGCCCGGCCCTAAAAATTAATATTATATTTTTGAATTTGATTTTACAATATTACATGTGTATAAAAACTATAGAAGTTTTAATGAGTATTTGAATCTGCCATATTATAAATGGGTCTCTGTCTCTTAAATCATTTTGGCTGTAAGGCTGTTTAAGACCCAACCCAAATGCGAAGTCCAACTTGCCAAACCTATCTGGCTATCCCGTTATCTGTCATCGACCTAATTGAGACATTGAGTCTCTCTCAAAGACTCCGCCTCTCTCTCTCTCTCTCTCTCTCTCTCTCACAGTCTCAGACCTGTACTTCTCCCCGCCAGCCACCACATCCGGCCGTTCTTCTCCGCCTCTCTCTCTCATAGTAGACCCATCTTCTCCGCCGCATATCGAGACTTGTTCCGGTAAGCTTAGTGGATGAAACCCATTTCGATCTGTGAGGCTTGATGGACGGATCTGCGAGGCTTGGTGGACTTCTCCGTCTCGATCTTCAAGGCGTGGTGGACGGCTCCGTCTTCTATCAACAAGGGCTTGGTCGGCGAGGTCTTGATCTGCGTGGGAGAGTGGACGGCTGAGTCCTCCGTCAACATAGCGAACACTTAGACTTAGCCTCCAGTCCAAACCTCAGCCGCCTACCTCCAAAACAACCCCAAACTCAATTTCGATTCAGGAACTTGAGCAATACTTGCGATCTGCTCAGATCAAAAGAGGCTGGAGTGAACGAGGCCACGAGGGTGTGAATTAGAATGCAAAACGATGCCGATGAGTAGTTGAATGACTTATGCATGCCCAGAAAATTGAAGACACGCAAGGCTAACCTGGGATTCCTTGCCTTCTGGATCAGAACCTTCTGGGCCTGGTGGGTTTCTTTTCAAATGATTTCTTAATGGTTTTTCGTGATGTTGTTGGGGAAGTGTTTAACACATCTTTATAGGCATAATATCCTCACTTCTTCTCTTGCCATAAGAAATCTTTAGATTTTTGGCTATATTTTAGAACTCGTAATGGATATAGTCTTCTCCCAGCCAATGTATAATTAAACTTTGTACTATATAGGCCTTGAATTGCAGTTTATTACCACAAGTAACTAACTACCATCCATCTTTATTTAGAGTCAAGCTCTGATAACATGTCAACTGAGCCTTCATCTTGGTAGACTAATCTTATATGGTTATCCAGCTTATATAGTTTCGCTGAAGACTATACATATAACTATGACATGATATACCGGAGTTAAATTGTAGGTATGCGGTTGTTGTATATCATGACAAGCAATTTTGGCCGCCTACTACTATCAGTAATGAGTTTTATTCATGGATTTTGGTAGACTTTGACACTGCTACAAGGATTGGTTGGAAATGAAGTGGGAGTCGTCGTTTTAATCATTATCTTGGGTTTTTGATACCATGGTACATCGTAGTAAGGTTATCTTGTTGTTGATTGATGTTGTTGGTGAGTGTTCCAAATTATTGGTTACCATATAATTTGTTACTTCAATTGATCAAAGATTTAAGAATATATGTCCAGTTGAATTGGAGTGAAATTGTAATGTTGCTGAACTTTAATATATGTATGTACTGCAGGTTCTTTGTTTGGTTGCCATGAAAAAGCCTATTTCTCTTGTTGATGTTAGCAAGAGATGAAGGAAATTTAGCATACGAAGGAAAGTTTACAAGAGTTAAATCAAACACTGCTTTAGTTTTTGTATCAAATCTGCTGGTAATTTTAATGAGTTGATGAAAAGAGTTTTTGTAGCCTCAAGGTGCAATTTCAATGAGAATGTGTAATAACTGAGGTGTAGTGGGATATGTAGTTATTCTGTTATTCACTTATTTGTAATTAACTCAGGTTCTCAAGTATGATGATATCAGTGTTCAATTTTTTTTTTAGTTTCAGGCTCTGAGCATACTTAGTTGCCTCTGTTTTATGTGGGTTAAACAAAAGCCCGGCCCGACCCTATTCAAAAAGGCTGGCCCGGCCCGACCCTTTCGACCCTTGCGGGATGGGCTTTAAGGGCGGGTAAGGGCTTACATATTGAAGCCTTGGCCCGGCCCTATTTTTTGTTGACTTGGTCAAAGCTCGGCCCTACTCTACCCTTTAGGGTACGACTGGCCCTAGCCTAGCCCATGATGAGGCCTAACCGGACCCAGTACCTGTCTCTTTGTCAGAGAATCTAATTCTGCCTGGATTGCTTCTTTCCATTTAGGCCAATCTGCCATTTGTTGACATTCTGCAACAGAGCGTGGTTCGATATCATCGTGCTCTATGTTTTCTTGAGCAATAGTGTATGCAAATACATCATCAATATGTATGGAAGATCTTTCTATCAACTCATACGCACTCTCATAAGTCATTGAGATTTCTTTGTTCTCTGGAATCATTTCAAACATCGGAGCGTCCTCTAGTATTGATTCATGGATGTAACTATAATCAGAGACAATCTCATGAGAGGGATTCTCTACATTGATCAATAATGGATCAGTTTGTGCCTTACTCGCCCTCTTCTTCCTTGGGTGAGTGTCAATTGAACCAAGTGGCCTCCCCCTCTTCCTTTGGGGATCCACTGCCTTAACCACACCTCCACTAAGTGTGGTTGCAGTGCCTCTATCTGCGGCACCTTGCCCCTTGTTGGGGACTTCTAACCTTGCAGGCACATTTGCAGTTGGTATATGTGATCTCGTCACTTTTGCGATATTAGTAAACGCATCAGGCATCGAATCTGCTACGTTCTAAAGATCTATTATTCTTTTCACTTCACTTTCACATTGTGAAGTGCGGGGATCAAAATGAGACAGAGTGGGGACAAACCACGACAATTACTTTCGTTCTCTTGGAAAATCCTTTTTCCTATCTCCCCCTAACGATGGGAAGATTATCTCATCAAAGTGACAATCTGCAAATCTAGCGTAAAGAGATCGCCTGTCAAGGGTTCCAAGTAGCGGATAATTGTTGGGGATTCGTATCCAACATAAATACTCAATTGTCTCTGAGGACCCATTTTGATGCTCTGTGGGAGCACAATAGGCACATATACTGCCCAACCAAATATGTGTAAGTGTGAAATGTCAGGCTCATATCCAGTTACCAACTGGTACGCGGAAAATGGTTGGCTAGCAGTGGGTCTGAAACGAATAAGTAAAGCTGCGTGCAATATTGCATAACCCCATGCAGATATAGGCAGGTTGGTGCGCATAACCAATGCCCTAGCCACCATCTATAGCCTTTTGATGGTGGCTTCTGCGAGACTATTTTGTGTATGCACATGGGGTACATGATGCTCTACATCAATCCCAATAGACATGCAATAATCATCAAATGCTTTTGATGTAAACTCTCCAGCGTTATCAAGCCTTATAGACTTGATAGGGTGGTGAGCCCTTAATCGTATAATCTGTGCTAGGAGTTTTGCAAATGCAATATTTCTTGTGGACAATAAAGCGACATGTGACCAGCGTGTCGAAACATCCGCCAGAACCATAAAGTACTTGAATGGTCCACATTCTAGATGGATAGGTCCACAAATATCTCTTTGTATCATTTGTAAGAATGGAATATTTTGTTTTGTATCTTTAGAATAGGAAGGTCTCGATCCTGTTTCTGCTAAAGAGCAGGCTTTGCAAAACGAGTGATGTGCCTTTGAAATAGTCGATGAGGCATAATGGGAGGGAGGTAATGCTTCTAATACTTCAGAAAGCAATGACTGCATTTGAGCAATACTATGACCGACACCTTGCAGTGTGACTGATTTTTGTCCCATTTTATTTTTCACTCAAAAGAAGGGATGTCCATATGAGTTCTTTAAAATACGGATCATCATGTCACGACTGGGCTGCCCTAGGCGGTCATGCCAAAGCCTGTATGAGTCAGTGTCTCACATTTTATTGTTGGTGACAGTATAGGATTCAATGATCCGAATCGTAGTGAGGTACAATCCAATAGATTGACTCATAAGTTTCTCTAAAATGCGTTTCCCTCCACATTTATTAGAGGTAATATAAAGGTATTTGGTTCCATTCTCACAGTGTGTTTTTACATGATAACCGTTGACATGAATATCTTTAAAACATAACAAGGTTCGATTAGCTCTTGGTGCATACAAAGCGTCTGTGACATTAAATATATCTCATATTCTTTACAGTATTTCAATTTTAGGTAGAATGATAATCCTTTCATTCAAATAATTTTTTCTTTTTCTAGATGTATTGCTTTGCATCTTTATAGTGCTATTTTGAACCATGTAAATATGTGTATAGTAAATAACAGTTGAACAAATTCATTGCTTCAGAATAAGATCCGAAATTTATTAACAAGCCAATGGTAATCAAATCAAGGTTTTGTTCAGAAATCTAATGTATCAACTCTTTCCTGTTTGACTGAAGGGTTCATCGGTGCCCTTTGCACCTTGTTTCCATGACCACTAGGGCCAGCACTACCATTTCTGCTTCATACATTGGAAGGGCCTCCACAGCCCATACCACGACCCCCATGTCCCTTGCCACATGGTGCATTGTTGCCACATGGGTAGGGATCAACACGTCCAACCCCATTTGCATTGGGGTTCTTTCCACCTTTCATTTTTCCATAATTAGCCTAGGGAATTTTCTTTGTCCCAGTGGGCCTGGCATTGTTGTTCAAGAGAACCTCTTTATACCTCTCAGCCACTTGCAGTAGGCTGATCAGCTAATTGAATGTTGTGATTCTTTTATTGTCATATTCCAGCCTATACTGGTTCGCTAGTATAAGTGCTGAAGTAGGAAAAATGGAAAGAGTCTTTTCGATCATATCATCTTCTGTGATTTCCCTTTCACAGAAATTGAGACGTGCCTTTAAGCGCAACATGTCCTTGTTGAAGTCATTGACCCTTTTGTAGTCAAGCAAGCAGATTCCATTACACTGAATGACCAGTTCTGGGAGAAAAGTGTCATGAATGTTCCCAAAACGTCCCTTAAAGGCATCACACAGTTCTTTGGGTGTCTTGAACTGAAGGTACTTCCAGCTTAGGCTAGGATCAATATGTTGCCTCAGAAATATTAAGGCATTTGCTTTCACCTTATTAGATGGTTCATCATCTTTGGGGTCGGTAATGGTGGCAGTGTAGTGCTTTGCCACAAAGGCAGTTTCCACATCAGAAACCCAACAATGGTACTCAAGTCCTTCTGAGTCCAAGATGTCAAATTCAAGTCGAGTTGGATTAGCCATCTACATAAATAAGAGGAAAGATATAAATTACGCAGTCATAAAGACATCTACGTAAATTATTTTCCAAAAATATGAATTAGATTTCAAAACCAAGATTCGTAATGGTCACATTTTTTTCTATGCTACGTGAAAATGATTTATCACGGTAAGTATGTATTTATAATGCGCATGAATTTTCATTATCATGGCAAAATGCAATTTTTGTATAGCATTCTAAATAAGGAATAATCATAGCACGTAATAAAGAATAAAACATAGCATATAAAAATAAATTACATAGCATGCTCAAAATTCACAAATATACAACAAAATATATGCTACACATAATGATAGCAATAATATATAATGCGTAAAAATAAAAATCACGAAACATGCTTAAAATTTCATAATAAAAACATAAACACTAAAATATAAAGCATGCTTAAACAGAATTATAAATCGTGCTTAAAGATAATTATATAAAACATAAATAACAAGGCATGCTTGAAATGATCAAAATTGTCTAACTAAACATGCTTAATAACAAAATATAATAAAGGCATAAACAATAAGGAAAGCATGCTTAAACATAGAAAATATAAATAAAATTCACTTGCTTGGTTAAAATCATAAAATAAAATAAAGAAAACATACTTGATTTCGAGAAAATAAAACAATCCTAGCGCACGCGCGTGTTAATGCAGGAGTGCGTAGCGATATTTTTGTGCTTAAGAAAAAACTGGGTTTCTTCCTTTCTCTTTTCAGCAGTGGGCCACGAGGCCTTATTTTTTTTCTTTGCTTTTCTCCTTTTTTTTTTCTCTGTTCTGGGCCGCAGAGACCTGCTTTTTCTTTTTTCTTGTCTAGGCCACAAGGCCCTTTTTTTTTTGTGGTTGTTCTTGGACCGGCTAGCACTTTTTTTTTTTTTTTTTTTTTGAATTGGTGGCTGCAGAAAAGAATTTTTTTTTTCTTCTAGGGTTTTGATTTTTTTCTCGACGGGAAGAAGAAAGAAACTAGAAAATTAAGGTTTTTTTTTTTTTGGCTATTGACTTTGAGCGTGCTGATAACGTGTAAAAGTAAATTGAGAATTGGAATTGGTCTAATCATTTCATTTCATAGCCCTTTTGTATATGGAGAGAATTACAACGGAAAGATCAATTACAATGATGACATTAAATGCTGATTGGTCCGTAATCCTTGCTGATTGATGGTAATTGCTAATTCCTTGATTCCCTTTCCGTCAATCACTTTGACGAAGGCACATAATGTGTTTTTCCTTTAACAATTATGTATATATATATATGGTTTATTTTTTTAACGAGATTTCGCAATATACGTCGAGTGCTTAACTTTGTTTAGTGTTGATTTCCGCCCCCTCCAAGTTATAAATCCTGGTTCCACCCCTGACCAAGAGATGACATCCCCATGCACAATCTGGGGGTTATAGCATAGTTGTTGTAAGGTAGCATTTGATTGAACCACTTCTTTCGTAAGACGACACTCTCTGCACAAATGGAGAGTAGTTTCACTATGATCCTCACATAACACACACACCTGAGACTAAAAAAAAACTCTTTTCGAAGCCAAGCTGCCCAAAGATGTCAAGACACACCCTCCACATATAGATCTTTGCCTTATTTGGAATAGAAACTTTCTAAAATTTCTTCCAAAAAACACTTCCCACTGGTAAGGGTAAAGGACAAAAGCTTGAAGAATGAACAAAAGCATAACGATAAGCCGTCTTTACCAAAAACCTCCCATCATATGAAAACTTCCACACTGTTGGGGACATCATTGGTATAAAATAAGTGCAAATTTGGTGTATGATGTCTCCTACTCCCAAGTATAGGAGGTCAAGTTTTAGTAAAGGGAAAAAGTAAAGAGTATGGTACTCAAGGGATTGAGTAACTCTACCCTAACTAGATTACTGCAAAAAGAAACCTAGAAAACACATGTAAAGTCTACCTTTTTACAAGTTCACAACCTTAGCCCTTTGGAAGCTAAAGATCATGAGGATGGTATTAACAATTGTGGTAGTGATCGGCTTTGTTGATTTTAATTTTGATAAAGAAAATTAAGGTACATAAAATAAAATAAACAAATAAAAATGTAGAGACTAAATCAATGAGAAGAATAGAGACGTAGGCATCATACCTAACCTTACTCATGCACAAAATGTAACCCATATTTAATGTAATAACATGCTTTGATAAATTTCCCCTTAGTGCTTTGATGAAGCTACCAAGAAACTAACTAGTCATGCAATTTAACAATCTCTTCCGAAGCAAGGCTAAATTACACAACTTTTATACCATTCAAATCTTCTGGATCCTAAATAGCCTATGGTGCCGTGAGCCTAAATTCTTCCAGAACCTAAACTCACAACATCATGCTTTAATTTCAAGGTAAGAAATTCAAGCAACCTAGTTCTTCCTGTAGGAATAAGCTAAGCCACCACCTTATTAGCTACACATGCTCACAGAATCAAGAGTTTATCAGGTTTATGTTTCCAATTCATTAATTTCCTAAGCATGTTTCTAGGTGATAAATCTATAAACACACTTAGGATATATGAAAGTATAGTAGCCAAAAGATTCAAAACATGCATAAACATCAAACCACATGAAAATTTACATTATTTGCACATATGTTTGGCTAGGGCTAGCCTTAGCCTCAAATCTAACTACTCACAAAACATGTTATTACAAATACAAGCCATGGACATCAAATTAAAGAGAGAATGAAAAGAAAAGAGAAGAACTACCCAACCTCCCACTTAGCTCTCAAAGATGTCAAATGATGAGAGAATTGCTTCAAGGTATGGGATTTTCGGTTTTACAACCCAAAACACCATACACATCCACAAAACTGAAGAACAAAGGCTTGGATGTGTGAAAGAAAGTGTTTTGATTGATTTAGAGTGTGTAGTAACTTCGGTTTTGGTGAAACCCAAGTGCCTACACACCTATTTCTCACACAAACTCAAAGAACTATGTACAACGTATGAAAAACTAACCTAAAACTAAACAAAAGAGAGATTTTGATGCTCCAAAATAAGAGAGCCAAGGGGATGCATTGTTTTGGGGAGAGACAATGGGCTATTTAAAGGCCAAGACAATCCAAATCAAGGGTGGTGATCAAAAGGAATGAAGGGCTAGATGTGATTGACAAATGTGTAAGCACAAATTATGGATCTAGTCTTTGACTCCATATAGAAATGACCTAGGAGGCCCATAGATATTTTGATGGAGGAGAAAAAGAAAGGGTAGAAGGGTCATTGTGTAGGGGAACAATGTAATAAATAGGAGACAAAGGTGAGGTGTAAGAATGAGACCACTTGTCATTTTTCTAATTTTGAATTTCAAAATAACCTAGACCTAAAGTCTTCCCACCTAAAGTCTCTAACCTTAGTAAGCTATTCTTTGTCCTCCACACATGTTCTCGGCCAACCAACTTGGCTGGAAATGTTCGGAATCCTGCGTTGACCACCGTTGACCCAATTTTTGTCCGTTTGCGCACTTTCTTCTCCTTTCTTCCTTCAATTGAATCTCCACTAAGAATTCGGAATTGGCCTTTGACTTCTCATAAAAAATGTTCCTCCATAAGTCTATATCATCTTGGTAAAATTTCAGATCTTAGTTCATTGTGGTTTGGCCGGAACTGCTGCCAGAATCGGTACAGGTCCGGTATTGCAATTTTCGTCTTTTAGTCAGAAACTTGGGCCAATCTTTTGAAGGCCTTCCACTCCGAACTAGCTTTTACACTCTTCATACGAAATGATCCTTAGGATGTCTAGAATAGATCTGAAAATTTTCAACTCATTTGGGGTTCAGTTGGTCAGTCTGCTGCTCGTCCTTCCTTACCTAGCGCGGTTTCTCTTAGCCGGAGTAGGAAAATGTGCTAAAGTTGAGTTTTTAGTGCATTTCCATGCTTCTCCATCATTTTCTAGCATGATAAGGAAAACATAGTAAAAATATATAATTAAACACAAAGCTTAAGCAAAAGTGCAAGATTAGGGGAATAATTATTAAGTAATTATGGACCTAACATACACCAACCGGTCCACCACATTGCGACTACTTAATAGTGATAGCTGCTGCCTCCTCCACCGAGAACAACTTGTTTATCATAGCAACATTCCAAGCCCCTTGGCTCACAATTAAGTCACTCACTGTACTGACCTCCGCTATAGCTAAAACTGACACTGCAAGTTTACCATCAGGGAGAGCCGCAACCCAACAGTCAGTAAAGATGTCAATGCTAGACCTATTACCTACCTGCCAATAGTAGCTGTTACGTAAAAGGTTTCTAGTGGAGAATATACTCCTCCACGAGTAAGAAGGAGACGCATGAGGTAAAGCCTCCCAAAATGATCCATCCAGAAAATATTTTGCTTTGTACATTTGAGCAATAAGAGACGAAGGCTCATTAAGAATATGCCAAGCTTGTTTAGCCAACATAGTAGAATTAAAGTTGGATAGGCTATGAAAACCTAATCCACCTTCCGCTCTCGGATTGCATAAAACATTCCAACTCTTCCAATGAATCTTTCGTTTGTCTATGGTACTACCTCACGAAAATCTTGCACACATTTGTTCCAAATCATCATAGAAGCATTGAGTCAATTAAAAAACACTCATAACATATGTAGGTAGTGCCTAGGCCACAACACATATCAATATATCCTTCCATGCACCACTTAAAAACTTCATTTGCCAAGCAGACAGTTTCTTCGCCAATCTCTCCTTGATATAATGTAAAGTTGAAGTTTTCTTACGACCACGGAAATCGGTAAACCTAAGTATTTCTCATGTGAGTCTTTGACTTCGACCCACAATAGACCGGAAATCTCCCCCTACATATCCTCAGTCACATTCTTACTAAAAACCATAGAACTTTTGGCAAAATTAACCAATTGTCCAGAAGCCCATCCATAAGTCTCCAACACCTCCTGTACTTCATAACAAGCTTCCAAGGATGCTTGAGCATAGAGCATACTATCATTGATGAAAAGAAAATGGTTCACCAAGGGAGCATTAGGGCATACCTCAATCCCAGGAAATATACCAGAGGCTTGCTTATGTTGCAACAGTGCAAAAAAACCCTCAGTTCCAAGGAGAAATAGATAAGGTGACAGGGGATCTCCCTGACGTAATCCCCTAATGGAAGTAACATATCCTCGTGACTTACCTCTCACCAAAAATGAGAACCAGACAGTACATACACACTGCATCATCACATCAATCCAGCTCCTTGCAAAGCCAAAACGAATTAACACTCTTTCTAAAAAAAGTCCACCCCATTCTATCATATGCTTTGCTTAGGTCAAACTTTAGAACCATATAACCATCATTACCATCCTTCTTGTTGTGCACAAAATGAGCCACCTCATTTGCTACCAGAATATTATCTGTGATCAGTCTACTAGGAACAAATGCACTCTGGAAAGGAGAAATCACCAAAGATAGAACTACCTTTAGCCTATTAGCAATAACTTTCGAACATATTTTGTAAATGACATTGCATAAAGAAATGGGTCTCAAGTCTGACATATTCTCAGGGTTGTTTACCTTGGGAATAAGACAGATATGTGTAAAGTTTATTTGTTTGAGCAGTCTCCCTGTTTGGAGAAAGTTTTGAACCACTGCAAATATATATATATATATATCATGACCAATGAGATCCCAAGCTGAAAAAAAGAGGGAGGCATCCCATCCGGTCCAGGTGATTTAGTCGGATACATCTGAAAAAGAGCAAACTGGACCTCCTCCAAAGTATACAGAGCGCACAACTGTTCATTCATTTGAGAAGTTACAGAAGGAACAATAGCCACAAGAGTCCTATCCACAACTTCGAAATCAACCTCTGATGCCGTAAACATCTTCGTAAAATAGGTTGTAATAACTTCCTCCATCCCAGCATGATCTTCACGCCAATTTCCTGCCTCATCTAACAATCCTTGCAGCATATTCTTGCGTTTTCGGTTCTCCATTTTCGGTGAAAATAACCACTATTCTGGTCTCCCTCCTTCAACCAAGCAACCTTAGCCCTTTGCTTCCAAAACAATTCTTCTTGATACAATAAACTCTGGAGCCTATCCATCAAATGCTTCTTCTCCTGTTGGACTGGTTCCAAAATTAGTGTTTCAAGTAATTCTCCCAGCCGAGACCTTATTCCCAGCATCTGGAACTGTCTACCTTTACCATTTATCTAGCTTGATCCGGTATACATAAGCATCTTAGTGACGTAAGAGTTCCAGCAACATCTATACCCTAAGCCTCCCTGACCACACCATCACAATTTGGATCTTGTAACCAGAACGCCTCGAACTTGAAACAATGAGGCTTGGATCTTACAACAATTAGGGTCATACTTGCTCAAAGCAGAAGAAGAACATGATCTAAATCAGACTGAGAAAGGTGGAAAAGCTTTGAATGCCCAAAAACATTGAACCATGCGGGTGTACAGCAACTCTATATATCTAACCTTAGTAGGGTTTCTGAATTCCACCAGGTTACTGTAGCTCCATGGAACCCTAAATCAAGCAGGTCACAATATCCCAATTCTTCCCGAACCCCCTCATCTGACGATCTGCTCTGAGAGGCCCCGCAATCTTCTCACCATTGTTTAAGATCTCGTTGAAATCTTCGATCACAATCCATGGAACGAATCGAGATTGAAGAGATTTCTTAGCAGTTGCCAAGAACAATCCCTCTCCCCAGTACGAGCATCACCGTAGAACCCTGTGAATCTCCATGATAGTAGGCTAGACTACCCAACAACAATCGCATCCATGTGATGTGCAGATCTAGTGTCCATATGCAAGTGCACATCGTCGTTCCAAAAAGAACTTAGCTAGGCCTCTAGACTGGCCATCACTAAGCATGGCTTTAGCATGGAAAAAACCCAATGCCCCACGTACCCTTTCAAAGTCTCCCTCCGACTAATCTTCGTTTCACACAAAAAAACTATCTATGGCCGATTTTGGGGACATAGATCCTTCAACGCCCGGATAGTTGCAACATTGTAGATCCCCTTGTAATTCCAACTGAGCAAATCCACATCCATGGAAGCGCAAGTTTGCTTTCTAGCCCTAGAAAGTAACCATAGCAGAGAGCGGCTAGGTCTGGAAAAAAAAAAAAAAAAGAATGATAATACGAAACGATGCAAACATGGCTTAGCCTTGAGTTTTTTTTTTTTTTTTTTTGGTCTAGTTAGCCTTGAGGCTTTGACATTGAAGTTTAGGCGAAATAGAAGAAAAAACAAGCTTTTAAAGCTTTAAGGCACATTTTTTTTGAAACATTGTTTTTTATTTATTCTTTTTATGCGTTTTTTTGAAACATTGGTTACTCTTTGAAATATTGGTTACTCGGGCATATTTAAGTAGGGATAGGCATTTAGCCCGAAAACCTGAAACCCGGCCCGAACGGTCCGGGCCCTTTAAAAAAATTTGACAGTTTTATAAGGCCCGGACCGAAAACATTATATAACGGGCAAGGATCGGTCCTTAAAAGTAAAAATAAAATAAAATAAAATAAAAAAAAGCCGAAGGCTCGAACTGATGTATAGTTACTCATATTTGTTTAGTTTTTTATTCTTCTCTCTTCCTCTTTTTCTGGACTCTCTTTTCTCTCTCTTCTGAGTTGTTTAGTTTTTTATTCTTCTCTCTTCCTCTTTTTCTGGACTCTCTCCTTTCTCTTCAATTACTCATATTTTTTTAGTTTTCTATTCTTCTCTCTTAGAATCTGGACTCTCTCTTCTTTCTTCTTTCTTCTTTCTTTTCTCGTCTCTTCTTGTTCCTCCCTCTCCTTTTTTTTTCTTCTCTCTTCTTATCTTCTTATTCTTCTGCCCAAACGCCTCCATTGTCTTTTTTTCTTTTCTTTTCCCATCTCTCCCTAGTCCTTCTTCCCCATCAGATCAATTGTAGATAATGAATTAATGAGAGAATTCCTAATTATCCTTTGTCTTTATTCATCCCCAAAATTTCTCTCTCTCTCTCTCTCTCTCTCTCTCGGTCTCTCTCTAGTTTTTCACTTTTTTCTATAGCTATGCTGATTGGAGGACGAATCTGAGTTGGAGGGCGGAGGAATGGGTTGGAGCAAGATCTGAGAACAGATCTGTTTTTTATTATTATTATTATTTTTAATTTTAGCCTTTTGGGCCACAAAAGCCGGCAAAAAAAAAAAAACGGTTCGGACCCAACTCGGTCCTAAAACTAAAAAAATATTATTTAGGCCCGGCTTGAAAATTGTAGTTAGGGTCCGGGCTCTATAAATTTTACACAGCTCTCGCCCAATCCGAGCCTTATATTTATGGATGGTGCATTGTCATTGTCATTTACATGTCTCATGCATCGAACTACATTTCTCATGGAGTGCGAACTGGCACCGCCACTGCCACATTGACTATGGGCTTGAGAAGGACGGATAATCCACATGACTTGTACAATCGCAAAGTAGTAAGTAGTAATTCCTTGGGGCGTGCTTTGTTTCTTGATTGCTTGGGACTTGTTGTGGGGTTTGGTTTGGCTTCTTGAGTCTTGCCATGTGTTCGATCTCATTGGCTTGGTTGATTGGATTGGTTGGTGTTGGTGACGATGACTTTGGCGGTTGTCACTAATAGGAGGATTGATTGTTTGGTTTTCACATTCAGATGGGGAATTGGTTAGCGTTGGTGGCTTTAGTGGTTGCCACCAATGGGAGGATTGATCTTTTTTTCTTACATTTGAATGTGAGAATTAGTTTGTGTTGGTAGCAATGGCGTTGGTGGTTGCTAACAATAGAAGGATTGAAGTTCAGTTTGTTGTTTTTGTTTTGGATCTCATTAGTAATGCTTATCATGTTAGTGTTTTAATTGGGGAGATCTATCATGTGGTATGGCATTAGTGGTATTGGCAACGAAGGTTGGTAGGTCAAGGATGGAGGTTTCTACTAGAGAATTAACTAGCGGTTATGATGTTTTTTTTATTTTTATTTTAGTACAAACGATAACTTTATTATCAAGCTAGTAACATTACAAAGAAGCCTTCCACAAAGGAGGCCATAAATATAAGTTCCCTACACATAATGCTACACTTATATATACATGTTCGCCTAGAAGTATACAAAAAAATTTAGAGTACAGAGCAAAATAAAATCAGAACCCTCATACTCCCATCTAATTGTGTGTTAGAGTTACTATGTCAATATATTTGAAAGAATCTCCTGATCCAAGTGATCAAGTAAAGCATGTTTGAGAGCTCCACTCACCACCTATTCCCTGATTTTTTGCCTTTAGGGGGAAAAATGACTCCCAACAAGGGTCAAAACAGTATCCTTCTCCATAGAGAATGATTCCTAGAGGCATAAGATCTCTTTTAGGACCTAAAGACGCTTTGGTCCTCGGAGCACCACCCATAAGTCAGTTCTTCCTTCCCTTTTTGGCTGAGAAGCTAGCCAGAATAGATATGACAACAGTAGGAACAATCTCCCTAGTTAGTATGTCATCCAAACCAGGTAAAACACCCTCTACCACCAGATTTGGAGAGGCTTCTCTCATGTGTAGTCTTCCCCTTTTTCTCAGGTGAGTCTAGAGAATCAAAGCCCTAGGCACTTTCCCAAAGCAGGCTAGCAAAACCAGGAGGTAGGGAGGGCACAGTGGATTTCAAACTCTGCATATAAACCCCTTGAGCAGCTGGACTTGGCTGAAGAGGGGATGGTGCCACCAGAGGTGGTACTTGTGCAACAGTTGTGGTCCATTTACTTTTTTTAATAGTTCATTTTACACTTAGAACCAAATACGGTAAATAATTCAAAATTCACTAATTGAATTATTTAAAATTGAAATTTCAAAGCAAAAAATCTTACATTGCTGCCACTCCCCAAAAGCCCACAAAAGGCTTGATCCAGCAAAGAAAAGTGATAGGAGAATGGGCTTGCCCAGCTAGACCACAAGTAGAGGCCCAGGCAGGCAGAGGTCCACTAGCCAGAGCCCATCTCCTACACCTCACCACTCCAGACCTGCTTGCATCAAGTCGTTGAGGGAACAGCCTCCAGTCACTAGTCCGACGACTGACACTAATACAAAAATCGAAACACACAACACTCATCAGACAACAGAATAGAAATCTGTTGTTGTATGTTAACCTAAACTCTATCATACAACGCTACAAATCTAAATCTATTGTGTGAATGTAAGCAAATTGAAATCCCTTTTTCTAGAAAGATATTGCACAACAGAGTTAAGAATTTTCTGTGGTGTGAATGGGAGCCTAGAATGGAGGGAAATGAGCAGATAATTCCCTCCCAGAACAAGCTCACCAAAATGAAATTTGAACTATACACACAACAGTTTTTTTCTTTCTCTGTTGTATAAAGAAATGTTGTATGAACTTTGAGAAATCCTACTAGATACACCTAGTGGAAGATGAACAAACTTGTACAACAGATTGTCATAATTCTGTTGTCTGAGCATGAAAATAAGTTGCACAACGCGGCAAAGTTTCACTTAAATGAAACCTAGGTAGGCATGGGTGGAAAATTTTCCCTCCCAGCCTGGTTTGTCATCATACACTCACACAACGATCCTTTACTTATCTGTTATAGGAGAAACTAGAAACAAATTATTGAACTCTAGCTTTATTGAAATCTCCCACCAAAACAACTTAACCTACTCTTTATTGAAGGCCAAACACGACAGCCACTTGATTCTTCTCCTTCCAAAACAGTCGAATACACTCGAAAAACACCCTTACCTTAGAAATCCAGGACCATTGTTCTTCCCCTCCGAACAGATCCCCTAGAAATCAAAACTGTGAGATTTAGGGAACAACACCAAAACCTTGAGAGCTGAGGATTTGCTCCAGTAAAATGGTCAAAACGCTAAGCCTAAGCCTCTCTCTCAGTCCAGCTCCTCGCTTCCCCGATATACCAACCCAAATCCTCTTCGTTGCTATTCTCTGCTTCCCCAACTCCACCCCCAATTCTCTCAACCTCTACTCTGATCTCCAAATCTCATCATAACTTCAACAACATCTCCCTCGCAATAGCGATTCTTCAAGGCATGGCTGGAGGACATGTATCCTAGCGTAGACTCATTTGAGGCAGGCGAGGAAGATGGTGGTTGTGGTAGGTGCAAGGTCGTGGTTGAATATCGGCGACCTAGGAGATAGAGTGCCCCAGATCCACTTTCTCTCTCCTCCTTCTCGAGTCATAATTTTTTCTCCAGTTTAGGAATGCTCAAGCCTCTTGCCCTATTCATTAGTTTGTTGTAAGCATTTCTCTTAGTTGATTAGGTTCAATTTAGGGATTAGTTTAGTGTCTAGTTCGATTTAATTCAATTCTTAGGGTTCAATTGGGCTTCAGTTCAGTTCAAACTGTTTGAGATTTCTAGTGTCGCTGCTAGGTAGCTTCTTGATTGCTAGTTTAGTGTTTTTTTTTTTGCTCAGTTCATATTGCTCAGTAACTAAATTGTTATTTAGGTGTTGGCTATTGCTTAACCAGGTTATCAATAATCTACATACTTAATAGAATAAAGCAACTACCATTGGATTGACATTTTGATATCAACAATGTGAAGAGGGTATGGTTTCAAATTTCTTTAATATTTGTACATACCGCCTATATTACATACCGCCAAGCATAATCAACGACCTCATAGGTGGGCCCCGCAGCATGGTTAGCCCCGCCTATGACATGCATCCGGTAGACCGACACCCGAGCTACGTTGCCATGGTGGAGGTCGGCCGGTATCTAGTCGGGAGGCTACTCTCCCATCCTCTCCAAAAGGCTTCAAGAGAAGCAATATGTGTATTATGTCCCACATCGGAAATGTAAACTAGATGGGGACTTCCTTTAGCTATAAGAGGAAGTCATCCCCTTCTTAGAAGGGATGGATCCATGATCCCCACACTTGTATCACTACAAAGGTCACTTGACCTCACTCATAGTAAAATATCTAAGTGGACGTAGCCTTGCCTTAAGGGCAAGGTGAACCACTATACATGCGGTGTCATCTCTCTCTCTCTCTCTCCCCACCATGCTTCTTGGTTACCGTATTCTTCAACAGAAACATTGGCGCTATAAGGAGGGTCCCTAGGAGTTAGGGTATGAGCCTCCGACCTTGAGCAAGGGTCATGTCTGAGAACCAGCAATCATGTACACACAACACCTCCGACCTTGAGTAAGGGTCATGTATGGGTACCATGAGCTTCCGGGTACATGGGTACATGCAGGACACCCCACCCTCAACCTCACCCAAGCCTTCATGCCACCGGGTACTATAGGCTTCCGGGTACGTGAGCTTCCTGGTCTCACCTCCCAAGCTCAACTCTTCTTCGGGCCTCAGATGAATAAGCATGTTACCTGCCTGTGCATACAGCTCCCTTACTAGCTCATGCATGCAGCCACTCCCAACCGGGTAGTTGTCTTGCTCGTCCATGCATCATGAAGAGTTAAAATCCACTTGCCTATAGACCCGCCCGGGTAGCTAGTCTCGCACATCAACTTATCGCACTCATGGCCTACCGCACTAAGGCCCTATTTATCTAATACCAGCATGATATTAGTCACACTTGGGGGTCAGTACCGCACCTCAAGGCTATGTGATACTTGTCCGGCCCCAACAACCCCATCCTCTACTTGGAGTCAACCTGGAAGCCCAAACTCATCGGCCATAGTCTCTCTTTATGACCGGCTCCCATGCACTCCCTCGCCCAGCACACAGGAAGCTTCATCATGTCTTGATGACGAAACCCGAAACCCAGCAGCTTCGTCACCTTCAGTGACCCTCATTGATACCCGCTGGCCTTACCAGCATCATCTTCAACTCCACGATTCCCCAGATCCACCTGTAGACCCGTCCGAGCCACACTCATCACTACCTTGGTCAACGAACCATCTGTTCGGCACTTTGGATACCCGCACCGTCCGGGACCTCTTTGATTTCTAATCCTCCGGGAGATCATCAACATCTCGGTGACGGTCACTGCTGCAAGTAGGCAAGCTTCTCTTCACCGGCATCACCCATCCATGTCTTCGGCAGCATCTTCCATTCTTGGTGACTTACCAGAATGGAACCAAATTTGAATCCTGGTAACCTCTCCACCTCTCCGTGACCCAACTTGAATGCTTCCAGCACCCCAGCTTCCCGGTGCCTCTTTCGAGCAGCGATGATCTTCCGGCGACCCACCACTCTGTCTCGGTCTCGGCACTGGTATCAATCTCAGAAGCATGTCTCGGTGACTCACCGGTAACTCCGTCACCCCACGGCTAGCTCCTGCCCGGTAACTAACCACAAGTCTTAGTGGAACATCCCTCCCGGCATCAATTTTTCCACTCGGCAACGGTACTTTGCGAGAGCTTCAGCGTGGTGGTTTCACCGGTACTTTGCTTAATGCATACTTGGCGGTATCTCAAAAAAAAAAAAAAAAAAAAACTCTGGGCACCGGGGGATTTGTTTGGACACCCAATCCGTCCGGGACTGGTTTGGAACACCTTCATTGGCCATCACAACTTCATCTACAGGGTTCTTGCCTTCACCAGTACCCCTGCCATCACCGGTACCAGGTTTCCAAGACCTACTACTCTCCGGGATTTAGAGACATGTCTGGGGTTTAAAAAAAAAAAAAAAAATTCTGGACACCTAAATATCTACTCTGCACACCCAATCCGGGCACCAGCACATATCCCTGATGGTTCTCTCAGTCTCAAGACCCACTTCACTTACCTGAAAACTAGTCTAACTCACTCGGTCTCCAGTCGTTACCCTCTTCCTGTCACCTGCCAACTTGATCTGGGCACCGATATGCAATCTGCACATGACTTCTCTGAGAGGCAGAACAAACAAACATGAATAAAGCTAAGTCCTTTTATATGCAACTCTGCTTATATGCATGTGCTCAGTAAATTATATATTGTGTGCTAGGCATTGATGCATGAGTCTGCACCTGTCCAAATAGCATAATTGCTATTGTGTACACATTTACACTTAGCCTGTCCTGATCCCATTTGATACATGCACAAATGGATTCTTTGTTTGACACCTCAACTGTTTTATTTCAATACATATTGGATATATACTTATTGATGTTTGCACAAATTTGGTTGTCATAATTATCAAAGGGACATGCCTTGCCTATTGAGATAGTTGACTCTTTGATGCACATAAACCAAGCATCTGTTATTACCCTTTAAGAATGTTGCCACTGTCAAATTTTTCAATACAAATATTGCAAGTGCAATCGCATTGGTGATCATCATGCCAAAGCATAATACCAAGTTAGTTATCCCTCCTTCGGATGGCTTATTCCAACTTTATCGCCAGTCAACACAATTGGCATCTTCAACATGATCACATATGGTCAACTAAACTATATATCATAGGTTTTGGAGACCGCATGCTTATCCAATTACATATTTGCTGGATAGTCATAATCTAGTACCACGTGCTACAATCATATACTCTAGTTCTGCATGCAAAATGGCTAGCTTATCAATCAACTACTCCCTTCAAATGCCCATGCTGGGAATTAAGCATCAATGTCAAACTCCAAATAAGTTTACTGTGAGTTTGCAGCTTATCCTTTATAATTGATAACTACATATTCAATTACACATCTATGTCACATGGCCCATGCTTATGTCTCATGTCATTTTAATTTCTAAGCTCAATATGTCATGAACAACGATTGTCGGTTCTCACTTTTGGCTTTACATTTCAAATGAGATACAAAGTTGCACTCGATCATGCTTATGAGAATCGCATATCTAGTTGTCAATTATTTCTTGAAGTCATAACTATATTATGCTTCACTACATGAAATCTCAACTACATAAAAGAACAAGCTGCTAATTGCTTACATATATATATATATATATTTTAGAGGTATACTCACCCAATCGGACAACTTCTTATATGAGCAAGCTCAAGCAAGTGCAATATATTGGAACTCGCTACCCGACATGGAGCGTCATGCTTCGACAACTCCAACATGATTTAATATTCGGGTCAATCCCAATTGTCACCTCCTTCAAACGGCACAAGATAAGTTCTCATTTACACTTTTAAATTTGAGCTAATGCAATGCTTTACATGCTTCAAATAACGATTTCTATAATCTAAGCATGCCTACGATATTTAATAATTTCGATATCATATCTATTAGCATATCTATTATGCGTACGTGTTTATGTCATGCTTCAAGTTAATTGTCCATCAATTAAAATTACCACATATATACATATGACACTAAATAAGTGTAACATGCGGCACTTAAAATCCCCGCCCCGAGCGAGGTACCCCAACGGGGTCACGAGGCACAAGCCATCATTCTACCCGGGGCCCAGAGCCACCGGATACCCCAACGGGGTTACAAGGCTCAATCTCTGATTCTACCCGGGGCCACGCCACCGGGTAAAGGAGGCCTACAGGCCCTCATTCAACCCCATTGGGTTAAGGAGGCTCAAGTCCTCACGTGACCCCACCGGGCCACGCTGTCCAAGCCCTTATTCTACCCTTCTGGGTATCAGAGGCATCCAGCCCTCATGTTACCCCATCGGGTACGAGAGGCATCAAGCCCTCATGTTACCCCATCGGGTACGAGAGGCATCAAGTCCTCATGCTACCCTATCGGGTGCTAGAGGCATCAAGCCCTCATGCTACCCCATCGGGTGCGAGAGGCATCAAGCCCTCATGCTACCCCATCGGGTGCGAGAGGCATCAAGCCCTCATGCTACCCCATCGGGTACGAGAGGCATCAAGTCCTCATGCTACCCTATCGGGTACTAGAGGCATCAAGCCCTCATGCTACCCATCAGGTGCGAGAGGCATCAATCCCTCATGCTACCCCATCAGGTACGAGAGGCATCAAGCCCTCATGTTACCCCATCGGGTACGAGAGGCATCAAGTCCTCATGCTACCCCATCGGGTGCGAGAGGCATCAAGCCCTCATGCTACCCCATCGGGTACGAGAGGCATCAAGTCATCATGCTACCCCATCGGGTACGAGAGGCATCAAACCCTCAATCTATCCTTCCGGGTACCAGAGGCTCATGTCCTCAACCTATCCTTCCGGGTATCAGAGGCTTAACTCCTCAATCTATCCTTTCGGGTATCAGAGGCTCAACTCCTCAATCTACCCTTCCGGGTATCAGAGGTGCAAGTCCTCAATCTACCCTTCTGGGTATCAGAGGCTCAAACCCTCATTCTACCCTTCTGGGTATCAGAGGCTCAAAGTCCTCAATCTACCCTTCCGGGTATCAGAGGCTCAAAGTCCTCAATCTACCCTTCCGGGTATCAGAGGCTCAAATCCTCAATCTACCCTTCCGGGTATCAGAGGCTCAAATCCTCAATCTACCCTTTCGGGTATCAGAGACTCAACTCCTCATTCTACCCCTCGGGTACCATAGACTCAAGCCCTTAGAAAACCCCACTTGGTACCGGAGTCGGGGTAAGCCAAGGTCCAATCCCTTGCTTCTGAGTCATCTCACCTCCCGAGCATTCTGTACACTTGGGGGACTTATTCATACCACATATCACAAGTGGAGATAGTACCCGACCGGGACTATCATCGGGCTTCACGCTCATACTTTTCGTGCTATGGTCTATTAAATGGAAATATTGAAATTTTTCACCTATTGTTGATCGCGACAATTAAATTTCTTTTACATCCCATTAATAAGACCATAGGACAAAACTCACGCCCGCTCAACATGAGCGAGCTCAACTCTTACGTTCCCGTTACACATAAGCCAAACAATCGGGTTATGGCTTATACGTTCGGGTTAAGTAAGTTAGCGTTCCTTCCTTTCTAACCTATCCTTGGGGGACTATCATGGTCACGCCATAGTCTCGCTAGTATTGCCAATGGTTACTTCGATACCGGAGCTTCATTCTTAGTCTCACCGGCATCGTTGAACATAATCTAAGTCCAAATTCCTGTTTTACTAACTGCGTGACTTGGGGGACTTGGCGAGTAACAACACTCCCGATCCTAACACATATGCATCACGTGCATACAACATTACATATCATTATGTCTTACCGTGTTCATCACACAT
The DNA here is from genome assembly GCA_024704745.1 of Rosa lucieae. Lineage (NCBI taxonomy): Eukaryota > Viridiplantae > Streptophyta > Magnoliopsida > Rosales > Rosaceae > Rosa > Rosa lucieae. The sequence continues at coordinate 14,220,708 of CM045492.1, read as the reverse complement.
ATCATTGTGTCTTACCGTGTTCATCACACATCTTTGCATCATGCATCTCATAAATGTTCATGCACCTTGATGCATTTGACTCAAATGTCACTTCAATTGCCCTAGCGCAATCAATATGCTTTTTGTGCACTCTCATTTTATTTGCAGGTACTAGCTTCATGAGGGCCCCGGGGCACCAACATACCCGTAGAGTCCCTTCTTACTTACGGAGTTGGGGGACTAGTATGGGTATGGCGTTCAACAAGGTCATCACTCATACTTGGCGGCATCATACTTAAACTCCCCAACCAAGAAGTGCCTCTTACTCGGGGACTTGGGGGACTTGTACATACTGCCAAGCATAATCAACGACCTCATAGGTGGGCCCCCCGCAGCATGGTTAGCCCCGCCTATGACATGCATCCGGTAGACCGACACCCGAGCTACTTTGCCATGGTGGAGGTTGGCCGGTATCTAGTCGGGAGGCTACTCTCCCATGCTCTCCAAAAGGCTTCAAGAGAAGCAATATGTGTATTATGTCCCACATCGGAAATGTAAACTAGATGGGGACTTCCTTTAGCTATAAGAGGAAGTCCTCCCCTTCTTAGAAGGGATGGATCCATGATCCCCACACTTGTATCACTACAAAGGTCACTTGACCTCACTCATAGTAAAATATCTAAGTGGACGTAGCCTTGCCTCAAGGGCAAGGTGAACCACTATACATGCGGTGTAATCTCTCTCTCTCTCTCTCCCCATCATGCTTCTTGGTTACCGTATTCTTCAACAGAAACAATATTGATGAGAATTTGGGTTCAATTTCTCTAGGTTTTAGGGATATGATTTGGTATTGAGATTGTCAGTCTAGCTATGGCAATTGAATTCACTTTGATTTTAGATCTTTTGTTTCTGTTAGGTATTGAGGAAGATTTGCGATGAGTTGGACATAGAATTCCTGGGTAACAGAGAACGAAAGACATGAAGTGAATTTGAATGATAGCAGTAGGTGTTGGCATTTCTCACCTAGGCCTTATGTCCCAAGTTTTTGTACAGAATTTGGGTTCGTATTTTTTTTAAGTTGTGGTTTATGGTCTAATTTTGGGTCTTTTTGATGCAGCAATCTGATTTGAAGGGCATGAAGGTGAGGCTTGAGGCTACTAAGAAGAAGAGGAATTCTGTGTTCACGTATTTGAAGAATGATGTTGCCGATCTTCTCAAGAGTGGCCTTGATATTAATGCATATGGAAGGGTAAGTTTAATGGTTCATTAGCTTTTTTTTCCCACAAAAGCTTTGATCTTTATCTTGGATTTTGATTATTGAACACCCATGAATGTATCGCCTTTTGTTCATGGCCCAAAAAAGCTTTGATCTTTATATTGATATTTGATTATTGAACACCCATGAATGCATTGCCTTTTGTTCATGATCCTGTTTTGCCTTTTTTAGTCTGCTGCAAATGTTGCCAGAAAATATGCTTTCTTGGTGCCCATGATTTTAGAAGATTATCTGTTTGTTGGCCCTTTTGGCCAGAAAAATAGGCATACTGTTATTGCTTCCTCTCATAATCACATATATATATATATATATATATATCTTGCACATAAAATGGCATCTGTCTGTACTCATAATCAAATATTGAAACAGTTCATAGTGGGTTCATGAGTTCATCATTATTGGAGCATTAATACAACAAAGATTGATAACGACAGTGAACTGACATAAAATTCTGAAGACCATCATAAGATTCAATTACTAAGTGCAGAGAATGCATCATGAATCCCCACTCTACCTACTTAGACAGCAAAACATATAAACCTGTGAAGAAATTATCGAGTCCCAATGAGAAACATACTAACTAAACCACTCATCTACTGTGGGATCTTGTTGAATTTGTGGTGTCGGTATTCACCATATGTTTTGGTTGAGTATTTGGTAGGATTTTGCTCTTCCACAAGCTCCCACAGAGGCCCAATCACAGCTTCATGTGGCGCCACAATGAACACAGCCCACGACATGTGTAACCGCTTCATGTTCACCCAGCTCCTGTGAAGAATACTCTTGTACTTATCATTGCTCAAGACCTCTATCTGATCACCAATGTTAACAAAGACAGCATTTGGTAGGTAATTCACAGCAAACCAATTGTCATCTTTCCACAGCTGAAGACCAGGATTATCGTTTGAAACCTGCAGTAAGGTGAGGGCGGACATGTCGGTGTGAGGCTCAACGCCAAGGGCTCGTTGGGGTTGTGGGCATGGTGGGTACATATTTATCTTCATTTCCAGTTCGACTTCTCCATCTCCCATATGTGATTTCAATACCTTCCTATCGAGGCCTAGACCCTCTTAAAGCACCTCCAATAACTTCTCCGTTACTCTCAGCATTTTCATCTTGTACTCTTCATTTACTTGCCTATGTCACACCTATGGTAAAACCGTAAAACATAGAAACACAATTAAATGCAACTAAAGTAGCTAGTCAGTTTTAGTTTGCATCCCTAAGTACATTGCAGGCTCTTGAAGGCATTGTTGGCAAAGGTATTCAAATTTTCTGCAGTTTTGGGTAAATGATGACAAGAAAGTGCATTTCATTCATTATTTATTTGTTCCTTGCAGACCACCTTGTCGTCTCTACCGCCTGCTCTACTTTTCACATTGATGTTGATCTTGTTAATGAGACTAAGCTGGACAATGAAATCAAATCGTGGCTCCCTTTGCTGCCCAGAAAATTGTTAATGCTTTGTCAAAGGCATTGGCTGGTCACAAGGATGAGGTATAGCCTTTTATTCTTTCACTACCACTGATCCAGATTTGTTTTGTAAAGCACAAATCATGTCTTGGTTTTATACTTGATTAAAATTGTTAGTACTAATTTATTTTTCCATTACATGCAGGTACTGTATCATTCTCTTATACTGCAGTATGCCACTTGCAAAGCTTCACAACAAGCTTGAAGGTGATGCAAATTAGAATATAGTGCACAAGATGGTTTGAAATGGTGCAGTTAGGATGCTTTCTTTGTTGGTTTTATGGTCTAGAAACTTGAGTGTATATATGGATAATTTACAAATATATTGGAGCATTGTTTCTATGCAAACATATTTGGAGCATTATTTTTGTGCAAATATTTTAGGCAAATAATCGATAATGAACAAATAACAGTTAGTAAATTACGTTGTATGAGTACATGTTTATTCTGAATTACACAACTACCATTGGTTGGTCGCAAATATGATTACAACTATCACACCACAGTTATATACAAATATCTGTAGTGGTAAAGATTATCCAACAAAAGTTTGTAATATTTCTGTTATTTGGTTAGACAACCAACATCAGCTGGAAACTTAATTCTGTTGTGTGAGTAGCCATTGAATCAACAAATTGGATGAAGCGCATGCCACACATCCAATTTCTAGCATTGGCATGGGTAGATTTGGGACAACGATTCTATCTTCTCCGTCAACCCTATGATCAACACACGATGGTACGTGATTCACAGTCGTCTGAGTGTTGTGATGACACAACACCGAGATAGACGACATTACTTTGCTCCTGGGACAACGGTTAACCACCATTGTGTGATGCAATTTTTGTACTAGTGTGAATGTGGACCTCCACCATTGCCATGGTCAAGGGAGGAAGCTCCTGGACCACAATCTGGAATAGCACTACACAAGATACCGCCCCCAAAACCTAGCTCACTGTCGAGAGAACAGACTGGCTCTTTTGAATTCAATCAAGAAACTAATAATATAAATTAAAGTCAGCATATTAAATTTGTGTTTAAGGAAAACTGAATTGGGAGAGAATTGAATCATACTTTCATTGACAATAGGGGCTTCTTTATATAGAGGATTACAAGCATAGAGATAGAGTTGTATATGGAAAAATAATCGTACATTGATTGGATATCTCCTAAGATTCTCTAAGAATATCTCTAATATAAACCCTATTTCAACTAGAGCAAGTAACCTCGAGTTTGGGCCGGACACATATTCTGGATTTACTTGAACGCTCCCCCTTGTGTCGTCCAAATGTGGTGCTCCTCTTGTTGCCTCATTAAAAATCTTGCATGTGGGACAAAAATAACCTCGGTCGAAGGGTAAAAAGAGCACAACACACTCTTCACGTTTCGAGACCATACATGTAGACATCTTCCCCTGATGTCTGTATCTCCCCCTGATGACTACGGTCATGGGAGTTCGGATAACTTCCGCAAATGGTGCTACCAACATGTTTCTCGAAAGTGGAATTTAGGCAATGACTTAGAGAGCAAGTCTGCCACACTGTCCTTATATCAAACCTTCACTTTGATCTTGGGGAGAGTCTGTTGTTGCTTATTAAGCTTGGTGTTGTTGCTTTTGATGTAGCCTTGCTACATTTGTTCAAAATAAGCAGCATTATCCTAAATGCTTGTAGGCTCATCTGTGGTAGACTTCAAACCACAATTGTTCGAACATGCGTAACTATGGATCCATCCATATACATTCATGAACCACTTCGTGAAGAGCAATAATCTTCGCATTGTTCGAAGATATAGCGACTAGGGTCTATTCTATAGACCTCCAAGATATTACGGTCTTTATCCATGGTGAACACTTAACCATTTTGGGAATGACCTTTGTGTGGGTCAAAGAAATACCCAACATCAGCAAAACCTTCCAAAACACATGTCGTTTTAGGATGAGGATGGTAGACGCAGGCCATTGTTGGCAGCGTGCCTGGTGTGTGATCGGTCCGAATCCATCGTCTCTCTGTAGGGATAAAACAAACCCATATCAATCGTACATCTCAAGTACTGAAAGATACCAATCCAATGGCTTCGCGTTGGTGCAAAGCAATATCTAGCTAACAAGTTCACAACATATGAGATGTTCGGTCTTGTGCATTAAGATAAGTACAATAATACACCTATTGTACTTAAGTAAGGCACTTCTGGCTCTAGCACATCTTCGTCATCATTCTTCGGACGAAGAGGATCATTTTTAGGATCAAGACTATGAACGATCATGGGGGTGCTTGAAGGCTTGACCTTGTCAAAATGCCTAAGCATCTATCAACACGATGCTCAAGTTCCAAACCGAGACATAATCATGTTCTCCCAAAATCCTTCATCTCAAAATCGGATTTCAAGTGTTCAGCGGTTTCCCTTAACTCTTTAAGGGCTTCCAATGAAGATCATGTCTAACATGAACCGTGATAGAATCCAAAACTTGTTATGGAAACGCGCGGGCATATCCCTTCCCAATCAAGTAGTCACTTTAGTGAGCATTTCAATCTCTTTGTAAAACGCACTCCATGGTCTAGAGCCACTTGACTTGGGTAAATGAAGTTCACCATGAACCTTCATGTATATTCCGTATCTAGATCCCCATAGAGATACGCAGTGACCAGATCCGTAAACTGCATGATCAGTTATTCGGAATCCAACTTAACCTGGATTGCATCTTTCCATTTAGGCCAAATTTCTCTATGTTGGCATTCATTCATCAACGGAGCGTGGTTCGATATCATCCGACTCAACAAATTCATGCACAACGAAATGCGCAACTTCCTCATCAATTATGATGGAGTTTCTATTCCACATCTCATGTACACTAGTGTAATTTTCAAAGAGCTCTATATTCTCAGGAATAGATTTTGACGTTGAGGCTTCCCCCAATGATAATCATAACCCGGAAGATACTGATGAGATGGATTTTGAGTCTTGATGATCAAAGGATTGGAATGTGCCAAAATATCATTTGAACCCACGAGCCTCCCACGCATCCTAACTAGGGCCATGGCCTATAACACCAGAGTGTCACTCTCTTTAGCATTGGCATCATGCCTACCTCCGTGTAGGGTGACGCTATCCTCTCGTAGGGACGTCCATCCTTGCAGGCATGTTTGTAGCATATTTGTGTCATCCTGTCACTTTAACAGGGATCGGGATGAGACATAGTGGGGATAAACCACTACAATTCATGTCGTTCCTGCTGAATATTAGTGTTCTTATCTCCCCCTAACGACGGGAAGACAGTCTCATCAAAGTGACAACCCGCAAATCTAGCGGTAACGAGATCGCCTTGCAAGGGTATGAAGTGGCGGACGATTGTTGGAGTCTCAAATCCAACGTAGTTGCTCATTCGTCTGTAAGGACCTGTCATAGTGCGATGTGGCAGTGCAATTGGCACATAAATGGCACACTCAAATATGTGTAAGTACAATACTTGTACCCGGTCACTAGCTGTAACTCAGAGGTAGATTGAGTGTTAATGGGTGGTAGACAAATTAGCATAGCTGCATGCAATATTGCATCACCCTAAGCAGATATAAGGAGGTTGGTGCGCATTACCAAATCCTGACGACCATCGTAGTTGTTTTCTCGAGACCATTTGGGTGTGTACATGAGAATATGATGTCCAACATCAGTCCCATTGCAATAACCATCGAAAGTCTTCGATGTAAACTCTCTAGCATAATCAAATCCAATTGACTGAATAGGATGATTCGGGGAGTGAGCCCGTTGTCATATGATTTGTGCTAGGAGTGTAGCAGAATCAACATTATAAGGGGACAATGGCACAACATGTGACCAGCGTGTTTGCGTGTTAACCAACATCATGAGATATTTAAATGTCCGCAAGTTGGTTGATTCAGTCCATAGAATCCCCATGGGTTCTATGTAAGAACAAAATGAGTATTTTCATATCCTTTGCATAGGACAGTCTCAGTCCTAATTTTCCTAAGGAATGGGCTTTGTAAAATGAGCGAGAGGCATTAGAAGAAACCAATGAGGATTTTGGTTGGGCCTGAGCGTCTGAAACGTTATTTGAAGCAAAGTTGGTGACATCACCAGGGGCGTCATCACCATGATGTACACTATCCATAGCGTCATGGATAAGGACTATGCCAGCCCTAGGCTGGTAGCGGACGGCGGCGGTGGTCACACTTAGTCCAAGAATCAACTTTTGATTCATGCTTCATTTCGCTCGAGAAAATAGATGTCCGTGTGAAGTCTTTAGTAGACAGATCATCATGACTAGGATGACCTATCCTGTCGTGACAAAGCTATTATGTGTCTAAATCTAAGAGATTTTTTCTCATAACTTTTATTGGATTTAATAACTTGAATAGTGACATAGATTCCACTAGAGAGACATATAAACTTCTCTAAGATGCGCCTTTGTTCGCAATCATTAGAGGCATTGCAAAGGAACTCATTTTCGTTCTCAACATGAGCTTTCGCATGGAATCCGTTGACTATTCATAGGTTCGATTTGTCCTAAGGGCGTAGAGAATTTTCGTGACAGTAATTAAGGTGCCATTTGGCAGGGGATATCTTGGGCTATTCCATGTCCTTGAATCAATAATGATGGCCCATCCATCGTAGTCACAAAGTCATATGCTTAGAATCAAAATGGAGTCATAATGAAAAGAACTCGAAATTTTATTCATAAACCAACGGAGTTACATCATTGTCTCTTTGACCAAAGAAAATCTAATCGAAAATGCTAGTTAATGCAAAACAATGGTAGTCGTCTAACTTCTTTCGGTAATTCCAAAATAAATGTGACCAGGTGAGTATAGAGATGTTGGTGGAGCAAGGCTCGCTTAAGTACCACTAATCTGAGAATCTTCCTAGACATTACACTAACTTTGGGTGAGCATACTTTGAAGAAAGACTAAACCATTGACATTTACTACAAAGTATATGGCAATTTCCTATTAGATATCTTGGAAAAATAAAGACTTAAACAGAATTGGTGATCTATTGATCCCAGCCAGATTTGTAGTCTTTAACCCTTCACTCTAGATCATCTTCATGATCTTCTTGTTCCACATAGTGAGCTTCTCTTGCTTCACAATATGCTTTGTAGGCGGTGACAATTTCTTCACGAGCTCTACAAATGTGTGCTCAATGACCGGATTCTCCACATCGAGAACATACATCTCTTTGCTCAGACTCCATTGATTGAGGTGCATTGAAAGCGTTTTTAGATGGCTCTTAGTGTTGGTGGCGCCACCAACATGGCCAGAGGCGTTGCCTCCCTCTCTCTTTCCACGTTAACCTCTTCGATTCCGTGTTCGCCTATTTTGGCGGTTACCTTCCCAAGTAGAGCGATTATATGGACTAGAGCGTCCAGAAGTATCCCTAAGACTAGGGTTTCACTCTTGGCGCCATCTCTTAGGGGCGCGACTATAATTGGATTCCGGAATATTCTCTGTTTCCATGGATCTCGAATTATAGTTATTCACAAGGATGTTGTCATGCTTTTCAGCGACATTCATAGCTCCAATGAGCTCATGAAACCTTGTGATCCGTCCTGCAGTAAATCGATTCGATAGTTCTTAGCAACCATCAATGCAAAGACGGGGAAGGTAGAGAGAGTCTTCTCAATCAACATCGCATTTGTGATCTCTTTACCACAAAATTCCATTAAGGATTTTATGCGAAATGCTTCCGAGTTGTAGTCAAGAACTGACTTGAAATCACAGAAGCGGAGGCTATGCCATCTCACTTCGAGGTTAGGAAGCAGGGAGTCACGGACGTTGCCAAATCTTTCTTCGAGTGAGACCCACAGCCTTCTGGGGTCTTCTTCATTCATACACTCATTCTGGAGCGAATCATCCATATGATGAGTCATTAGGATGATGGTTGTCGCCTTATTTGCCTCTAAGGTTGCTATATTTTGTTCCAAAGCTTGACCTTTCTCAACAGTTAGCACGTCCTGGCTAGGCACGAGAATCGTGTCCAGGATTCCATCGACCTTGAGATGCTGGCGGACATCACGAACCCACCTGTGATATCCAGAGCCAGTTGTTCCCAATGGAGCAAAGTCCAGTATGTTCAGGTTACTCATCCTGAAATAGAAGAAGAAATTATGGTTAGTTTCGGAGCGTAAAAAGGCTACCACGAAAACATATAAAATTTATGAGCGTAGTCGCTTCCAAGAAATTAGGAATTTCTTAGCATAATCGCTTCCAAGATTATTAGAAATTTATGAGCGTAGTCGTTTCCAAGAAATTAGGAACTTTTTAGCGTAATCTCTTCCAAGAAATTCAATTCCAAGATGTATTGGATTAGATCGAAACAATGATGTAAGTGGTCGATCATAAATTCTCTACAAACTCTAAGTTTGGAGATCTCAACAAGCTCCAAGCTTGGAGTGAGCACGGATTCCAACAGTTCGGCTTAATTAGGTCTCCCTTATGATAAAGAAAGGGGGGGTAGAAGAAGCGAGTTTGCAAGTCCCCGAGAAAAAGAAGAGAAATTGAATTAAAAACTCTAAAAAAAAATGAACTTTTAGAAGAAAAAAAATACCTCGAAATAGGTCGCTGGAAAATTTGACCGGAAAAAGTAGCCGCAAAGTTGACCTGAAACGATCAACCAGCGTTGACCGGTGCTGACTTGGCAGTGATGCCGGATGCTAATGTGGCAATTTGGGGCCCGGATGCTGACGTGGCAGTGTGGGGTCCGAATGCTGCCGTGGCTGTGGGGCCCGGATGCTGACATGGCAGGTGCTGATGTGGCAGATGCTGACGTGCATGTTTTGACGTGGCGGTAGGTCCCTGCTGCTGACGTTAGCAGACTTCTGGGATTGGGTTTGTGGGCCTGGGCCGAAGGCTTGGGCCTGTTTCAGTGGGCTTGAGCTTCCTCCTTTTTTTTCTTTTCCTTTTCTTTTCCTTCTACCGGACGATTCAGTCGGCCGGTTCAGTGACTTTTAATCAGGTTTTCAGGGTATTTCTTCCTGTTCCAGATTTCTGGGATTGATATGCTACTGCTGGAATAATATGGTAGCAATTGGAAGTCCGGAAGGTGGTGAACCGGTGGAATATTTGCTGCCGGTGGTTTGAAGATTCTGGTGGCCGGTTCGGTAGGTTTCCAGCCGGTTCTAGATTTCTGGGGTCGAGGGCTTCTAGTAGTGTGGCGGAAGTAGAAAAGGTTTCAAGGTTTTGTTTTCGAATTTAGGGTTTTAGCTATTTGTTTCGGGGTTAGGGGTTCATGCTGATAACGTGTTTAAGGAAAACTAAATTGGGAGATAATTGAATCATACTTTCATTGATAATGGGGGCCTCTTTATATAGAGGATTACAAGCATAGAGATAGAGTTGTATATGGAAACATAATCGTACATTGATTGGATATCTCCTAAGATTCTCCGAGAATATCTCTAATATAAAACCCTATTTCAACTAAAGCAAGTAACCTCGAGTTTGGGCCAGACACATATTCTAAATTTATATACTTGAACAATTTGCTAATTTTACATTAACAAAATTGCAATAATTTAGGATTATAATTAATATATTAATTTTTACTTTTTATTATGCAAAATATATTAAATAAGGGTATGTTATGAATGAAAAATTTAGGTGTTGAGTCAGCAACAGGGAAAAGAAAATAAATCCAATGTGGCAACTGAGTCATAAGACTCCGATTAACAAAAAAATTCATCCAAACTACATTCAATACGGCGGAGTATGAGTTTTGCACTTAAATCAATAACTCTATTACTAATTTATTAACAAAAACAAAAAAAACAAAATCAAATATTGAAACTCGGAATCCCTATACATTAATTAGAAGCCACTGGGAACTATTTGGATGGATTTGGGACAGCTGAGTGTTTCCATTATATGGAACAAACAAAGTGCATGAAAAGTAGAAGCACAAGGAAGATATTAATTATTATGTGGAGAATCAACAATTGTTATTGCATATGATCATTAAGCAGCCTAGTGGTTGTCACATAGATTAAACTTGTTTGAAAAGCCATTATTTGATATATCAATGGATTATCTATATTTGGTTCCTTCTCATGATTTACTTGTATTGGATGAGTAGGATTAGCATTATAACATCATATGTCCTCTATTTGGACATTGATTAGGATCAACAAGCATGAGAAGATCGATCGAAGGAATCGTGATCTTCTTGTATACATATATTTTTTTGACAGTTTTTACGCATGGGATTTCAAACTTCTCCTTTGAATCAATACCACCAATACTTTTTACAAAGTTTTTAGATTATATTTGGGACATTTTCAGAATTAATTAGGTGACTTTTTCTGGGAGACATATAGTTGTAATACACGTACGTACAGTGCAAAACATGCAAATGTGCTACTTATAAGCAAACAAAGAATCTGGATTCGGATAAATATTTGAAAAGAAATGCAAAATGTTAATTATTTAGCTAGTGCTTGCCTATCTGCATACTTTTGGCTCACAAAGTGATCAACTGAAACAGATCTGAATAATCAAAATAAGTGGAGGCGATGTTGTGTACGTAGGGTTGATTGAGATTTGAGAGTACTATTCAAATTGTTAGGATATGAATATGAATCTTTCCTCAAGTGAAGTGCTGCCTCTTTCACCTTTGCAACCCATTAGTGCTTGCTTACACACAACGAATGATTTGTGGCCAAATTGATGATGTAACAAAGAGGCATACAATCTTACACTTCTATTAATTCGGGAAAACTAAAATCAAAATCTTTAAGATTCTTATGCATTACGTAATTTATTCGGATTGGTAATAATATTAAATGATTTTAGTTAATTAATCAAGAGTTGATGGTTGGAATTATTGTTGTATTCCACCACTACATGCACTTCTTACTATTGGAGATAATTTGCGAGCATTGATAGTGATCCCTTCTTCCGTCTGAAGGCGTGTCTTTAGAATGTCGGATGGGCAAGTCATGCGCGCGTCGGGACCTAGAGAGACTTTTAGCGTGGACAAGGGTGTGGTCGATATGGTGAGAGGTTGGACTGACTGATGTGCTCAAATTATCCTATATTTCTATGCCTCTTAATCTTGGTTTTTATGTTTAGTTTTCTTTATTTATGATTCATTTATGTTATTTTAGTTTTTTTTTTGTAGATTGTTTCGTAGAAACAAGAAAAGAAGCTAAAATGTGCTATAGTGAATTGAAAGGCAATTTGTAATCCCACGTCCTAGAATCTGCCTGTACAGAACACCCAATTTGGCCGAATTATTGGAAAATTACCAGATCGAATCAGACTATGAGCCTTATATGAGCTACGGATGTCTACTTTTTGTAGAATTTTACGGATTTCAATTTTGATACTTCTAGAGGAAGTTATGATTGTCTGATTGAAGATAGGTCAGAATAGAAAATCTGCTCGAGAGTTCACAAACATTCATGTAGAATTCAAGTTTAGATGCCCAAGATCATCAATCCTAGTGCTTCAAGGAAAAGATTCAGATGAGGATGCAAAGAACACATGTATTCCTACTTGTACAAGAGATATTTCAAGGTTTTTCCATTCCAAATGAAGAAAGGAATCTAAATCCAAGCCTTACAAGGAAACTTAAAGCCAAAGATGAGTATGATCTTCTCTATATAAGGGAGGACAAATGTCACATGAGAAGGATGTCTTAGGAGCACATTGAAGATGCCTAAGGAGCAGATACGACTCATCCATCTTTTCCCTCTTTTCCCTTTCAATTCTTTTTATGTTTTTGCTATGTTTCTTCAGTTATCTTTCACTAAACCTTTTTCTAGGGTTAGGATGATACTCTATCATGATTGTTTATGTACTTAGATATTATCTTAATGAATTTATAGTTTCTTTATGATGAATTCTTAGTCACTATTTGAATTGATGTTTTATGTTTAAGTTCTTTGATTGATCACCTTAGGGCTTTGCATCTAGTAATTAGAAGATGAATTTGAGGCGTACCTGCAATATAATTTAAATTAGCTTCTTGTGATTAAGAGTTATGAATTACATTATTGTCATACCCGAAGTAATGGTTGCATGATTCCTTTGTTTTTTAGAACGTAATGTGTCCTGTGTGATAAATTTATGTCGTACCTGGATAGACTGCATGCTTGGATATATGACATCTGCTATACCTGGAGAGAATCATGCACTTAAGAGGTCTAACTGTCGTACCTAGACTTAGATATAGGGATTATTATCTAGAGAAACAAAAGAATCTGTTAATTGCATCGAAACATAAATAGGATTGTTAGTGATTGATTATGAAACCCTAGTTCCATCATCTTTGCTTTTTAACTTATAAACTTTGTTTGTTTCTTTAATTTTCACATTGTTTGTTTATTTGAAAATCTAAATATCATGATTGTTTATATAATTTTATGTTCTTAGTTTGGATTAATTGAGTTAGGATTTAAATTGATTATCAATCTTCAGTTGGAACGACCTCATACTCGCACATTATACTAACGACAATTCATGCGCTTGCAAATTTTAATTAAAATTTCACAACACTCATCGGAGTCAACTTGGATGCGACTGAGTCCTTAGGGGTCACGAAGGCAAGGACTCTAGATGTCATGTCTTGACGTAGTCGAAAGGTAACGAAGTTTACAAGCTATAAACCCTAGAACAAATAAATTTGGAGTTCACCAGAGAATATGAGAAATCTGACAACTTGATTGATAAAAGATGAAAAGATAGAGTCTGCATCCATTTAAGGTTACTTATTTAGTAGAAAATAAACAATAGATCGAGTGACTAACAATCAATCCTAATGCCCGCAGATTAAATCAATACAAATCCAAAAGAACTAGAAAACCTAAATTGCTAGAAAGATAGTAAAACGTAGTTTCGAGACCCGAAACGACCTCAGAACCCGAAAAAGCCCATACGTCATGGCAAAGTGTCGAGTTTGACTCCTAAATTTGTTCCCTTCTCGAAAAGGTGTAATAATTTGATACCAATTGCCAAATTTTCAGCAAACAATTTTTTTCCTTTTCACAATCAAGCTACTCTTCGATCTTAGGTGCCATATGTTCTACAACATGTCTATTCTAGCGAAGCAACAAACTATCTATTTGATACAACCGTCTAATGGTATGATGAAATAAACAATCGCTAGCTGAATTTATTTCCAAGTAACAACATAATAAGAAAACAAACTTAATAATTACTCTCACATCGATGAGCTCGTTTTGTTGTCTCTTAAAATAAAATTAAAAATGAGTTGCTTTTCAAGCAAGATTGTAAATACGTACCGTTTACAACTAGGCATATAATTCGAATGTGATGTTATTATAAGATATGATTCTTTCGAATCTTAATTACATACTCCTTATATATGCAACTGAATATAGAATCTTTGAGAGTGCATGCTCATTTCCACTGATCAGTACCTTCTGTGATTAAACAGGAGAATCATCACCCCCAAAGCAAATTAAGGTACAAAGAGAAAATTAGGACGAAAAATTTGACAATAATATGCACTACAATGCATAATATATATATATATATATATATTCTTAACTGAATTATGCTTTATTCTCTAAATGCGTTGACAGTCCGGTTTTCGTATTCTCTAGTTGGTAGAAGGTCACAAGATTCAAATGATTCATGGTGTTCCAAATGAAATATGTATATGTAGATCTATGTATATTGCTTTACTAGCTTCAATTAAATACGTTTATTTTGTATTGATACGAATCATACAATTCAAGCAAGGTGATTTGATATCTAGTTGAATATGATGGTGCACTTATAGTTTTTATATTGATACGATACTGGAAGCACATTTATAAGCATCTGTTTAAATTACAAGAATTTTTATCACCGAAGGTATCTAAACTTTTTTACACCCGATAAAATGATACACAACTTTCAAAAGTGATCAAAATGATACCTAAACTTCTAAAAACAAATCAACTTGATACCTCGACTTATTTTCCGTCACTTCTCTGTTAAAATTGATCGCTTGCTGTGCATGTGAGGTTGTTTAATTATGGGGTTATAATAATATTTTCACACAAAAATCTTTTTTTTTTTTAACTGCGTATACCCAAAAAAAAAAGTCCATCTCTTTGTTCTAAATGTACGTACTTGGAAGCATTTTTCCGGAGGAAGTACTTAAATTTTTGCATGGAATTTTTGTTACAATCATGGTAGCTTTTCCATTGTCATCCAATGATTCAATAAGCAGTGTTACTTTTGGAGAAAAAAAAAAAAAAAAAAAAAACTATTACCGGAATCTGCAACATATCAAAATGTTCAAACACTGTTTTTTATTTTTTATTTTTTATTATTATTTATTTTATAAGAAAAAAAAATTACAACGAAAAACCCATAGAGCAACCTAAACTATGAAAATCAAAATTAAAGGCATGAAGGACAGAAAGAGGAAGGCTACGATTCCAGCTAGTTATATCGATGTTGTGACCCAAATCAGCAAGAGCATCTGCAACAAAGTTCACCTCATGCCAAACGTGCTTGAATTCAATGTCTAAGAAATGAGAAGCCAACAGTTTGATTTCAAAGACTAGCATATGAATCTTCCAAGGAACGATGATCTTATTATTAACACAGTTAATCAGGATCTTTGAGTCGCCTTCAACTTTAATGTTTGACATACCATGAAGAACAACAAGCTGTAGGCCTGCTCTTAGAGCTACAGCTTCAGCTACTAGGACATTAGAATGACCAAGCTTCTTAGAAGAGGCTAGCTAGGATAGGAATACCCTGATCATTCCAGATAATAAAACCTACAACACCTTGTTTGTCATTTCGAACAGAACCATCAAAGTTGAGTTTAACAAAATTAGAGGGAGGAGGAAGCCACTTAATAATTTTAGTATTAGGAGAATGGGTCTTAACAACATCAGAGTTTCTTGAATAAGCTAGGAACATATTAGCGGCAGCAAAAGCAACCTG
Organism: Rosa lucieae; assembly: GCA_024704745.1. NCBI lineage: Eukaryota > Viridiplantae > Streptophyta > Magnoliopsida > Rosales > Rosaceae > Rosa > Rosa lucieae. The sequence goes on along the minus strand of CM045492.1, from coordinate 14,205,060 downwards.
AATAGCCTCTTTATGAACATTTCTAAACATAAGATTGTTTCTAGTAGTCCAAATATGGTAACAAATTAATAAATAAGGATTTAGAGAAAATCGTAGAATCCTGAGACGAATAGTTAGTAGCAATATAATTCAACCAATTAAAGGAGTAATGCCAATCTGTAGGATTAAAATGTAGATGAGAAAAGTTCCAAATCTTTCTGGAAAAAGCACAATTAAAGAAAAGATGATTAATAGATTCCATGTCAGAAGAACAGAAGGGACAAGATCGGTTGACAAACAAATTAGTGAAAATAGTATCTCTAGTTTTAAGGCATCCGCGAATAAGTTGCCAAGCAAAAACCTTGATTTTAGGAGGTAGATGAAGTTTCCACGTCTTAGTGAGCAGATTGGATCTTGAATGAGTATGATAATTACTAGTAAGTAAATTAGCAGCTGAATTAATAGTAAATTTTCCATGACCAGTAGGTCCCCAGAAAAAACGATCTGTATAGTTAAAATGATAAAGAGGCATAGCAAAAATATCATTAAGAATCTCAGGAGGTAAGAGACCCTGGATTCTGGTAAGGTTCCAACAGTTATCCACAATGAAATCTGCAACAGTATCAATTAAATTTAGAGAATGTTTTAAGTTATCAGGAACTAAATTAATAAGAGGGAAATGATATAACCAGATAAAAAGCCAGAAATTAACCTCCTGACCATTTCCAATGATCCAATAAATGTTCAAACACTTTGATATGTTGGCTTGTTTTGCGATTTGATTATTACTTTTTTTTGTTATCCAATTGAACATATTTAACTCCCCACATGATCTTAGAGGCAGGTTTTAAGACTCATATGATTTTAGAGGCAAATTTTAAGACACGCATGATCATGAAGACAAATTTTAAGACTTATAAACATAGAGCGATAAGTTGTGACAATTAAATGAAATTACTAAAAAGAATAAAAGCCCTAATTAAATTTCACTTTCACAAACGTCTTGTTCAAAATGGGTATACAAACATTCGTATATATATTGCACTTTATTCTATTGGAATTGTATGAAAGCATTGGAGCAACTAATGGTGGGTGCATTTAGATTCCGAGAAGACAACAAATGCCAAGATGAGAACTTTGCTTAACCCCAACATAACAAAATGTCCAACAAGCCAAACAGTACCCCACTTATTAGTGGAATCTGCATCAGAGACGTCAGCAACTCACAAACCTCTACACCGAGAGAGAGAGAGAGAGACAGAGAGAGAGAGAAATTTGTGAAAGAAAAAGCTTAGCTCTGAGATTCTCTTAATTCCATAATTAGCTCGATGGAGCTCATAACAATATTTGAGAGATCAACTACGTACATACTGAACATGCAGAACAGCAAAACCCCATAAAATTTATATTAAAAACTCAAACAAATTCTTATGAGGAGCTGAAAAGACCCAAAAAAAAAAAAACCGTGTCCCCTTAATTGCCGGCTTTCATGGGAAGTTCTGAGATGGGCATACAAATAGCGACTGAGGAGAGCTTGTTAGCTTCTGCTTTCTTCACTTCATTAGCTTCAATGTCTCCATCCATGGTTGACACCACCGACATGCCGTTTACATGAGATCCCTTTATTGCCTCCGGTATCTCATCATCTTTGTTCTCCAGTCCTTCTTTGTGCTTTCCCCAAAGGACTGAGTATAGGCCGGCCACAATTAACACCGATCCCAGTACACTGCACGCACCAGTAAAGTCAGTAGTGAACTAGAAAAGAAGGACGGAGACTAAACTAGGTAGATTGACTTGTCGGAAGTCTTAATAGCAATTCCATTAAAACTGAAATGAAATGCATGCATGCGAAAAGAACATAAAAATAATGAAAAAAAAAGAAAAAAGAGAACTACCTTCCAAGAAATATTTTTTCGGCCAAGATGAAGGAGCCCATGATAGCCACAATGATCATCATTAGAGGGCTAAAAGCGGTTGCAAATACGGGACCTTTTTTCTTCATCACTATCCCTTGTACATAGTATGAAATGCTTGATGTCACAATCCCCTGCATATAAAAAAAAATCAAAAATGTCACTAATTGAGAGAGACCGTGTGAGAGAGTAATGGAGAGAGATTGATCGGTCGATTTACATACAGCATAGGCAGCAGCAAGGAGGTTCATGTCGAACCCGATTTTCCAGACAGAGGGTTTGTGCTCCATCACAAAGGTGACAGCAATGGCCTGGAGAGTTCCGATGAAACACACTAGCGATGTCAGAGACAGCTGATGATCCTTGTACGTCTTCAAAGCTTTGTTCTGGTATTGGTCATCAATAAGTGACAAACAATTTGATTAATTACTTTTCATTAAAAAATAATAATAATAATTTTGGTTATATATAGAGTTGTTATATATATATATATATATATATATATGTAGCGAGCAGTCCCGCAGTACTTACTTGCAATACAAACAAAGAAGCCCAGGCAAGAGTGGCGATGGTGAGGAGTACGGAGCCTAAGAACCAGTGTTTGTCGCCGGTTCCTGTGGTATCGGTGACATAGGATGATTTGGGATGAATGTATTTAGACCACAACATCTCAACAATGGGGCCTTTGTACAAGGTCATTAACATGGCCCCAGCCACTGTCACTACGGTTCCTGCGACCTTTGCTTGGCATCTCACGGTCTTCATGTCTAGCTTTTCCATCCTTTATGAGTTTGATTCCACCATAACCAAAGTAAAACAATTAATTAATATATGACGTATCAGCAACTAGCCAAATTTGTTTAATAAATAAAAGGGATCCCTCAATATGTACCATTGATATGATTTACCAACCAGCTATTTATCAGTCTCATATTATTCATTGTTTCTTAAAGCTTCAATTTCAAATCCCCATGACTTGTCATTTGATGAAATTATAAAAAGATGTGAATACTGGTTAATTTTATTTCTAATTAATTGGTGGCTTACCGGCATATGACAGCCATGACAAACGTCATGGCTGGGAGCATGTTGCTCATGGCACAAGAGAATGTTGGAGACGTAAACTTCAACCCCGCATAGTAAAAGTTTTGGTCGATCACCGGCCTGCAAAATGGAATACCTAAAAATTTAGGGGAATATATATGTTATCTTGCTAGATGTCTAGCATGCTTCCGATTTATAGTTTTATGACACAACGGCTTAGAGTGGTAAATGACGCAAATGATGGATAAGAGTTAAGGACTAACCCAAGAAGAGCGAGGATGAATATTTGCATGAAAACTGGGAATGTTATCTTTGGTTGTGCTTTCCTGCAATATTGGAAACACAAGTTAAATGATTTAGCATATATGATGCCAAGTTATTGATTACCAAGAAGTGCGTATAAAGAGAAGAATGAGTGTACTGATTCACACCTCTCAAAAAAGAATGCAAAGGGGGCTATAACGGCGGTGGCGAAGGCGTGGCGGTAAACCACGAGCACATAGTGGCTCATTCCTCGATTCAGAGAAACTTTGGTGATGATGTTCATTCCGGCGTAGCCGAATTGCAAAGAGATCATTGCAAAGTAGGGTTTTGAATTCTCAAGGAAGTTGCTGAAGCAAGTTGGCTTCTCCATTTAATAGTATAATAGAGAAAAGCAAGGGGACCTTTGGCTAAGAACCAGAAATGAGTTAGAAAAAGGACAGAGATATGGAGAGAGAGGAAGAACACTTGAAGATGTGTGTGCTTCTCCCTAGAGAGAAGTAAGGATGCTCACACATATTTATATCAAGTGGGGAGGGAACTGTACGTACTGAAATATACTCTTTTACTATTACTGGTCTGTCTATCAAAATTTCATTCGACATCGCTCTCTACTTTAATCTTTTACCATCCACTATACAAACATTGTCGGAAATAAATGGAGCTTCCTTTACATATTTTTATATTCAAAATCTCTTTCAAGATTCCTATAAGAATCTTATCTCATATTCTTGTGATAATGGAAAATGAGTGTAGATTCATTATAATATATATATATATATATATATATTTTAAAGGGGGCTGGTGCGGCTGCTCTCAAGTCTTGATTAATGAAATTGCATAATACATGGGGGGGGACATAGAGTCTAAACCCCAAATTACAATAAGCATAAAAAAAACATTCCGAAATAATATCAGAATTCTCTACAAAATCTATGTATTCTCGCAAGCACCAATTAGCAAAGAGTGCATCAATTGCTACTCCATTTGCTTTGACATAGCGGAAAGATAACTCTATCACGAAGAAGCATCATTACAAAAAGCACAGCTTTCCCACTATGTTGCCGCACGGAAATAAATCCGGCGACACTCAATTTCATCATGCCACTAGGAGGTTACGTCGATTTGATTAAGTAAATAGCTCGCCGCCTCGCTAGGACAGACAAGGCACACTGAGTGTGCATACCGGGACAAAGCCCATATCTCCCTACCAAAAAAGAATAGGGAATTATTGCTGGCAATAAGCCATGCCTAAATAAAATTGAAATCAAATAAATTAAAGGATTAATTTCAGTTTACCCCCCTGAGGTTTGAGGGTGTCATCATTTCACCCCCTCTACTTTCAATTTTGAATTTTTACCCCCTAAACTTTCCAATTTCAATCAGCCGTATCCAATTTCTACTATTTCATCCAAATTGGAAGTTAAGTTTGACTTTTGAGGGCTAAAATGGTCATTTCAACATAAAAAAATTAAAAAAAAAAAATTCTGTTTTTTTTTTTTTTTTTGTCTTCAACTATACACCACAAGTAATAATAGGTTTATAAAAAAAAAAAAAAATACTCTAGGTGGTTGAAAGCCGCTCGCTGGTCTACGATATTTGTGATATATCTCTGATAAAGTGAAGAATTTTAGGATATATCCCCAATAAAGTGAAGAAATATTTGTAAAAAATAATTTTACACTTTATCTGTAAATAAATATTATATCCCCAATAAAGTGAAGAAATATCTGTGTAAAATCATTTTTGGTCTACGATATTTGTGATATATCTCTGATAAAGTGAAGAATTTTAGGATATATCCACAATAAAGTGAAGAAATATCTGTGTAAAATCATTTTTGGTCTACTATATTCGTGATATATCTCCAATAAATTGAAGAGTTTTATGATATATCCCCAATAAAGTGAAGAAATATTTGTAAAAAATGATTTTACACTTTATCTGTAAATATCTGTATATCCCCAATAAAGTGAAGAAATATTTGTGTAAAATCGTTTTTTACACATATTTATTGATAGATAAAGTGTAAAATTATTTTTCACAGATATTTTTTCACTTTATTGGGGATATATCCTAAATTCTTCACTTTATAGGAGATATGTCACAAATATCGTAGACCAGCGAGCGGCTTTCAACTACCTAGAGTATTTGTTTTGTTTTTATAAACCTATTATAACTTGTGGTGTATAGGTTGAAGCCAAAAAAAAAAAAAAAAAACTAAGAAACAGAAAAAAAAAAAAAAATAGAAAGAAAAAATTTTATTTTTTTATTTTTTTTATTTTTTTATTTTTTTTTATGTTGAAACCATTTTAGCCCCAAAAGTCAAACTTAACGTCCAATTTGGACGGAACAGTAGAAATTGGATACGGCTGATTGAAATTGGAAAGTTTAGGGGGTAAAAATTCAAAATTGAAAGTACAGGGGGTGAAATGATGACACCCCCAAACCTCAGGGGGGTAAACTGAAATTAATCCTAAATTAAAATAGTAAAATAGTTAAGGTCCAAGGCCCAAGCCCAGACCCAATAACCAACTAGCCCAAGCTCAAGCATCAGGTTGCAGGACCCAAAACGCTTCCACCTCGTCTGCGCTATCCGTACCATCCCTCCACCGGCAACGACACCACCTTCACCGTCCTCATGCCCATTTGAAGCGTCGACCCTCCCCAGAACGGAGCTAGACAACCCAAACCAGCTCAGATCCAATAGATCTGATCGGACCCCCGAAGTTCTCAGTGCCCTCACGTAGTCAGCGCCGTCACCAGGCGACCTCCGACCCCGCACCACCACTTGAAACCACCTGTCCGGCCATCCACAATCATCCCTAGGATGAGGCGACACCATCCCCTCCGTCCTACCACCGACCCACCGTAGCCTCTCACCGTAAAACTCACCAAGCATCTAGGGCAGCGACGCCATCTCCCTGCAAGCCCTACTCTGACCAGACCACCCGCTACTGGACCCAAAGTCCCTTCTGGCCTGTCCGACAACGCTGCCGCGAGGGCGTGCTGTCAGACTGGGCATACGATCTTAACTGGAGAGTCTTCTCGCCCTAGGGTTTTTCAGAGAGAAAAGTTCGAGAGTTATGGTTGAAGTAATACCTAATTACAATATTTTTATAAGGCAGGGAATTGAATCGTGCCGTGTTACATTCGTATGTTTATAAGATTGATGATTAACACAAATCAAATAAGATGCTTGTATTTGATTGGAAAAACATCATCGTATTGCTCCTGTCCAAGGCTTCTAGAGAGAGAGAGAGAGAGAGAGAGATATATATATATATATATATATATATCAGAGCCCTTCTAGTGAGGGCCTTTTTTTTTGTCTTTTTTAAGGATAGGGCAGTAGACTAACTTTTCGATCATATTTTGGCATCTCAACCATTCAACTTTTAGGTCCTAATATGTGGATTATCTCTGCAAATTTTCAGCCAAATTGATTATCATTAAGGCATTCAAAACTGTGATTTACAATTATATGTATGAATGGTTCAGGTTGGACAGATTCGGTTCGTCCATTAATTTAATCTAGTTCAATACCTTAACGATCACCGATTTGATTGAAAATTTGCATAAGTGATCTATACATTAGGGCCTAAAAATTGAACGGTTGAGATTGCGAAATGTAATCGAAAAGTTGGTCTAATGTCCTATCCCTATAAAAGACCAAAAAAAGGATCCCTTAATAGAGGTGTGTGTGTGTGTATATATATTTGAGACGTTCATAGATTTTTTTTTTCACGATTATTCTTGATAAAGAATCTCTTATTGTATGGGAAGTAAAAGTTGCAAAAAAATTCGCTCCATCTTTTTCGAAGCTGAGTATACCAAAACCCTAGGGTTTTTGGTAGCAGGGCAGCGGCAACTGGGTCTTTCCTTGCCTGCCAGGGGGGTCTTCGGGCGTTGTTAGTATCTGGTGTGAGAAGCTTCCGTGTGCAGCGGAGGGGAGTATTCTTGGATTTGGGATCGGGGATAACCGGCATCTTTGGACGAGAAGTGGGTGTGCGGCGGCGACGGATCTAGTTTCTGGTTGTTGGTGTGCACCTTTGTCGGTATCTCTTTGAAAGCAATTCTGGTTTTTGCAGCAGGTCATGCTTGTTTAGGCAGTGAGGCTATCTTCCAGGTCAGACCGAAGTCCGTTGAGGTGGCGGGGATGGTTGAAGATCGAGGTCGTCCACCGGAATGGCAGTGGCGGCTTGCTTGCTTGGCGTGGTAGCAGTGCCTCCGGCAAGCTTCCTAGGGTTCCGGTGATCGATGGTTTAAGTTGTAGATTGAGGGCAGTGGGTGTGGCTGGGCTTCTAGTTTTAGTCCATTCTCCCTCCTCTTTCTGGTTTGGGCCAGAGGTTGGGTCGGGGCTCTTGTTGGGCTTGTTGTGGGCTAGACTTCTATATGACTCTAATTTGAGGCTATTCACTGCTTTGAACGGTGGAAGGCTACACCAAGATTGTCTTAGGCCCCAAGCCATTCATGGTAGATGCGGAGAATTAGGGTTGTATTTTGGAATAAACATAGTTGTTAGTTGTTTTTTCTTTGTAGTTTCCTTTTGGTTAGTAGTTTTGCATTTCCTTTTTGGATTTTAGTTTTTGCATTCCCTTATGGGTATTAGTCTGACTATTTATGTAGTCAGTTGAGCAGTGATTGTAATGGGTGATCTTCGGATCCCTTAAATTGACCTTGTACGATCGTCATGATCTTTTGATAATTGGAATATATTCCATTTCCCTCAAAAAAAAAAAAAAAAAAATCTCTTATTGTATGTTTGTCTTCAGAAATTGAAAGTAATATAAATTTAAGAGTAAACTTAAAATTCTCTGAAGTGAAGCTGGAAAACTAGCAGTATCTCAAATAAGAGAATTAGATGCATTAACAATTTAAGAACTAGGTACAATCAATAAGTAATGCTTCCATTTATACATAGCTTAAATGCCAATATGCCGCCTATACCTTTATGCCTTCATAGGGTTGGTCATTATTCACTAGACTCTCATGTCTCAACATTTTACCCAATGCAATGTGGATCGATGCAATGTGGATCGATCTTTGTAGATAACTCATTGTCGATTAAATCACCATATGAAAGTCCATAGATCGAATACGTATTTCGTAAAATAAACTTCTCTACAATCACGTTCTAGAAACTCATGCATGCGTATGAACATCTTTGGGGTATCCTTAGGTCTCACGCTAAAGCAACAAATGTCTTGAGTGTCCATAACAAAATATTAATTCAATTTGTAATTCATTTTAATAATTATGACATTTCAAGATACCTAACATCGGACACGTCCACATTAATTTAGGTGGGTAATGTACCACCCCATAACGCGCATGTTCGTTCATTGGATTGTTTTGACTTGATCAAGTTAGAGGGAGGTCCGATACATGTGCCACATTATTGACAAGGCATCAGGTAACCAAAGTGGTGAGGGTGGAGTAAGCTTTTGAAGACAGAGCCCATTTCTACTAAAGTAATATAGACCGACCAATTATATAGCACATCCAACAAATATTGGTTAATTTCATGATGTGCTTGTTTGTCCCAGCAAAACAACACTCTCGGATCAATCCACCTTCATATTTGTGAATGCCAGGTAACAGTGGCGAATCCAGGATTTTTTCTTAGGTAAGGCAAGATTCAAATTAAGTTAGTAAGATATATAAAAAATAAAAATAAAAATAAAAAATGAAAGATAATGTTTATCAATACTAATTCAAGTCACTTGAAAATGCTAACTCCATATATATATAAAAAATAAAAAAATAAAAAACACTACATTACAAGTTTTCAATCAACGAGACAATAATTGTCCACAGCGCGATCTCATATTTTGAAAATGCTGCATTATAGCATCATTACCAATGCTATTGAATATATCTTTCTCAATGTAAACAAGCAAACTATCATTCATCCATTGATCTCTCATTCTATTACGAAGTGGATTCTTCACAATGTTCATAGCTGAGAATACTCTTTCCACTGAAGCTGTTGCAACGGTAGAACTAAAGCCAAAGTTAGAAGCCAGGGGCGGAGCCATGTTGGGGCACGGGCCCCACCGTGCCCTAATGAGATTTGAAATATATATAATCTGGTTGCATATTATAACTGAGGTCTGCCTTGTCTTGGTGGTTGAGACAGATGAATGTGTTTTGGCTAGTCACTGGTTCGATTGCTGGTAACAGCAATGTGCTTAATTTTTTTTCCTTTTCTTTTTTTTTACATTAATACTATTATTTTTTCTCAGCAATGTGCTAATATTTTCTTTTTTTATTATTTATTTCTTTTTTATAACATTAATACTAGTATTTCTTCTAAAAAAAAAAAACATTAATAATATTCTTTCATATAGTTTCAAAGTTCAAAGATAAATTCTATTTCCATTATGAAAAATTGTCTAAAATCTAAAAATTATAATTTTTATTAATAAAATATGTAATTTAAAAAAAATATTGACCTTTTTTAGCAAAAAAATAGATATTGATCTTTCCCTAACCTTATTCTAATTATTATTTTTATTACAATTTTGATATATTTAAAGTTTAGGTTTATTTGTTTATTTTTTTTTAACTTTCGAGTGCCCCAGTTGAGATCATTTTCTGGCTCCGCCACTGTTAGAAGCTTGTAGACTGATGCATGTGTATTGTGCTTTCCTGTCTCCACCAATTTTTTAGCAAGACTACCAATTCCTTTCAATTGAGAAAATTCATTGTTGGATCACATTTCATTAAGATAAATATCAAGCTTGTCTTCAAGTGATAAGACATCTCTTTCAGAAAAATCTCTTGGATAGAATTTGGCAAGACGGAGTAACTTTTTCTTATCAAAAGCGGAGAATAAATTATCTGGACTTAAACTTGCAACACAAACAAGAAGCTCAGAGTTTACCTCATTAAAACCGTCATTCAAGTTTGAAAGCTGTCTATCAATCACAGTATAAAAGACCTCCACTGGATAATGATGAAGGTTTGTTATTTTTTCAGCTCTCCGTTGGGTTTTCCCTTGAGCAACAAAGACATCATCCATATTGGGAATCTTGATACCATGCTTGCCACAAAAAGAATAAACCTTGTCAAGAAAAGTTTCCCATTCACATTCGTCTTCCCTCATTGTTTGTAGTTGTCGCTTGCATGCCTTGACTAAATCCACAGCATTGACAATATCTTGATCATTCTTTTGTAATGCTTGTGATAAATCATTCGTGACACCTAACACTTGTCTCATTAAAAACAGACAAAATATGAGGTCAAACGATTGCATTTGTGCTAACAAAAGATTACCTTCCCGTCTCTGATCAGGATATGTTCCATCTTCAATAATCATTTCAATCACCTTAATTGTGAAACAAAACATAGAAATAATACTCAGTAAGGTGCCGTAATGTGAACCCCAATGTGCATCACCAGGACGTTTGAGAGTAGTTTCTTGATTCAACCCTTTTCCACTTAGAAGCTCATCATTGTGAAGAGCTTCCATCACTTAATTTTGTTGTTGCTCTCGAAGAAGATCACGACGTTTACAAGATGCTCCAACAATGTTAACCACTCTTGTCACTAAGAAAAAAAGCGGAAGCAACTGCAACATGATTTTTAGCAAAAGCAACAAGGGCAAGTTGAAGTTGATGTGCAAAAAAATGAACATAAAATGCACAATCATTTTCTTTCAAGATAAGTGCCTTAAGACCATTGAACTCACCTTGCATATTACTAGCCCCATCATAGCCCTGTCATAGATGATTTGATATGCTCAACCCATTTCTGGAGAATAACTCGTCTATTGCAAGTTTTAAGGACCGTGCATCAGTGCTTTTAACATGTTGGATGCCAACAAACCTTTCAATTACCTGGTCTTTATCGTCTACATAGTGAAGAACAATTGCCATATGCTCTTTTACTGAATGATCTCGTGCTTCATCAACCAAAATAGAGAATGGTGCATCACCCATATCAAACATGATTGCATTAAGAGTTTCAACTGCAGCTGCATTTATAATATCTTTCTGTATAACAGGTGATGTTAATTGTAGATTTCTAGGAGCATTTTCAAAGGCAACAACCTTCACACTGTCATTATGTTCAGAAAAAATTCTAGAAGTTCAAGAAAGTTTCCTCTATTGTTAGAGAATTCAGATTCATCATGACCACGAAAAGCAAGACCTTGCCGCAACAAGAAATGAACACAATCAATTGAAGCATTCAAGAGAGTGTAATAGTTATGCTTAGAGGATTCCAATTGACGACTAATAACTGACTCAAGATGTTGTTTCTGATTCATTAGAGCTTGGCAATTTAGTAAAGCTTGGTTGTGAACACTACCCAAACCTCCAACATGATCTTGAAGTGTTTTTTTATTATTCCAATTAGAGAAACCTTTGCAAGTAAATTTATCACCGCCTCCTTGGTCACCATGATGTGGTTTAAAGAGATAACAATAGAGACAAAACACAGCATCATTTTCTATGCTATACTCTAACCATTCAGGATGTTCATCAAACCAAGAAGGGACAAAACATCGTTTTGTTCCACTTATTAATGTTTGGGGAAACTCATGGTTTCGAGGCTGACAAGAACCCTTAAGCAAATAACGTCGTCAAACTTGATCACAAATATTTGGATCATAATCCAAGATACGCTTTCGACGTGTGGGGTCTAAAGGAAGATTATCTAAAATTGCTTCAAGTTCATCTTTCTTTGAGCTTTCGCTATCAACATTGTTCTTCATAGAAGATGTAGTCTCCTCTGGTCTTGATACTTTTTTAAAATATCTCTTCATAACTGTTATTTTTGAATTTTACGCATAAAAGATATTGCCATAAAATAATAAAATGCATACAAATGGATAAAGTAATTATAATTTGATGAAGTTCACTAGTTCAGTAGCATAAATGGATTGTGCTAAAGTTCAGTAGCATAATTTGATGAAATCCAATAGCATAAATATGGTCAGTAGCTATGTAATTATAGAAATCAAAGCATCATCATCAAAGCATAATGGGTCAAGCTGACAATGTGAAGGACGTAATAAGCCCTAGACTAGGAGACATTGAAAAGTTTCAAAGCATCATCATCAAACGTCACAATCCAAAAAAAAAAAACAAGAAGAAGAAGAAAACTTACTTGATTGTCAATGGATCAATTTCAATATTCAATTCTTCAAATATTGTCAAACGAATCTAAAGAATAGGACTAAAGAGAGATATGGAAGCTCTCAAAAATTGGGAATTTGGGACTTGGGAAAACAATGTAAGTAGCAGACAAATCGACGTCAGTTCCAAGTCCTATTTGAACTGTGTGTTAGGTTTTTTTTTCTTTTCCCTTATTTAGTTTTAAAATGACGTCATTTTGGCCTGTCATTAATATTAAATGAAATCTCAAAATGACGTCGTTTTGAGTTGCTATCAAAGAAAAAAAAGAATGCCGCGCTGTAGACGTCTTCTTCCCCAAATTCATCTGGTTTTGCCCATTTCTGCCATTTTTACATGGCTTGCCTACAACCAACCTATATAATCCAAGGTAAACAAAAAAAACCCAGCCTAAGCAAGTGCCTAAGCTCGCCTATATGTGAATCCGCCCCTGCCAGGTAATATCATTGGCTAACGCAGGCCATGAATAGTGTACAATTCTAAGGGTTTGCACACTCTTTTAAACACCCCATATATTAATTTTTGATCAAAACTACACACATCTAGTCTTTCGTACTCAACACATTTTCATAATAAATCCTACACTTCTAAAGCTATATGTATAAACACTCTAAATTTAATAGCCAATAGTAATTGACACTACAGAAAAATGATATAAAAATTGAAATTCGTGTACTCTAACTCATTGAGGAAAATGTAGTTTGGATCTTATGTATTAATTTACCATTTGGCTAGCATTCAGTTTAGTTAGGGTGAGGCTATTGCCACCCTATCATTTTTCTTGTTCACCATACTTGCTCATTACACCCTACATTTTAATTTCAATTATTAAATTTACTTATCCAACACATTTATGTTTTCAGAAATATCCTTATATGACATATATAATTAAAAAATAATAATTGTGACGAAAATCTCTCATTTAATTTATACCAATAAAAAAACTAAAATATACTAAACTTGCCTAATAAAATCATAATTTGATTTACTTTCATTTTTTTAATTTTTCTTTCTATTTCAATGTTCATCTATTTCAATCCATGTCAAAAGATTAGTAAGTTAACAACTATGAACAATGAAGAAGAGATTGATTGAGTTTATTATTTTTTGTTTGTTTTTTCCCATATATTTAGATTGTAGACTGTATCGGTATGTGGTTAAAAAAACTCTCTTTGAGAACCCTAAAGCTTTGCTGCGGCAAAGGCATCTCCAGCCTTGTCTAGTGGCTCTCTGGTGTCTCCCTGATGTTGTTGGGATGCTGCCAGACGGGCGACACATGGTCTAGCCCTATGGGGTCTTCGCTTAAGGCATTGATGGTGGTAACTGTACCTATTCGGATCAAGGCAGCTTGGGTCTGGAGCTTCATGACGAGGAGGCGGCTGGTTTTTGCTCCTGACGGCGTTGGCTAGGTTTCACTCCAGACGATGGCGTTGTGCGGCTTGTCCCGGTTTCGAGTGGTCGAACTATGGAGTAGATCGTACCTCGCTTCTGGGTTTGGTGCGAGATCAAAAGAGATGGTGTCAAGCGGCGATGGCGTCGGACGGCGAGGAAGTCGGGAGGCTCTCGGGTCGGGTGGTGCTGGCATCGGGCAGCGATGGAGTCGTGAGGCTCGAAGGCTCTGCGCTGTGGAGAGATGATAGGCTGGGCTTCACTGTTGGGCCTTGGCTGCATATCCTGTAGGTTTGCAGTTTATAGGCCCGGACCTTCACTTTATCTTTTAGGCTAAGTGTTGGTCCTAGGGCTACTATTGGGTCTATTTGGACTCCAAATTAGATAGATTTTTCATTCTAAGTTATACCCTATTTTTTTAGGGACCTATGCACTTTTGTTTTGTTTTTGTGCCTATTTACCATGTATGTTCATAGTTCATAGGCTCGTTGAATAAGTGAGCACTGGTTATCTAATGGGTGGAGCTAGCATACCACATCCTAAACTTGCCCTAGAGTTGGCAAGGGAAAGTATGTATCCGTGCCATTCTGGCTTGAGATGAATGAATGATTTGGTTCACACAAAAAAATGAAGAGATTGATTTTTTTTTTTTTTGGTTTTAAGTTTGGGTGGTTCTAGTTTGACCTCCAAATTTGATATTTGGACCTCCAATTTTTTTCAATTATTAATTGACTTTGTCAACTTATATGAAAAGACAAATAAGGACAAAGAGAGAAAAATGAAAAATTAAGTAAGTAGATAAATAAATACTCTTCTTACCTCCTCCAACCAAATATAACATTCAATTAAATTTTTTTTTCCCGATATTTCCTTATATTGCCTATATAGTTTTATAATTTACTCAAAACAATTAAGTAAAAATAATAATTTCTATACATGGCCCTTCATTTATTGCAGAGGTAAATTCAAAACAATTTGTTTTGGAATTTTCTTAAACTAAATTAATTGAATATTATGATATACTTATTACTTGATCTTCCAACCCAATACCCTTGAAATCATTCTTTTAGCAAATTCAAAGGGGTTCCAACAACATATCAAGATCGAGAACCAACCATCTGATTAATTTTGGTGAAGGAGAGACATACTCATAAAAAAGCAATGTCATGTGATTTTGATTCATTTTTCTTGTCGTGGTTGAAGATAGAGATAAAAAGTATAATAATAGATTGTTGTATCTCATGTTCAAGGGCATTTTGGTAAAAATAAAGAGGTCTACTTAGCTTTTCAAGTATTCTAAAAAGTAAATTAGAGGTGTACTAATTATGAGAGGTCCAAATAGTAAATTTGGGGGTCCAACTAGAACCACCCTTTAAGTTTTTACTTCTAATGTTCAAAAAGAGTATTGCAAAGATTTTGATGAAGTTAACTCTAATGGTTTTGTCAATTGAATAACGAAATATGACGAGTAAGCAACAAAAAGACAAAAAAAATAGTAATAAAATTTGGGTGGAGAAAGTGAAGAATAATGTCATGAGAAATTCGGTAGTCTTTGTATTTAATTAATTAGTTATATATTTAATTTTCTTTACATATTTGGATCTTAAAAAATTAGTGTACGTATTAGTCATTTTACACTTGGGTAATATAGTCTTTCAATAATTCAAATGGTTGTAGGGTGAACTAAGAAAATGGTAGGGTGGCAATAGCTGCACCTTTTTATTTTATTTTATTATTTTAAAAGAGAATCAAAGGATTTCACTCCTACCCCCATGGTGACTCGAACCTAGGACTTGGATCCTAGGTAGTGGGCACAGCTACATATCTCCCACTAGGAAGGTTAGGTGCGATTACACTTAAAACAATTTATTCAAAAGCCTAGCAGAATAATATTAATTCTAAACAGAAAACATAGCAGCCAACATTCCAATTCGCTCAATTGCGGTACACCAAAGAACATTGCATTTAGATGTGAAGAACCAAAACTCATTTTGTAGGCAAAGAAAACAGCATCTCAAATTTTCTCCTTGCCCTTAGGGTTAGGGCTAGGAGTGTTATCCAAGTAGAGGATCTTCAAAACATCATTAGCCGGGATCTTTCAAGACTTTGATGGATTTTTATTATGTGCACCTAGTGGCCTTCCTCTTTTCTTCGTAGCCTCCTTGACACCTGACTTGACAGATGCATGCTTGGAGACAAGGATTCCATCTGGGGCTTCCCTGAGCCCTAGGGCCTTAGTAGTAAACCTAATTGACATTTTTAGCTTCTTTATGTGAAAATCATCAGCCATTGGGCTCACAAAAAGTCCAGTACCTTCAGGTTTCTGTTTTTTTTTTTTTAGAAGCACGAGGGCATGGAGGTCTTACTCACTTGTATATTCTATTGATCCCATCAGTAGATTCCACACCCTACTTTTCCCAAACCACAGGTACATCCTGCATCATAGTTTCACTTTCAACTTGGGGATAGAAATGTTCACCTCCCTCATTGGTTCAAGCTCGGTCTCTACCTCACTTGCCTGCATCCTTACAATAGTTTTACTCCCTGCATGAGGGGTAACAGTAATCACTTTCCCCACCTGCTCCGGTTTGAGTTCCATTGTTTCAACAAGTGATGGGCTACCTTCCGTCACCACAATCAGGACAAGAGTGTCTTTCGTGCTTTTAGAGCTTGCTCCCTCCCTATCGTTCACAGCTTCAATATTAGTATCAATGACCGCCAGGGCTCCCGCATTACTCCTATTCTCTGAAGCTTTTAGAGCATTCTTCCTAATAACTACCGATTTCCTTGACTTTGTTGTCTCCTACACTTCAAAGAGAGTACGAGGGATGACAGGGAGGGTACGATCTCAATGAAAGCTAAAACCTCCCACTCCTCGGTTTTCCCTAACCACATTTTGAAATGGAGTTAGCATTCCAGTCTATTTTCTTTTTGCATCGCACCTTGAACAGTAGATCGAGGGGTAGCTTTGCAAGTTCCATCCTTATGGATGATCATATTACAGGTTTTGCATAATCCCATCAAATTTTTGAAAAAGAACATAATTTCTTCAACAATACCTGGGGCAAGCTTTAGAGTTTTTTATCAGGAAAAAAGGCTTTATCAATGGCATGAGCTACCCGTACTCTGATGGTCCCTTTCATGTTAAACAGCTTCTCATCCATATCCAAATACATACCCGCAATAGAAGCTACCACTTTGATGGTCTCTGGTTCCTTCAAGGCAAGGGTGATATGGATCCAGAATGGTATGGATCGGGAATTAAATCAATGGTATGGATCAGAGCCAGTCCATTGTACTCTTGGATTGGAGCCATACCATGGTACTCTTGGAATAGCCGCACCCTTTAGTTATTGTTCTTTTTGTTTTAATGGGAAATGTTCAAACTTTTGAATTTTGTTTGCCGTTGAAACATAAAAGAAAAGGAAGGAAAAAAGAAAAAGTGTATAACATAACTTTACGGTTCTTGATCTAGCATGAAGGTTTGGGAAACCTATATATATATATATATATATGTATATATATATATCTTATATAATTTAGCCAATTCTTGAGGGACTGGTTAAATTTTTGAAGTACCATATATGCCCTCACATACTATAAATATTAATAAACAAATTATTTCTATATGAGGATTAGATAGCCAATAAACTATATCATATTTGAAAAAAAAGGGTGGTTCTAGTTGGACATCCAAATTTGCTATTTGGACCTCCCATACTTAGTACACCTCTAATTTACTTTTTAGAATACTTGAAAAGCTAAGGTGGCGTTCGGTAACGTTTTCAAGTCATCTTTTTCATTTTATAAAATGAAAATGGCTTGAAAATGCGTTCGTTGGTCTGTTTTCAAAAATGCAGAAAATAATTTTTGAAAATAATTGTTTATTTTACTCGTAAAACAGGAAAACGACAAATAGACGTTTTCACATTTCATTCTCATATTTTAGAAAACACGGAGATATATTTTCAAAACAAAAAAAAAAATGTGCTCTCTTTTCCATATTCTCACGTCGCTATCTTCTTCTCAGGTCTCTCTCTCATCTCTAGTCTCAATCTTCTCTCTCTTGTTTTGAAAATGTTTTCGGAATAAGCTACCGGACACATTTTCGGATCTCAAAATCAATCTTGTTTTCTCGTTTTTATTTTCAAAATCGGTTTTTGAAAAATCATTTTTAAAAACGTTACCGGACAAACCCTAAGTAGACCTCCTTATTTTTACCAAAATGCCCTTGAACATGAGATACAGCAATCTGTTATTCTACTTTTGATCTCTATCTTCAACCACATGAAGTAAAATGAATCAAAATCACATGACATTGCTCTCTTATAAGTAGGTCTCTCCTCTACCAAAATTAATCAGATGGTTGGTTCTCGATCTTGATATGTTGTTGGAACCCCTTTGAATTTGCTAAAAGAATGATTTCAAGGGTATTGGGTTGGAAGATCAAGTAATAAGTATATCATAATATTCAATTAATTTAGTTTAAGAAAATTCCAAATCAAATTGTTTTGAATTTACCTCTGCAATAAATGAAGGGCCATGTATAGAAATTATTATTTTTACTTAATTGTTTTGAGTAAATTATAAAACTATATAGGCAATATAAGGAAATATCGGGAAAAAAAAATTTAATTGAATGTTATATTTGGTTGGAGGAGATAAGAAGAGTATTTATTTATTTACTTACTTAATTTTTCATTTTTCTCTCTTTGTCCTTATTTGTCTTTTCATATAAGTTGACAAAGTCAATTAATAACTGAAAAAAATTGGAGGTCCAAAGATCAAATTTGGAGGTCCCACTAGAATCAGCTTGAAAAAATTGCAATACCTCCTATGAAAAAAGGAGAAGCTTCCCCAAAATTGGGAGAGAAATTGCAATAACTTTTTCAATTAAAAAAAAAACAAATAAAAGCCAATTGGACTAGTGTGTGTGTATATATATACAGATCATATTCAGAGCGAGGTTAGAGTTTAGGACTTTAATTTTGGTCTAATATCCACATCTTGACCGTTTAGTTTTTAAGTACTAACGTATAGATCATCTCAACAAAATTTCAGCCAAATTGATGATCTATAAGGTATCTAACTCGTTCAAACCAATGGACGAACTAAATCTCTTCAACCTGAACTGTACTAGTTTTAAGGCAGTTATCAATGCTTAACGACCATCAATTTGACTGAAATTTTGCAGAGAAAATCTATACATTAGTACCTAAAAATTGAACAGTCGAGATATGGATATGCGACCGAAAAGTGACCCTAAACCCTAACCTCGCTCTGGATAGGATCTGTGTATATATACTGACTCGCTTAAACCAATGGATGGACTGAATCTGTCAACCTGAACCATACTAGCTTTAAGGCAATTATCAATACCTTAACGATCATCAATTTAGCTGAAAATTTGCAGAGATGATCTATACACTAGTACCTAAAAATTGGACGGTCGAGATGCGGATGTGCGACCCAAAAGTGACCCAAAACTCGAACTTCACACGTTAATTTCAAAGCGGAGCTCCGCTCTGGATAATATATATATATATATATAAAGTCTTTATCCATATATCTTTCCATTTCTCATCAAAATTGAAAAATGAAAACTTTTAAAAGGGTAGTAATAACTGAGTAGTTGATACGATTTTACCGTTATAATAAGGTAGAGATTCCATGATTCTATCCAATCCAATTATATTCCGATTCCAGATATATAGAATAATAGAAGAAAGAGCAAATCTAGAAACGGCAACGACGTACTTCACAGTGGAGTTGGGCATAAGCCACCTTCCACTCTCATCCAAATTCTCCTTGCATAAGCAGCATAATCTTTAACGTACCAACATAAAAATTGTCAAAATAAAATTGAAATGAGATATTCTAGCCAGCCCTAGGTAGATGAATGAAATCTATATTCTGCAATTTCAGAATATGCCAAGCCCCTTCTTTCTCTAGAAGGTTTTAAGTTTCATTGCAACTATCGTTTACTTAATTTGACTAAATAGTTAGCTAGTAATTAGAGTTATTCCCACAGATTCTATCTTTCAGTAAATGTCAAAGTTATGTTCATGCATGGTATATAACAAGTATAACAAGTGGTTCCCAGATGAACAGGTCTACTGAACCCTCATGATCATCATGTAACAAGTGGAGCTAGCACCAAAATGGTAGATATACAAATGGGGGTCTAATCAGCTCCCAATCATCTCAAATGATTCGTCACCTGCGAGAGAAAGAGAGAAAGAATCACAGCAGGGACACATGACACACCATCTTTTTCATACTCCATCGACATCGGATACGGGTGAATCCAGCGATTCTATGTGCATCGTACGATACAGAAGCCAGTAGTCCATCTCTCTTTGCCTGGGGCGACACATTTCCGAGGGACATGCGCGTGGACTCTATGGACAAAGCACAGACGAGTCGAGTAGTGGTGGTGGCTTTGCTCATCTTGTTTGCCTTCCAAGTTGATTGAAACGATAGGGGAATAAGCATAACGGCCTACCTAGCTAAGACAATTATAGCAGCAAAGAAATGTGTTTGCTTTCTGCAAAATCTGATGGGACTCAATTCAGTGCAAGTGCAAGTGCAGGTGCTGGTTGGTTGGTTGAGTGGGGGAAAGTGGCATGTCCCACAAAGGCTGTAAATGTGTTGGAACTTCTGAGGCAGTTCTCAATGGGAGAAAAACGAAAGCTACTTGTTCTCGCTTTGTTTTTTCTTCTTCTTGTCCTTTCGTCTTTTATTTCACTGGTTGCTTTCTTTCGATTCGGAAGTTATCAACTTATGTGTCTTCCTGTTCTGTGAAATTAATTGCATTATTTAAGCAATATTATATATTTCATCGAATAATATTAATCTCCTGATGTGAACTCATATGCGCTACATTAATTAATACAGTAAAAATTAATAAAGTAATATGAGGTTCAGATTCAAAATCAATTGGCAATGAATGAATAGTAGTCCCAAATTCTTATGAACCTATTTACAAGGTCCCCATTTTCCCACGTGGGATTCATACTCTCAACACGTCCTCACACGTGTGGCGAATTTCCAAGCCATATACGCGGACAACATATATGGAATGACATGGAACCCCTGTGGTCTCGATGCATTGAAGTAGAATGGAGGGCAGCTAGGATTGAAGACTAGCCTGAATGTGAAAAAGGTAAAATTAGTACGCTGCAAATTTGGCATTTGGTGTCAAAATACTAATTATTATACCTTTCAGAGAAGGGAATAGAGCCAAGAGTCAAGCACATGGCTATGCCACTATGTATGAGCTTTCTCGGGCTTCTGAGGTCATTTCGGGCCTTAACATTGCATTTTATTATTTTCCAGTAATTTAGGTTTTCTAGTTCGTTTTGGATTTATTTTCCTTTAATTCGTGGGCTGTTAGGCTTGATTGTTAGTTGCCCTAGGGTTTGTTTTCTAGTATTTAAGCAGTCTTAAACAGTTGCAAACTCTATCTTTCATATTATTATCAATCAAATTGAGAGTTTTCTCATACTCTTCGGTAGACTGCAGAATTCTTGTCTTAGGGTTTATAGCTTGTAAACCCTGTTACTTCCAACTGTGTCAGGTGGTATCAGAGCAAGTCTTCCATGTATCTTTAAGGATTAATTTCAGTTTACCCCCCTGAGGTTTGGGGGTGTCATCATTTCACCCCCTCTACTTTCAATATTTTTACCCCCAAACTTTCCAATTCAATCAACCGTGTCCAATTTCTCTTATTCCGTCCAAAGTCAACGTTAACTTTGACTTTTGAGGGGTAAAATGGTCTTTTCAAGATAAAAAATATATAAAAAAATAAAAAATAAAAAATTTCGTTTTTTTTTTTTTTTTTTCTATTCCTTCATTTTTTTTGTGTCTTCAACCTATACACCAAAAGTTATAATAGGTTTTAAAAACAACAAAATATTCTAGGTGGTTGAAAGTCGCTTGCTGGTCTACGATATTTGTGATATATCTCCGATAAAGTGAAGAATTTTAGGATATATCCCCAATAAAGTGAGAAGAATCTGTAAAAAATAATTTTCACTTTATCTAGAAATAAATATCTGTAAAAAAATAATTTTACACACTCGCTGGTCTACGATATTTGTGATATATCTCTGATAAGTGAAGAATTTTAGGATACCCTAATAAAGTGAAGAAATATCTGTAAAAAATTATTTTACACTTTATCTGTAAATAAATATCAGTATATTCCCAATAAAGTGAAGAAATATATGTGTAAAATCATTTTGGTCTACGATATTTGTGATATATCTCCAATAAAGTGAAAAAATTTAGGATATATCCCCAATAAAGTGAACCAATATCTGTAAAAATGATTTTACAATTTATCTGGTAAATATCTGTATATCCCCAATAAAGTGAAGAAATATCTGTGTAAAATCATTTTTTACAGATATTTATTCACAGATAGTGTAAAATTATTTTTTACAGATATTTCTTCACTTTATCAGAGATATCACAAATATCGTAGACCAGCGAGTGTGTAAAATCATTTTTTACAGATATTTATTTCTAGATAAAGTGTAAAATTATTTTTTTACAGATATTTCTTCACTTTATTGGGGATATCCTAAAATTCTTCACTTTATCGGAGATATATCACAAATATCGTAGACCAGCAAGCGACTTTCAACCACCTAGAGTATTTTTTTTGTTTTTATAAACCTATTATAACTTTGGTGTATAGGTTGAAGACAAAAAAAAATGAAGAAATAGAAAGAAAAAAAAAAAAAACAAAGAAACAAAAGAAAAAAAAAAAACAGAAAAAAAATTATTTATTTATTTTTTTATATATTTTTTATCTTGAAAAGACCATTTTACCCCTCAAACAGTTGCAAACTCTATCTTTCATATTATTATCAATCAAATTGAGAGTTTTCTCATACTCTTCGGTAGACTGCAGAATTCTTGTCTTAGGGTTTATAGCTTGTAAACCCTGTTACTTCCAACTGTGTCAGGTGGTATCAGAGCAAGTCTTCCATGTATCTTTAATTTACCTTGGTTATTTATGGGTGACCAACGTGCTGCTTCAGTTACCACAGCGGATTTGAGCTCTCTTATCGCTGCTATGAATGCGTCTATGACCTCGCAAATGGGAGAGTTTCATGGATTGTTGGAAAGGAGGAATAACAACAACAACAACCGAAATAGAGGCGGGGAAGGAGCACAACGTGATAGGGCTCCACGTGGTGGTGGTGGAGTTATTAACAATTCTGAATCTGAATCTGAAGAAGAAATTGTGCAATCTAATCAACAAGGTCAAGCTTACCAGTATTTTAGAATCAAGGAAGATATTCCTTACTTTTTCTGTCACATGAGCATGGAGAAATTTTTGAAATGGCAGGTTGAGGTGGATAGATTCTTGAGATCATGGGGGCTCCGGAACACAAGCAAGTCAAGATGGTTGCTTTCGGTCTCAAGAGTACTACTATAGTTTGATGGGATCAGTTGCAGAAGTCTCGGCAGAGGCAAAGGAAGCAAGGGGTCAAAACATGGTAAAGAATAAAACAATTGATGATGGACAGGCTACTGCCAGTGGACAATGAACAGACTTTGTACCAGATGTATATTGAGTGCGTCCAAGGCACTAGGACTGTGACTGAGTACACTGCTCAATTTTTACACCTTTCATAGCATAATAACTTGGCAAAATCTGATAGTCAAAGGGTGACTCACTATATCAGTGGACTGAAACCTTCTATTCAGGAGAAAATTGGGATGCAAACTGTGTGGACTATGACAGAGGCTTCAAGCCTAGCGTTGAAAGAAAAATTGTTAAAGAAGCCTTCACGAGCTTCTTCATTCCAGAGGTATACCTATAAGAGGAGCACGAAGTTGGTAAATCTTTTAGTGGACAAAGGAAAAGGTATGCTGCAGAATACAGGGAGTACTCATAGGGCTTCTAATCCTTTTCCTAAAGGGACTAGCGGTTCTGTAGCTCTAGCAGTTCTAATGGTGCTCAAAATAGGGCCCCAATTTAGAGGCCTAACTATTATGCTAGACCTACTACAGATGTCTGCTACATGTGCAACAAACTTAGACATAGGTCTAATGATTGTCGTGAAAGAAAGCAATCTGCCTTTATTGATGATTTTGACAAAGATGAGGAAGAAGAAGGAAGAAGTGATGAATATGTAGTGGCTGAGTTTGAAGTGCATGAGTCTTCTGAAAAAGTTAATATTGTGCTCCAAAAGATCTTATTGTCTCCTAAAGAAGATGGGCAACTACGTAGTATATTCAGATCACTTTGTTCCATCAATAACAAAGTGTGGAATCTTATTGTGGATAATGGGAGCTGTGAAAATTTTGTATCTAGGAAGTTGGTGGAGTACTTACAATTACCTACGCAGCCTCATGAAGCACTTTATTCTCTAGGATGGGTCAAGAGAGGTCCACAAGTTTGAGTTATTAAGTCCTGTAAGGTTTTGGTTTAAAATGATAAGCATTATAAAGATTATGTGTTGTGTGATGTTATAGATATGAATGCATGTTTTATTTTGTTTGGGCGACCTTGGAAATATAATCTGGATGTGACTTATAAGGGCAAAGATAATGTGATGATATTTATGTGGAATAGTCATAAAATTGCTATGGCTCTTATGTCACAATTTGAGAAATCTGGAGAAAAGAAAATGGAGTGTTTTCTGACCTTGTCTAGCTGTGAGTTCGAGATGGAGGAAGCCTTTGAAGAATATAAGGTTATCTATCCAATGGTAGTTAAGGGGTTGTTGACTACGGAAAAAGAAGACATGGTAATCCCTAAGGAAGTACAATACGTAGATGTTAGGGGTTGTTTGGGAGATGATTTCAAATAAGCTTCCTAACAAGTTACAACCTATGAAGGACATTTAGCATCAGATTGATTTGCTTCTTGGAGCGAGTTTACCAGATCTGCCCCATTACCACATGAGTCCCATGGAGAATGAGATTTTGAGGGAGTAAATTGAAGACTTGTTGAGAAAACAGTTCATTCATGAAAGTATGAGTCCATGTGCAGTTCCAGTTCTCCTAGTTCTTAAGAAAGGCAATCAGTGACAGATGTGTGTTAATAGCAGGGTCATCAATAAGATAACCATCAAGTACAGATTTCCTATTCCTCGTTTAGAGGATATGCTTGATGAATTGGAGGGTTCCCAAGGTGTTTTCAAAGATAGATCATCAAAGTGGTTACCACCAAATTTAAATCAAGCCAAGCCAGAGGATGAGTCGAAGACAACTTTCAAGAGCAAGGATGGATTATATGAGCGGATGGTGATGTCATTCGGGTTGTCTAATGCACCCTGCGCTTTTTTGTAGCTTATGAACAAGGTTCTTCATCCTTTTATTTGCTCATTTGTTGTAGTTTATTTTGATGATATATTAATCTATAGCAAGACCAAAGAAGAGTATCTGGTACATTACAGGCAGGTTGTAAGAGCTTTACAAGAATATAAACTGTACATTAATATGAAAAAGTGTACTTTTTGCACCAACAAGTTGGTATTTCTAGGTTTTGTGGTTAGGGAGTAAGGTATTCAGGTTAATGAAGAGAAATTACGAGCTATCAGAAACTGGCTTGCTCCAAAACCAGTTTATGAGGTTTGGAGTTTCTATGGTTTGGCTACTTTCTATAAGAGATTTGTGAGGAATTTGACACAAGTATTTGCTGACGCAGAGTAAACCTCACCAGTAAGGAAACTTCATTGCGAGGCTTATAATGTAGCCTACATGAGAATCAAATTCAATATGAAACAAAGTGTTTACAGTTCACAAGTAGTGGTATTCAACACAACCACATTAACTAACAACAATGCTAACAAGCAAGTAACTGAATGACCTACTACACAAAGTGTGAATTGATCTGAGTAGATAGAAGAATTTGGACACGCCTTCTGATATAACGTTGTCTCGAAGCCTCATTGATCTCAAGCACTATGCAAGTGAAGAATGCAGTGAGCAAGCAATGAGCACAAACAAAAGTAAAAGAAAGTTTTGTAAAACTAGTTTATGCAGTCTATGCAACACAAAGAAATTTCTCAATAAAAAAACTCTAACTTTAGAGATGCTGTTTCAAAACCTTTTATAGAAGAAAAAACTCCCCCTCAATTCGATCACATTGATCACAAATTGAGATAAATATGGAAAGATTTTTCAAACATATGGTGAGACTCAATCAATCCTAACTAACAGTATGTAATTGATATCTCAAAAGATATTTATCTGATATGCATTTCAAATTATTTTAAAAGCAAATAAGATATTTGAAAACTCTTTCCTAAAACTCCGATAAGATTGTAAACATTTTAGATCCACAAAATAAGCAACAATCACATGCAATATTATATGATATGCAGATTGCCTTAGATTGAGATCAGTGTATTCTTCAAACCCTTGATTTATGCTGCCTTGAATGCACCAGCTTCACGTCAGCTACCGCAACCGCTTTGCTTGATCTTTAATCTCCTAGAGCAATTGGGAAAGTAGGAGAGAAGAGTTCTCCTAAGCCTTTGGTCCTGCAATCTTCTAGTACACTTATTTCTTGTTGGTAATGAACACTCTGTTATGTGGACTAGTAATTTCAAATTTTATTTATTCTAAATAGCTTGTTTTAATGTTCAAAATTTAGAGAGAGCTCAACGATATATGCTCTTTGTAGTTCAAGAGAAAAAAAAAATGGTCACATATCGAGTGCAATCATCCCCTCCTAAGTATAAGGGGGAAGTGCGTATCCACCTTTTAGGTCCTAAATGTGAGTCTATCTCCTTCATAACTGTTATTGATAATTGACTCTTGATGTTTTGAGGAGTCTCAAGTGCCATTTTTAGTCGGAATGATGGCCAAAGGTGGCATTAGATACCAATTTTTTTATTCATGTTCTAGTTGTGACGAAAAATGAACTTTGGTACCATTTCAAAGTAATAAATAGTAAAAGAATGAGATTTAAGTTTTCAATAACTAGGTGTGTCCTCTTTTAATTAGTACTTTTTATTTGCATTCTTTCGTTAAAGGTCCAAATGTTCAATAATGTACAAATTAAAAAATAAAAAATAAAAAATTAGTGGGGTTTTCACCTTTTACTTTTGATGGTAAATTGAACTAATAATGAATGCGTACCACTTGACATGCCATGAAAAAGCTATAGCAGGTAGATCAACCCTTAATGGACTCATACCTGATGAAGCATAACTAACAACTCTATGATTACGAAAAAGTATCAATACTAATATCACTAATCAAGTACTTTAACAAATTGATTCAAGTACTGCCCAGTCCATATTCATTAATTTTTCTCCATATAGTTTTATTAAGTGGAGTGAGATAGCTCTTTCAATCAATGTATTATCTAGCTAGACTCAGCCTTTCCAATCCAACAAACCCAATTTCATCGTTTTCTTATTCATACACAAACTTGTTGCCTTCACTAGGCAAATTTACTGAAACGTCCGCGGACACTTCCACCAGGCAATTTACTCTAATTTTAGACAATAAACATATCTTTGTGATGTCTTAGATGAAAACCCTTTAAGCAGCAAATGGACAAAAACATTTTGTGTTGGTTCTTTTTTTCTTTGCAACTTTTCATCATGCACGTAGAGAAAAGCTAATAAATTTGTTTGACCAAAAAGGCTTTGTATTATTGAATCTAATAGGGTACTCATCACTTTGGAAAGTGTTTTCTGGTCAAAAATTTCATTTGTCTATCTGAGCCCTCATTTGCTGAATGTCTTTTCATGAAACCAATTACGTGCATTGCTTTACAGCTTTATCTATTTTGGCCCACTGAACTGCTTGCACAAATGGGTCGATACTAATCGAAAGCGCATGGTGGAGAAGAGAGAAAGAAGCAATAGTGAAGCAATAAAAAATAAATTTAAAAAAAAAAAGCTAGCTATGCTTGTTATTGATTAATCATTGTTGAGTCCATGTGTATTCCCAGAATAACAATTAAATCCCTCACGCAAGTAAACTTAGTGAGACTACAATTGCATGGTCAGAAAGAGACAATCAGATGCGATTAACTAAAAGGGTCATCAAAATTAAAGGCCATATCAAGCATTTCTTTTATTTGAATTTCACATAGGGTTTAAATTATTGGAACCCTAGCAGGCTTTATGAAAAAGATGTGCATTAGTGACATATAAAGATATACGTTCGAAATTGGACCTCCAATTACGTGAGATGTGTTGAGTTTGTTGCAGAAACACATCCATAAAGAAACAATCATTTAACGTAAACATCAAGTATTTGGAACATCAATCTGATGAGGTCATCTGGAGAAAGAAAACTGATCTTCTTCTTCGCTCTTCAATGAGGCTAGCTAGGTAGATGAATTTTGCTTGGATTAGCCTTTCTAGGTTGATAACTTGATATATAGAAATAAAGGTAACAAAGGTATCCCTCATATGCGCAATCTGGCGCGATTAAGGGTCAAAGGTTGATACCTTTGAAGCTTTGGGTCGAAATCCCAGGAATGTACCGATTCCACGCGCCAATATTGACTATGATGAACGATGTACTGTGGTGAATAGGTTTGAGCAAAACTAGCGACTGTGATCTGTTATATAATATATATCCATGCATGGATATATGCGTATAATCCCTAATCTTAATAGTGTTATATGAGATATTTGTATTTGGTAGAAGCGCTCTGTGTTCATCTTGGTGCACGGCCTAGAACAGGGTTATTGGTGTTTTCTGTTTTTCTGACAATATTAAGACAACTAGACAAGATAATTTTTTTCAAAAGGGTTCGGCTTGGACCGATCCGCTTCCCGTGGCGGAAGTCATAATCGAATTAGACCTCTCTTAAACTCCCTTAGGTATGGCTGAAGGAAATTCTAGTTCAATTCTCAACTGAAAATAAGTCCCTATTTCAATTAACGTTTATGACACAAGGTAAGCCCAAATCCAATATGTGCTAATGAAAATAGGGGAAACTTATTTGATTGTTGTGTGAATATGTGTGATACCTATTGACCTCCGCAGTAGGTATCCATCTGTAATCCCGGCCAAATGTAATGAGGTAACTATTATACATTATGAAATGATAATGCATTTGTAAAAGACGACGTGCCTTTCTTTATACATTTGTAAAAATAATTGAGTGTAATTAAGTAGGAATTATGAACTTGAAAATGTCTTTGGCGAGTAAATGAAGTGTATTTCCTTGACAATGATAGCAAAAATATACCCATAGAAAAGTAAATAAATTAATAAAATAAACTATAAGAATTATGAACACAAAAAATTTACCCAAATTTGGCAAAATCATTGTCTATATCACTGGTGAGATACTCAATTTTCATATGAATAAAAATGGTTATACGTGATACAATCAAGCTAAAATTTCCAAAGATAATCTTGTGAAACAAAAAGAAAAAACACGTCGTTGACACTACTCTAGGTTGGAACTCCATATACCGAAACTTAGGGTTTCGTGCAGCAGGGCGGCAGCGTCGGTTTCGATCTTGCCTGCCAGAGGACGTCTTACGGCGTCGTTTCTCTTCGGGTACGTGGACAGCGGCAGGGATTTCGATCCGGTGCTAGGTTTGTAGGCACGAGCGACGTCTGGTCGTGCTTTGTGACGTTGATTGTCATCGGAAGGCATCGATTTGCAGGAGGGTGGTCGTCGGCCTGGTTTCTGTGGAGGCGTGAAGTTTTTGTCGGGGCTTCACCGGAGGCTTCGTGCTTAGGATCTTGTCTTCTTCTTTTGATTGCAGGTGGTCTCAAGTTAAATCCAAGGAGGTTTCTTCTGGCTATCGTTATGGGGGACGACCGTGGACGGCCACCGGAGACCGCATCTTCTGAAAGGTCAGAGCCAGTCGATCTGGGGGTGGAAGGCGAAGGGTTTGGGTAGTGGGCTGTTGGGCCTCTACTGATCTGGGCTGCAGATGCAGGCTAGTGAACTGGGCCTATTGGTCTAGTTCTCCTTTCCTCCAACACTTGGGTCGGGCTTGGTTTTGGGATTTCTGGGAGGTGGCCTATCCTGCTTTTTATCCTGTACTGTTCCTCGAATGTTACTGTGGCTGTGTTGAGTGTTGCGACGTACACCAATTGGGTCTTAGGCGTCAAGATGTTCAGACCAGTGGTTCCATACTAGGGCAGTGTAGGGTTAGAGAGTTTTTTCAATTCTGTATTTTGTTTTCAGCAGTTCCTTTAGGATTTTAGTCTTTTTTGGAGTTTCTTTTTTGGATTTTAGTACTCTACTGAGCTTGCATTGTAATATGAGGGGTACTTGTACCCTTCATGCTTGACCGAGTGAAGTCGTTATGCTTTCGATCAATGGATTAGTCTTCCGTTGCCCTAAAAAAATCAAGCTAAAATTTCGTCCAGCTAACTCCATATATTGCATCCTTAAGTAATGGAGGTTATTGTTTCTGGTGACTTCTCCGGGTACGTCAGGCAAAATGCTATGCCAACTGGCAGGTACCAAAATGACTCTGGGATCAGGTCAAGGAGAACACACAATGTCAGAGGTATAAACCATACCAAACGGTATATGCCTCTCCGATGATGAAGTCAGGTTCTATTGCTAATTTGACAGAGTAATAGTAATGAAGAAGAAGTTATTACCTTGTTGAAGGTAGTTGAGTCTGACTTATATACTTCAGGATGGGAAAGGTGTTTCCCATTTCTTCTATGTGGTATGTAGTTCATCCTTTCATGGTTATAGCAGGTTCTGGTGTATACTCTGATGAACTCTACTGGGCAGACCCGGGGCCTTTGTCACCCAAGACATCACTCATTGTGAGCACCATCATGGTGGATATTAGACCCGGCCCATGATATGGCACTTGGGTGGTTGTACGGAGTCTGGTGGTTAGTATGAAATCTTGTGCTAGTCAAGTTTTGGTTCGTATGTACAGTTATATCTTGGCAACAATAGATGCTAGCTCTGAGATAAAGCGATCAACCTAGTTAGCGACTAACTCAAACCTTGTTATTGTTCAAATGTCCTACTAATTAATATATCCTAAGTTCTCCTACTAAGAAATCGAACGGCAAACTAGGTCAAAGGGATACTGCAAAATAGTTATGGGATATATGAATAGTAGACACATACAAGAACGACCCATTCTCTCACATAAGCATTTACCAATCATTGGTAGCTAGGTCTGGAGGTCTTTCCAGTTAGACAATAATTAATTACACAACAATTGATGTGAAGTTTTATCTCAAAAGACCTAGGCACTAGAGTAGGAGCAAACCCCTAATATAACTACATAGATTGTTGTGGCTCTTTTCCGATGGAGGGCAATTTCAGGAATGCGCCCTGTGTATGGTGCGCCCCAAACGGAAGTTAACGGAGGGGCAAAATGGTCATTAAAGCTTTCACAAACGATAAGGTAGATGAAGTGGGTAAAAAATTCTTTACTGTGGGGCCATTCCTCTCAATTGAAGGGTGAAATGATCATTCACGTGCCCATCAGTCGTGGTCTGCCTAATCGAAGAGGAAGACACTGAGTGAGTGGAGACTGAAACCCACATATCGGTTGAAGTTGAATGAGAACTCGAAGGTGAGGTGAGAGAACAGTCGGTGGAGGAATGACAAACCCAAAAGCCACGCTATGTGTTTGGTTCCTGGACAGATAGCTCTAAAGGTTATTACCGTATTGCCTCAATCACCTCCTCATGACTCATCTTCCTCCAAACCTTCGACCATACTATGAAACTTTGGCCGCTTTTGTGTGTCTTCTCCCTTTGTTCTCATTTCCAAACTTAACGAATTCTGTGTTTATGAATTCAACCAAATATCAAAATTCAACACACATGCACAACTCACAGCACAAATCAAAATTAGGGAAGTAAACGAATTCTATGTTTATGAATTCAACCAAATATCTATCAATACACAAGTTGTGCAACACAACTCACATGCAGCACAAATCAAAATTAAGAAAACAATGAAGATCGATCGAAACTGCCACCACGACAGCGGCATCGGCCGCGACTGTAGAACTTACCCAAGATCATCAACTCAGCTCGGCTAACCATCTGGTTCGACCTATCATCCTTCCAAGTTCTGGGACCAGGATATATATAGCTACCGCAAAAGAGTCAGAAGTCCGAAATTGCTGCCGGAAACCTTAATCACAGTAAAAATCCGAAAGCACCCAAAATACAATTTCTCCAAAACTTAATCGAATCGAAGCACTACTTGCATTGACGTGTAGAGCACGACGAATAGACCAACTTCCGTACAACATGCAAGCTGCACCGCCGCCAGAGTCGCTGGAAACTGCTATAAAGCTAGCGTAGTTGCAACAACTTCTCGATGTCGTACCATCGCCGATTGGATGATCTGAGGTCACAGCTCGCACCACATGGCCGAGAGGGTTCAGTTGCCATTGGTCCGTCAATTTGAGGTGGCCGAAATAGAGACATGAGGTCAGGTCAAGTTTCAGCGTCGGGTCGTGAGATCAGGTTCGAGACGCTTGAAGGTTCTGGGTCGTACGATCCCCATCTGGTCTTTAAAACCCACTTCTAAATGAATTTTGATGGTTAAGATCAAGTATTGAATAATTTCAATGGCTCAGATTGCACCGCGGTATTTTCTATTTCTCTTAAATAATTTTCCATAATTCCAAAACTTCAAAAAATAACTATAAATAGCTCGGGTATCCAAAAAATTTCCCGAAAATTCTCACAAACTCATCTTTTTGTGTACTTTTTATCCAAATTTTAAATTAATGATTTCACTTATGAAAATTTCTGAAAATATTCTTGAGTACCTTTTATAATTACCTAGATCGTAAACTCAATCTTGACTAACTGCATTTTCACTTCTTAAATATTTTTTGGGGCTCACAGTATACTATTTGATACAACTGATAAACAACTTAGATCCCATTAGTAGACATATAAAGATTTTGTGCGATCCAAATAATCGAAATTGAAAATCAATAAATTTGACATTACCCATCTATTTGTAGCGTATTAATAGGTACTGTATAAAAAATAATTAACTCGTTCCGTCGTCATTTCAACATGGATCAAAGCGGTTAACCCTTTATATGCTTGTACTTATCTAAGAGGAGCCTTAGAGCAAAACCACGAGAAGATAAAATTTCTACAATTTTTGCATTCGTTGATATACCTTATGTCCACGAGAGTGTGAGAGCTAATAGCTCGAGAAAAGAAGTTGCGTATAAGTGGTTATGTGCATATTAGTTTTATGTGTATTTAGGGTTTACGGTTAACCACGTGGATCGGGTCCCAAATTACGACGAAAAAAATTAAAATTTTGGCCATAACAATTTATGTCTGTCATGATAATATCTAACGGTTGAATTTGATAAATGCATACCTTGTTTGTCATGGAAGGTATATATTTACATAGAACTAATAACTTAGATACATTAGTAGGCATATGAGCATTTTGTGCGATCCAAATCATCGAAATTGGAAATCAATCAGTTTGACATTACCGGTATATTTATAGTGTATTATTAGATACTGTGTAAAAAAAATTAACATGATCTATCATCATTTCGACAATAGATAATGCGGTCAATTCTTTATATGCTTCTACATTGTTCCTCATGGAATGCATACTATTTGATACAATTAATAAACAAGTTAAGTCACATTAGTAGACATATAAGGATTTTGTGCGATCCAAATATTCAAAATTGAAAAGCAATAAATTTGACATTACTCATCTATTTATAGGATATTAATAGGTACTATGTAAAAAAATTAACATGTTCCGTAGTCATTTCGACATCGAACAAAATGGTCAACCCTCTATACGTTTATATTTATCTAACGGAAGCGAAACCACGAGAAGATAAAATTTCGAAAATTTTTGCATTGGTTGATATACCTTATGTGCATAAGAGTGTGAGAGCTGACAGCTCGAATAAAAAAAAAAAAAGTTGTGTATAAGTGGTTATGTGGATATTAGTTTTATGTGTATTTAGGTTTATAGCTGACCACGTGGATCGAGACCCAAACTACAATGAAAAAAATTACAATTTTGACCATAACCATATCTTTCTATCATGATAATATCTAACGGTTGAATTTGATAAATTCTATTTCCTCCGCCTTGTTTGTCATAGAAGATATACATTTATATAGAACTAATAAATTAGACTACATTAGTAGGAATGTAAGCATTTTGTACAATCCAAATAATCGAAATTGGAAATCGATTAGTTTGACATTACCGATCTATTTATAGTGTATTATTAGTTACAGTGTAAAAAAATTAACCCGATTCGTCGTCATTTGAACGTTAAATAAAGCGGTCAACCCTCTATGCACTTCTACTTCTCTAAGGGCAGCTAAATTATGAAGAGATAAACTTTCTGAAATTTTTATATAAGTTATATAGATCAAACCCATGAGAGTGTGAGAGCTGATAGATCAAAAAAAAAATAAGTTGCGAGTAAGTGGTCATGAGCATTTTAGTTTTATGTGGTATTTTAGGTTTAGGATTGACCTAGTACATCAAGAACCAAATAACGACGAAAATAGCTGAAATTTTGATCATGATCATTTTTTCTTATTATGATAACATCCAACGGTCAATTTTGATAAAATCTATTTCCTCCACATTGTTCATCATGAAATGCATACCATTTGATACAAGAAGTTAAACCACATTAATAGATATATAAAGATTTTGTGCGATTCAAATAATCGAGAAAATTGATAAATTTGACATTACATATCTATTTATAGCGTATTAATAGGTACCGTGTAAAAAAATTAACTCGATCCGCCAGCATTTTAACATTAAATAAATCGGTCAACCCTTTATACGTTTCTACTTCCCTAAGGAAGCTAAATTATGAAGAGATAAATTTTCCAAATTTTTTACGTTAGGTTATATAGCTCATACCAATGAGAGTGTGAAAGCTGACAGATCGAATAAATAAGTTGCAAATGAGCGGCTACTAGCATTTTAGTTTTATGTGGTAGTTTAGATTTAAGGTTAACCTAGTAGATCGAGATCCAAATAACAATGAAAACATGTACATTTTTTTACCATAATCATATTTCCCCGTCTTGATCACATCCAATGGTCAAATTGCCGAATTCTATTTCCTCTACCTTGTTCATTTTAGAAGGTATATTTTTCCCAATAACAATAAACATGCTAGACAACATACCTATTAGGATTTTATGTGATCCAAAAATTTGGGATGTTTATCTTTTCGTGTTTCGGCTCCCATTAGGGAAGTATTAAAAGTTTATAGGGTTAACTGCTTTGGATGATGTCGAAACGGCAGTGGATTGGATCAATATTTTTACATAATACCTATTATTAATAATAAACACATGGAGATTTTTAAATTTATCAATTTTTAATTTCATTTTTTCTTTGAATTGCACAACACATTGAAAAATATGCCTTTTTTTTGTCACAATTTTCATTTCACCTATGAAAATATTTAGAAAATATGAGTTTATATAGTCTCTCGTCTTTTTTCCTTCTCTGAAACGTTTATCTCAACTATTGAAATTCTCTCAAAAAAAAAAAAATTCTCAACTATTGAAATTAACTATACCTTTATTATAATAATAATTACGCATTTTAGTATAGTTTAAGTAATAATTTTTAAACCACGTGGTGTGGTGTGTTGGTCGAGCTGCCTAGTCTGGAACCCCCAGGTCTAGAGTTCGAATCCCAGCTCCATCCCGTGGCCAGCAGATTTGAGGGATCTGGGTTAGTTAAAACACCCAATGGTTCGTGCGTCTGCGGTGCAGTGATTAGTCTGGCTATGCTGGGATACACTGCATGGGTGTGTGTGTGTTGGTTCTATTGTCGTCTTCCACTCAAAAAAAAAAAAAAAAAAGTAATAATTTTTATAAAACTGGTAAAATAAAAAAACCTGTTAAACAAAATAACAAACACTTTTTTTAGATAAAAAAAGAAATAAATTACACTTTGCCAAAAAGACAAACCTGTTTTAGAGAAATGGGAATTGAGAGAAAATTGTTGTGTATTCTCATTGATAATAGGGGCCTCTTTATATAGAGGAATACAATGCATAGAATCCGAATCATACAAGGAAATGTAATCATACATTGAATAGGAATCTAGATCCTTCTAATTTAACCCTATTACCACTAGGTCAAGTAACTTAGGGTTTGGGCCAGACACACAAATTATGATTTACTTGAACACTTCCCCTTGTATCGCCCAAATGCGGTGCTTCTCTCGTTGCCTCGCTAAAAACCTTGCCGAGTAACAAAGACCTAGTGGAACAAAAATAACCTCGATCGAATGGGAAAAGAGCACAACACACCATTCATGTTTTTGAAACCATACATATAGACACCTCCCCCTGATGTCTGCATCTCCCCCTGATGACTACGGTCATTGGAGTTTGGATAACTTCCGTAAACGATGCTACCAACATGTTTCTCAAAAGTGGAATTTAGGCAATGACTTAGTGAGCAAGTCTGTCATACTGTCCTCAGATCGAACCTCGTTCACTTTGATCTTGAGGAGAGTCTGTTGTTGCTGATTATGCTTGGTGCTGTCGCTTTTGATGTAACCTTGCTTTATTTGTTCAAAACAAACAGCATTATCGTAAATGCTCGTAGGCTCATCTGTGGTAGACTTCAAACCACAATTGTTCGAACATGCATAATTATGGATCCAATCCATAAACATTCACAAACCACTTCGTGAAGAGAAATAATCTCTGCATGGTTCGAAGATATAGCGACTAAGGTCTATTCTGTAGACATCCAAGATATCACGGTGTTTTCCTATGGTGAACAGTTAACCAGTTTAGGAATGACCTTTGTGATATCACGGTCCGAATCCATCATCTTTCTGTAGGGATAGAATAAACTCATATCAATCGTACATCTCAAGTACTAAAAAATATCTTTTGCACCAATCCTAATGGCGTTGTGTTGGCGCAGAGCTATATCTTAGCTAACAAGCTTACTGCAAATGAGATGTCCGGTCTTATGCATTGGGCTAAGTACAATAATGCGCCTATTGCACTAAGTAAGGCACTTCTGCCTCTGGTACATCTTCATCATCATCCTTTGGACGAAGATGATCATTTTCAAGATCAAGACTACGGACGATCATGGGGGTGCTTGAAGGCTTGACCTTGTCAAAATGGCTAAGCATCTATCAACACGATGCTAAAGTTCCAAACCGAGACATAATCGTGTTCTCCCAAAATCCTTCATCTCAAACTCGGATTTCAAGTGTTCAACGGTTTCCCTTAACTCTTTAAGGGCTTCCAATGAAGATCATGTCCAACATGAACCGCGATAGAATCCGAAACTTGTTATAGAAACTCGTGGGCATATCTCTTCCCTATTAAGTAGTCACTTTAGTGAGAGTTTCAATCTTATTGTAAATGCGCTCCGTGGTCTAGAGCCACTTGACTTGGGTAGATGAAGTTCATCATGAACCTTCATGTATATTTCGTATCTAGATCCCCCATAAAGATACGTAGTGACAACGTTTCTAAGCTGCATAATCAGTTATTCGGAAACTACCAAATTGACAAGGTAGTGGAGTATAGTGACATCCATTACGAGAGAATATGTCTCATCGTAGTCGATTCCAGGGGGTTTTATGAGAAGCTTTGCGTCATAAGGCGAGATTGCCATCTCTTTTTCTTATCACGCTTTCTAACGAAGATCCATTAGTCAATAGGTTTTATGTTAGGAGGTGTTGGCATCACTGGCTCAAAACCTTCCTCTTCGTTAGAGAATCAAATTTATCCTGGATCATATTTCCATTTAGGCCAAATTTCTCTATGTTGGCATTCATTCATCAACGAAGCGTGTTTCGATGTCATCGAACTCAACAAACTCATGCGCAACGAAAAGAGCAACTACATCATCAATTATGATGGAGTTTCTATCCCACATCTCATGTACACTACTGTGATTTTCAAAGAGCTCTATATTCTCAGGAATAGGTTCTGACATTGAGGCGTCCCCCAACGATAACCATAACCCAGAAAATACTCATGAGACGGATTTTGAGTCTTGATGATCAAAGGATTGGAATGTGCCAAAGTATCATTCGAACCCACGGGCCTCCCACGCATCCTAGCTAAGGCCATGGCCTATAACGTCAGAGTGCCACTTTCTTTGGCGTTGGCGTCATGCCTACCTCAGTGTAGGGTGGTGCTACATCCTCTCGTAGCTCGTAGGGACGTCTTTCCTTGCAGGCATATTTGCAACATATTTGTGTGATCTCGTTACTTTAACAGGGATCGAGATGAGACATAGTGGGGACAGACCACAACAACTCATGTCATTCCAGCTGAACATCTGTGTTCTTATCTCCCCCTAACAACGGGAAGACTGTCTCATCAAAGTGACATCCGCAAATCTAGCGGTAATGAATTCACCTTGCAAGGGCATTAAGTGGCCGACGATTGTTGGAGTCTCAAATCCAACGTAGTTGCCCATTCATTTGTACTTACCCATCATAGAGCACTGTGGCGGCTCAATTGGCACATAAATGGCACACTCAAAGATGTGTAACTACGATACTTGTACCCAGTCACTAGTTATAACGTAGAGGTAGATTGAGTAGCGGTGGGTCGTAGACGAATTAGCATAGTTGCATGAGATATTGCATCACCCCGAGCGGATATATAGAGATTGGTACGTATTACCAATGTCCGGACAACCATCGTAGACATTTCCGCGAGACCATTTGGGTGTGTTCATGGGAATGTGATGTCCAACATCAGTTCCAATGCAATAACCATCGAAAGTCTTTGATGTAAACTCGCTAGCATCGTCAAGTCCAATTGACTGAATAGGATGATCCGGGGAGTGAGCCCGTTGTCATATGATATTTGCTAGCAGTGTAGCATAAGCATCATTACAAGTGGACAATGGCAAAACACGTGACCAAGTGTTTGCGTATCAACCAATATCATGAGATATTTAAACGTCCACAAGTTGGTTGAATCAGTCCATAGAATCCATGGGGATAATATGTAAGAACATAATGAGTATTTTCATATCCATTGCATAAGACTGTCTCAGTCCTAATTTCCTTAAGGAACGGGTTTTCTAAAATGAGCGAGAGGCTTTAGAAGCAACCAATGAGAATTTTGGTTGGGCCTGAGCGTCTGAAACGCTATTTGAAGCAAGTTGGTGATTGCAACATCACCTAGGGGCATCCATAGCGTCATGGATAGGGCCTGTGCCAGCCTTAGGCTGGTGGTGGACTGAGGCGGTGCCCTAGGTAGCTGCGTCGGTCACACTTAGTCCAGAAATCAACTTTTGATTCATGCTTCGTTTCGCTAGAAAAAAATGATGTCCATGTGAAGTCTTTAGTAGACAAATCATCATATCATGACTAGGGTGATCTATCCTGTCGTGACAAAGCCAATATATGTCTAAATCTAAGAGATCTTCTCTCATAACTTTATTGGATTAATAGCTCAAATAGTGACATAGAATCCACTAGAGAGACACATAACCTTCTCTAAGATGTGACTTTGTTCTCAATCATTAGAGGTATTGCAAAGTAACTCTTTTCTGTTCTCTACATGTGTTTTCGCATGGAATCCGTTGGCTATTCATAGTTGCAATTGGCCCTAGGAGCGTAGAGAGTTTCTGTGACAGTAATTAAGGTGCCATTTGGCAAGTGGAACTTGGACTATTCCATGTCCTTGAATTAATACTGATGGCCCAGTCATCGTAGTCACAAAAGTCATATGCTCAGAATAAAAATGGAGTCATAAAGAAATCGAAATTTTATTCATAAGCCAACGGAGTTACATCATTGTCTCTTTGACTAAACAAAATCTAATCCAAAATGATAGCTAATGCAAAACAATGGTAGTCATCTAACTTCTTTCAGTAATTCCAAAATAAATGTGACAAGGTAAGTAGAGAGATGTCGGTGGAGCAAGGTTCGCTTAAGTACCACTAATCTCAGAACCTTCCTAGACATCAAACTTACTTTGAGTGAGCCTACTTTGAAGAAAAACTAAACTATTGGTATTTACTACAAAAATATATGGCAATTGCCTATTATATCTCTTGGAAAAATAAAGATTTAAACAGAATTGGCGATCTATTGATCCTAGCTAGATTTGTATTCTTCGACCTTTCACTCTAGATCATCTTCTTGAACTTCTTGTTCCATATAATGAGCTTCTCTTACTTCACAATATGCTTTGTATGTGGTGACGATTTCTTCACGAGCTCTACAAATGTGTGCCCAATGATCAGATACTCCACATCGAGAACATACATCTCTTTGCTAAAACTCCATTGATTGAGGCGCTTTGAAAGCGTCATTTAGATGGCTCTTAGTGTTGGTGGCGCCACCATCATGGCCAGAGGCATTGCCTCCCTCTCTCTTTCCACGTTTACCTCTTCGGTTCCGTGTTCACCTATTTTGGCTGTTACCTTTCCAAGTAGAGCGATTATATGGACCAGAATGTCCAGAAGTATCCCTAAGATTAGGGTTTCGTTCTTGGCACCTTCTCTTAGGGGCACGACTATAATTGGATTCCCGAATATGCTCTATTTCCACGAATCTCGAATTATAGTTCTTCACAAGGATGTTGTCATGCTTTTCAGCGACATTCATAGCTCTAATGAGCTCATGAAACCTTGCGATTCACCCTGCAACAACATCAATTCAATAGTTCTTAGCAACCATCAATGCAGAGATGGGGAAGGTAGAGAGAGTCTTCTCAATCAATATCGCATCTGTGATCTCTTTACCACAAAATTCCATTAAGGATTTAATGCGAAGTGCTTCCGAGTTGTAGTCAAGAACTGACTTGAAATCACAGAAGCGGTGGCTATGCCATCTCACTTCTAGGTCAGGAAGCAGGGAGTCACGGACGTTGCCAAATCTATCTTCGAGTGTGGCCCACAGCCTTCTGGGGTCTTCTTCATTCATACACTCGTACTGGAGCGAATCATCCATATGACGAGCTATTAGGATGATAGCTTTCTCCTTATTTGTCTCTAAGGCTTCTCTATTTGGTTCCAAAGCTTGAGCTTGCTCTACAGTTAGCACGTCCTGGCTAGGCTCAAGAATCGTATCCAAGATTCCATCGGCCTTGAGATGTTGGCGGATATCACGAACCCACCTGTGATATTTAGAGCTAGTTGTTCCCAATGGAGCAAAGTCCAATTTTTTCAGGTTACTCATTCTGAAAGAAAACAAGAAATTATGATTAGTTTCGGAGCGAAAAAGGCTACCATGAAAACAAATAAAATTTCTGAGCATAGTCGCTTTCAAGAAATTAGGAATTTTCTAGCGTAGTCGCTTCCAAGAAATTTGATTCCAAGAGGGGTTAGATTAGATCGAAACAATGATGTTTGCGGTCGATTGTTTTATCTCAACAAACTCTAAGTTTGGAGAACTCTACAAGCTCCAAGCTTGGAGTGAGCACGAACCCCCACAGTTCGTTTAATTTGGTCTCCCCTATGATAAAGAAATGGAGTAGAAGAACGGATGTTGCAAGTCCCCGATAAAAGAAGAGAAATTGAATTTAAAAAAACGGGAACTTTTAGAAAAAATACCTCGAAATAGATCGCATGAAAATTTGGCTTGAAAAAGTCTCCGGAAAACTGCCGGAAAGTGGCCGAAAAAAGTCACCGGAAACTGCCGGAAAGTCGCCGGAAAGTGGTTGACCGGTGTTGACCAGAACTTTGACCGGAGGCTAACGTGGCACTGATGCTGACGTGTCAGAATGAGGTGGCGTTGTCGCTGACGTGGCAGGCTGATGTGCCTGTGCTGTCGTGGCGGTGGGTCAGGTGTGTCAGTGGGCTGGGTCAGGTCAGTGAGCTTCTGGGCTTTTCCTCTTTGGTATGGGCTCCTTCTTTCTTTCTGGCCAAGCTTCTTCTCCCCTTTTTTTTCTTTTCTTCTTTTCTTTCTCTTCTGCCGGGTTTTCTGAAGGTCGGTTCAGCAACTTTTAGACTGGTTTTTTTAGTTCTATTTCCGGTTCCTGAATGCTGAGGTCGAGGTGCTACTGTGG
This sequence comes from Rosa lucieae, assembly GCA_024704745.1. Lineage (NCBI taxonomy): Eukaryota > Viridiplantae > Streptophyta > Magnoliopsida > Rosales > Rosaceae > Rosa > Rosa lucieae. Next base: position 14,163,375 of record CM045492.1, on the reverse strand, counting down.
GCAAAATTTGGTAGCAATCGGAGATTCAAAAGGTGGTGAACCAGTGTAAGGATCCCTTTTTTTCCTTCTTAGAGGGCTAGTTTGATACTTCTGGTGACCGGTTCTAGTGGTTCCGCCGCCAGTTCTGGAATCCTGGGATTGAAGGCTTCAATATATGTGCCAGTGGTGGCTAGGGTTTGAAGGCTATGAATTTAGAGTTTCAGGGTTAGGGCTTCGTGTTGATAACGTCTTTTAGAAAAATGGGAATTGAGAGAAAATCGCTGTGTATTCTTATTGATAATAAGGGTCTCTTTATATAGAGGATTATAATGCATAGAATCTGAATCATACAAGCAAATGTAATCATACATTGAATAGAAATCTAGATCATTATAATTTAACCATATTACTACTAGGTCAAGTAACCTAGGATTTTAGCAAAACACACAAATTATGATTTACTTGAACAAAACCCAATTACCCAAACAAAACAGCTGATACGTGGCTTGAACCAGAAAAGCCACCACAACAACTACGTGCCCTCACCACCTGGTCAATGCTTGTGGATGATTTAAATTTCCTTCATTCAGTGAAAGAGGGCGGTGAATATTTTACCGGAAATTCATCCCGAGTATTTGGGTTGCTGTTCAGGCAAGTCGAGGAGTAGTAATTCGATTGAACTTCCCACATGTTTTGATCAATTGGATTTCTTTGAGTCCTTATTTACTATTTAATAGAGCTGCGTCACTCCCACAACCCAGACCAACTTTAATAAGGTCTATGAGACCATTAACTCACAACGGATGGCATCCAATTTTGGCAGTTTGGCTGCCTGAAGAGGAGTCTTAAATCCCAACTTTGGTATTGACACATCACCCACACCATCAATCAACAAAAATGCCACTCTTCTTTTTAGTTGCTGGGGACGCCGCATGTATCAGGGTTTTCAAGAAAAATGGAATCTTTTGCTTTTTTTGGTCTCCTCCTTTGTTTGCAACACAGTTTTGTTTCAAAGCAGAGCCACTGGAGCATCTCACACTTCTGAAAGGCTTCAGTAGCGATCCTTGTTTGGACCCAGAAAGAGAGAATTGCTTTTGGAACTGGGTTTGTGGTTTAAGAATTTGCTGATCGATTACAGAGGAATTGGCTATGGCTGAAGCTCTCTATCTTTTTATCTCCATTGTATTTATTCTGCATAAAGGTTCAAACTTGAAAGCAGAGGAGGATTGATTCTCAGTACCTAATCGCATTACGATTTTAGAAGCCATGGAAGTGAAACTTTGTGACATATGAACTCACCAACAACAAGAGCGAAACGATGACGACGATCTCCGGTGACAGAGATGGAGGTGGGTTTTCAGATCAGAGGGAGTAATTTATTCTCGTTATTTCAGAGCTCTGATGGTCTTTGCCTCTTTGGGATCTTGAAGTGAGAATGGGATTGAGAATTGAGCGCAGAGAGAGATGGACAAGGCAGGTGACTAGCATTCTGTATGAATTGTCTTAAACGCCCTCAAGAAATTACTGTAGCAAAGAAAGTTCTTATTAATAACGGTAGCTAAGTAGGTAATTACATCAATGACCTTTGACTTCAAAACCTGTAGACTTGATTGAACCACGACTGCTGGGCCCACGAGGTCGCACCCTACGATGAGGGAATTTCGTTGCTGTCGTAGTGTCGTTGGAGGTAAGCTGTTGATCAAAGTTGGTGGAGATCGATACAGCCCTTTGCAGATTGTTAGTAGCTGCATGCAATGTTTACGTACCCATTTTGATCCGATTCCTCACCATGCATAGGAATCAATCTCCTGAAGATTGGGCCAGGTTTGAAGTTAAATTGGGGCTCCAGGTTTCCTCCTATTGTTTTGTTTTCTCGAAATGTGCTTTGCCTTTTCCGTGTCGAAGTTTGTTCTGTTCTCACACTGCTTGAAATCGCAAGAACTACCTGTTTGGGCTTTGCTTTTTTGTGCTCATTAAACATTAAGCGGCCCATTATTTTGTGCAATCTCTATAGGAATCCACAGGTTCGTACTTTCTAACAGTAGTGGCCTACCTGCATAGAGCCCTCTGTTTTGGTTCCAGCCCGCTCTATTAGTTGAGGATGATCTGTTATTTTTGAGGTTCTTAGTTTTATTTTGGACGATGAAAAATAAACATTGCAATTTACAACCCAACTCTCTAGTTAGGTTGGGCACTTGGGCCATTATGTGCAAGTTATCTATCTGCAAGTTCACTAAACTGCACCGTCATGGGATTGTAAAAGGGTGACACGACAGAGTGCTTGTTTGGTACATGGGCTTAAGTGAGACTATGCTGGTGAATATTAATTGACCTGAATAAGAGATGGTGAATAATAATTAGTTAATAGCAATACGAATTGCCCTACATTTTCCTAAATTAAAAAAAAAGAATTTAAAAATGTAGGGCAATAAGAATTTAAAAAAAAAAAAAATATTTTCCTAAATTTTCAAAATTACTCATTTATTGCCCTACATTTTCAAAGTTAATCAATATTTGGACCAAGAAATTTAGATTCAATGGACCCCGGCTGGTTTGTTAGAGTTAGGTCTGTCATTTTTAATTTCATTTTTGTTTTGTTATGAAGGATGGGAAACTTGGGACCTCTCTATATGTTTAGATGAGATGTCGCCAAGGCTGGTCACGCTATCTATGCCTATTTGATGCCCCATGGATAATAATGACTAGATTTTAGATGCGCTTCATAGGATTTTAAAAGGTTGAATTGTTTATGGAATGATTTTTTTATCAGCCCCACGTGGGTAGGTCGTTATGTAATTCCACTGAATTATAAAAGAGTTGACAAATCTTTATAAAAAAACAAAATTGGATCAAGAAATAGAAAAATTAAAATAAGTTAATTAAACAAAAAGATAATAAATTAGTTAATTTAAAATCTAGGGCAAATTCACAATTAAACATTTTGTAATCGACGTAGGCCTCTGCATGTCTTAATGTTCTGGAATATCCATTGTGCAAATAGCGGCAGAATCAGTATTCAATATTTAAATGTTTGAGAGGTCAAAATGTACGAGTTGTGTTGTTTTTTTCGGTTGAAAGGTGAATAGAAAATAAGTACATTTTTTTTTTCTTTACTTTTGTGGATCATGTGCTTAGAAAAGAAAAGGAGCAAGGTGGCTAGAAGCGATATGTCGGAATAGAGGAGGCGGCTCCACCATGAGTTTCTGCCCTACAGATTAAAGGTACTGGCACCTAGCAAGATGTCCCAACAAATTTGACTAATCAAGTTTGACTATTGACGCACATTGCGTACTATAGTAGAACTGTACAAGAAATAAGATCGGTGATTTTCACGCTTCTATAATCGACATTTTCACACTATAATTAACATTTTCAAACTGAATTTTCACATGTGCTTGAAACAATGAAAATGTGAATCAGGTTGAGTACGTGAAAATCAACAACATTCATAACCAATTGCCTAACTCTAATTATGACCTGAAGTAACCAATACTAGCTTTAGCTTCCGTTTTCAATAATAAAATAAAACATCAAATTAGTTTCACTATCATCGGGGCTCCATCATTCATTGCAGCATAGTATGTTGGGCAATGCACGGGTGCATGGTCCCAAAAATGATGGGTGAATCAATGGAATTGAATAAGAGTTGATGGATATTAAGTTGTTAATCAATTAATAGAAATCATCTCTTCTTTAATTAGGAGGTTTGAACGTTTCACTTCTTTTGTAATGGCATAATTGCCCGTTTATTATCACAGATTTTAATTTAATGTCAATATGCAGTCTTAGGTTTTATTTAAGCCATTTTGCTACACTGTGTTTTATTTTAGCCCATTTGTTATGCTTTCGTCGAATTTGCTACTTTAGGATTTCAAAATTAACTAGTTTACTTCCTAAAATTTTTAAAATTAATTATTTACTACCCGACATTTTCAAAGTTAATCAGGATAAAAGAATAAAAGAATTAAATAAATTAATTTGACAACACGATATTCAACTGGCTAAAATTATGAAAACTTAGAGTAGCAAATTGACAATTAAGCCTATTGTAATCGATGTAGGACTCTATGTCATAATGTTCTAAAAGTTAGAGTACCGTAAAGCCTTTTGTGATGCATGTTGAAAGTTAGAGTACGTGAAAATCACCAAAATTCATAACCAACTGCCTAACTGTAATTTTGACTTGATGTAACCAATACTAGCTTTAGCTTCTGTTTTCAAAGGGGATTATTCAAAGCACCGAACGTGCACTTGCACTAACATGAATGAATGGTTAGATTGCATTAAATAAACTTTTTGTTTTTTTAAAATAAGGTTGATAATAATTATCTAGGCCTCATCAAAAAGCCCATGGATCAAGTGGGCTGATGGAGGCCCGCCGGACCAGCCAGGCAAAAAACCCGCAAAAGTCCGCCTCGGTGGGCCGAGGGCCGGCCGGCCAAAAACCAGCAAAAACCCGGCCTGGCCCGTAAAAGCCCCTAAAATATTATATATATATATATATATATATGTGTGTGTGTGTGTGTGTGTGTAGATATGTGTGTGTGTGTTTATAAATATATATACACACACTCACACAGATATATATTTGTGTGTGTGTTATATATATATATGTGTGTGTGTGTGTGTTATATATATATATATATATATATAGAAAAGATATATATGCATTACCGCATAATAAATATATATATAGATATATATTATATGTGTGTGTGTGTTTATATATATGTATATATATTTATATATGTGTGTGTGTGTTTATATATATATATAATTATATATATATGTGTGTGTGTATGTGTTTATATATATATAGAGATATATATGTGTGTGTGTGTGTGTGTGTTTATATATATATAGAGATAATAGAGATATATATATATATATGTGCGTGTGTTTATATATATATATATATATACATATAGAGATATATATATATATAGAGGCCCGTTCTAAAGCGGACGTCCGCACTTCGCTAAAGTGCGGACGACGATGCAGCGGAGGAGTTCCAGGCGGCGGCGGCGGCGCGCGGCTTGCAGGAGGGAGGTGGGAGGCATCTTGGACTATTCTGGACAGTGTTCAAGGTCGGAGGAGGTCGGGGTTGCAGGTTCTGGGCAGCAACCCGACCTGCAACTGCAGGTTTTCTAGGCAGCGCTCCAACGACGTCGCCGGCTACTCCACCGACTGCAGACGGCTCAGCCTGACCCCTGGCGTCCTTCCTGCAACCCTTGCCTCTCCGTCGTGCCCCGAGCAGAGCTGCAGCAGCGCCGTCCGCACTTTAGCGAAAGTGCGGACGTCCTCTTTGGAACGCCTCCGTATATATATTTATATATATATATATATATACATCTGTGTGTGTGTGTGTGTGTTTATATATATATATATATATGTGTGTGTGTGTGTGTGGAAGTTCTTATACTTCTATTATTCTATATAGAATATGTGCATATATATATATATATATATTCTACATATCGGTTGACCAATTCGATCGGATTCAAAACTATGGTGAAATTGGCTAAATTTTGTACCACACTCATAATTTATTGTAATAAACTCATCTAACGGTCGGTTTTTCCATTTTCTTTGAATTGATATGGATTTCTCTTTGGAGTATATGATATATAAATATAGGTTTATAAGAGTAACTAAGTTTGACCTAGTTGATCGAATTCAAAACGATAACCAAATTGGCTAGATTTTCTACAACCACCATAAAACATTACAATCTCTCAATCGAGCAATTGGTTTCTCTGAATTCATTTTCCACTTCATGATTGCTTTAGAATGAACCTAAACAATTTAAATACAATCAATATGTCATACAACTTTAGGAGGACAATTGGTATAGACCAATGTGTTTGCAATTAAAATTAATTTTTTTTATCTTATGTCCACGCACATCCATTGATGGAATATATACAAACGTGATGTGAAAAAATAAGCACGTTTCGAGGTTGTCACGGCATCGGTCAACCAATAAAACATATAAGTGTCTACGGTTGACTAATCCGATCGGATTCGAAAATATGGTGAAATTGGCTAAATTTTTTACCACACTCATAATTTATTGTTATAAACTCATCCAACGGTCGGTTTTTTCATTTTCTTTGAATTGATAGGGGTTTCTCTTTGGAGTGTATGATATATAAATATAAGTTTATAAGAGTAACTACGTTTGACCTAGTTGATCGAATTCGAAACGAGAACCAAATTGGCTGAATTTTCTAAAACCACCATAAAACATTACAACCTCTTCATCGAGCGGTTGGTTTCTCCGAATTCATTTTCTACTTCATGGTTGCTTTAGAATGAACCTAAACAATTTAAATGCAATGTATAAGTCATATAACTTTAGGAATAAAATTGGTATAGTCCAATGTGTTTGTAATTAAAATTAAATTTTTTTTATCTTATGTCCACGCACATCCATCAATGAAATATATACAAACGTGATGTGAAAAAATAAGCACGTTTCGTGGTTGCCACGTCATCGGTCAACCAATAAAACATATAAGTGACTACGGTTGACCAATCCGATCGGATTCGAAAATATGGTGAAATTGGCTAAATTTTTTACCACACTCATAATTTATTGTAATAAACTCATCCAACGGTCGGTTTCTCATTTTCTTTGAATTGCTATATGTAGCTCTTTGGAGTGTATGATGTATAAATATAGATTTATAAAAAATTAGTGTCTTTAAAAATTTATTTATAAATAAATTAGTATCTATATATAAATATAGATTTTTTTGGGTACAATATAGTTATATTGTTAAAGGAAAAACATATTATGTGCCTTCGTCAAAGTAACTGACGAAGAGGGAATCAAGGAATCAGTGATTACCAATCAATTAGCATAAAAGATAGATCAATCAGTATTTAATATCATAATTGTAATCAATATTTCCGTTGTAATTTCTTCCCTATATAAAGGGACTATGAAATGAAATGAGTAGACCATTCCAATCCCATTTTTACTTTTACACGTTATCAGCATGCTCAGAGCAAATAGCCAAGAAAAAAAATCCAAACCCTAAAGAAGAAAAAGTTTTTCTTTTCTGCCGCTTTCAAAACACAAAAAAAAAAAAAAAAAAAAAAAAAATCTGCAGAAGCAGATCGAAAACCCCATCCTCCATCCTCCAAAATCCCGATTTCTCCTCCCCACCTCCTGCTCGCCCATCACTGCACCGATCCAAACCGGCCAGGAGCACCGACTCGACCACCGGATCGGCCCCAAACTCATCCCAGTCGCTCCGGCATCCCCAGACCGGCCTCACCTTTGCCTCTCCGGCCGAGCACCCGGCCAAGCACCTCAGTGCCAAGCCCAGCCCACCGGTCCTCCCTGCCTGCAATACCCGAGCTTACACGTTCTCACCCCGCCTACCACACCTGCAGATCACCATAGCAGCAGCCCAGCCGTGTCCGGCCTCGAATCCCCGCAGCCCAGCCGCGTCCGGCCTCGCATCCCCGCAACCCAGCAGCTCGCAATGCAGCCTTCAGCCTCCATCGCATCAGCAGCGCAGCACTGACCACATTGCAACCTGCAAACCAGAAGGAGACGCGAAGGAAGAAGATAAAGGAACAGGAAGAAAAAGAAGCAGAAAAAGAAGAAAAAAAAAAACGAGGCAACTCAGGCCGAAGTAAGGTCGGCCCAGGAAGAAGAAAAAAAAAGAAGGCCCTGAGAAAAAAAAAAAAAAAGGGAGTAGGCCCAGAAAGAAAGAAAAAACAGAAACAGAAACAGAAAAAAAAAAACTTGACCCAAAGTAAAGGGCCAGCCCAGAGAAACAGACCCGGCCCAGACTGGAAAAAAAAAAAAAAAACAGGCCTTGAGGCGCAGAAAAAGAGAGAAACAGAAAAAAAAAAAAAAAACCAAAGGCTCCAAAGAGATAGGAAGCGGCCCAAACATCGCACGTCTGCATCAACACGTGCGTGCGTTAGGATTGTTTTTCACGAAACCAAGAATGAATCGAGGAGAAATCGAGTGCTTAGTTGATAGTGGGACTACCCACACCACATTAAGGAATAGGCAATTATTTATTGAATTAATAGCTTATAATTCCTCTGTGACTACGATGATTGGATCATCACAAGTGATAAAAGGGCGAGGAACTGCCAAAGTTTTGCTGCCTAATGGCACAACATTTAAAGTCACAGATGCTCTATATGCACCTAGAGCTAATCGAACCTTGTTAAGTTTCAAAGATATTCGTGCCAACGGTTATCATGTTGAAACACACTGTGAGAATGGAACTGAATACCTTTATATTACCTCTAATGAATGTGGAAGGAAACGCATTTTAGAGAAACTTATGAGTCAATTAGTGGACTGTACCTCACTACGATTCGGATCATTGAATCTTATGTTGTCACCAACAATGAAATGTGGAACACTGACTCATACAAGCTTTGGCATGACCGCCTAGGGCACCCTAGTCGTGACATGATGATCCGCATTTTGAAAAACTCACACGGACATCCCTTCTTTCGAGTGAAAAATAAAATGGGAGAAAAATCTGTCACACTGAAAGGTGTCGGTCCTCGTATTGGTCAAATACAGCCATTACATTCTGAAGTACCAGAAGCACTACCTCCTTCCCATTATGCCTTATTGACTATTTCAAAGGCACATCACTCGTTTTGCAAAGCCTGCTCTTTAGCAAAAACAGGATCGAGACCTTCCTATGCTAAAGATACAAAACAAAATATTCCACTCTTACAAAGGATACAAGGAGACATCTGTGGACCTATCCATCCAGAATGCGGACCATTCAAGTACTTTATGGTTCTGGTGGATGCCTCAACACGCTGGTCACATGTCGTTCTATTGTCCACAAGAAATGCTGCATTTGCAAAACTCCTAGCACAGATTATACGCTTAAGGGCTCACCATCCTGATCACCCTATCAAGTCTATAAGGCTTGATAATGCTGGAGAGTTTACGTCAAAAGCATTTGATGATTATTGCATGTCTATTGGGATCGATGTAGAGCATCCTGTACCCCATGTGCATACACAAAATGGTCTCGCAGAAGCCACCATCAAAAGACAACAGATGGTGGCTAGGGCATTGGTTATGCGCACCAACTTGCCTATATCTGCATGGGGTTATGCAATATTGCACACGCAGCTTTACTCATTCGTTTCAGACCCACTGCTAGCCAACCATTTTCTGTGTACCAGTTGGTAACTGGATATGAGCCGGACATTTCACACTTACGCATATTTGGTTGCGCCGTATATGTGCCTATTGCGCCCCCACAGCGCACTAAAATGGGTCCTCAGAGACGATTAAGTATTTATGTTGGATATGAATCTCCAACGATTATCCACTATTTGGAACCCTTGACAGGCGATCTCTTTACCGCTCGATTTGCGGATTGTCACTTTGATGAGACAGTCTTCCCGTCGTTAGGGGGAGATAGGAAAAAAGATTTTCTAAGGGAACGACAGGAATTGTTGTGGTTTGTTCCCACTCTGTCTCATTTTGATCCCCGCACTTCACAATGTGAAAGTGAAGTGAAAAGAATAATCGATCTTCAAAACGTAGCAGATTCGATGCCTGATGCGTTTTCTGATATCGCAAAAGTGACGAGAGCACATATACCAGCTGCAAATGTGCCTGCAAGGTTAGAAGTCCCCAACAAGGGGCACGGTGCCGCAGATAGAGGCACTACAACCACACTTAGTGGAGGTATGGTTGAGGCCGTGGCTCCTCAAAGAAAGAGAGGGAGGCCACTAGGTTCGATTGACACTCACCCAAGGAAGAAGAGGGCGAGTAAGGCACAAACCGATCCATTAATCATCAATGTAGAGAATCGAATCCCTCTCCTGAGATTGTCTCTGATTATAGCTATGTCCATGAATCATACTGGAGGACGCTCCGATGTTTGAAATGATTCCAGAGAACAAAGAAATCTCAATGGATTATGAGATTGCGTATGAGTTGATGGAAAGATCTTCCTACACATTGATGATGTATTTGCATACACTGTTGCTCAAGAAATCATAGAGCTCGATGATATCGAACCACGCTCTGTTGCAGAATGTCAACAAGAGCAGATTGGCCTAAATGGGAACGAAGCAATCCAGGCAGAATTAGACTCTCTGACAAAGAGACAGGTATTTGGTCCAGTAATGCTAACCCCACCAAGTGTAAAGCCTGTAGGACATAAATGGGTCTTTGTTAGAAAGCGTAATGAGAAGAATGAAGTCCTGAGGTACAAGGCTCACCTTGTGGCACAAGGTTTCTCCCAACGCCCTGGAATTGACTACGAGGAGACATACTCTCCCGTAATGGACGTTATAACGTTCCGCTACTTAGTTATCCTAGTAGTTTCTGAAGGACTCGAAATGCAGCTCATGGATGTGGGACTGCATCTCATGGGGATCTAGATTCAGAGATATTATATATATTATATATATATATATATATGAAAGTGCCTGATGGCCTTACATTACCCAAGTCAAGTGACTCTAAACCACGGAGTGCATTTGCAATTAGGTTGAAACGCTCACTTTATGGATTGAAACAATCTGGGTGGATGTGGTATACCCGTCTAAGTGACTACTTGATTGGGAAGGGATACAAGAACGATGAACTATGCCCCTGCGTATTCATAAAGAAAACAAGTTCCGGATTTGCAATTGTAGCAATATATGTCAATGATATGAACATAATAGGTACTCTTGATGAAATAAGAGAAACCGCGAGCTACTTGAAATCCGAATTTGAGATGAAGGATCTTGGGAAAACTCGATTCTGTCTAGGCCTTGAACTAGAACACCGAGTTTGTGGAATACTAATCCACCAGTCTGCGTATGTCCAAAAGATGCTCAGGCGATTTAACATGGACAAAGCGCATCCTGCTAGCACTCCTATGATCGATCGAAGTTTGGATGCAAAGAAATATCCATTTCGTCCGAAGGAAGATGACGAAGAGGTGTTAGGAGCTGAAATTCCCTACCTAAGTGCAATAGGCGCATTATTGTACTTAGCCCAATGTACTCGACCAGACATTTCATTCTTAGTGAACTTGTTAGCTAGATTTAGCTCAGCGCCAACGCAGCGTCACTGGAATGGTATCAAGAACATCTTCAGATACCTAAAAGGAACCATTGACTTGAGACTGTTCTTTCCCTACAGAGAGATTAGAGGGACTGCAGATGGAACTGCAATCCCTAAAGGAAATATTGATGGTGAAAGTGCCACGCACTACACCGAAACGCCAAATGATGTTTTGGTTGGTTTTGCTGATGCAGGGTATCTCTCTGACCCACATAAAGGTCGTTCCCAAACTGGTTATGTATTTACCATTGGGAATACGGCGATATCTTGGAGATCAACCAAGCAAACCCTTGTGGTTACCTCCTCGAACCACTCAGAGATCATCGCCCTACATGAGGCGGTTCGTGAATGTGTATGGTTAAGAGCTATCATCACACATATTCGAGGGACTAGTGGCTTGAGTTCTACACTAAAGAGCCTACTTGCATTTATGAAGATAATGCAGCTTGCATCGAACATATGAAGATAAGATATATCAAGGGTGATAATACAAAACACATATCGCCGAAGTTTTTCTACAATCAACAACAACAGATCCTCCTCAAGATTCAAGTGAATCAAGTAAGGTCTGAGGAGAATGTGGCAGATTTGTTCACCAAATCATTGCCTAAAGCCATATTTGAGAAACATGTGAAAAGCATAGGAATGCGAAGACTTTCCAAGCTCCCTTGATTAATGTAAGTATCAGGGGGAGGTGTAGACTTCAGGGGGAGTCTAACACACACATGTCATTCTCAAATGTAGAAGGTGCGTTGTGCTCTTTTCCTTCGACCAAGTTTTATTTTTTGTCCCACAGGGTTTTTATTGTTACTTGGCAAGGTTTTTAGTGAGGCAACAACTTATGCACCATTTCGTTTTTGACTTGGCACAAGGGGGAGTGTTAAAGGAAAAACATATTATGTGCCTTCGTCAAAGTAACTGACGAAGATGGAATCAAGGAATCAGTGATTACCAATCAATTAGCATAAAAGATAGATCAATCAGTATTTAATATCATAATTGTAATCAATATTTCCGTTGTAATTTCTTCCCTATATAAAGGGACTATGAAATGAAATGAGTAGACCATTCCAATCCCATTTTTACTTTTACATATATAGATATGTTATCTTTGGTTGTATTTGATCATTATCCATTGAATTTCCAAAACTTGATTAAAAAAAAAAAAATACTTGTGTCTTTAAATATTTATTTATAAATAAAGCCCGCAAGGCCCGGCCCAAAAAAGCCCACAAGGCCAAGCCCGGCCAGGCCCGCTTTATATGGACGGGCTTGGATCATTTGATTTTTAATAAAGCCCGGCCCGGCCCGCCCCGCCCAGCAATTATTTAGAAATATAGCAAGGCCCGGTCCGGCCCGTTGACGACCTCTATAATTATCAAGGGTTGAGATTGTTTTATAAGTGTTGGGTTACTTGCACCGTCGGTGCATAGAATAATTTCCACTGTTTTCAATAGTAAAACAAAACATCAAATTAGTTTCACTATTATCTGGGATCCAACATTCATTGCAACATAGTACGTTGGGCAATGCATGGGTGCATGATCCTGAGAATGATGGGTGAATCAATTGACCTGAATAAGAGTTGATGAATATTAATGGGTTAATAGCAATGCATCTCTTGTTAAGGAGGTTTGAACGTTCACTTATTTTGTAATGGCATGCATAATTGCCGATTTATTATCGCATATTTTAGTTTAGTGTCAATTTACAGTCTCAAGTTTTATTTAAGCCAATTTGCTAACTAGGTTTTATTTTAGCCAATCTACTATCCTTTCGTTAAATTTGCTACTTTAAAATTTTGAAATTAATTATTTGCTACCCTAGATTTTCAAAGTTAATCAATATTTAGACAAAAGAATAGAAGAATTAAAATAAGTTAATTTGACAAAATGATATTTAACTGACTAAAATTATGAAAACTTAGAGTATCAAATTGACAATTAAGCCTTTTGTAATCGATGTAAGACTCTATGTCATAATGTTATGAAAATTAGAGTACTGTAAAGCCTTCTGTGACTCATGTTAAAAGTTAGAGTCCATGAACATCACCAACATTCATAACCAACTGCCCAACTCTAATTAAGACCTGACGTAACCAATACTAGCTTTTGCTTCTGTTTTCAATGTAAAACAAAACATCAAATTAGTTTCACTATTATCTGGGATCCATCATTCATTGCAACATAGTACGTTGAGCAATGCATGGGTGCATGATCCTGAGAATGATGGGTGAATCAATTGACCTTAATTAGAGTTGATGAATATTAATGGGTTAATAGCAATGCATCTCTTGTTAAGGAGGTTTGAACGTTTCACTTATTTTGTAATGGCATAATTGCTTATTTATTATCTCAAAATTTATTGTCACGCCTTGAATTTTAAACACAAAACGTAATACAAATAAATCAATACCAAGCACCGAGCATGATGGTTCGGACACCAATACTATAAATAGCTATGAAAAAATTTCCTTTAAACAAGACAACCAAACAATGTACCAAACCCACAATGTAAATACAGACTTGTTTTTTAGAGTCACATATTACATTAAGCAAAGTTTACAAATTAAACTGAAACATCAATTCAATAAGTAACTGCACACACTACTCTCATTACACAGTTGAAGACTAACGAGTGTGTACTACAATTAGGTAGTAAACCTACCACTGTAACATCAAGGAATCGAAAATCTATTGCTTCAACTACGCTCACCTTAACCTACAAGATAAACCCCTACATCATGGAATAGTGCACCAGGTTTGCCTGGTAAGCTTTTGCAAGCTTGTATGAGTAAACTCAAACCAGCAATAGAAACACATGCTTAAGTCCTCTCAACCTAATAGTCAATAAGCATATCACTGTATCAACTATCATTTTCACATCATTTAATAGCATGCATTAGCAAGTCCAATCATGATAAGATCTATATGCTCAGGCTTCAATTTAGTATTTAGATTTATGATCATAGTTCAGAACAAAACAACTTCAAGTAATGTTTGAAATCATAATCAACGCTCAAGGCAAATTACCAAATCACACTATCCAAATCATGGTAATGCAACACAAGAGCAACTCACTCAATAGTAAAGGAAAACGACTAACACTTTGATTCCTCTCAAAAACGTAGTAAAGGAAAACAACTCACACTTTGATTCCTCTTAAAAACGTAGTAAAGGAAAACAACTCACACTTTGATTCCTTTCAAATCGTAATAAAAGAAAGCAACTCACACCTTGATTTCTATCAACACGAAATAAAGAAAGCAACTCACACCTTGATTCCCTTCAAATCGTAAATAAAAGAAAGCAACTCACACCTTGATTTCTGTCAATACGAAATAAAAAAAGCAACTTACACCTTGATTCCTTTCAAATCGTAAATAAAAGAAAGCAACTCACACCTTGATTTCTGTCAACACGAAATAAAAAAAGCAACTCACACCTTGATTCCTTTCAAATCGTAAATAAAAGAAAGCAACTTGATTTCTGTCAACACGAAATAAATAAAGCAACTCACACCTTGATTCCTTTCAAATCGTAAATAAAAGAAAGCAAGTCACACCTTAATTTCTATAAACATGAAATCAAGAAAGCAACTCACACCTTGATTCCCTTCAAATTGTAAATAAGGAAAGCAGCTCGCTCCTTGATTCCTTAAACCACATACTCAAGAGTTAGAAATAACCTCGCTCTTTTACCCCATGAGATACACTGGTAGACATACTAGAACGCTAACTAAATTGTAACCACTCGTCCGGCCAAAGACGTTATTACTCGATATATTGCCAAAAGCCAACTTGTGACCTTGAATCCTCGAGCCTCTCGATCCCTCAAAATAAAATATTTAAAGAAGTTGCACATGACTCAAAATGTTACACAAATCTCAATTTTTTTCAAAACAATAGAAATCGACATTTCTACAATCATTTGTTTTCCAAAAAGCCACACCTCAAAGCAATAAATGTGCACAAACATGCATATTATTTTCCTCAACTAACAAAACCACCAATAAATATATATTTCAAGTAAATGTATATACATAGTCATTCACTCATGAATGCCAACTAATACCAACTATAGTTTGCAGTTAAATAAATAACTCCCAAAATTATAAAGGTAACTTCGTTCGTAAATGAACGTACATTGTGAGATTACTCACCTCTGAATCTCTCTACGTCTTCACACACAAACCGAGAGAAGAACTAATAGCCACAATCCACTCAACACAACTTCAACATACCTAATCACACATCTTAATACCACTTGTGGTACGAAAACATCTAATTTCAAAGCAAGCGATTAAAGTTCGAATCCCCAAATCGAACTACAACCTAAAAGTGATGTCAATCAAGGCGAAACCTCATCCGAGACCACCTAAAGTCTCTGGAGTACATATATGATCGATATGTTGAAGCTACAAGTCGATCGAACAGTCGGATCCTCACCGATAAAAAACCGAGACAATCAGAAATGGTAAAAACCCTAACAAATTCATACGATATCCAAAAATTACGTTTTATATATTGAAATGTTCCTATCAATGAGTAGATCGTATATAGAACCAAAAACTGTCTGTGACATGGCCGAAATCGCAACCAATCACCACTGCAAGAGGTTGCACATGCACCGCATGCACCACTGGACCAAAACTCAAAACCACCTTAATCCAACCGTCTAAAATGTCAAGAATACCAAATAGAACAACTTTAATACTTGGGGTTCAAGTCAAATAGGCGTAGATCGGCCGAGATCAAGCTCATAAGTCGAAATCCACTGTTCACCTCGAGTTGACTCTTCTCCAGTGAAAATCGTCCACAATCACCACCATGGATCGAAAGAGGACGCTCCCACGAGAAGAACAAGCTAGCCCGATTTCATGCCTTGCCATCACTGGAGTTGACAGTTCCAATCGGGTCTACCTTCTCTGCCATGATCCGCTGCCGTGGGGGAGAATCCATGCAAGCCACCACCGAGAGGAGGACCGGAGGGAGGAGGCGAGCAGGTCTGTGCCAGTTTTGTGGCTTGGGGTCACTGGAGCTAGCCGTAAAAGCCGGGTTTGGTCGAGTAGGCCGAGTAGGCCGATACGGGTTGGGTCAATAAAAAAACTTGGATAGTGAGGGTTTCAGCTGAGAGAGAAGAGAGAGAAAATATTTCCAAAAAAGGAAAATTGGAATTAATGAAATAATTTCCTGAAAAATTCCTATTTATACCAAAATGGAAACTTTTTCCGATTGTCATAACTTTCTCATACGAACTCCGATTTCCGTGTTCCACATAACCACTAACTCGCATCAACGTGCTCTACAACTTTTGTGAAGGTCCAAAAACCTAACATATAAAAAGTCAACATTTGCATCCCCCTAAATTACGCATTTCGAATAATTATTCGTCTGAAATAATTCCACACCATTCCCGAACTACGAAATCATCCCAACAATCATTGAATAAATTCCTAAAAATCTTTAGAAAATAATAACGAATTTCTGGGGTATTACATTTAATTTAGTGTCCATTTGTAGTCTTAAGTTTTTTTTTTCTTAAAGGAGCTAGTGTGACTGCCCTCAAACCTGGATAAATAAAGTTGCAAAATACAAGGGAGGAGAGAGAGGGGGGGGGGGGGGGGGGGGCTGATGTCGCTTTTGGGAAGCGACCAATTTAACCCTGAAATGTCATTAGTAGTATAAAGTAAATAGGGATCGTTCTATTCAGGGGATTGAGGGTACACCTGTCAATGTAGGACAAACAAACAATTAAAATTAAAACAAAGTATAATATTTACAAAAATATAACAAAATATATACATATTTACGAAAAGGGGGGGATTTTTGTTTTTGGTTTTCTTTTTTTGAAAATAAAAGCTAAGCTAACAAAATAATTAGGGTTAAATACTGTTTACTCCCTAAAATTTTGCCCGAAAAACACTTCAGTACCTGACCTTCTAATTTCACACGTTTAGTCCCTGTACTCTCAAATTTTGAACCAATAGGTCCAATCCGTTACTCTCCGTCCAAAACCTCAGTTAAATTGCTGACATGACATTTTTTCTGCATCAAAATGTCGATTATACCCTCACTCTTTTTTTAATTAATTTTTTCTTTTTCTTTTTTCCCTTTTCTTTTTCTGTTTTTCTCTTCTTCTCTCTCACCTCCAGAAAGGGTTGACTCAACCCCAACCCCCTCCGTCATCTCTGCAACCTTTCCCTTCTCCTTCAAACCAACAAAAACCCTATGCCAAATTTTTCAGGAAGAAAACCCATCTTTAATTGTTTGGAAAAATCCCATCTTTAATCCCAACAAATCGGAGGCAGATTCTTGCTTGGCTTAGCCGGACGATGAGCACTCCCATTTGGTCTCCGTCTGCAAATCTCCAATCCCCAAACCCCTCTCCGTCAATTCTGCAAGAGAGAGAAGAGTTCGATCTCAGAAAACCCTTCCACGACTCCCTACTCACCCTCCACTACTGCCGGGTCCGAATCCATGCCCCAATCCCCACCGCCATCACCAACGCCGCTGCTCCGCAGCCCAAAACCTTGTTCCCCAAAACAAGATCAAATCTTGTCCCTCTGTCACCCTTCCCAGACCCTCCGTTGCGCTTCCCAGATTCTTCAATTGATTTCGAAGGAGGTAGAGCAAGTGGGTGGCGGTGGCGGGTCGAGGGGGAGGAGGCCTTAGGTGCAGGAGGGGAGGGAGACGATGTAGTGTCTCAAGGCGGAGACCTTGGTGCTTGAAGCTTTGGATTGGAAAACCGAAACGACGTTTTGGGTAATTTTGGTTGCTGAGAGAGAGAGAGAGAGAGAGAGAGTGAGAGAGAGAGGGGACCTTGGTGAAGCGAGGAGTGGAGGAGACGCAGCTTGAAGAAGAAGAACAAGAGGAGGAGAAAAGCTTAGGGTTCGGCAAAGGTCGGGAAGAAGAGATGGCCAAATGAGGCTCTGCACTCAAAGAAGATGAAGTAGCTTCTGGTAATTCAGATTCCAAACCCAAATCCTCATTCTTTATCAAATTGTTCCTAATTGATTGAATTTATTGCTGCTGATGTTGAATTTGAGATGCCTCTGAAAATTGTGGAGCAAAGAATAAGAGAATTGAATCGTTTGATGAAAATTTGAAGAAATTAGTGGAGGAAATGTTTGATATAGTGTACAAATAAGTTGTGATCATTTGGTGTTTGGTGATCGGGATTAGAAAGATTCGAGCTTTGAGAAATGGTTGTTGTTATTGACAGAAGTTGTTGTTGTTGGCTTGGTTTTTTTTATTTACATAGAACTGATGGCATTGAGCAAGTTGGAATCAATGTGCAGTTGATGGTGTTCAATCCGGTTGGCGAGCATGGCGAAGGGGTTGGACATGGAGGGGGTTGTGGTTGTGTTGGGATTTCTGGAAGTGAGAGAGAAGAAGAGATAAACAGAAAAAGAAAAGGGAAAAAAAAGAAAGGAGAGAAAAAATTAATTAAAAGAAAAAGAGTGAGGGTATAATAGACATTTTGATGCAGAAAAAATGCCACATCAGCAATTTAACGGAGGTTTTGGATGGATAGTAACGGATTGGACCTATTGGTTCAAAATTTAAGAGTACAAGGACTAAACGTGTGAAATTAGAAGGCCAGGGACTGAAGTGTTTTTCGGGCAAAAGTTTAGGGAGTAAACAGTATTTAACCCAAATAATTAAAATGCAAAAACATAAAAATACAAATGAAATGCAAGAACAAAGATCAAACCGAAATATATGATTAAAATCAATTCAAGTTCATCATTGTTCATCATAGTCATGCAAGAGGAGTTGATCATGTGAAACGTTCAAAAGCAAACAATTTCCCATATTTTACTTTCAATGCTAATTAACCTAAGCGAAAGCACCTAGATTAATCCTATCAAACATGCAATCAAACCCTAGAAAGCTAGTCAATCATGTCATGTTTAACGCATTAAGCACCTAGAAAGGCTATCAACTCAAATGTGCAACTTAGTATGAAAAAGTCCACCTAATTGCAATCTTCTTTGATTAAATTCGGTTTTTGTACAAAACATTTACTACTTATTGATTCAAGAACATAAAACCAAAAAGTTGATTCATGTTCTCAAATTCATAGCAACATTCATATAAAAACCCTAAATGTTTCGAACCATTCAAGATTATCATACAAAAGCTTTCTATCATGCAAATTGAATCAAACACTCACACAAAAGCAACCATAAATCACAATATATGAATCTGAAAATTAACAATTAATCATAAAATTTCAGAAATCAATATTTGTTCAAACATATGTGTCAACTAGGGCATAACCAACGAAAATTACAAAGCAAAGGTTACAAGGAGAATCGGATTACACCGTGATGAAGATGAGATGAATGAAGTGATGAATGATCTCTTGAATTTCGAAAGCAATCTTCAAGGATGGTGATGGAGGTAGTGCACGGCTTGTCTTCTTCTTCCTTGGCCTTGCTTGAACTTCGTGGTTGCCCTAGAGGATGGAGAAGAACACGGCTAAACTAGAGAGAGTTTTCTGATTTTTTTCAAAGTGTAAAACGTAAAAGTGGGAACTCCTTGACGTTGAGCATGTGTGAGAATATATAGGGGACAGACCCTAGGTCTCCAAGCCGTCCAAAACCCTAAGAAAGCTCACGGCAATAGCTTGCTTCCTCCACATAATTTTCTCCAATGATTTCTTGCCACATAAGCCCTATGAGGTGGTCCAACCAATCACAAAATTCCAATATTAATTCCCTAAATAATTCTTGCCGAAATATAGAGATATTTTCTAATTTTTAACATTTAATTTCGGCCAAAACTCTTTAGGGAATGTAGGAATGTATCTAGACTTCTTTTGAGCTTTTCTTGGTCTCCACCTTTTTCTCTTTCCTTAAAACTCTCTAGGATATCTCTTTGCCGTCATCTTTGCTAGGGTTTTCACGTTGCTCCTTGTTTCTCTCTTGCAAATTCACGGCAAACCTTCTAGGGTTTTTCTCCAAGTATTTTCTTTCCATAAAAATAGCCCTAGAAAATCTCCTTTTAATTTCTGATTTTTGGACGCCACTTCCTTGTTTCTCTCTTCCTTTTGGACGGCAAAACTCCCCTAGGGTTTATTCATGTGTCAAAAACCCTAATTGCTTGGGCTTTATGGGCCTTTTATCCATTTGCCGAAAATCCACTTCATTCTTGAGAGTTCTTGGGCCTTGTTGCTTCTCATTCAAGCCTTGTCATCATCCAACGTCACAACACTTTATTTTTCCATTTCTTTTTCATAGTAACGTTGGAAACTTCATAGGTGGGCTTTCCTCCTTTCCGCAGGGTTTCCTGGTTGGACCAGGAAAACTTCTTTTCTTCATTTCTACTCATTTCTGTGGCTCATTGTTCTTCATCTTTGCTCCCCTTGGTGTTCGCAAGCTCCTCTTTCTATTTGTGAGTTCATTTCCACGTTTTAGCTCGGAGGTCCTGAAAATAGAAACTGGTAAGAAAAATGGAAACTTTCCTAAAATGAAAAATGGCAACTTTCCTAAACTGAAAATGGGAAACTTTCTAAAAATTAAAAATAGAAACTATCGAAAATGGAAACTTACTAAAAATGATAAATAGAAACTATAAAAATAGAAACTTTCTACAAATAGGAACTTTCCCAATCAAAGAATGGAAACTTTCCTAAACAGGGTTTTAATAAGGAAATAACGCAAGAAATGTAGGGAAATGCAGTTAAAACGTCGCATTAAAATGCTCCTATCAGGGGCGTATAGTCTGAACCCCATATTACAATAAGCATAAAGAGAATATCATGAAATAATATTAAGACTCTCCACAAAATCTATGTATTCTACCAACCACCAAATAGCAAAAAGTGCACAAATGACTACTCCATTTGTTTTGACATAGCGGTGACATACTGGAAAGTTAACTCTATCACGAAGAAGCATCATTACAAATAACACAGCTTTCCCAGTATGTTGCCACAGAGAAATAAATCTAACGACACTTAATTTCATCCAGCCACTAGGCCAAACAAGGCGCATTGAGTGTGCATACTCGGACAACTCTTATGTCGCCCTAACACAAATTGGTAGGGACTTATTTCCGGCATAAAGCCACTTCTAATTAAAAGAAAAAGATAACATAAATAAAATATTAAATAGCTTGGCCCAAAGCAACAGCCCCTGCCCACATAAACCTTGGCCCAAGCCGAACTTGAGATCTACGAATGCCATCGCACCGACGGCTCACATGAATTCCCACGGCCAACCTTCCACCCTCCACACCTCTACCTCTGTCCTCCTCTACTCAGGCCAACCAGCCCAGCTCCGAACTAAGACAAATGAGATCCAGCACACCAATATGAACAATACCAAGGCTAGACCAACCGTGATCATAACCCAAGCCCTCATCCCTCCTAATCTGACCTCCTGGTTTGATTGTCTCTGGCAAGCCCCCGGGATGATGGGATACACAATCTCACCCTGACCATAACTTTCTCTGCCAACCCACAAACCACCGCCAGCCCTTCCCGTCTTCCCATCTGGGTCCCTGCGAACCAACACTAGAAACCGACAACACCCAATCTTCACTCCGGCTAGGCGTACTTGAGGACCAACTCTCGGCCCTTACCTGTTGACAAGCTCGTCCGATGATGCCACCATGAAGGCATGCTGTCGGACAAGGCATGGCTGAATAGTGGAGACGGCCAAGAGCGTTCTAGTGTTTTTTCTTCCTTTTTCTCTGCTTTCTTTGCATTACTAAATATTATTTAAAGCCAATATGCAATGCTTTCTTTGTAGTCTTAAATTTTATTTAAGCCAATTTGCTACACTAGATTTTATTTTAGCCAATCTGCTATGCTTTCGTCAAATTTGCTATTTGAATTTAAAATTAACCAATTTGCTTCACAAAATTTTTAAAATGAATTATTTCATATCCAAGATTCTGTAAGTTTATCAATATTTGGATGAAAGAATAGAAGAATTAAAACAAGTTAATTTGACAAAACTGTTAAATTGGCTAATTATGAAAACCTAGAGTAGCAAAATTGACAATCAAGCCTTTTGTAATCGATGTAGGACTCTATGTCATAATGTTCTGAAATATTCATTACTTAAGTAGAGACAAAATCAGGATTAAATGTTTGGGTGGTCAAAATGTACAAGTTTTTTTTATCATCGTCCTAAACACAAACAAATGAAAAACATAGTACACAATGGGTTTTACAACTATATTAAAGATCTCTGGTGTTTGGTTAATTCGATTAAATATAAACCAACTAAAAAAATAAGGAAATATTAATCAAGAAGTTCAAGCATATGGCATGAAATTATGATATATAGAGAAAGTTAAGATTAAATTTTTTTTTTTTTTGGGTGAGGGGGGCAGTTGTCATGCCCCGAATTTTGAATAAAGAAATTCAAAACCAGAAACATGATAACTTAACAAGCACAAGAAAAACACTTAGAAATTTTTTTAGTTAATTAAGCAACTAAACAAATTGAGCTCAAAATGTCAATACCGACTTGTTCTTTAGAGTCACATATTACATTACAGACAATTTACAAATTAAATTGAATAACAATTCAATAAATAAACACAACCACCACAACTCACTACACATCGGAGGACTAAAACCAAAGTACCATCCTACGTCCAAGCTACGCCAGCTACAAAACCTCAGCTTCGACGACTGTTACTCTGATATGCACAATAAACCCTACACCATAGAATAGTGTATCGGGTTGAAACAATAAACCCGATAAGCTTTTGCAAGCTCGTATGAATACACCTAAATAACATCAAAAACACCTTTCCGACTCAAGAACAATAAATCAACACAATGATTAATTCCAACAACAAAATCCTTTTCTTTTACTTTTCAAGAACACACATGTCACAACCGTGACAAATCAAATCATTCTAAATGAAAACTGGTGATCCCTATATAGAAATTTAGTTCAGGAAATCATCAACAGTATACAAACCAAAATCATAGTAATCCCTACATATAGTTTAGTTCAGGAGATTACATTTAAACTCAAACAATTAGAATGAAATGAAAAATAGATAAAGAAGTCAAACAACTCACACTAAAGTCGATAATCACCCATCAACTCCAAATAAATGATCTCACAACATGACTCGTTTTCAAAGATCGACATCCTTACCCCTTAAGGTAACATAAATCACTAAAGTGATAAAAATCATATTATTTCCACTCACCCAAAATATGAAAATCAAGTCCCTCTTGGACAATAAAAAGAAGAAACCACTTGAAACTCTCTTTTAAAAATGCGTATTCATAAGTCCCCAAGTAACCACATGTTATCCCCATATCATACTATGACAGACAGACTAGAACTCTAACTGAATCTTAACTTGTCACCTCGGCTAAGTTCAGCCTTATGATAATAATTGCATTCGTCACTATTGTGACCCAGATCCGTAGATCCAAAACCATTTAAAATCCGTACATGACTCGACATGTTACACCATAACTCATGTACACTTTCAACACAATAAAATCGAAAATTACCCAAAATATTGCATTTCCGAAAAGAGTAATTGCCCAAAACAATAACTTCAACAAAATCACAATTATTATGCATATCACAATGTCACACCATCAAGATATATATATTTCAAGCAAATGTATATATATATATGTATAGTCATCAACTTAGGAATGCCACTAATACAAACTATAGTTAATAATCGCAAAAACTCGAGAAAATCATTTTTGTACTTTAAATCTCATTTTCCCATACCTGTGAACCGTAGTAGATCGAATTTATATCATTTAAAACAAATATTCATTTCCGAAATCGATTTATAATTTATCACACAATTCCGACTAATAAGTAATTTCGTTCATAACTAAACCACGTGAGATTTACTCACCTCTAAATCTTGCACTAAAATTTAGAAAGTAATGCCAATCAAGGCAAAACTTCATCCGAGCCAACCTGAGGTCTCAGGAATACTTATACGATCAATATGTCAAAATTACAAGTCAATCAGACGGCCAAATCCTCACGGATCGAAAACCGAACGAACAGAAAACCCTAAAAATCATAACTTGCTCATACGATGAATAATTATAAACAAAAAATAGAGGGAAGGGTGGTTCGATCAATATGGTATACATTGATTAAATAAGCTTTTATATAAAATTGATGTATAATTTGGGGTTATGAAAACCTTATTCTCTCTAGCAGTGCTTGTTCTACCGCTAACACTAGCGCCATCGCCTTGTATCGATGATGTACACGACTGTTCTGGCTGACTTCCAATCCCAAAGCTTTTGGGTCTAATCCTATTCTTCCCATCTACCTTTGTTAGTGATGATCACGATGCTTCTAATTTGTCAATGGAAGGACTATCCTCTTGGGTAGGCAACTTTCTACTAAGGTCGCAGATGTTTGATGGTTGCTTGAATTAGTCGTGGCCTGAATGGTGGTGGCCCGATTTCCAGATCCCTGAACTTGGTTTTGAGGGGAAGCTCACTGCCGACGCAACGATAATGTCCCAGGCTATGGTTGCGGTGATGTTGGAGTATGGTTGAAGAAGATAGTGCATTTACAGTTTCTCAGGCCTCTAACTGAACTTGAAGCTAGGCTTGGACGTTTTGGGCCCCAGAGGTCTCTTGGGAGGCTACCTATTGTGCTTGTGGAGCCTTTTCTACTTTGGGCTTCTGAATTTGGGCTAATGCATGCTACTATGATCAGAATAAGTGTCATCGGATCTATGTTCAACATAGTGGGAAATCTGTGCTACTTGTAATGATGTTTCTTCATAATAGAGTTATCTTTATGGTATGTCACCACAATTGTAAACCGAATAGAGTAGCCAGTAGAGCACTCTTTGCTAATTGATGCTTACTAAAATACATTTGTTTAGTTGAGACTTTTGTTATTATCTTAGAAAGTTCTCATGATGCATATTGTAATCTGGGTTTTAGGCACCATGTCCCCCATGTATTCTGTAGTTTCATTAACCAAAGCTTGAGGATAGCCACACTAGCCTTTATTAAAAAAAAAATATTAATAAGACTGTTAAGAATAAATAGTCAGCAAGATGACACACAGAGGGACCAATCAATTGTTTCCTTCCAATTAAATCATTTGTACATGGATGAAAGATTTCCAACAACCTTAGACTAGTATATACTAGAAAGTTTTTCCCGCGCTTTGCCGTGGGTTTTGGAGCTGACACAATGTTATTTAAGGACTAAATTGAAAAGCATAGAAAATATAGTTAACATGATCATTATATTAACTATTAAACATTCCATGTCCAAGTTGCAGCTTAATGCTAGGAAACCAAAATATTTAATAAGGGTGCCAAATTACATACCTATCATAGATAAATTCTATTAGCTCATCCTAGATAAAGTCCTCAACAATGAAAGGGCTTTATCTCACAGTGGCTCAGCTAATTACATAAGCACTAAAGCTGGCTCAGCTAATTAATTTGATGGCTTTGTGCTAATAATTCAAATGGCTATATTTTGTTTCCCTAGGTAGTCCTGGAATAAATAGGAAAAAGCATGTGTTAGGTAAGTAATAGACTTCATGAAAGATGATGTTTGGTTTATAACCAATTCCCTTACTTTACACATTTAACATTAGGAAAATGTTTAACATTTAATATTAGGAAAATGTTAAATGTGTAAAGCAGGGTTATGAACCAAAATTTACAAAGAACCTAGTCAAAATGTTAATCCCCTATTTGCATACCATATTCATATAGATGTGCATCATAGTCATAGCTAGTTGCAATGAAGTGATTGCCAGCATTCGACCAAAATTCATTCCTCCACGGTACTATAACAAAATCAGAGTAAAAGATGGTTAAATCAGATAATTTTACCAACATCAGCAAAGATAAAATTAGCTTTGAACTATAAAGGAGGTGAATCAGTACCAGGTAGTAGTTGGCAAACGAACCACCATTTTGTATAAGCCTTCCAATTGAAAATACCAAGTCCTATGCAGGTCTAGTAGGAACTGCCCCACCAAATTCTGCATACCTGTATAGTTTACATAAAGAGTCAGAATTAGAATCACATAAAGCATAAACAAAAAGATAAAATATGAGTCATGAGCTATGATGCACGAAAACGTGAAATTGCCGGTGTATCCCATATCAATTGGGGAAATAGGTACGAAACGGCTCGGAAAAGCTTGGAAACGCTCAGAAACGCGTATCCTGATTTCAAAACGGTTTGGATACGTCTGTATCCTATGCGGAAACGTAAGAGTGTAAATAAATCGGAAACGTGGGTAACCAAGTTATCTTACAAGAGACTGGTTGTTGAATCAAAGTAACTAGTGTATGTACATAGTTAACAGAACTACCAGAGGCGGATCTACATAGTAATTGGGGCGGGCTTGAGCCCGTCCGAGATTTTTTGGCCTAAAAAAAAAAATTAGATGTATACTATTTTTTGTTTTAGTTGGGTATTGTCCAGTTCAAGCCCGTCCAGGCCGTCCTAATTCCTTAACCCACTCCCGAGTCCAACTCTAGTTCACTCCAATCACTCGACTTCGACTTCTCGATTCTCCAGTTCGTCTCTCACTCTCTTCGGAGTCTCCTCCTCCTCCTCTAAACTCCTGCAGCTCTGCCATTCTCGGCTTCTCCACTTCTCTCAGAGATCAAGACATCAACATTCAGGGGCGGATCTACTTCTCTTACTCTCCCTCTTTAATTTGGGGCAATGAATTCAATGTAAGATTTTGTTTAATTGAATCAATCTGATTTGGGGCAATTTATAGGGTTAAGGATTGATGTGAAATTCATGTTCGTAGGTTGTATTGGATTGAAGATTTCTTGGATTGAAGAATGAACTAATGAAGGTTGCGGTCAGCCGGTCAAATTCTCTATTTCTCTTGGTCTGGGCATTCTCTTCTTCTGAAATTTATTGTTTAATTGATGTGGTTTAAATGTTTAATTGATGTGGGTAAGTGCGTTTGATTAATTGATTGTTTTCAAAACTTATCAAGGTCCATCAGACATTAGTGGCCGCTGGGTCTTCTTTGAGTTATTTTTGCAATTCTGCTGTGGAATTGTTGTGGCCTTGTGGGTTTAAATGTTTAATTGATTATTTGATTTCAATACTTATCAAGTGGGTCTAATTAAAGTATAATGCAGTAATTGTTGTGCTAATGAGTAATCAAGTTTGGGTTGTTTAATCAAGTTGTATAACGATACTCACTAATCAAGTTTGGGTTTAATTAAAATGTTGTGCTAATCAACTTTTGTGTCTTTGCACTTCAAACAGGACTCAGGAGGCTTCTTTCTATTTGTTTGTTTAATTGTGAATGGCACTATGATTCTATGAATTGGAAGTGGAACTACGAACTAGAACTGTGGAACACTGGAACACAAAGGGATCAAGTGAATGGCAAAAGCTCTGCTTGAGTCTACTGCATTCCGAGGTGCTTTTTTTTTGTTTAAGAAATCCCAGCCCGTCCAATGGTTCAATCTTGGATCCGCCCATGAGAACTACAACTTGAACCGACTTATCCCAAAACAAAGCTAGACCACCACCCGTATTTACAAGATCAACAACAAAAAGATGGTCATACTTCAGTTCAGTTTGCCAAGAGTTCAAGACACTTTCCTGTTGCCCAGTTTCCATCAAGAAAAGCATAGAGGGCCGATGTTGTCGATGAAGGTGACGAAGTGAATCACCTGTCAAAGATGGCCCCAATCCCTGACAATTCCAAGACATGAGCCTCATTGTGGCCATGTGACTACATTCGACCAGTCACCAATGTCGATTTCAGAAGGGGTTGTGTGAGATGAACAACCATGAACAATCTCAGAAGAGACCATGGTGGTTTGAGAATGAATAGAGAGATCAAGCATAGTGAAAGTAGATCGAGGGGCAGGCGTCAATAACAATTGCAAAAAAGTCCGACAATGATGGGTTGGTGGAGGCAACGGTGGAGATGGGAAAGAAGATGCGGATTGATGGGTGTAAAAGTATAAAATTGATCGAAAGTGATAGATCTAATTGAAGTGGATGTGGATATGAGAATATAAAGTAGGGAATGGTCGGGAAAGATGGATTACGGTAAAAAAGGCTAAAATCGGGGCGGTGGCGGAGGAGAGTGGTGATGAAAGGGAAGAGGTCAGTAGGACCTGGGTTGGCTCTATCCTAGAGCGAGACGCTCTCATCCTAGAGAGAGAATTTTCTAATTCCTCTTTTGCACATGTAAAATATCTTTATAGATGATAGATATGTTGGGCAGTAATTGTGGTTTCATATTTTTTTTCTTTTTCTAATATATATATATATATATAATTGTCGTTTCCTTCACATACCTGTTTCCTATTACATTTAAGATTTGTCGTTTCCACGTATCCGGGTACTCGTACCCGTATCGGTGCTTCTTAGGTCATGAGTGAAATTAAGTCTGTATCCTAAGATTGAATTTGCTTTTCAAAAACATCTTTAATTATACCACCTAAACACAAAGCACGTAACCAGACCAAAATTGTTTATACCGCCTTTAAAAACAAATTAGTTAACTACTAAGACTAATCATAACAGTTGATTAAACCAAGTTAAAATGATAACAGCACAGTTAAATGTAAATATATCTAACTTATTTGTGTTTAGAGAGAAAGCGAAAAACGAAGTCTTTTTCATCCATTGTTACTGCAATAGCCAATAGTTACAATATGTCAAGTATCACTAATTTCAGCAATGAATGAAAGACCTTTTCGATTTTACTCTTCGAGTTTTTGACACCATAACTGTACTTTAAAACTATCATCTATCAAGTACAAATGTAAAACTGGAAATCAAAATAAGATCAAAGAAAACAAATTGAAACAAATTTCAGAAACCTTTACCATACATGTGTAACAAAGGTTAAAAACGCTATCAAACAAAGTAGATAAATGTTAGTGTTCTGTTGTGGGTTACGCATCATTACACCATTACAGTTTCAATTATGTTTGCAGTTCATTGTCATGAGAACAAACAGACAGCAGAATATATATATATAAGAAATGTCAATATTGATTCCTCTACTTGGCAGCTATGTTTTTAGAGTAAGTGTTAAATCAATAATAAATTATCTCTTGGCAAAGCAAAACCAAGCAATCCAACAATGTCTTTAAATGAGAAAATACATAACAATAAAAATTCAATGTACACTGCAGAACAAAATAGATACATAAAACCAAAAAGCATTATTCAATGTACACTGCAGAAAAGAAGAAAAACAATAGGGTCAACTATTGCAATAAAAGCTTGTACAGAGTCCATAGGAATAATCACCCACCAATCTGTCTGAACTAATCTGGCGATATGTACTGATATTAGGGGTGGGCAAAAATGACTGAAAGACCGGAAGGGACGGATCCGGACCGGCCGGTTCGGTCCGGGTTTTAGAAGGAAAATTAGTGTTTTCGGGCCGGTTCGGTCCCTATACACTTGGTGGCGGTCCGGTCCCGGTTCATGAAAATAAATATGTTATGGCCAGTTCGGTCCTTAAATGAATTTGGCGGTCCGGGTTCGGTTCTTGAATGCGTGGACCGGAAAACCGAGCTTATGTACTTGTCGTCCAATTATAGGTTTATTTTTGAAGTATATTGTGTTAGTGTGGACGCCATCACATGTGATTACTGATTCGTTAATAGACCTAAACGGCTAAACTCAAATACTCAATCTCTAACTCGGCCGACTCCGCCTCCAACTCTCTCTCTCTCTCTCCGTCTCTCACTCTCTCCTCACAAATCACAATCGATCCGGACTGCTCCTCGGCCGACTCCGCGGTCTGATATTCATTCCTCCTCTAACTCAGATTTAATATCAAAATTCAAAAAACAAAAAATTAAAGAAAGAAAAGAGGATCACATGGCTATTTCTTAATCTTCAAATCATACCCACACAAAAGCCACATGATTCACCACAGAAAAAGAAAACTCATCACTGATCTGGAATCTCAGATAGGCTCGAAAAATCAACAAAAACCCAACACAGCAAAGACGCCACAAAGAAAACCTCTAAAACAAAAACAAAAAAAAACACAGATATAACATATAGATACAGACATATATTCAGTGATGACCAAAAACACACAACCCCGAAACCCCCAACTTCCATCCACAGATCAGAACTTTAAACAAAACCCAGACTATATTCAGATATAGCTGCAATCGGACCTGAGAATCACACGAGAAAATTACCCGATCAAAGCTTCAAACTTTCCAACACTGCCGATTTCAATCCCTCTTCTTCCACTTTCTATCACACCAACAAAACCTCTTCGACCACCTAAAGACACGACAAAGCTTTGAAAACGAAACCCAAATCCAAATCCAAAGCAATCAAAAGACAATCGGAGTTGTTTGGAATGAGATTTTCTTTCTTTCCTTTGGATCTCGAAAACAGAGTTGACTTTCTGTGTGGAGGAAGGCGAAAGAATACGAATGGCAACGCTGTGATTTTCTCGTCTTTTCCGTCCCTTATGAACAGTAATAACAGTAACCGGGCTTTAGTAAAATAATATAGAACTATAAAGTGATCCATTCCGTTTTAAAATTTTACGAGAGGTTTTAACGCTTGCACAGGAGAAAATGTAGACCAACGTATATTAGGCCTCATCAAAAAGCCCGCGGATCAAGTCAGCCGATGGAGGCCCGCCGGCCCTGAGGGCTTTTAGCCCGGCCCTGCCCGTCAAAAAACCCGCAAAAGCCCGCCTCGGTGGGCCGAGGGCCGGCTCGCCAAAAGCCCACAAAAACCCGGCCCGGCCCGTAGGCCCTGCCCGTAAAAGCCCGCTAGGCCCGGCTCGTAAAATATTATATATATATATATATGTGTGTGTGTGTGTGTGTGTGTAGATATGTGTGTGTGTGTGTTTATAAATATATATATACACACACTCACACATAGATATATATTTGTGTGTGTTTATATATATATGTGTGTGTGTGTGTGTGTTATATAGAGAAAAGATATATATGCATTACCGCATAATAAATATATATATATATATATATATTATATGTGTGTGTGTGTGTTTATATATATGTATATATATTTATATATGCGTGTGTGTGTTTATATATATATAATTATATATATATATATATATATATATATATCTGTGTGTGTGTGTGTTTATATATATATATACATATATATATATATATAGACAGTCCGTCTCAGGTGCGGACGTCTGTACCGAGCGGACGGTACGGATTTCCTGTTTTCGACCACGTTCCGGCCACATTTTGTCATCTTAACCGTTCAGTTTTTAGATCCTAGTGTATAGATCACCTCTGCAAAATTTCAGCCAATTTGGTGATCGTTAAGGCATCCAAAACTGCAATTTACCATTAAAAATACGAACGGTTCCGGTTCGACAGATTCGGTCCGTTCGTGTAAAATGCAAATTTGGATGTCTTAACGATCACCAAATTGGGTGAAATTTTGTGGAGATGATCTATACACTAAGACCTAAAAACTGAACGGTTAAGATGTAAAAATGTGGCCTGAAAGTCGTCGAAAACAGGAAATCCGTACCGAAAATTAGGTACGGACGTCCGCTCCTGGGAAAATTCCTATATATATATATGTGTGTGTGTGTGTGTGTGTGTGTGTGTGTTTATATATATATATATACATATATATATACATATATATATATATATATAGACAGTCCGTCTCAGGTGCGGACGTCCGTACCGAGCGGACGGTACGGATTTCCTGTTTTCGACCACTTTTCGGCCACATTTTGTCATCTTAACCATTTAGTTTTTAGATCCTAGTGTATAGATCACCTCTGCAAAATTTCAGCCAATTTGGTGATCGTTAAGGCATCCAAAACTGCAATTTACCATTATAAATACGAACGGTTCCGGTTCGACAGATTTGGTCCGTTCGTGTAAAATGCAAATTTGGATGTCTTAACGATCACCAAATTGGCTGAAATTTTGTGGAGATGATGTCACGCCCCGAATTTGAATAACCAATTCAAATCCGAAACATGAATAATAACAAATACAAATAAACGTCCTGAATTTTTTCCTCACAAATAAAACACACCTCGCCTCACTCATTAATACATAAACCAGATCCTCAAGAGTTTAATAATACAACACACTCTCTCCAAATTTAAATGTAAACTCAAGAGTATAACAACCTCACAATAAAGCTGTAACTCAAATATCACTACTCTAAGCAGCCTGATCACTTTCTCGATTCTCCTGACCTGTAGGATTTCCCGCTACACAATTTGAATAGTGTACCGGGATTGCAACAACACAAACCCGGTGAGCTTGACAGCCCGTATGAGTAAACGAAAGAATTGCACGATTTAAAATGACAAAAGCAACTCAGGCATAAAATCAACTCAAGCATTTTCTTTCTTTTGCAAAATCATTGAAGTGCACAATGTCACTTCAAACATCAATCAACTCACATCTCACAATGACCACTACAACACAACTACACGTTCTCTCTCTAATACACAAATGTATACTCATGGGCATGCGATTTTTATTATAATCCCCCATGCAGTATAATATACTCTAAGGCATGCGATAACTCACGTTATCCCCCTAGCAGTATAGTGTACTCAATGGGCATACGATAACTCGAGATTATCCCCCAAGCAGTACACAAGGCAGACAGACTAGAGCTCTAACTGAATCATAATGTGTCACCTTGGCCAAGGTTCACCTTTACGATAATATTTGCCTCAATTCACTCGACTCTTCAACTGAATCGTAATGTGTCACCTTAGCCAAGGTTCACCTTTACGATAACAGTTTTTCTCATCTCACTCGACTCCTCATTTAATTCATCTCAACGACTCAACTATCACACTTTACTCAAATACTCTATCTCATACTCAACTTATAAGATAATTTATATCTTCACAAGAGTAATGCTCGAATCATAACTCATTTAACCATATCAATACTTCATCCAATATCACACCATCCAATATTTATTTCACATAAATATTTATATATGAAACCATTCCCTCAGGAATGATTACCAATACCACCATAGTTCACATGCATTAAAACAAAAATTCATTTTATAATTAAATTCATTTTACTTACCTATGGACCGTAGTCGAACAAGTCCATATAATTTAAAACAAATATTTATTTTCATAAAACAATTTCCACAATTTCATAATTAAATAAAATCACCGAATTTCGGTTCGTAAATGAACCATGTGCGATTTACTCACCTCGACAATCCCGCTGCATCTTCAATTTCACAATACACACCGAAACCGCTCACCAAGGAAGACCGTCAATCACCTAATCAAACATGATCTTAACTTAGCCAATAACTCAAAAACAAAAAAATAAACGACGAGCTAATAGTCGGATCAAATTTATACGACTATCCGACGGTCAGATCGAATTTATACCGAATTTATACAGCGATCCAATAGTCAGATCAAACTTATACAGCAATCCAACTGTCAGATCGAATTTATATGATGATCCATCGGTCGGATCCTCTCCAAAAATCAATATTTAAACAAAAGTCCACTTACTAACAATTTCCTCTCCACACCATTTTCAACCCTTCTTTACTTGTCAAAATTCATCAAAACCAACCATTCCAAAAATCATCAATTCCATAAATGTTAGTCAACTACTTAACTCTTCTTAAAACATTTCCACAATGGTCACCAAACTGGCCCTTACCAACTTTACATCAACATAAACCATCGAAAAAATCATTGAAACCATTACCTGCACAGCTTGATATCATTATGTCCTCCATTTAGTGCAAATCCAATAAGACCCAGTAAGTCCATCTTGAACTTCAGCGTCTTCGTATGGTTACGAGCTGCAGTTCACAACATCCCCTACCAAATGTTCATGTCCTGAACAAATAGGTGACTAATTCATACATGCATTTTCCGCCCTTCATCAACAATTGAAAACCATAACCCAATTCAAGTCAAAGTCATCCCAACAAGTTTTGCAATTACAAAGCCATTGATCAAGCTCATCTATTTACTTTGCACGATTACAAAAATCAATTCTGCTTGATTAATCACACCACACAACTAATTCGAAACCCCAATATGAACACCTTGTTATTGACAGGGTGAAGCAAAGCAGTTTACCCCAACAAGCCGCCTACAATTTGGTGGCCGAACACGGAACTGGTCTCAATCCTGCCAGAACAGAGCTGACTCAATTCTCCGGCGCCCTTCGACTCAAACTCAGACTGACCCAACCCAGATTTTCGATTGCCGGTAGCCTCCTCCGCCCTCATATCCTCCACTTGCAACTACGCCTGCAATTTGGTGGCCGAACTCGGAACTGATCTCCACTTCGTCGTTGGCCACCAGAGGTCTCGCTCCGTCAGCCTTCCGCCGGGGTTCAAAGGTTTCAATCCTGATAGAACAGAAGCTGACATCAATCTCCGGTGCTCTTCGACCCAAACCCAGAATTCGATCTCCGGCAACCATCTCCGCCATCGGATCTTCCGTCTGCAACTGGTTGTTCTTGGACTCCTTCAACCTCCGAATTCACCTCAAACCGGCCTCTACACTTCATCAATTAGCTGATTCAAGGCCACACTTCAGATGGCTTCGATCGGATTTGAAGCTTCATCCGATTATGATTTTTTTTCTTTTTTGACTGAGAAAGAGAAAGGGGATCGGGGGAGAGAGATGAGGGACTGATTGGCAAAAGAGAAAAACTTTGTCCTTCAAGAAAAAAAACTGAAAATAAAATCCTATTTATAAAAAGAGTCCCAATTTTCAAATATTCGCAACTTAATCGTATGAACTCCGAATATTGCGTTCCTCATATGCACGCGATTGTATCGACGAGCTCTACAACTTTCATGAAGGAAACTTTCCCAAATTCGGTACATATAAAAAGTCACTTTTTGAGACCCCCTAAATCACATACGTTTTCGAAATAAAATCGTTCGAACTAATTCCACACTTCTCCAAGCTTCGTACATTCTCCCATGACCATGAAATCATTCTAAAATGTCCTCGGAAAATAATATGAATTTTCGGGGTATTACAGATGATCTATACACTAGGACCTAAAAACTGAACGGTTAAGATGTAAAAATGTGGCCTGAAAGTGGTCAAAAACAGGAAATCCGTACCGAAAATTAGGTACGGACGTCCGCACCTGAGAAAATTCCTATATATAGATATATATATATCTGTGTGTGTGTGTGTGTGTGTTTATATATGTGTGTGTGTGTGTGTGTGTTTATATATATATATATATATAATATATATATATATGTGTGTGTGTGTGTGTGTGTGTGTGTGTGTGTGGAAGTTCTTATACTTCTATTATTCTATATAGAATATGTGCATATATATATATATATATATTCTACATATCGGTTGACCAATTCGATCGGATTCGAAAATATGGTGAAATTGGCTAAATTTTGTACCACACTCATAATTTATTGTAATAAACTCATCCAACGGTCGGTTTTTCCATTTTCTTTGAATTGATATGGGTTGCTCTTTGGAGTATATGATATATAAATATAGGTTTATAAGAGTAACTAAGTTTGACCTAGTTGATCGAATTCGAAACGATAACCAAATTGGCTGGATTTTCTACAACCACCATAAAACATTACAATCTCTTCATCGAGCGGTTGGTTTCTCTGAATTCATTTTCCACTTCATGATTGCTTTAGAATGAACCTAAACAATTTAAATGCAATGAATATGTCATACAACTTTAGGAGGAAAATTGGTATAGACCAATGTGTTTGTAATTAAATTTTTTTTTTTTTTTTATCTTATATCCACGCACATCCATTGATAGAATATATACAAATGTGATGTGAAAAAATAAGCACATTTCGAGGTTGTCAAGGCATCGGTCAACCAATAAAACATATAAGTGTCTACGGTTGACTAATCCGATCGGATTCGAAAATATGGTGAAATTGACTAATTTTTTTACCACACTCATAATTTATTGTAATAAACTCATCCAACGGTCGGGGTCGGTTTTTTTTTCTTTGAATTGATAGGGGTTGCTCTTTGGAGTGTATGATATATAAATATAAGTTTATAAGAGTAACTACGTTTGACCTAGTTGATCGAATTCGAAATGAGAACCAAATTGGCTGGATTTTCTAAAACCACCATAAAACATTACAATCTCTTCATCGAGCGGTTGGTTTCTCCGAATTCATTTTCCACTTCATGGTTGCTTTAGAATGAACCTAAACAATTTAAATGCAATGTATAAGTCATATAATTTTAGGAATAAAATTGGTATAGTCCAATGTGTTTGTAATTAAAATTAAATTTTTTTTATCTTATGTCCACGCATATCCATCAATGGAATATATACAAACGTGATGTGAAAAAATAAGCACGTTTCGCGGTTGCCATGCCATCAGTCAACCAATAAAACATATAAGTGACTACGGTTGACCAATCCAATCGGATTCGAAAATATGGTGAAATTGGCTAAATTTTTTACCTCACTCATAATTTATTGTAATAAACTCATCCAACGGTCGGTTTCTGATTTTCTTTGAATTGCTATATGTAGCTCTTTAGAGTGTATGATGTATAAATATAGATTTATAAAAAATTAGTGTCTTTAAAAATTTATTTATCAATAAATTAGTATCTATATATAAATATAGATTTTTTTGGGTGCAATATAGTTATATAGATATGTTATCTTTGGTTGTATTTGATCATTATCCATTGAATTTCCAAAAGCTTGATTAAAAAAAAAAATACTTGTGTCTTTAAATATTTATTTATAAATAAAGCCCGCAAGGCCCGGCCCAAAAAAGCTCACAAGGCCAAGCTCGGCCCGAAAAAGCCGCAAAGCCTGCTTTATATGGACGGGGTTGGATCCTTTGATTTTTAATAAAGCCCGGCCCGACCCGGCACGCAATTATTTAAAAATATAACAAGGCCCGGCCCAAGCCCGCTATGAATGGGCCGGGTCGGGCCCGGCCCTGCCCGTTGACGACCCCTAACGTATATATATGAAGTCCTTTGAAGTTTGAACCGTAAAAGTAGTCAAACAGACTGAGGCCTCTAGATCATAAAAGTCGATCATGACATAAGATCTTTTACAGAGAAAGATCGCGATCTTTGAATATTTTGATGAGGATTTCTCCACCACCTTTTGCATTTTCTTTGACCAGATATATTACATACACACACACTTTCACCGAAATTCAGAAGGTGGTGACATAGCACTATAATTACTTGCTCCATGGTCAAGTCACGAGTGTTGAAAGCAGCCTTGTGTACCCCATTTGTGCACCACGGTCCATGGAAATTTCACGAAATTGTTTGCAAGCCAATGGGGTGAACTTGCGAACGAATTTCGCAATATACTTGGACCTCAACATCAAGCAAACAAGATTCAACGAGCTTCGCAGCCATTGCTTTCTGAGTTTTTCAAACTTGTTTTTTTGATTGCTTAACCAGTTTGAGTTTACTGGTTTAGAGTTTTAGACTAATTGTGTTTAGTGTTCGACATGAATTGACCCCACTAAACCCTAAAACCCTAAAACTAAGCAGGTTGTATTCGGACTCATATGGGCTTAACCTGAAACTAACCTGCTAGAATAACACAAATGTGTTATTTTGAATGATTGTGTATTGATGCGTTTCCTACAATACATTATGTCGTTCTTTTACCAAGGACTTATGGGTCTAGGTTTCATTGTTGTTGATTGCTGAATGGGTGGACACCACACATCTACCTTAATGTGTTAAACTCGATGAACAAAAAGGCGACCCATGGACCCAGATTGTCACCCCTTTAACACAAAATTTGGACAAACGAGATCAAGTTATATTTAAAACTATAAATTAAGTGCACGTGGGTTGATATAGAAATTAATTGGTTAAGACATAAAATCTTCAACAACAACAAAAATATATATATATATATATATATATATTTTCCTTTAATTTTTTCTTCTTCAAAAAATCATAGAAACTATATGGTAAACCCTAAGATGTGAACAAAATATAAAGATTAATCTAAAAAAGTAAAAATAAAGGACAGGCAACTAACCTCATAGAAACTTTATTGGGATAATTTTTTGTTTTCTTGGTTTTTTTTTTTGAAATTTTTTTTTGGTCTAAAGATTTCATCAAGGGAGGCTGAAAAACAAAACTGAATAATTTAGTTGTGCACATAATACATACATATTTAGAGCGCCATTTCTCTCTCTCTAGGGTTTGCAAGGTCTGCAAACGAGGGGAGGGTTCTAGCGAGTAGTAGACGATGACGCTTGGTCCGTCCGTGCTCAATGTTTGGTTTCTGCCAGACGAGGTGTTTTCCAGGTGGTGTTCTCAAGAGCGGGGAAAGACACGAACTATTAGGCTATTTGTTTAGATGGTTTCGATTGCAGAGTGCAGTGGTGGTACTGGGTCTAAGCAGAAGGACCTGTTGCATCACCAATGCACAGGGTGAGGCAGGATCAATTGTTTCTTGAGGTCATCTTCTCAGATCTCTATCGCCGGATCTCGAAAGAGGAAGGCTCGATCTGTTTGAATTTTGCCGGATTGGGATTTGCTTCTTCGGTTTCATCACTTGTTGGAGCGGTTTGCAGGGGTGCTCCAGGTTGAGTTTTGGCCGGTTTGGTACTTCAGTTTTTGACACTAGTGCTGGGTGGACATTATCTGTGGACAGGGACGACCACCAAATGGGACGGCGGTGGTGCAGATGGTAGAGGCGACTCCTTTGTTGACTCGGGTTTGGGCTTGGGTCTATGGGCCTAGGCTCATCCTTGGGTTGATATTGTAGGAGAGTTTTCCTGCCAGGCAAGTGTTGATTTGGGCATGGGCCTACGGGCTTGGGCTAAGGTCAAGGCGCTCTGGGCCCTAATGTATTAAGGTATTGAGTTTGTGTGAGGTTGGATTAACTTTTATGAGTCTTCTATGATGTTTCTAGTGTCCTTTCTTGTACCACAATTGCTTAATTGGCAAGTATGAGCTAGTTGAATAATTTCTTTTCCATAGGAAGTGAGGATTTTTTTCATTCTAGTATAGGCTCGCTTAAATGTAAGTGTTTCAGTAATCTTTAATGGTTTGTTTTAGCTTAGGTAGGTTACTCCGGATTTTCTTGCCAGATTTCTTATCTAAGTTTTGGTAGACTATAGTTATTTTGCTGTTGATCTAATGAATTCAACTTCTATTTTACAAAAAAAAAAAAAAAAAGGGAGGCTGCAAAATAGCACGTGGAAACAACAGTAGAAGAAACAATGGTCTCTCTAGTCAAAGTCCCACAAGGCAAGAGTAGGGAAGAAACCAAAATGCGGCAAAGAAATCAAGTGCTGGAAAATAAAACAAACAAACAAGGAAAAGAAAGACATCGGTAACTTCCGAGGAGAGATATCGTGAGTACACCAACTCTAGCTTCGTTTTCTTTTTCTTGCTTGGTTTATCTTACGCCATAAATCTTACGCCATAAAATCACGGGGTGCTGACCACAAAATTGATAGATGGTTGGTCCACGGTCCACCTCCAACAGAAGCAGCAGCGCAGCCCACTATCATCTATCATCGATCGCTCTACACGCCACACTCCATCTCTTCACTGTTTTCCGATCATGTGTAGCTTCCAGTTTATCCACCTGTGTAAGGGATCAACCCAACATTAGACTCGTCGACTCAACATTATACCCGTCGACATTTTTTTTTTTTTTTGATACGTACCCGTCGACATTATTGTGTGCATGTGTAAAATGAGTACGGAAAAACGAAAAGGACTGAATAATTGAATAAAGCAGGATGACGTTTCCGCCTCTGCATGCACAAAATCTAAATAATAGCACTTTACATCGAAAAAAAATCTAAATAATAGTACTGGAGGCCTTCTTCTTTTCTGCTCAATATTATTCCTTCCAGGGTTTAGCAAAAAAAGAAAAAAGAAAAAAAAAATTCACCTTCAATGAATATTATAGTATGAATACATAATTATAGCAATATGACCCAATATACTTCATATTTTGTATATTGCCATTCTCTATACCAAGTATAAAATAGCTTTTAACAATTTCTAACAGATTCTATCTCTAACATTTTGTTAAACCTGTCATTCCAACTTCAACATATTTTTGTTTTGTTTTGTTTTTCATAAACCTTTTTAGAATTTTGTTCATATCCAAAATGGAAAGTTAATATTTTTTTTATGACAAATTTAGAACGTACATCCACACTACAATTTTTTTTCCATAAACATTATTTACCATTTCCCATGTTTAGACCAAACTACCAAGCTTATTTTATTCATTTGCTACTTTTAGTGCTGATTTTTTTTTTCAGCAAAAGATGAAAGGCTAATTAATTAGTGTTCTCAAAGTTGCTCATGTTAACAATTAATAATGAAATATATCATAAGAAGCCCTAATTAGTTCCAAGTGATGCGAAAATATTAAAGAGAAATTGTGCCAAGCTAAGGCTGACGAGCTAAATCTTAGACATCCATGGGCTTCTGTAGGTTTTTTATCTTATCATTTCATTTTGGTGTAGTGAGTACAGCCGTACAGGGATGAAATTAGATAATTTGAGGTACAAAAGTTTAAGGGGATCTGTAATTCTGTATTGAGAAATTAGGGTTGTACAAAGGAAATTTGCTCATATTCATAAAAAAAAAAAAAAAAAAAAAAAGAGAGAGAGAGGAAATATATTCATACTTCTCACACATAAATTATGCTAACATAGAAATAGGATGTTGGCATGGACAGAGGTCATCCACCAAAAAATATATAAGAAAACATCGAAGACTTCGACCTTATTTGGTCTGAAAAGTCTTGAACAAAATCACTGTAACATTAGAGGACTGACATCATATTATCATTCCTAATTAAAATTTGAGAAAATTCTTGGTGGCTCAGTAGATTTGCTCATAGTCACACTTCTATTTCTATATAAGTAGCTGCCTAACTAGACCAAACCATCTCACACTCCAAACCACAAATATATATTCCCATTTATCATCACCGATCACCATGGTCCGTGAGAACAAGAAGCTTGTCCAAGAAGTGTGCGGTTGGCTAAGAGTCTACGATGACGGCTCAGTCGACCGGACATGGACAGGACCTCCCGAGGTCAAGTTCATGACCGAACCAGTCCCGCCCCATGACGAATTCATCGATGGTGTGGCCACTAAGGACGTGTTGGTCGACCAAACCTCCGGCCTCCGCGTCCGGATCTACCTTCCGGAGCAGCAGCCAAAGCACGAGGAGGACGACAACAAAGTCAGCGAGCAACTAAAGCTCCCCATCATACTTCATTTCCATGGAGGAGGCTTCTGCATTTCCCAAGCTGACTGGTACATGTACTACCACATATACAGTAAGCTCTCGCGCTCCGCCAACGCCATTGTCGTGTCCGTTTACCAACGCCTGGCACCGGAGCACCGCCTCCCTGCTGCAATCGAGGACGGCTACTCCGCTCTCCTTTGGCTCCGCTCTGTCGCCCTAGCAGAACAAAAAGAGCCATGGCTTCTCAGCTATGCGGATTTCAACAGAGTTTTCCTTACCGGAGATAGCTCCGGAGGGAACATCGTCCACCAAGTGGCGGCTCAAGCGGGAAGTACAGACTTAAGTCCACTGAAGCTCGCCGGCGGGATCCCCATCCACCCAGGGTTCGTTCGGTCGGAGAGGAGCAAGTCGGAGCTGGAGCAGCCTCAGTCGCCGTTTCTTACGCTCGACATGGTGGACAAGTTCTTGGGGCTGGCACTGCCTGTAGGCTCCACCAAGGACCATCCGATTACGTGTCCGATGGGATCCGGCGCTCCGCCGTTGGAGAGCCTGAAGCTGCCGCCGTTCCTGCTGTGCATTGCGGAGAAGGACCTGATCATTGACACGGAGATGGAGTACTATGAGGCCATGAAGAAGGCGAACAAGGATGTGGAGATTCTGATGAACAAAGGAATGATGCACAGCTTCTATCTCAACAAGTTTGCGGTGGACATGGACCCAGAAACAGCTGCAGAGACTGAGCGTCTGATTGCAGGGATCAAAGGGTTCGTGGAGAAGCTCTGAAGCATAATTTTCAGTTTATGCGGTTAATTAAGTAATTTTTAGGGGTATGCCCTTAATTAAGCTTTTTATACGACGAAATTATCATCACCTAGTTCGGTCCCTTCAATCTTGTATTTGCTCTTTAGCAACTCAAAATGAGAGGCTATGTTTTCCAGGATTTGGTTAATATATGCGGTCTAAGTCAGGATAACTTTTAGCCATATAGTATTAAGACCCAAGTTAAGGTTGATAACCAATCCAGTTGGGAGGTATTTGCTTGATTGAATGGAATTTATTAGCTTTGTCAGTCCAGCTTTGTTATGATCCAATGCTTCGCACACAGCGTACGGTTTACAATCTAATCCAATCATTTCAAACCTAATCCAGTTTTTAATGTAATTCCATTCCAACCAGGTAAATGTTCAAAGGAGAAATTACTGGTCACACCCTGTACTTTTAGGGAGTCGATAGTTCAGCCTCTATTATTATAATTTTAACAAATTACTCATATTTGAATGTCTGATGACACCATGTGGTCCAAAATGATTATTTTACCCCTCACTTCCTCTTTTTTTTTTTCCCTGTCGGTCTCTCTCTCTAGGCTCAGAAAGACGGTGTTGGAAGATTCAGACCGTCCGCTGAAATTGTGAGATCGGAGAGTTGTGGTTTGTCGTCGCTATCGACCTCGACTGAATCTCCAATTCCAACCATTACCGCCATGCGAAGAAGACCTTTGAAGCTCCGTCACCATAGTTTGTGATCATCCCCAACATCTGTGCCCATATTGAGTCTTCCCAAGCTCAATGGCACCACTGCACTCGATTCTTCCTGCAGACCAGACCTCACTGATCTCTCCGCCTGCAACACTTGCGTGGCCGCTGGCTTCAAGGTTCAGCAATAGTTGATCGCCGTTGATGGTAAATCTTCTCACTCTAGAGATTCTTAGTACTCTACAATTCTATATGTTGCTAGTATCATCAATGAGTTTGGACCTGAGAGCAATGGTGTTGTGTCTTGTATTTTTGGTTTGTCAATGGGATTCTCATGTGGGGTAGCCCAAAAAGAGCAACACATGTCTTGTTTTCGGCCTCACCTATGCTGCCAGTGCTGCGGTTGCCGTGTTTGTTATGCCCAGTTTGTTGGGGTTGTATTTTTAGTATGACAAAAGGTGGTGGAACAAGTGAGCCACAACTCTCCGATCTCACAATTCCAGCGGATGATATGAATCTTCCGAAGCCATCTTTCCTAAGCCGAGAGAGAGAGAGAGAGAGAGAGAGAGAGAGAGAGAGAGAGAGAGAGAGAGAGAGAGAGAGAGAGAGAGAGAGAGAGAGAGAGAGAGAGAGAGAGAGAGAGAGAGGAGACAGTGAGGGGTAAAATGGTAATTTTGGACTACATTGTGT
Source organism: Rosa lucieae (assembly GCA_024704745.1). NCBI lineage: Eukaryota > Viridiplantae > Streptophyta > Magnoliopsida > Rosales > Rosaceae > Rosa > Rosa lucieae. Next base: position 14,119,946 of record CM045492.1, on the reverse strand, counting down.
GAGATTTGAATGTCTGAGAAGTAATTTGTTAAAATTAAGATAATAGAGACTAAACTGTCGACGCCCTAAAAGTATAGGGTGTGACCAATATTTTCTCCATTTTCAAATCTCAATGAGAGCAACTTGCATTTAATTTTTGGGGAAATGATCATTTACCTAATTTCAGCTTGAAAATTGTCCACTTACTCCACTAACAGTTTTTTAACCCCATTTACCAAAAACACTCTACTGGATTATTTCCCTAATACTCAATTAATTCTTTTTTTATTCTTTTTATTTATTTTTGAGACTTTTTTGCCCTCTCATTATTTCTTACTTAGAGAGAGAAGTCATCCTCCACCTTGCTGTGCTCCGGTGACCAGTGGCTGGCTACGGTCTCTGGTAACTGGTGACAGGAATCCGACAACCAGTCACATGAATCCGACTATTGGACTGGTGACCAGATTCCCTCATTTGAATTTATTGGCCCCCAGTAATCATATTATTGTCCTCCAGTAATCATATTATTGCCTCTCAATACTCATATTATTGCCTCCTAATAATCATATTATTGCCATCCAATGAATTGTATAAACTCCCAAACCAAAATGAATACACTACAGGCACAATTGATCAATTTATATGCATATTATTGCCTCTCAATAATCATATTATTGTCTCCCAATAATCATATTATTGCCCCTTAATAAACATATTATTATCCTCCAATAATCTTATTATTGTCCGCAATAAACATATTACGGTTTCCCAATAATCTTATTCAATAAGTGACAATTCCTGCACACACTTAACGAAATCCATATATTGATGGTAACTTAATTATCCAAACATCAAGGCATCCAACAAATGAATCAGGTTATCCAAAAAAAAAAAAAAAACCAGCACTGAAACTATTTAAAAGCAAGAATACCATAGGGTAGAGACAAACACGATGGCTGAACGAATACCCATATCTTTCATTTTTGACAAAATATACACCAAATAAACTTCTTTTGCTTCACTGCGTATGAAAACATATTTTCTGCGCAAGAGTGCCAACTATCCTGAGACCATAAACCTGGTAAAAGTACGCCTTATTTGCAGAAACTTCAATCAGTGCTTGCAGGTCACTAGTCATGTTAATTAAGTAATCAGCGACCAAACAAACCAACCATGTATTCAGCGAACGAAGATCAGTTCTCAGCGCCTCAAAACTGACCCGGAACCGGCCCCAGACAACCCGACCCATTGCGAGTTGGCTGTCGACGTGGAGAAGATATACAGAATATCACGGAAATTCCATTCCTATGTCCCCAAACTAGAGCTTGCTCTACATCAATCAGGTATTATTTTACGCTCTGACTTAACCGAGCAAGTGTTGAATCTGTGTGGCGACGCCGACAACATGGGGTACGTATTCTTCGTCTGGGCTTCAATGCCGGACCGATTTCTGCCTTGACGACTGCGCTAGAGTCTTTGTCTGAGTCGAAACCATGCTGCACGACTACAGATTGAGAGCCTCGAAGCCAGACCGATTTGAGTGTCGACGACGGCACGATTTTGGTGACCTCGGATTGGGCCTCGACAATGGCGCTGATGGGAGGGAGAGAAAGGGGGAGAGAAAGAGAGAGTCTGAGGGGAAAGAGATGAGTTTCAATTTAATTAAAAGGGGCTAAAATGTTAATATATGTTAGATTGGGTAAATGAGGTTAAATAACTCTTAGTGAAGTAAGTGATCAGTTTTTAAGCTTAAATTGGATAAGTGGTCACAACCTCTTAATTTTTTTATTAAAATTTAAAGCGGTGGATTTCACTGCTCCTGTAACCTCATGCGATGTCAACAACAACAGGAGTACACTTCAACATGCACTTGAGCCAATCCTTGTCGATAAAAGATGGTCCATTCTTGACCAACGTCGGCAAGCCAAATTAACAACTTGACCAAGGGGGTTTGATGAATTGGATCAGATTGGTGAATACAGTGGTGTCGTTGATTAAATTCGAATAATAGCGACTAAAATGAATTTGCATCCATAGTTTGGGTTTTCAATGGACCAAGTTGATAACACGGTTCATTTATGTTCTAGAAATTATACTTAATGCCCTTACTTCCTATTGTAACAATCATCACAAATCAATTCGGTCTCTCTTAAAAAAATTGTTGTGATGAAAAAATGAGTGAAAACTAAAACTATACTGGACTTTCTGGTAAATATGAAAATTAGATCGATACTTTTATTTTTTATCATAGCTGAATTTATATTTATAAGAGAAAATTTCGCAAACAATACACCAATTAAATGTCAGTAATAATTCTTATACACAAAGTTTCAAACCAAACATTTTGGTACGCGAAATCTAAAACTCAACCCACTATCATTACACGAAGTCAATTTTTGACACCAAAATATCTATTATGCCCTCAGTTCTTTTTTTTTTTTAATACTTTTTTTTTTATGATATTTTTTTTCCTTTGTTTTTATCTCTTTCTTCTTTCTTCTTCCGGGCTCACTCCCTCGTTTCCAACGCCGCATTCCTGACCTCCACGCTCACTCCCTCGCTTCCAACACCGCCCTTGCGAGGTGACCTTCTCCCGCCGCTGCCGCTCCGCCTCCACGTGGTTGAGGGGCGTGTCTCTACCCAGCCAGGGTTTCCGGCCCCGTTTCTTCGGCGCTCTTTTCATCTGGTAGTCAGAATCTGCGAAGTCCGGGTTTGAGTTTAGAGCTCTGTTTTTCTTCTTGTTAGAACCAAAAACATGTTTCTTGTCGTCATTGTACAAGTTGTGATCCTATTCTTGCACGCCGGCAATGATGCCGATGTCAAAAATGGAGAAGTTCCGGTTGATGAACTCGAGCAGTCTTGTTTCCGGGTCGGGCTGATTCGACCCGAACAACGGCTTGGCTTGCTGGATCAACCTCCAGTTCTCTCTGATCAAACCGGAGGAACTCATTTCGAGAACACCGTCGGAAGTTGGGATGCAGATCAAGGTCTCGATCTCGTGGATTTGGGCCTCTTTGGCTCTCTCGCAGTTGTTGAACTGAAGCTCGTGGGCCTCGCTCAGTCAAATTGAGGTCCTAGAGCCGAAGGCCTTGCCGGGAACAGAGCAGTCCCCGACGGCGAAAGATCGAGTGAGTGAGTGAGCCCGGAAGAAGGAAGAAGAAAGATATAAAAATGAAGGAAAAAAAAAATAACAAAAAAAAAAATTATTAAAAAAAAAAAGAACTGAGGGCATAATGGATATTTTGATGTCAAAATTGATGTCGTGTACTGATAGTGGGTTGAGTTTCAGATTTCGTGTATCGAAATATTTGGTTTGAAACTTTGTGTATAAGAATTATTAATGATTTTTACTTAATGTACTGTTTGTGAAATTTTCCATATTTAAAAAAAACAAAGTCACAGACACATCCAAAAGACGTATAATGCTCTCATTAAACTCGTCCCAATACGACTGAGGGACCACGCTATTATTGGAACATGGATCATCTTCTGAGATTCAGTTGAGCCACACAGGCATAATTCCAATCCAAAAGTAGCATATGGTACGGAAAGAGCAACTCTAGGCCTCTAGCCACAAAATGGGCTCTAGGAGAATCACTCTATTTCGACACGTCGAAACCAGCTTGTAAACATAAATAATGGCCATCGACAATGGCCAATATTTCACAAGCGTTAGGTGTCGGGTTACTTTCATCATTGCGCAAGTGCCCCAGTACCAGAAATCCCCCTTGTTGTTGGTTGGTAGGTTCATCAGTATTTAATTTCACAAATAGACTTGAAGGACTAGTCCATTTTTGTTAATTTAATTCACTTCACTTCCCAAATTTGTACCCAGTAATGAGAAGTGGATGCCGACTGCAAAACAGTAACAGATTGCTCCATCCAAGCCGCAGCAGCATCAATTAAAGCTTCAACTGAACGTCAAAATCATCATGTAATACACAGTTTCCATCATGCCAAATTAAGCCTCCAACAAAGAATCCCAAACCATTCCAGATCTTCTCCTTGAGCCACCATATATACATGAAGAAATAAATCTATAAATCTTGGCTCACGCCAACACCTACTGACTTCACCTAAAAAATTGTGCTTCCACACCGTCCCAGCCTCTTTACACTCCCTGAGGCAATGCAAACAATCTCCATCATTCCTCCACAACGTCTACCAGTGGGGGAGTCAAAATTTCGTATTAAGAAATTTACACTCCCTGGGCACTCAGAATTTTTTTTTTTTTAATTTATAATTTAAAATATATACCATAACTTTGATAATAAAAAATTGTGGTAAGATTAATATTTTTTCTTAAAATTACATATTTTATTAGTAAAATTTTGTAGATACAGATTTAGATATTAGACAAATTATGGAGACATAATTTATTTTTAGCTTTTAAAACTATAAGGAAAAATTGTGTCAATGCTCTTAAAAAGAAAAAAAAAATTCAAAAACCAATCTTTCCAACGCATGTGATTCGGACCTAGGACCAACAGAAACCAGTTGAAAAATACATACATAGCCTACCCACTACACCAAATTGACTGGCAATGAAACTTGCAAACTCTAGGCAACTTATCCTTGTTTTCATATACAGAGAGTAAAAAAATATATATAAAATTCAATGGGGCAGGAGACCACTGGGTCCCCACGTGGCTCCGCCCTTGACGTCTACACCCTGCAGCGCTGCCATTTTGTCAAAAAAAAAAAAATCAGATACTTGAGGCACAACTACTGCTGCGGACCTAGCCTTGGTTTCCAAGCAGGGGCGGAACTATGTAGGTGGCTGATTGGGCTATAGCCCAACCCAAATTTCTTAAATATATGATCGATTATAAGTGCGACGATTCCACATAACCATGTCTGGTTCAGTTGGCAAAGTGACTCATTGCTTCCCAAGTAACCTTGGTTCGCATCTTGTCAACAGTAGACCTGTAAATGGACCGGATTTAGATCGGATAGACCTAAATCCAAATCCGTTTACTTCAAAAAAAATTCGATCCAAACCCCCTCCGTTAACCCGGCGGATCGTTGATAGCTCGATCCAAATCTGTATTGGCCAGGTTAACGGATACCCGATCCGCTAATCCGACCCGTTATAATTTCAAATAGTAATATTTATGAAACCCATAAGAACCACTTCCACAGCATATGATGTTTTCTATACTAGAGACAAAGCATTCAGGCTTCTGTTTCAGCAAAAAACAACAAAAGCCCAAGCCAGAAAATACATGTACATGTATGTGTACCTATATTATATATATACATAACCTAGCTAATATATATTCACCCTCTCTCTGTATGTGTGTGCACATAGAGAGAGAGTGGGGGAGGAGGAGGATATACATAACCTAGTTAATTCCCTCTGAAGCCAAGCTTGCAGTTTCAAATTCTATCAGTTACGAAGCTGTTCAGAGAAAGGCACCAAAGAACCATTTTGAGAACAGAGTGAAAGAAACAGAAGCTGAGAATGCATCTATGAAATGGAAAGTTGACGCTGACAGTGTGGAGTGGAGCTAAACTGAAGGAATATGACCAAGAAATTGTACACATTATTACGAGCATGAAATCATGGGAGGTAGTTGAGGGTAAGAAAAATGGACCTTCTTGTGGGAGTGGCTACACAAGAGGTCAATTGGAATACAATATGGGATTTGGTCCAACATTCTTGAATGCTTATAAAAGAACATTGCATTCCCAAAAAAGACTTGAAAGAACTGACCTGAGCATCCAAATGTTTTAGCAGTTTTGTGTTCAGCATCTTAAACATCACGATTGCTTGCTTTGCTAGTAACATTTAAGACCCCAGAGGTAAAAACTTGTAAGCTCTGAAAACTAGTAAATGTTGATTTTGGTTCTAAGATTGCCAAGCATCCAAGACTCCAAAACCAGAGCAACAACATGCAGTATTTTCCTCATTTCAAAGGGAACTCCTACTGCCCTACAAGCAATAAAATAAAAAAACCAATCACCTACAAGCAGTAAAAACCAATCTTGTAAAATAAAAAAATAAAAAATAAAATAAAAAGCAGAATACTTAAAACCAATCACCTACAAGCAGTACTCCCGGGCTAATCAAGGCTTCCAATTGATCTTATGCTTCTTCATGGCCTTGTATAGTTCCATCTCTTTGTCTACGACTCTAGAGTCGTGCCCCTTGTAGATACCTCTAGTAGCAAGGCTAGTTTGCTATCTCACCAAGCATAATTAACACCCTCTTTGGGACACCCACAAGCCATGGGGAGGCCCAACCGCTACTTGCATCTTGTAGCCCTATGTTCAAGCTACGTTACGGTATCCGGAAGTCACAAATCCGTCGCCGGGAGGCCACCTTTCCGGCCTTGCCAAGTTGGCTCCATAATATGCATTTCTATACTAGAATAGTTGTTTACTTGTCCCACATCTAAGAAAATGTAAAGGAAGAGCATTCCTTCACCTATAAAAGGAATGCCTCCTCCCACTTAAACACCATTCAATCCATCCCATTACATCTCTTGTAATCTTGTTAAGCCGCAAGGCTCGACACACTAGTATAAGCTTTCAAGTGGACGTAGTCTCCCGCTAAGGCGGGAGGTGAACCACTATACTTCGCTTGTGTCACTCTCTCTCTCTCTCTCTCTTTACTTATCGTTAATTAGATCCCCAACGGATCAAAGCATTAACATTGGCGTCGTCTGTGGGAAGCCAACACAAAGGCTTCGTCACCTACCACAAACTTCGACCCGAAAAATGTCGAGTCGACGCTCATTCAACATCAAATCGGGGCCGGTCAACGCCCAACATGGCTGGTCAACGCCCGGCGAGGTCAGTCAACGCTCGGCGGAAGCGGTCAACCCCCATCAGGGGCTGGTCAACGTCTGGTCAACACTGACCAAGATTAGTTAACGCTGAACCTTAAAAAAAAAAAAAAAAAAAATCTGGGCGGCAAAAATTTCTCTGGGCACCCAGACATTCTTTCTGGACATCCATCTTCTTCTTCGCTGCGTTGTCTCCTTCCTCCGCTGCAGCTCCGCCAGTGCTCTCCTCCGCCGAACTGTAGCTCCGCTGAACTTCAGCTTCGGCCGGACACCAACGCTTTCCTCCGCCGAACCGGTGCTCCGCCGAACTGGTGATCCGTCGAACCGGTGCTCCGCCAAACTTCAGCTTCGGCCGGACACCAGCGCTCTCCTCCGCCGAACTGGTGCTCCACCGAACTGGTCCTCCGCTTAAACTCGGCGTCTCCGCCACACTTTGAGCATCCGCCAAACTTTCAGACCACCACCAGGGGCAGAAGCTCCATCTTCGTCGGCTATCCTCCGCCCAACTCCTCCGCTCCGCCACTGCTACACTGCTGATTGGGCTACACCACTGGGCACCCTCCAACTGCAGCTCCACCCTCCTAGCTTCAGTCCTCCCATGGAAAACGCCGCTGGGCACTGAGTCAACAATCCACTCCAAGTCAACACTTGGGTGCATGGTCAACGCTGCACTCCGGCACCGCCTAACTCGGATCCTCCGCCGAGCTCCAGCTCCGCTGTGCCGCTGAACAAAACTGCTTCAACTGACTAAACTCCGCAGCTAGCCAAGCTCCTCCTCTGGCTCAAAACCATTGCGAACTCCGCTAACGAGCCACTGCTAGCCATAACAATCCGCCAAGGCTCTGCCATTCGCCGGTCAAGGTCCCGCTCCGCCAAACCGGCTAGCCACAGCTCCGCCAGTCGCCGGGCTCACTGCTGACGAGATCTCCGCTGCCCAGAGCTTCGGTGACTAGAACCCCGTTCACCGTCATGGTGCTTCAACGTCGATCACCTTACTCTTTGGTGTTCACTTCGTTCACCGCCCACTCTGCAGAGATCGCTGCACTTCCATCTTATCAAATTGAACTTGAGGTCGTCCCAGTTGTTGGTCTGCCCTCGGTTATCCACGCAAATCTCCAGTTCAAACTTCAAAGATAAGTTTCTTTGACTCTGACTGATTTCTTGTTGGTTTATAAACATAAACCACTGCAAACTGCACATGGCCATCTGAAAGCTGCAATCATCTCACTTAAGTGCCTAACACACGTGTGCAACCCTGCAAGCACGCAGCTCACCTATGAATACATAGCCACGTGCATAGCCTACACATATATGTTTGATGCATGTCCGTAGCCACATGTCTCGATAATGGGGTTGTCAGACACATTACATGCACATTGCTTACACATGTTTAATTGCTTGATGCCTTCACATACATATACCTTCATGTTTAATTACGTTCATGTCTTCATGATATATGTCTGTGCCCCCCACCGTTTATGCATGGACTTCTTGTGCCTCCCCCATCCGCTATGGACACATAAGCTAATTATCATGTGAAAGCACATGTCTAATGCCTTGCCAATTATGCCTGTGTTAATTGTGCATGTATGCCACCACTTGATGACTATTGTGCCATAAATCCAAATTACATGTGATAATTATTATGCATAATTCAGTTTGGCTAACAGAACATCATACACATATGAATTAGCTGGGGAAGTCAACCATGCATATCTACCTAGGTCCAAATGAATTGATGTGTATACCATACGTACCCATCTTTAATTAATGGGTCTTTCATACTTCTACGGCTCTCTGTAGTAAAAATATACATCTTGACAATGTTATACTCCATCTGTTTAGCCTACTTCAATGTCTATATTAATATATGCATGCTATTCATCATCAACTACAACATATACACTTTGCCTAAAATCTCATCAAAGTACATATGCAAATTATTTGTGTTGATTTTACGTACTCATGTACTAATCACCTATTTTGTTTCAAGGAGATATAATCACCGATCACATTTCCAGTTGGCGAAATCATCACCTTTCGACTAAGGTACTTTGTCGGAACAATGGAGCGTCATTTTTCGATAATTCCGCTAGCCACCAAATCGACACAAGATAAGTCATTATATTTTATCTTTTACGCTCTTTCAACTTGAGCTACCGCCATGTCAATACCATGCTTTTACTACTTCTAAGCATGACTACAATATATCACACTTGATATGCTTTTACATGCTTCCATAAACTTTTAAGCATGCCTACAACATTTCGTAGATTTGGCAACACTTTCTAGGTCCCACATGCTAGATATGCCATGCTTCGTATACCGATCTTAAACGATCTCTAAGCAAGTTTACAATAATACAATGTTATTAGCATCCACATTACAAGTACATGCTATACACATATGCCATGCTTCTACTTTAATTGCAAAATTAAATAAACATGGGACAATCAAACAAAATATTATTACTTGCTCTATGTGTTTATCGTTTTTCATCGGCAACCAACCGCCAAGCGGTAAGGCAACGCCTCATAATGACAATGACCGCTACGCGGCATTGCAGTCAAGCTTTTCTCCTTCGAGAAAACAGCAAGGGACTAGTTAACACAGCCCACGGCAGCCATTGATCCGGCAGTTAACCCCGACGCTTGGGTACCAAAGATTGGGCTCGCTACCCAACACCCTCTGCTCCGCGCAGCTCCCCTCATCAAACAATTTTCCGACCATCCGGAGCTCTATAGCCAGGAGTGGGGGACTCCTCGCAGGGCCTAGCAGGGGCCCACCCGAAAGGGCAAAAGCGTTCGCTCCAACCAATTCTAGATGGACGACGCACTCGCACTAATTATGCTTCATATACGGCACAAAGCTACGCTTTGGTATCAACCCGCAAGAACACCCTCCTTGACTGGGGACTTCGGGGACTTGTATATACAGCCCAGCATAATTAGCAACGACCACGCTCATGCCCCAGGGCATCACTATCGAGCTACCCGTTAATGCCTCATGGCAACGACAGGCTTCCGAGCACGGGCCCCAGCGGCACTGCCAGACTTCCGAGCACGTGCCCCAGCGGCACCGCCAGACTCTCGCGCTTGTGCCTTCCCGGCACCCCCGAGCTTCCGCTCATGCCTTCCCGGCACCCCCGAGCTTCCCGCTCATGCCTTCCCGGCACCCCCGAGCTCCCGCTCATGCCTTCCCGGCACCCCCGAGCTTCCCGCTCATGCCTTCCCGGCACCCCCGAGCTCCCGCTCATGCCTTCCCGAGCTCCGGCACCCCCGAGCTTCCGCTCATGCCTTCCCGGCACCCCCGAGCTTCCGCTCATGCCTTCCCGGCACCCACGAGCTTCCGCTCATGCCTTCCCGACACCCACGAGCTTCCGCTCATGCCTTCCCGGCACCCCCGAGCTTCCCGCTCATGCCTTCCCGGCACCCCCGAGCTTCCGCTCATGCCTTCCCGGCACCCCCGAGCTTCCGCTCATGCCTTCCCGGCACCCCCGAGCTTCCCGCTCATGCCTTCCCGGCACCCCCGAGCTTCCCGCTCATGCCTTCCCGGCACCCACGAGCTTCCCGCTCATGCCTTCCCGGCACCCACGAGCTTCCCGCTCATGCCTTCCCGGCACCCACGAGCTTCCCGCTCATGCCTTCCCGGCACCCCCGAGCTTCCGCTCATGCCTTCCCGGCACCCCCGAACTTCCGCTCATGCCTTCTCGGCACCCCTGAGCTTCCCGCTCATGCCTTCCCGGCACCCCCGAGCTTCCCGCTCATGCCTTCCCGGCACCCCCGAGCTTCCCCTCATGCCTTCCCGGCACCCCCGAGCTTCCGCTCATGCCTTCCCGGCACCCACGAGCTTCCGGTCATGCCTTCTCGGCACCCCCGAGCTTCCCGCTCATGCCTTCCCGGCACCCCCGAGCTTCCCGCTCATGCCTTCCCGGCACCCCCGAGCTCCCGCTCATGCCTTCCCGGCACCCCCGAGCTCCCGCTCATGCCTTCCCGGCACCCCCGAGCTTCCCGCTCATGCCTTCCCGGCACCCCCGAGCTTCCCGCTCATGCCTTCCCGGCACCCACGAGCTTCCGCTCATGCCTTCCCGGCAACCCACGAGCTTCCCGCTCATGCCTTCCCGGCAATCCCGAGTGTTTCGCTCATGCCTGCCCGACAATCCTCGAGCTTTACACTCATGTCTACTCGACACACCACACGTTATTGGAACATTGAATTCTTCTACCATTTGTCGCTTGTGACAAATCAAATTCTTTTCACGTTCCATTAATACGACCGACAACCAAACTAACACAAGCGTTCAAACATTCAACACTCGCGAATTACAAACGCTTATCTCCGCAACGCTCATGCAACTTACATTTATCATATGCAATCCATATGCTCACACGACCATACGCGTTCTCGAGTTTGTATAAGCGATCGTACTCGGCGCCATTCCGGTGTATACATCAACATGTATCATGCACCCCGTACGTTCGTATATGCCAACGCATATCAGTGCAACTCACATTTGTTGCCCAATGCAACGAGCATTCTACATATGCCTATTTTTTGTCTTTGTTGTGCAGGTTAACGAGTCCCTTCTTGCTTACGGAGTTCGGGGACTTGTAGGGGCTCTGTATCGCCCGGTTACTTATGCTTGGTAACATCATGTGTATAACTCCCCAACCAAGAAGCTCCTCTTACTTGGGGACTTCGGGGACTTGTAGATACCTCTAGTAGCAAGGCTAGTTTGCTATCTCACCAAGCATAATTAACACCCTCTTTGGGACACCCACAAGCCATGGGGAGGCCCAACCGCTACTTGCATCTTGTAGCCCTATGTTCAAGCTACGTTACGGTATCCGGAAGTCGCAAATCCGTCGCCGGGAGGCCACCTTTCCGGCCTTGCCAAGTTGCCTCCATAATATGCATTTCTATACTAGAATAGTTGTTTACTTGTCCCACATCTAAGAAAATGTAAAGGAAGAGCATTCCTTCACCTATAAAAGGAATGCCTCCTCCCACTTAAACACCATTCAATCCATCCCATTACATCTCTTGTAATCTTGTTAAGCCGCAAGGCTCGACACACTAGTATAAGCTTTCAAGTGGATGTAGTCTCCCGCTAAGGCGGGAGGTGAACCACTATACTTCGCTTGTGTCACTCTCTCTCTCTCTCTCTCTCTCTTTACTTATCGTTAATTAGATCCCCAACGGATCAAAGCATTAACACCCCTCTCAGCAATGAAAAAAGAAGGAATGAAGATTCAGACCATCCAATCTGGGGCACTGTAAGGCTCGCACAAGGCCGTTTTACCCAGGGCTACAAAAAGAACCATATAATAATTAAGGGAATTGGGATAAATAAAGAAATACAATTAAAACTGGAGCCAAAAAAAGCATATTTCCTTGCTGCACCCAAATTTTATTGGCAAGCTCAAAATATTCTACCATGTTTAGTTTTAAAAAGACTAGCTCCATGTTTAGTTTCCTCCTAAGATAAGAAAAAAAGGATTAAAGTCTGTGTGGTCAATAGATATGACACCAGGAAAACTGTTATGAACTATAATTAATTCTCTTGGATTTTATTGATATCTTAAACATTTTTTTTTTTTGATCAAAATAGGTCAGCCATTTCATTAAATTCAGCAAACAGTACAAAAACGAAACACCCCTATGGAGTCGACAGAAAAAATCGTTCCTCAGAACCTCCCTAAACCTTATTCTAGAAGAATAAAATCCCGAAAAGTCCCCAGTACACCCACTTTTAGGAAGTCCACGCACCATTATTCTAACAAAAACCAAGAAAACCTTGAAGCAGACATAAAATGGATTCAACTAAGGCACTGGTTTTTGGGACCCAAAAAGAAATTAAACTAAACTAGCTATAGAAGGTGACACATCACCTTCCACCTGTCCCTCTGCTTCAGAAGGCATCACCATCTGAACTGCCTCACCCTCATCCATCAAGGGTTTTCCACGACGCTTATACCTTCGAAGCTTTTTCACTTCTTGTTCATCTGCATTCTTAATTCTGTTTTTACTTCCCTTAGGACGCCCAATCTTCTTCTTCTTTGGCGAAACCACCAACTTACCATTTTTATATTGCAGGACCAAAGAAACATTCTCCTCCTCTTCAAACGTTGAGTCAGGAAGAGCCAAAGACTTCTTACCAAATTGAGCCAAGCTAGTCGCCGCTTTTCTTTTCCTTCCAACTGGCACCACTTGAAGGGAGGAGAACTCCACCCTAGCAGCCTCCTTACCAGTCCCTACCGAGGCAGAAAACAGTTCCAATGATTTCGAGTAACCCTCAGTTGGGATGATGGGAAGTGGAATAGCAGTGTTCAATCCCTTTGCTGTTGTGATGCCGACCAAAACCTGGTCCAGCAATAGGGTCTTACCCAATAGCTTGGAGCTCAATACCCCTTGATTTGACGCCACGACATGGCTACCAGCAGTAGCATCAGAGAAGCCCGATGCTTGCTCAATTGTAACCAGAGCATGACAATTCCGATCAACCCCGGTCTCCATCCCCAACCCCATCCCAGAAACATCCAAGGGATTAGGGCTAACATCTACTCCCGAAGTCAAGGACAAGCCAGCCAACGCTGTCGCCGGTGGGTTAGCCTGAATTTCCCCCTTCTCCTTAATCAGCATCTTATCACAACCTAGGGCATCATGAACAAATAACCCGCAATCATGACAAAAGCCCTTGACTTTCTCAAAGATAAAAGTGAGCTCCGGTTTCACAACTGGAGAGAATTCAAAAACCTTCTAGACACGAATCCGGCGACGGACATCAAAAGCAATCTTAATTCGCTGTTCTTCTTCTTTTCTTTTTAGAGCGGTAGGATCCAACTGGAGCACCCTTCCGAGCGTCGATCCCACCATGGACAACACCGTCTTATTTCTCAGAGCGAAAGGTAGTCCCTTAACCGCAACCCAGGTTTCCATCATGTTCAAAGGCACCTTCTCTACTGGACTCAGGTCGTCATACTCTCCCACCACCAACATGGTGTTTCGATAGAACTAGGGTCCCCCATGCAAAATCCTATTGCGTATAGCCTCACTCTCGAACTGGAAAACAAAGCGATCTCCTGCATCCTAAATAGTGAGCCCTGCCCTGATATGCCAGATGGTGGATATGGTGCCTTTGAATCCCGGCAACGTTGCTTTTGGTGCCAACAACCGCCCTACCATATACCAATTGCCATCCTGAAAAGCAGCAGCCCCTGCCGCCCCCAAAGAAACCAGTGTTGAATCCGAACTTGTCAACGCTCGTAGCATGACCTTCCATCATGTCTGCCATAGTATGGAGAGTGAAAAATGATTGAGATAGATGAGTTTTTGGAGATTTTGTCGATGTAGGAACACACCGAGAAACCCTAGCAGAGACGGCTAGGTCAAAAAAGAAAAAAAGATATTGATATCTTAAACATGGACTGTTAGCATCCATATTTATCACCAAAATTCTAAAACAAATGGGTATTAATTAACTTATATTATTTTTAAACTTGCATCCGAGGTCAGTATAAGTATAGTAATTGGAAGTTGAGGTACCATAAATTAATGTCAATTCATGAATTATGCTTTTCAAAGAATTTCTTCTTAGCATTTTTGGTGTCTAAGGCATTCTCACAAACAATCTAATTAGCACGGTATATTACACCCTTCCAGAACGTTTTGTGATTCAATACCATGACATGCAAAGGAAACTTTAGATCACTCTCCAAAAGTTACATGAAATAACTTCCAGGACTTTAAAGAGATTCAAGGAAAAGAGGCCTACCAAGCATATTTTAGGAACCCATGCATAGGCAGCAAGAAATATGTTGCAACAATCTTAACCATTGTCTGAAGCGGATGGGTGCTTGCGCTTTCGACCAATCATTGGTTCCAAAGTGGAGGATAGCCACTGCTCTTGTGCATAAGTGCCATCAACAGATATAACATCATCAACCTGTTGGCATATTAGGTGGGCCCCACAACTTATAAAGGATACAAGGCCGGAGTTGCCGCTGCAGTAAAATTCAACTTTACACATATCAGGGAGCAACCAACTCAGTCCATTCATCATTGGCCTCATTTCTAATGGAATATACTTGAGCCACACATGAGATGACTCTGTCTGCCTTGAATAGAAATGGAAGTCATGACGACAGCTGTATCCTTCATTGATTAACACTTGAGCTTGAAAACAACAATCAGCAGAATTACTTTCTGTACATTCAAAAACGACACAGAGAGCCAAACCTATGTTCTTCTGTTTCAATTTTGGAGGGATTCCAATGGAAAGTTCACATACTGATCTCCAGCCTACAGAGTAGCCAACAAGCAATTCACATAAAAGATTTGGATCTTTGCGACAGCTGAACCATTTTGGAACTTCACTACCTGGCAGTATAATGCCAAATTTAGAAGAGACCTGTCACAAAATAAGCATCACGTACTTCATGAATCAAGAACATATTGACAGAGTGTGTCATCAATTAAACATTCTATGTAAAAAGAGAGAAGAGACCTGGTTCTGAAAAATATTATCCATCTGTGCCACTTCATAATGCAGATTATCACATAATCTATGACAATTGAACAAGTCCATCCACTCAATTCCTTGTAACTCACGACTTTCCAATATGTTTGACAATTTTGGAAACGTTTCCAATGATTTGCAATCGCCCACATCTACCCAACATACCTTTGGTGGAAGTTGTGGAATTTTCTGAAGCCTCTTGCAACAACACAAGTTAAGGTCCAACAAATTGACAAATTTGCTAATGCATATAGGAAGACTGACAAAATTGCTTCCGGATAGATCAAGTTCTTGTAATGTGGACACGCAGTCCAGAGTTGCCAGGAAATTACTTTTGGATAAATTGCATCCTCCCATATTAAATCGCAAGAGCTTGGGAAGCACCAAAGGAAGTAATTTTGAACTACCTGAAACTTCAGAGTTTTCCAAATGCGGAAATGCAACAAGTTTTGGGCAGGAATCAAGGAAGAGATATTGTAGGTGTTGCAATTCATAAATGCTGCATGGCAGATTTATAAGGTCCACACACTCATTTAGATTTAACTCCTGAAGTCCACTGAGATATCCAATTGACGACGGTAATTCTCTAATGGCAGTGCCAGGTAGTGTGATACATTTTAAGGATTTCATTGTCCCCACGATTTCTGGAAAACTCTTAAGCTTGCTACAACCTCCGAGTAGAAAAGTTTCCAGAGATCTCAAGCTGAGTCTTGGTGGAAACATCTCAAGGCTAGAGCATTTCTCAGCACTTAAGTGAACAAGCCTTTTGAGGAATCCAACTGAAGGGTGAACCTCAACTAAACTTTCACAGTAATTTAGATTCAAGTACCCTAAGTTTGGGATTCCGGAGAAGTCAGGGATGCTTTTTAGGAATTTGCAGCTACAAAAATTTATAGATTTCACATTTTGCAAATTCTGAGAGACAGGGAAAAAAAAAAAAGAACAGATAAGCAAACAAAGAAAGTAAATCAAGGAAAGGATCAAAGTTTCAAGATCACCATATTCAAACTAAAGAAAACAGTACTCAACAAATAACAAATGGCTGAAAATATTTGAAGTACCTTGAATCCCTCCCCCAGTCGTGTCATATGGCTGCAAGGCATATTGAGTTTAACAAGTTTTCTTGGATTAAAATTGGATGGAAAAGACTGTAATGGACATTCAGGCCAATCAAGGATCCTCAACTCATTAGGCAGATATTCCACATCTCCAGAAAAGTGTGAATTGCAGGTTATAAATAATCTAAGATTTTTCATCTTTGAGAAGCTTTCAGCATTCAAACATATCACATCTGATTTGGGCAAATTTACCACAATGCCTTTGATATTGTCTGTTCCCTATAAAAGAAATCCAAAAATTAATCAACTAATTCATTGAAAAAGATGCAAGTATTGTAACCAAAAAGAGCACGCAAGTGTCTGATCAAATATACATATATACTTACCGTATTTTCAGTTAGAACATGGTAAACATCTTCATGAAACCACAGTCTGCTACGTCTTCCAGGCTCAGTTGGCGACTCTTGGCGAACTATTTCTCTACCCATTTCTTCTATCAAGTCATGCATCCAAATATTGTCTCGTTCAATACTTATGATGGCATTATCGACGAGTACTTCAATACAATACTTAGGATTGAGTTCACAACTTTCTAATGTTTCTACCACATAGTTCCGCTTTTTACCTTTAAAGAAACAAGCAATGTCAAGGAAAACTTCCTTCACAGGATCTTCCAATGCATTATAACTTATCTTGAGAATTTCTTGAATCTCTTGGTTTGGAACTCTTGCATAACAATCTAATGCAGCTTTACATTCATCTGTGCTTCTACCACATAGACGGGAACCTAGATGTATAAGAGCTAATGGAAGGCCTTGAGCATATTGTAGTGCAGTTTCGACTATCAGTTTATCAACCTGATGTCTCTTTCTTGCAAATGCATTCCAACTGAAGAGAACGGTAGCTTGATTATAATTCAATTCCTTGACCTTGTATATCAGATTAATTTGATGAGCAGTTAACAAGTGTTTATCTCTTGTTGTGATGACAATTCTACTGCCTATACCAAACCAATCTACCCCTCCAGCTAATTTCTTTAACTGGTCCAAATGATTCACATCATCAAGAACTAGGAGAACTCTTTTATGGCTCAACATTTTCTTTATCACATTGATTCCTTTATCAGCATTGTTCACCTTCAATCTCTTCTCCCCTAGAATATCAAAAAGTAGAGTGTTTTGTAGTTCCACTAGGCCTCCATCTCGCATTGAGTTTTCCCTAACATTTTCCAAGAAACAGCTACCTTCAAACCCACCAACAATGGAATTACAAACAGCTTTAGCAACTGTTGTCTTACCTATTCCACCAATTCCCCATATTCCTACCATGCGAACATCCTTTTCTTCAACATCTAAAAGCATATTCACATCTAACACCCGAGATTCCATGCCAACTGGGTAGTCAGCCACATTGAGATATGTGCAGTTAAGTACTTGCGCTGAAATCTCTCCAACAATATCATGAATAAATTTAGACTCATACCTGTTTGTTTAAAAGCACACAACATAATCAATGAAATGGCAGTATATAAATACACAAAAATGAAGAGAATATGCATAGTATGACAAGTAGGGTCTTTGTTTTGAGTAACAATCACAACGGCACTCAACAAGTAATAATAGTTTTCAGTCATGTGCAAATACTCTGTCAAGTGTTATTCATGAATGACAGTAACCAATACTCAATATCAATATTCTGTAAGTATTTCTATCATGAAAATATATATGATCATCTGATACAAGTGTAGTGGTTAGTTTACCCGTCCAAGAATGACCACCCAGCCAAGTTTGCTGCTTCTGTAAGAGCTGCCCTCCAACATAACACTTTTGGCATGTTATCATGAAAGCGGTATTCATGATAAGCAAGTGCCTGACCATAAGCACCTCTCTGGTTTCGAACATCGGAGGGATCCACCTTGTAAAAAATTGGCCAAACCGTCTGTTTCTTTGAATGTTTACATTCAAGAATCTTGACGAGTTCATCCAAGCACCATTTTGAGGATGCATAGTTTTCAGAGAATAAAATGATACAAATCCTTGACTCTTCAATTGCTGCAACAAGTGTTGAAGATAATTCTTGTCCTCTTTTTATGTCATTGCTGTCTATGAAGGTGTTGATTCCCTTGTGATGCAAAGCACTGAACAAATGGTCTACAAAATTGTAGCGTGTATCCTCACCTCTAAAGCTCACAAAGACATCGTATCTCCATGAATGGGGAAGAGAAGGAGAAGAGGAGAGAGCTGAAACCATCTTGTCTGTTTGTATATGAGTTTACTCATTGCCATGCTTCTGATCACTTCTTAAATAAGGCCGCTTGCACTGATCACAACAGCAATAATAGCAGTTTCCTCATACCTTCCAGCGAAAATTCTGCCATCCACCCGGGGTGGATATCAGCCTGGGGCTAGCTACCGTTGATCTCTGGCTGAGTGGGTCCCGAGCGACGAGGCCCGTCAATTTTCTGTTATTGTGAGATGGTCGCTAACGTTAGCGTGGGTTTGGGGAAAAAAAAAAAACGTGTGGGACCCCAGCTTTAGGGGTAGAAACAGATGGAAGGTATTCATCAACTTCGTGAACTTTCCCAGCAACCAAACATGAGATTTCAAGAAGAGCATCAAAACTCAATAGTAATCAAACATAACCAAAACCCAAATCCCATAAATCCCCAACATACCCTGAAATTTAATTAAATTGGATGGGCCCGATGAAATGGTGGAAAAATTGAATGGCCTAGATCGCACGGCAATAAGTTCCATTTTCCTTAAATGATTTTTCATAATTTCAAAACTTCAGAAAATCATAACAATTAGCTCGGTTGTACGAAAAATTTTCCAAAAGTTCTCACGGACTCTTCGTGTTGAGTACTTTATTATCGGACTCTTAAACTAAAGATTTCACCTTGTGAAAAATTTCAAAAAATAATTCCGAGCACTATTTTAGTTATCGAGATCGTGAAATAATTTCCGAACAATCTCATCTTACAATCCAATAACGCTCTTGCTCTCTGAAGCTTGTTGTGAAAAAATATGATTATTAAGCTTTAGTCAGTTGACCAAGTGGATCGAAGTCATAGATATGACGGAATTGTCCAAATCCTAAAATAATGGGTTATCCAAAAAAGAGTTTACGACCCAAACGACGACGAAAACAGCTGAAATTTTGATCATAACCATTTCTTCTTATCATGATAACATCCAACGGTCGATTTTGATAAAATTTTCTCCTCCACCTTGTTGCTTACAGAATGTATGTTTTTTTTTATACAACTAATAAACAAGTCAGACCACATTAGTAGGCATATCAAGATTTTGTGCGATCCAAAAAATTGAAATTGAAAATTGATAAATTTGACATTACCCATCTATTCATAGAGTATTAGTAGATACTATGCAAAAAAATTAACTTGATATACAGTCATTTTGACATCAAACAAAACGGTCAACTCTTTATATACTAATAATTCCCTAAGGGGAGTTGAACCATTCTCCTAAACTTCTCGAAATTTTTACCCACGAGAGCGTAAGAGCTGACAAATCGAAAAAAGAAGATCCGAATGAACGGTTATGACCATATTAATTTTATGTGGTATTTAGGATTTAGAGGTGACCTATTAGATCAAGACCCAAACGACGACAAAAATAGCTGAAATTTTGACCATAACCACTTCTTCCTACCATGATAACATCCAATGGTCGATTTTGATAAATTTTATTTCTTCCACCTTGTTGCTTATGAAAGGTATATTTTTGTATACAACTAATAAAGTAATAAACAAGTTAGACTATATTAGTAGGTATATCAAGATTTTGTGCAATCCAAAAAATTGAAACTGAAAATCGATAAATTTGACGATATCCATCTATTTAAAGCATATTAATAGGTAATGTGTAAAAAAATTTACTCGATCCGCTGTCACTTTGACAATAAACAAAGCGGTCAACCCTTTATACACTTATATTTCCTAAGGAGAGCAGAACCATTAGGAGATGAACTTCCCTAAATTTTTACATTGGTTGATATAGCTCATACCCATGAGAGTGTGAGAGCTGACAAATCGAAAAAAGAAGTTGCGAAAGATTGGTTATAAGCATATTAATTTTATGTGGTACTTAGGGTTTAGAGTTGACCTAGTAGATAAAAACCCAAACGACGACGGAAATAGCTGAAATTTTGATCATAATCATTTATTTTTATCATGATAACATCCAAAGGTCAATTTTGATAAATTCTATTTCCTTCACCTTGTTGCTCATGAAAGGTATACTTATTTCATATAACTAATAAACTAGTTGGGACAATATTAGTAGACATATAAGGTTTTTGTGCGATTCAAAAAATTAAAATTTGAAATCAATAAATTTGATATTACCCATCTATACATGGCATATTAATAGGTACTATGTAAAAAATTTAACTAGATTAGCCGTCGTTTTGACATAAAAAAAAAAACAGTCAAGTACTTATATAAGTATATCTACAAAGGTCCTGACAGAGTGGCACTTAAGCTGCAATCAAACCCAGAGTTTGATGAAATTAGACAATTTGTTGATGCAAGGTGGGTCTGTGCACCGGAGGCTTTATGGAGGATCTTCAAATTTGGAATGAACAGAATATATCCAACAGTAGAGCAATTACAAATACATCTTCCCAACATGCAACTGATAACATTCAATGTTGATGAAACAGTAGAGAATATTCTGGCAGATGAGCACGCACAAATGTCAATGCTTACTGAGTTTTTCACCATAAATCGAATGGATGAGGATGCCAGAGCATATTTGTATCGAGAAATTCCTTAACATTACAGGTGGGATAGTAGCAACAAAATTTGGGTGAAAAGAAGGAAACTACAAGGTTATTGGGCGAATATACAGCGTCTCACCATCTGAAGGTGAGAAATTTTACATGCGTGTCCTTCTTAATCATGTAAGAGGTCCAAGATCATTTCATGATTTGCTTACTGTTAATGGTGTTCTACAACCAACATTCAAGCAAGCAGCAGAGAAACAAAGTTTGCTAGAAAATGACAATAGTATCCAACAGTGTTTGTTGGAGGCCTCTGCAATTAGGATGTCATCAAATTTGAGGAGATTATTCATCACAATTTTGGTGTACAATGAGCCAATCGGTGTCCGAACATTGTGGAATGAATTTTTTCCTTTTATGGTGGAAGATTATCCTTCATCTAGTGATATTGCAAACCGAAACAGGCTCTTACAAGATTTAAATGGAGTACTTGAACAATTTAATAGGAACATTAGAGATTTTGACCTGCCTGAAATGACAAGGGAGCCAGAAGAAAATTCAAGAATGCCGAGGTGTATTAAAGACGAACTTTCCGTACATATCTCTCAAGAAGACATTGATACAATTGACCACCTTAATGAAGACCAAAGGATCTCCTTTAACACGATCATGGATGCAGTTCAGAGAAAAAGAAATGCATTATTTTTTGTTGATGGTCCTGTTGGAACTGGGAAGACATATTTATACCATGCATTGCTAGCAAACTTACGGAGAATGAATCATATAGTCTTAGCCACAGCATCATCTGGAATAGCTGCAAATATGTTGCCCGGCGGGAGGACAGCTCACTCTAGATTTAAGATTCCACTAAATGTAGATGCGTCATCTATGTGTTCCATAAGTAAACAGTCTGCTCTGGCACGACTGATACAAGACTCGACTGCAATTATTTGGGATGAGGCACCTATAACACATCGACATGTCTTTGAAGTACTTGATCGAACTTTTCGAGACATAATGGATGTCGACTTACCATTTGGTGGAAAGATAATGATTTTTGGGGGAGATTTTTGTCAAGTCCTCCCTGTTATTCCTAAAGGAATGAAGTCTGAACTCATTCAAGCCTCCATTGTGAAATCAACATTTTGGGCACAGATAAAGATATTGAGACTGCGACAGAATATGAGATCCATAAATAACCACCAATTTGCAGAGTTTCTTCTTCGTGTTGGTGATGGGAGTGAACAAGTCATCAATGACGAAATGATAAGATTACCGGAATGCATGGTGGTTCCATGGGAAAACGACCAATCTATCAATCTAATTATTGATGAAGTTTTCCCCAATTTGGGTGATCATGTAAATGATGCAAGATACATGGTGGACAGAGCATTGATTACTCCTATAAACGACGATGTGGACGTGTTGAATGAAAAGATAATCAATATGTTTCCAAGTGAAGAAATTACATTGTACTCATTTGACTTTGTTGAAGATGACATCAGAAATTTGTACCAACCAGAGTTTCTGAACTCAATAACCGTAGGTGGGCTGCCACCCCACAAGTTAACTTTGAAAGTAGGTGCTCCAATCATGCTTTTGAGGAATATTGACCCTAAATTGAGCTTGTGTAACGGTACTAGATTGTTGTGCCGTGGTTCGTACCAAAATCTGATTGATGCTGAGATACTAACATGACAGTTTTCTGGGACTAGAGTTTTTCTACCTAGAATTCCTTTGAAAAATGCAGAAAATGCTGGGCTACCATTTCAACAAACAAGAAAACAATTTCCAGTCAAACTGAGCTTCTGTTTGACCATAAACAAATCCCAAGGCCAGACTATCCCACATGTAGGTGTTTACCTCCCAGATCATGTTTTTAGTCATGGACAATTATATGTGGCATTGTCGAGAGGAGTATCGGAGTCAACCACAAAAGTTTTGGTTAAAAAGGATCCATAGTTGGTGAAGATGGTGTATTTACCAAGAATGTCGTATTTAAAGAAGTTTTTCTTTATTCAAACACAAATGATAGATCATCTTCATAGGTATTTTGACATTTCTATTGATTAGAAATGTACATATTTGATTAAGTTTTTTTTGGATTATAACCATGTACGTAACTATGTGTAATTTTTTCTATTTGTAGGAATGGTACCAGATCGTCGCCCTCAACAAAAGAAAAGGTTCTAAAGAGACAAGGGCTTTAGGAGGCATGTTTCCGTATTTTTCATGTGGTTGGTGCATGGGAAAATGAGTAAAAATGAATATTATTATCTCAGTCAGCTTATTTTGAAAGAGTGGAACAAAAAGAACTCTTAAGCTCTGCTTCTTTTCCTTTAAATATGTTTTTATTTTGTGGTAGTTAACCAATTTCAATAATAAGTATATTGGGTTCCAACCATTAAAATTATATATATTTGAATATACCAGCGCATATTTTTGTACAATGGATTGCTAAAGACATATTTGTCCCAACCATTTATGTTTTTTGTCGATGGAGCTAAAGAGATATACAATATTTTATAATATCTGTATGGGGTAAGAGTTAGGTAATATAAAACACATACATAATATTGCACTCGTGAGTAACATTTCAAATATGCGTAGCAAAAGAGGAAGGACAATACGCACGTGTGAGCGCGACCCTTCCGCACACGCATTGCGCGTTCAGGAAGGTTAGTAAAATATTAAAACAACATGAAAAGTATCACCAAAAGTAGAATACATTATCAAAATTCTTAATGCTTCTTGAAATCTTGGGTGATAGACTGGCCTTTAGATTTATGCAAAAAATTTGTATTAGAAATTCTTCATATTTTATATTTTTAAAAAATAATATTTTATTATTACAAAAAAAGGCCGGATCATTAACGGATCGGATTGACCTAGATCCGTATTTGATCCGTTAAATAAACGGGTTAACAGATTCGGATCATTAACGGATCAAAACTTTCGATCCAAACCCGTCCAATAGTCACGGATCTGGAGCGGATCGAGATCAAAATCCGGTCCATTTACAGATCTAGTTAACACCAGTTGTGCATGTTTTCTTAGTTGTTCTATCATTTTCTTCTTTTGTTTTTTTTTTTCTCCTTCCCCATTTTTTTCTTCGTTCTTCTCTTCCTACTAAAATCTTCTTGCCTAGTTTTTTTTTTTTTTTTTTTGCTCTTTCCCAATTTTCTACTTTATTCTTTTCTTTAGTTACAACAATTTCTATTAATACTTTTTTTTATAATTTAGTCTCAAAATTCTTAGAAACATTGATAGGAAAAAAAAAAAAAAAATCTTGTGACAAACCTTAGATTAGCCCACCCCAAGATTACATCCTGGATCCGCCCCTGTCTCCAAGTCATGCTATTGAAGTCCATTTACTCCTGTTCAGTCAAAGCTTTTAAACTATATTATGTCTTAATCTTAGATCATCTTTCATTTTAAAAATCTTCCAGTACAAGAATAAGCTTCAAGGTTATATAATGATTGAAGCTTACTAGGCTAAGTTATGCTAATCCCTTTGAATAGTAAAGGGGCCTGACACATAAATAATCCTTGTAAAAACAAAAACTAGCGCTGCCTGATCACTTATAAGCGAAGTCTGGATTCTGTAGAAAGGTTAAAATTAACCGAGTCAAAAATTTAAAACTAATGAATACCTTACATACTTAAGGACTGGATCGGATTTCCAAATGACAAACTGATGAAAAGCTTATGCAATTGAGGACTGGATTTCAAATGACAGACTAATGAAATATGCTTCTACACTCAGAAAACTGGATTTCAAAAAGAGAGCAACTTTTGATAAGACAATACAACTAGAAAGTAATGAAAATGACAGACTAATGAAATATGCTTTACACTCAGAAAACTGGATTTCCGTCGACAAAGAAAGCAACTTTTGATAGGACAATACAACTAGAAAGTAATGATATCTAATTATCTACAAGAGAATGTAATGTTTGATAAGACAATACAACTAGAAAGTAATGTTATCTAATTATCGACAAGAGAATGTAATGTTCCTATCTTGTTGCTCATTTTGATCATTAACGTTCTTTAAATGCTAACTAAAGTTTTCTTATTCTATTAATTATATACAGTACTCTCAGTAAATAAGATAGAATGAGAATAATTCAAAAGAATGGCAGACACAAGTCATACAACATTTCTCAGTAGAAGAGAATGTCTTTTAACTATTATTAATCTACTCACTAAAGCACTACAATAACAAATACTGTAAAGATTATTTTGATAGACAATTTCAAATAAACAAAAATACAAATAAGACAAATTAACGGATATAGTTGACATGCAAAGGCAGTAAATGTACGGAGCTACTTACCAATGCTTAAGCTTTCAAGAATTATTTTGGTCGATTTAGCTTGTACTGTGGCTTGAAATCAAGTGAAGTTTCCTTCTCAAATTGGATTTCCATACACCAACATCTGCAAAAATGATAAAGTAAATACTAGAAAATTAAGAATACAGTTTACAGATATAATTCATAAGATCCAAATCACTGATATACTTAACTGGTTCAACACCGGATGCTCATAATTCGGAAACAACGTGGAGAACTTCTTCATAAACCTCCTTCTATGTCGCAAAATCCTATAGAGAAGCCAAGAACTATGCCCAACCAATTAAGACACGAATAAAAAGGAAAAAAAAAAATCCCGAGGGAAAAACACATACATTTGCAGTTGAAACTGCAAACAAATGTTGTTTGTGGATTTCGTTGAATCACAAGCTCATTTACTAGTCAAACCAATCACTACCAAACCACTAGTAAACAGTAGATTGGAGACCAAACCAAAATGAAAGCAGAACAGCACAGATAAACACCCAAACACAACCTCAACTCTTTTAACTGATCTGAGAAGTAACCTAACTTTTCTTACTTAATTGACTTGTTCAATAATATCCGAGTTCCATGTCTCTAACTTGACATGGGAAGTATATCACTGTACCAGAATTGATGTTTAACATCTGGGTGGCTGAGGCCATTAATAGTGGATTACTGAAGAAGTTTGAGAGGTGGGAAATTAAATTCTCTCTGAAACACATAGCTGCACAGAAATCACCAGGGTTCGGTGGATGTCCACATTATTTTTCAAGAATTATTGGTTAATTAGCTAGGTTGGTGATTCAGTTTGTGATTTTTGCCTTGGGATGTTAAATGATGGGAAGGATCTTCATGATTTCAAACACACCCTCATATCCCTGATTCCTATGTGCTAAAGTCCCAACCGTGTAAAGGAGTTTGGGTCGATCGATCAGTCTATGCTCAATTGTCTACAAACTGATTTCGAAGACTTTGGGCAATCGACTTAAGTAATTTTTACCGGACATCATCTCTTGTACTCAGAGTGCATTTGTACCTGAAGAAATATACAGGACAATGTTATTGCAACATTTTAAACTATTCACACAATCAAAGTGCAAAAGACTACTACTTCACCTAAAATGGTTCTCAAATAGGATATCAGTAAGGCTTATGATAGAGTGGAGTAGGGCTTTTTTAAGGAAGTCATGTTGAAGCTGGGATTTGCGGAGGATTGGGTGGAATTGGTCAAGCAATGTGTTAAGTCCGTCTATTTTTGGGTACTATGGAAGGGACAACCGATTGGATTGTTCAAGCCATCTAGAGGCATCCGTCATGGTGACCCTTGATGACTCCATGTATTTTTCTTTTTGTAGATCTGAAAGATTGTTTGGTCTCCTTCACCATGTAGATGAATTAGGTATGATTCATAGGGGCCAGGTGGCACCTTCTGCACCCTACGATTTCACATTTATTATTTCCGTATGATAGCCTCTTCTTTGTTAATGCCACAGTCCAGGAGTGTACGGCTTTGAAACAATGCCTTGTCTTGTATGAGTGTGCAGCAGGTCAGCCCATTAATATCCAAAAACTGGCTCTCTCTTTTGATCTGAATGCTTCTGATCAAGTGAAGAATGAAATTAAAGATAAGCTAAATGTGCTAATAATTGTGGATTTCCATGAAAATTACTTAGGTTTACCAACGACAATTGGTAGAAATAACAAGGAAATTTTCCGAAAGTTAAATAAAAGGCTTGATTTTCACCTCCAAAGTTGGCGAGGGAAGTTCCTTTCAATAGCGATTGTATTAATTAAGGCGGTAGCCTAGGCTATTCCCACTTATTCTATAAGTGTGTTCCAATTGCCGGTTGGGGTGTGCAAAAATTTTCAATCAAAAGTGACTTAGTTCTGGTGGGAAAAGGAGGTTGTGCTAGAGGAATTCACTGGTGTAATTGGGAGAAATTATAAAAGGAAGGAGGAAGGGGGTCTTGGTTTTCAGTATGATTTAATTGAGTGCCTTTAACCAGGCTATGTTAGCGAAAACTGTTTGGAGGATTTTTTTGGGGGAAGTATTCTCTTGTTAGTAGGTTGCATCAAGCCAAATATTTTCCAGATACCTGCTTTTTAAATGCGAATTTGGGACTTACACCCTCCACCATTTGGATGGGGCTTTTATGGGGAAAGCAGATCTATCATAGATGGAGGAACTCGTTGGTGAATCGGCAATGGTAAAAGAGTAAGTAAAGGATGATAGGTGGCCGGTCACCAAGTCCGGTTAATTTTAAGGTGGTAAGCCCCTTAAATTTATCTGTTAATCAGAAAGTGGAATCTCTATTTACAAGTTCGGATGCGTGGAATAATGTACCATTCATAAACGAAAACTTCCTTCCACTTGAAGCAGATATGATCTTATGCATTCCTTGGGGCTCAGAACAGTACCTGATAAGTTAGTTTGTTATCACACAAAGAATGGGGTTTGCACTATGAAGTTTGGTTATTGGGTTGCACCTGATCTGCAGATTAATTAGAAAGCTGAATTCAGTTGCTAGCTCTAGCCATAATGGAAGCCAAGCTTTTTGGGGAAAGCTCTAGAATCTAAATGCCCCACATAAGGTTAGAATTTTTCTTTGGAGAGCAATTCATAACTTTCTACCATGTGCAATGAACCTGAAGAATAAGAAGGTAGTGGAGGAGGCCAGCTATTGGCAATGTGGAGCACCGTATGAGACAGCTTTGCATATTTAGTGGGAGTGTCCTAATGCATCATGTCAGTACTATGGCTCTTGGAATTGAACTGGAGACTTTCAGTTTTTTTTGCATGATGGCTGTGGCGCAATAGAACTCTACACAGGTTTGGAGGTGGGGTAATGAACCTGAAGAATAAGAAGGTAGTGGAGGAGGCCAGCTATTGGCAATGTGGAGCACCGTATGAGACAGCTTTGCATATTTAGTGGGAGTGTCCTAATGCATCATGTCAGTGCTATGGCTCTTGGAATTGAACTGGAGACTTTCAGTTTTTTTATCATGATGGTTGTGGCGCAATAGAACTCTAGCTACACAGGTTTGGAGGTGGGGTACTGGAACTTAATGGAGTCGTTTGTATGGCAAGTGATTGGCAGGTCGAGTTTGAGAACGCATTCATTACTCGACAGGTTCATGAATGTGGTCCTCCACACCATCAGGTTACTTGGAAACCCCCTCAATTGGGTTGACTAAAGATGAATTTTGATGGAACGTGTGATTCAAAAAATGATGTTTGTGGATTGGGAGTAATTTCAGAGCAGATAATCACGGTATAAGCAGTCCCACAGGTTGGAAACCTCCCCTCAAGATTGGTAGAAGCTCTTGCACTTTTACATGGTCTAAGATTTGCCTTGCATGTGGGATTCACGAGTCTTGAAGTTGAAGGTGATGCTCTCTCTGTTATTAACACATTGGTTGATAGTCCTGCGGGCCATATCATTGATGAAGTTAAGTGTTTAGTTCAATCGTCTTTTCATGTTTGTAATGGGCACTTTGTGAAGCGAGAAGGCAATAAAGTTGCTCATCGCTTAGCAAATGAGGCCTTGAAAATTAGTCAGACTTTTCTTTGTTTAGAGTCGAAGCCTCTTTGGCTTCATTAGTGTGTTAATATGGACTTTCACTGTGAAGTCCAGTGTACATGGGCAGTATGCTGCTCCATAACTCATTGTAACCGATTAACACGTACATTGTTGATAGTTCAGTTGATTTAAGTCCTGAGGGCCATATCATTGATGAAATTAAGTCTTTTCATGTTTGTAATGGGTACTTTGTGGAGTGAACTAGAAGGTAATAAAATTGCTCATCACTTAGCAAATGAGGCCTTGAAAATTAGTTAGTCTTTTCTTTGTTTAGATTCGAAGCCTCTTTGACTCTATCAGTGTGTCAATATAGACGTTTAGTGTGAATCTACTGTGGGCAGTATGCTGCTCTATAACTAGTTGTAACCGATTTATTCTTAATGAAGTGTTTTATTCGAGCACAAAAATAAATAAATAAATTTCATTGGTCATGCAATCCAACCTAAACTCGATCGGCTCCTCCTACTGAGACAACCACCCACTGGCAAGAGAAATTTATCTTCTGTGACTGTGAGATCACCGAATTATTGCATGATCTTCTACGATCAAACTATTTTTATACTTGCACGATGTCGCTGGAAATCAACAAATGCTCGCAGCTTTTCATTACTGAAATGTTAGTCACCTATACTCATTAAAAAAAATTGGTGAAAAGATTTGGTTAAAAAATGTATTATACTTGATTTTATTTTACAGAACATGCATGTACTTTAAAAGTTAATTGAAATTACAAGAAAATGAGCGTATATAACAGTAAAAATGAACAGTTTCAGTGCTTCTTGACGAACTCTACTATCCCAGAAATCAGACTCTCAGTTTGCTCACTCGTTTGCGGGTCCATATCTATTGCAATCTTGTTAAGATAAAAACTATGACTCATTCCAGGGCTGATCAAAAGCTCGACATCCTTCTTCGCCTTCTTCATGGCCTCAAAGTACTCCATCTCCGTGTCCACAATCATGTCCTTCTCCGCAACGCACAGAAGGAATGGCGGCAGCTTCAAGCTATCCAGCGCCGGGGCCCTAGAACCCATCGGACACGTAATCGGATGATCCTTGGTGGATCCCACCGGCAGTGACAAGCTCAAGAACTTGTCCACCATGTCTAGGGTTAGTAACGGCGACTCGGGCTGCTCCAGCTCCGACCGGCTCCTCACGGATCGAACGAAACCCGGGTGGATCGGAATCCCTCCGGCAAGCTTCAAGGGACTCAAATCAAGCCTCCCAGCTCGAGCGGCCACTTCATGGACTATGTTGCCACCTGAGCTATCTCCTATGAGAAAAACTCGGGAAAAGTCAGCATCGTCACTCAGCCACGACTCGTATGACTCTGCTCGAGCCAAGGAGCGGAGCCAGAGGAGGGCCGAGCAGCCGTCGTTGATCGGAGCTGGGAGACGGTGCTCGGGTGCAAGGCGTAGATAGACGGAGACGCAAATGGCGTTGGCTGCACGTGCGAGGTTAGAGTACATGTGATAGTACATGAACCAATCGGCTTGGCTAATGCAAAAGCCGCCCCCATGGAAATGAAGGATTACCGGTAGCTTAGTCTCGTCATCGTCCTGCTCCGGCTTTCTCTCCGGAACATATATTCGGACGCGAAGGCCGGACATCTCATCCACCATGACATCTTTGGTGGCAACTCCGTTGATGAATTCATGGTGTGGTGGGACGGGCTCGGCCATGAACTGCACCTGAGGCGGTCCAGTCCATGTCCGGTCCACTGAGCCATCGTCGTAGAGTCTAAGCCAACCGGAAACTTCATCGACGAGTTTCTTCTCGCGGACCATGGTGTTAATTGATCACTTGATTATAGGTCTAGAGGTTAGAAAATTGGAGTATGAGATTGAAGACTGAGAGAGAGTGTGTGCATGGCGTAGTTGATAATCTAACCATTATATATAGAAGTAGGAAGCGCGTGAACTGGAAAGAAGGTGCTGTGAAACTAAGAAGTTTCATGAGGGTTTACATTATAGTTTCAAATATGGACATAAAATATTAAATTTGTTATTAGGGATATATAAGTCAAATTGACTCGCGCGTAGAAAACCATAGCCAAAGCAGACTAGCAGAGAAGACAAGAGAGTAGTAAGTCAGTCATCACCAATTAGATTAAACTATTAATTGACTCAATGACCACCAATGTATAAACCTGCTGCTGTGGAATTGTTTAAGTTTTCTTGATGTGAGTATGTCATGGGATTGACTGCCTAGCTAGGTAAGGACCGGATCAAATGCTCGGAAGCTGAAGGGGAATTGAAGAGAAATGATATGGCAAATAACTAACATCAGTCTGTCTTATTCAATTGATCAATTCAGAACCTGGCAATATGTGAAGGGTGTTGATTATATAAGCAAGATGACTTGAGATAGCTCTTCTCTATTTTGACTTGACTTTTAGACGACTAGAAAGATAACACAAACCAAACCGCGTCATATGTGAAAAGTTAGGGTTGGCAAACACACAGGTTTTGCGGTTTTATTGGGTTGGAAACTTATTCATTAGCAGGTTTACTATTGTGTACGTTATATTCAGTGGATGGGCAATGCTATGGGCTCAATCAGGTCTAAAATTTGTGGTCTCAAATTTTAGATATCATGTCATGTAAGTAAATGTAATTTTTTTTTAATATTATGTGGAATATGCAACATCATACTATTGCAACACCAACTTTACCCTTTTATATTTCTTTTTAGATGTTAGGGGGTGAATCAATTACATTAATGAATTTAATTAGGTGATGAAAAAAATATCAACTATTAATTATGTACTAATTTAAGAGATATGTCTACAAATTATTTGACCAATATTTTTCTTCATTTAATTAAATTATTTCCTATAATTTTTCTTTCCAAATAGCATTAATATATTGAATTAGGTTTCAAGAAATAGGCATTAAATTTTGTTTCCAAATATTGATTAATTTCATCCAAAAAAAGCATTAATAAATTGAATTTGGAAAATATGTATGTCTAAATTAAGAGGTAAGAAAAAATTTCATGTTAGTAGCAGTCATTAATTATCATCTACAATCTAAATATTAGGGAAAAAACAAACAAAAAATAATAAACTCAATTTTAATGTTTAAGCCCTAGCTACATAAAGAGAAAAAAAAATGAACAAAAGAATATATAATAATCATATGAATATATATTTTTCACATTATATTTTCAAAATTTGCAGGAACCCAATAAAGGTTGAATTTATATACATGTGTTATGCAAATCTTTAGATCGAATGTATGTGCAAATCTATTGATTGAATTACTTGAAATTTTTTCTTTTCTTGATTGAAGAAAAAAAAAATTGTTGTTTAAATCGAAGTATGAGTGTAATGAAAAGGAAAAAATGAAAAAAAAAAAAACAAAAAAAGCCAAAATAATTTTTTTTTTTTTTTTAAGAAAAAAGCCAAACTAATTTAGGATCATTAGATTTTGGAAGGATAAAATGTTTTTTTTTAGGAATTACATAACATGATCTAACAAATAAGTGACATGTGTAGCTGACATGACATGACACCTAAGATTGAGGCAATAAATCTTAGGCCTCATTGAGGCCACAAATCATTTTCCTATAGGGGATTGATGGGTTACTCTAAAATTAACCAGCCCCGAGGTGAACATGCTTGTTCACTCCTCTTCCGCTATACCAATCATAGATTGCCACCTACGATTACAATACTCTAATTTTAAATGAAAAAATTACAATACTTTAATTTAACTCTTTAATAAAAGAAATAAAAAAAAGGACAAAAACAAAGCTCTAACTTAGACGTTAAAGAAAAAGAAAAAGATGAAGTAAGCCCAGAATAAGATGAAAGCCAAGAAGCTAAGCACTCTCTTTCGCTCTACCATCAAATATAAACCCTCCTCCTTTTCCGCCAAATCACTATCCTCACCCGCCGAGGACGCCTCTCTCAATTTCGTCTCTGCTTTCGAGGATTTGACTAGGCAACTCCCTGGGGACATTTATTCGATACACTGCAGTGGTACTTATCCTAATCACCAGGAAATAGATGATGCAGAATCTTTGGTGAAGGAATTGGACTTATATATACACGTAGTTATTCACTTAGGAATGTCACTATTACCAATTATAGTTACAATTAAAAAAATAACTCTAAGACGATAAGGTAACTTCGTTCGTAAATGAACATTGTGATATTTACTCACCCCAGAATCCCACTGCGCCTTTGCACACAAACCAACATAAGCACAAATCGCCGTAATCCGCTCAAGATAACTCTGTCACGTACATAATCACAACAAGATCACATCTTAATACCACTTGAGGTACCAAAGCATCTAACTGTAAACACGCGAGCTAAAGCCCGAAAACTATGTCAATTGAGACGAAGTTTCATCCGAGACTGCCCAAGGCCTACGGAACACTCCTATGGTTGATATGTCAAAATGACAAGACGGTCCAACGGTCAGATCCTCACAAATCGAAAATCGAAAGAACCGAAACTACAAAAACCCTAGCATGATTCAAACGATCACCAAATGCTACAAATCATATATCAAAATGCTCATATTGACGAGTAGGTGAAAATGGAGCAAGAAACTGCTCTAACCACGACCGGACGCACTGCCACGTGCCACAATAAGCGGTTGCGTGTGAGCTCCATGCGCTTCCCTGTCAAACTCCATTACAGCCAGATCTAACCGTCTAGAATGGAGATCACAACACAAGGATAAAACTTTACACGTGGGTCTTTGGCCGATTCAGCCTAGATCGCCGCCGAAAGTGGGGTTTAGCTTCCACATGCAATTCCAATCACTACACTTTGAATCAAGTTACAAGACTACCAATGATAGAAAGAAGAAGCAAGGAGCTTCAAAACCTGACCAAAACCGTGCCCAACCATCACCGGAGGTGAGATTTTCGACTGGGTCCACGGCCACCAAAACGTCGAGCTTTGATCGACTGCCTCCAGTGGAAATCGACACTAGAGAATGACAGAGGGAGGAAGAGGGTGAAGATCGAGGCGAGCCGATCTGGGTTGGTCTCGCTGTCTGTGGTCACCAGAAAACAGAAATCCTGTCGAGTCGAGTCGGGTTGCCCCTATTTTTGGGAGAGTTATGTTTCCGAAAATTTTTGGAAAGCTGCTAAAAATGGAAAGTGATTTCCATTTTTGGAAACCCACTATTTATAGTAATTTCTCAAAGTAATAAAAACTTCTGCAAACCATAACTTTCTTATACGATCTCCGATTTACGCGTGTCATATGTCCACCAACTTGTATCGATGCGATCTACAGCTTTCGTGAATGAAGTTTTTAGAAAAATCCAATGAATAAAAAGTCAACCCTCTGACCCCTCGAAAACAAAACGTTTCAAGTAATTATTCATCCGAAACACTTTTGGTCCACCCCGAACCACATAATCGTACTAACAACCAACTCAATAAATTCTAGAAAATTAGAAATTAATAACAAAATTCCGGGGTATTACAAGTTCGTCAAAAAGCATTGAAATGCTCTGCATGGTAATAAAAATGACGTTTGTTAATAATCTTTTTGTTCTGTACTCCTTATTATACCAGCAGCTCTTAGCTTGCAATAAAACGATTGTAGCCATGTTATTGCTAAAATCTCATAGTCATAGCAGAAAGCTTGAAGAGTGAGCATTAATGGTGGAAAAAATAGAAACCCTAACCAGGAGAAGAAGATGAAAGCTAGAGAGAAAACAAAGAAGAGCAACTATGAGCTTGGTAATTTTTCACAGAATGATGGTAGTCTTTACAATTAGAAAGAGAGTAGCTATTTATACTAGAAAATAACAGAAAACCATTACAGCTAAAGAACCATATACATATCACTCCACGTGTCCACCATGATGCGGTCAAGATCAATTGTACATGCAACGGTCAGCTTGAGGTTGAGTCATGTAATAGGCACTGAGTTGTCTTGATTAGACTACACATTGACAATAGTCTTGCTAGGCACACCATCACCTAGGCTAGGCACCATCTTGCTGCAATCCGTATTAGTCTCATATGCACTAGGCACATCACCATTACTACGAGCATGAGCACTACACATTATGCTAACACCCCCCTCAAACTAGTGCTAGGGACACCAAGCACTAGGTTGCAGTAGAGAGTTAGTGCCTAGAATACTTGTGTCAACCCGAAGGAATGAGAGGAAGCTAGTGATCGCCATAGCTCCATAGGTCGAGAGGCCTGCCTACAGTTCAACATAGTAGTATTTGGAGGAGTTGCCATAAATGTAGTCACTGGAGCAGAATTTACAAGGCCATCAATTTCAGATTTAGTAGTAGTAGATGTACATGGGACAAAGGTCAATAACAGGGAACTAAGTAAGTCCATCAGCAGCATTGTTTGAAGTAGTTGGGGTAGCTGCAACATAACTAAATAGACCACCCGAAACAGAATCACGTGGATGAAACCCATCAAAAGACTCTAGTTCCTGTTTTGCAGATGATGCAGAAGTAACTGGAGCATTAGTTGCTTGGCTTGGATTATAGCTTGCATAAGGAGAAGAAGCCCTGAAACATATGGTATTTTCGGGTGCACTATAACAAGAAACAACATCAAAAAATGGAGAGTGATCATTATTGCCTGCATTTGAGTTGAAGTTGTCACTGGAAATTATTGTATTTTGAGACTGCATCAAATTGTGTTGTGACATAGGTCTATGAGAAAAGCTTCCAACATTATTTGGCTGTGTCATTCCATTGTGTAAACTTGTACCAAATTTCTGTGTAATGAATCATTAGAGCCATTAGTGTGATGAGCATTGGAGTACTGTAAGTATGTACCACCATTTCCATTATTATATTGAGCCATAAAACCACTTGATATACTTGTTGAAGATGTAGTCTTCTGTGAGGTAGTAATGGCAGAGTATGGATGACTTGGAACAAGCTTATGAGATGCAGATTCAACCTGATCCTTTGCGATTAAAGTTACCAAAGAGAGGCCTTCACCAACAGAGGCACCTGGTGCAGCCTTAATCACATCTTCTGTTTTGCCTACAGGCTTGATCTCAGGACAACACTTCTATAAGTGACAGCTCTCGCCACCTGACATCTCTTCAGGAGATTTTGGATCATCATGGAAGCTAGACGTTGCACTAGGGCCCTTACCATTATTATCTACAGTAGTGCTGCCAATCTCACAAGAAACCCCTTCCACAACTGCATCTTTTAAAGATCCTAGAGCATTATCAGCAGGACCACATTTACCATCACTTATTTTAGAGTTGGGAGATGCTTTCAATCCCTGTTTCACATTATAAATCATAGGCTGGACTATATCACAAGGCACCTTCCAAACATCCATACAAACATCAAAAGGAGTCATACCATATGTATTCATAAATCCAGTATTGGTGGTCATTGGAGGTAGACACCCAATTTGAGATATTGCATTACTAGGAGAGGCATTATATGCACTGAACTGAGTGACACAATTAGGCATGATAGAACCATTATATGCATTTGAATAAGACCCAGTAGCAATAGAACAATTATACGGAGTACTTTGCATCCCTTGATATTCACATGGTAAAGATACATTTCCACCAGAAATGCCATTGTGAGCCATCATAGCAACTAAAGGAGATAAACCCATTGCTTTGTGTTCTAATCAATCTCATACTCAGCAGAAAGCAACAAACACCTAACTTCTTCCAAATTTATATTATCTTTAGCCCTTATGATTTGTCTTGTGTGGCCATATTCACTAGGTAATCTAGCAAGAATAAGAGCTTTAGCATCTTGATCAGACATACACACCCCAGCAACAGCCAATTGATCTCTAACTGATTTAAAACGCAGCAAATACTTGTCAATACTATCACACCCTTTGTGAATAGATTGCAAATTTCTTTTCAATTTCATCACATGAGATTCTAAAATTATAGCATATCTTTGCTTGAGGGCAACCCATACCTCCATAGATGTTTGACAACCGATTACCCAAGTCAAAGCTTCTGCAGAAAGTGTAGTCGTGATCATGAAGATGAGTAATCTATCCTGTTCCAACCATTTTTCATAAGCTCCAGTATCATCAGAAACGAGAGAATGTCACCAGAGATGTGGAATTAGGGTGGGCAAGGATGAGACCCATCAACATATTTCAGTAAACCATGGCCACGAAGGTAGTGATGCATCTGGAAACCCTAGGTGGGGTAATTTTTTGTCAAGTCGAATAGAGATAGCATTACAAAGTTGATTCAAGGTTGCCATATCAGATCTTGATGAGAACAGCTACAAGATTGAATCTTGACGATGAAATCGACTTGAATCTTCGAACAAATTTGCTTGATGATTTTGCTTCGTAGTTGTACATGAATTTGGTATTTAATTTGGTAATTGTACAAATGATGAAGAAGATGCAATTTCTAAGGTTCTTGATCTAGTAATTTGGGAATTTCTGTTTGGTACTCAAAAAAGAAAGGAAGATTGTAGCGGAAAGAAATGAGATGAGCACAGGTCAGGCAACTGTGAGCTCTGATACCATGCTAAAATCTCATAGTCATAGCAGAAAGCTTGAAGAGTGAGCATTAATGGCGGAAAAAATAGAAACCCTAACCTGGAGAAGAAGATGAAAGCTAGAGAAAACAAAGAAGAGCAACTATGAGCTTGGTAATTTTTTATAGAATGATCGTAGTCTTTACAATTAGAAAGAGAGTAGCTATTTATACTAGAAGATAACAGAAAAATTATTACAGCTAAAGAAACATATACATATCACTCCATGTGTACACCATGATGCGGTCAAGATCAATTATACATGCAACTGTCAGCTTAAGGTTGAGTCATGCAATAGGTGCTGAGTTGTCCTGATTAGACTACACATTGATAATAGTTTTGCTAGGCACCATCTTGCTGCAATCCGTATTAGTCTCACATGCACTAGGCACATCACCATTACTACGAGCATGAGCACTACACATTATGCTAACAGTTATATGTATTGTATGTCCCGATATGTCCCCATTAATCAGTGGTGTAGAGTGTAATTTATGCTTATGCATGGAATAATAGTTGGAGTACATATGTTCATATGCCACTGTCTCTAGGGGTGGGCATTCGATATCGCGAAACCGAAACTATACTCATAGTTTCATGAATTTTTCATTTTGATATAGAAACTCAAATACCATACCAAATTAGTTCAAATGGTATAGAATTGACATCAAATTTTTTATAACCAATACATCTCGTTTCGTACCAGCTTTATTATTCTTTTTTATTGTTTTATTATTGGATCCTTGACCAATAAAGTCAAAAGCTATATTGTTGTAAGTGGCCTATTAACTCAACTAGGAAAGAAGAAAAACGAAAGAGTGAGAAGAATAGAGAGCGAAAAGTTGCTTTGTATTTATTTGGTTATGATTGATTAGATTAATGTGTGAAATGGTGATGCTTCAACCTCT
Organism: Rosa lucieae; assembly: GCA_024704745.1. Classification (NCBI taxonomy): domain Eukaryota; kingdom Viridiplantae; phylum Streptophyta; class Magnoliopsida; order Rosales; family Rosaceae; genus Rosa; species Rosa lucieae. The sequence goes on along the minus strand of CM045492.1, from coordinate 14,081,526 downwards.
TTATATAGTGGAGAAGTTGATCTGGTCTATTCATGGTGTATCAAAATGAGGAACAACCTTCTAATTGCCCTACCTAGCACCACCAACCCTACTAACCATACAATTAATGTCCTGTCATAAGTAGTGTAACTCTTATGGAGTAAATAGGAGAACACTAAAGGTCTTTAAGAATTGATGTCTTGCGCAATGTATGTAATCCACTACTTGTATCTCATAAGGACGTTAGTTTACTAGACCGCTAATCCACTAGATGTCTTATAACACTCCCCCTTAAATGTCCAAAAATTGAATTTATTGCATCTGAACTCCTTCATCTTCAAGCATTGTATCATAACTTGTTAGAAGGTTATGTAAGAGCAACATGAAACATCCTTATGTTGTTAAGTAGAATGTCCCAGAAAGAAAAAAAAAAGTATTTCGCAAAAGGAATCAAGTCATGGATGCATTAGCAGATTTTGTGAGAAATCAAACGGGTTCAGATTTTATCGTCCAAGAAGAAATACCAACATTGTGGAATCACACAAGGCCACATTTTATGATGAAGACTTTGAGAACAATGCTGACAAAGATGTTGAAGTAGATATGGAAATTTCACATGCAGATAATAATATAAAAGAATGGTTTGTCTACTAGGGTTGCAGTGGCTTAACAGTCCCTAATCAAAACTTCACCAGTAATTCAACTTTGGATTTGAATCTTAGTCCAATTAATGAACAGGCTGTAGTTGGAGTACATCAAGCAGGAAAAGCAAATGATAACATGGATAATGTACAGAATGAGCAAATTGCAAGTGGGCAACAAATTTGAAGCACAAATGCAAGTTGAACAGCAAGTTAATGTGAATGCAGCGCCAGTAGAGGAAGAACCACAACCTATAGTTTTGAGAAAGTCTACAAGAGATAGAAAATCAGCCATACCAAATGATTATAAAGTGTACTTAACTGTAGAAGAAATTGACATTGGAGATGAGGATGATCCAACCTCAATTGCAGAGGTTATGCAAACAATAAATAGTGCAAAATGGAGACTAGCAATGGAAGATGAACTTCACAGGCAAAGAATGGTGTGTGGACCTTGGTTGATAAGCCATTTGATTATAAGCCTATTTGGATGCAAAGAGATGCAGATGGCAAAGTAGAGAGATATAAGGCCAGATTAGTGGCTAAAGGTTATAATCAAAAGGAAGGACTTGATTATAATGAAACTTTTTCTCTAGTCTTAACCAAATATGCATTCAGAATAATTATGGCCATAGTTGCACATTTTGATCTTAAATTGCACCAGATGGATGTCAAGACTGCATTTTTGAATGGTGATCTACATGAAGAGATCTATATGCTGCAGCCTGATGGATTTATAGAAGATGACAACAAAGTATGCAAGCTTAAGAAATCTATATTTGGTCTTAAGCAGCTCCAAGGCAATGGTACCTCCAGTTTGATAAGGTAATCACTCAATTTGGTTTTTTGAAAAATAAATTAGATAAGTGCATTTATCTTAAGACCAGTGGGAGCAATTTTATTTTGCTCATTTTTTATGTTGATGACATTTTACTTGTAAGCAATAACATTTGTTTTTTGAAAGAAACAAAAGCTTTTCTTTTGAGTCAGTTTGACATGAAGGACATGGGAGAAGCACGCTATTTGTTAGGTAATGAAATAACCAAAAACAGAAAGCAATATGCTTTAGGTTTATTTCAGAAGAATTATGTGGATAAAATATTGCAGAGATTTGGTATGCAAGGTTGTAATTCAGGTGGTGCACCAATATCTAAGGGAGATAGGCTACACAAGGGCCAGTGTCCTAAAAATGTAATGGAAGCAGAAAGCATGAAGAATGTGCATGCCTTATGCAAGATTGGTGGGGAGCTTAATGTACGCTCAAATTTATACAAGGCGTGACATTTTGTTTTCAATAAACATGTTGTTAAGGTTTCAATCAAATGCAGGCCATGCACATTGTATAGCAGGAAAGAAAGTGTTGAGGTATTTAAAGAAGAGTAAGAATCATATGCTGGTTTTCAGAAGATTAGATGAGCAAGGACTTGAAGTGGAGGCATGCATAGATGCATCTTACAAATTAGATATGGATGATTTGAAATCAACATCGATATCTGGTTATATATTTCTTTTAGCAGGTGGAGCTATTTCATGGAAAACTGCAAAACTGACCATAACAACAACATCAACCTTTAAGGCTGAGTACATTGCTATTTTTGAAGCAACTGGACATGCATTGTGGCTGAGAAATTTTATTTCTCATTTGAAGTTGATAGGTTTTAATGCATCAGCAGTCTTTTACTCAAAGAATAACAAGAGATCTTCAGGTTCTAGAAATATAGATGTCAAGTATTTTGCAGTGAGCAAAAGTGTTAGAGATGATGAAATAGAATTTTTGAAGATTGGCGTAAAAGAACAGTAGGCAGATCCATTAACAAAGACCTTACCAATGGATGAATTTGTTAAACATGCTGTAAATATGGAAATTGCAAACATTATTTGATGTTGATGAACATATCAACAACATTACAAGTTATTATGGATTATAGCTTTATAACTCAAGTGTGATATGATCAATGAGGTATAATTATATTATCAAGTATGGTTTCTATCATTTATCTGTTGAATTGAGTTTGTACCACTATAGTTTGCATCTTATTTGAATACCAATATGAATCTGCAGATTATGACAAACAGTAAAATATAATTTTCTTTATGTATATTTATGTAGAAATTTTGGTAGGACTTTAAATACACAAGTGTGTGGTTGAATGCATTCATAACACAAGTATGTTTATACTATTACTGTAACTAAGATTCATGTGATTTTAGTATGCTACAATGTGATCTTGGAACACTAGTGTTTATTCTTATTCACTATAATGTTCTCAGGTTCTTTGTAGTTAGACATTATTGAAAGAATTTAAGTTGCCAAAATTTGACTACTTGAGTGTCTAAACTTGCAGTGCACACTTTAGTAGATCAATGAGTGTGTACATATGCATTTAGTTACAACTTCAAAGCATTGTCAAGTTCACTAGGTGATTGTAAGAAAATTAACATTGCTTATAGAGAAAGACATTGCTTAGAACTAGTGTTTTTCATGTACACTTAATAGACACACACACACACGGAGCCATTCAGAAGCGAACATCTGCATAGATGCAAAAGTACAAACGTCCCTCCTCAAGCCTCGATCAGGCTGCGATGGCGGCATAGTGGTTGTCGTTTCCAAACCAGGCCTCGATGTCGAGCCTTTGCTTGTCGATGAAGAGTTCAAAGTGACCTTGACCTACTTCCATGGTTTCAGGCAAGCCCACCGCGCACACCTTCGATTTCGATCAGCTGAGTCTTCGCCTTGATGGTGACCCCGTCCAGAGTGTTCATCCGACAACTGCAACTCCTGAAACGGCCGCCTGATCGAGACCAGAGGAGGGACGTCCGCACTTTTGCATCTCTGCAGATGTCCACTTGTGATATGGCCTGTGTGTGTGTATATATATATATATGAATTTGACCTAAGTTTAGACTATAATGTAAGCTAATGATATATTTCATTTAAGACAAGCTTATCTGTTATTTGCAAGGTTTTAAATTTCTCCAAAATTGCCGTAATTTCGGTAATTTTGAAGTACCGAAACGAAATTCATATGTTATATCATTTCCGTAAGGAGTTTCTAGAAATTTTCCTAAATTTTCCGTACATTTCCGCAAAATTATTTATTTTTGAAATATCTACACCCAAAATATATTTAAAAATTCACACCAAAATTTTGTCCAAAATTTCTCCAAAATTTATATGCCACCGACAATGAATTTTTTTACTCATATTTTCATAGAGAAAATATGAAATTTTGATTTTTTTTTTCCAATCAAGTTGAATACAACAAAAAACCTTTTTGCTTTTATCTGCTACCAAAATTATTTCCAAAATTCGTGTAATTGGGAGCAGTATTGTATGATACTAAATAAAAGCAGTTCAACCATATAGATCGAACCACATCGTGGTAGCTCTTATTATTAATACTTTATATTGCTTTTGTTTTACTTGTTCAGTTTCATTCATGGGGTTTTGGTATTACGTCTCCCCCCCCCCCCCCGCAGTTGTATTTTTCTAATTATTAGTAATTATTAGTGAAAAAGGCAGGATGGCCAAGCCTCCCTTGGGTTCCAACCATAAAAAATAAAAAATAAATCACATTCACATTATCAATATACAACACGATTATAATTACATATAGATAAAAACACTAGTTCAGCAACCTACTGCAGTACTAGTTAATTAGTCGTCCATATTAAATCACAATTCTATTATAAATGTATAATTTTAGAGTGGCTACATTGTAAATAGGTTTATTATAGATTAGTTTAGTCTTTTTTTTTTTTGAATCAAAGAACGAACTTTATAGATAGAAGCTTTAGGTTAGATGAGTACAATCAAAGGTGACCACATCCTGAATACATTCTGGAGTGTGGTGGAACCATACTAAGTGTTGGTTGCATCGAAGCCAATACCAGCTAATATAGGGGCAACCATGTTACAAGAACGAGGAGCATAGCTCAATTGTACTTGAGGGATTAAAGCCATAGCTCTCTTCATATCATCGATCATAGCTCTCTTCATATCATCGATTAAACCTCCATTTGCAAGGAGAGAATGGTCCATGCATGATGCTTCAGCAATTAATTCTGTACAGTCACTTTCTATCACAATATGTTGAATTTGCATAGAGTTCAAAAGATCAAGGCTTGCTCCGGTTGCGTATAACTCACTTTGTTTTGGAGAAGCAATGTGAGGAATAGGGCCAGCAAAAGCGGCAACAACCTGTCCAACATTAGTTCTTATCACACCTCCCACCCCTCTACGAGTCTGATTAGGTAAGTGAGGTATGTCCACATTCATTTTGAGAACCCCAGGAGCTGCTAGTCTCTAAAAACATTGAGGTTGTCACTGCTTATGTCTAGAAGAAGTTCTGGCTTTCAGAAACTCAGCCAGCCATGTAAAACAACTCAGAATAATGTCCTGGGCCATTTGTTGTGTGCCATTCCACAGCAAGTTGTTTCTGTTCTTCCAAATTGCCCAGATAATCATCCTTAGTTTGGCAAAAATCTCACCACTTAGGGTAAGGGACCGATCAAGCATCCAATCTTTGAAGTTTGAGACCGAGAGTAATTCACTTTCGAGATTGAAAGGAGGAGCAGACAGCATGGTTGAGGCTAGAGGACATTGGCAGAAAAGATGGGATATATCCTCCAAACCATGAGGACACAATAGACAATGTACCTCACCTGTGTATCCTTTGGTGAGTAAACGATCCCTGGTGGCAAGTAAATTGTTGAATGCCTGCCACACACATATATTGACTTTGCCAGGGACTTTGGCCTTCCAAATGTTGTGCCATAACTCCTTGTAGGGATCTCCAAATGAAGTGGATGCTAGAACATGCTGCATGACCTCCATTCTTGCAATCCAATATGCACTCTTAACTGAGTAATACTCTTTCTTTTCCGGACTCCATGCAAGTTTGTCAGGACTAGGGTTTCTTCCCAGTGAAATAGAAAGAATCTTCTCTACAACATGGTTAGGAAACAAGTTGTATATATACAACTGTGGATTTCCATTGCCGAATTGATTCATATATGAGGTCTGCCACTTCATGAAAGCTAGTATTTTCCGGCTTTGCTAATGAGATTGGTATGGATAGTGGGAGCCATTTGTCATGCCATATGTTGACACAAGTGCCATCTCCGATTTTCCATTGAACTCCTACTTTGAGCACTGGTCTACCATGCAAAATGCTTCTCCAAGAGAATGATGGTGAGTCTCCAGGTTCTGCTTCCTAAAATGAGCAATGTGGAAAATACCATGCCTTGTATAACCTGGCAATCAAAGATTCAAGATTGGAGATAATCCTGCAGTCCTGCTTAGCTAGCATAGCAATATTATAGGCATAAATATTTTTAAATCCCACACCTTGCTCATGTTTGGTCTGGCACAATCTTTCCCAACTCCTCCAATGAATTCTTTTTTTCTCATATGTGTCATCTCAAAAGAAAGAAGTACACAAATGATGAAAATTATCGCATAGGCTCTTTGGAAGCAAGTAACAATTCATTGCATATAATGGTATTGTTTGAGCCACAGCCTTGATAAGAATCTCCTTTCCAACACAGTTAAGAATCTTGGCTTTTAACTAATCAACTTTTTGGACACTCTCTCTTTGATGTAGGCAAATTCAGCTGTTTTGGATCTGCCAACCCGTAATGGTAGACCAATGTACTTATCATGCTCCTCTACTTGTTCAACCACAAGAATAGAGGCTAGGTTGTGTTGGAGTTCTAAATTGACATTTTTACTGAACACCGCACTACTCTTTTGGAAGTTTACCTTTTCACCAAAAGCCTTCTCATAAGTCAAGAGGATGCATTTGAAGGCAATACATTCTTCTGCATTAGGTTTGCCAAATAATAGACTGTCATCTACCAAGAACAAACAGTTTAATTGGTGTTGATTGAAATCATTATAGTATATGTATTAATATACTTCTCTGAGCATATCTGTAAAACCTAACACATCGAACTGACAATGCTACATTACTTGTTGGCCTTGATAGCAGGTGCTGGTCAAACTCTCTTGATATATAATATAAAAAAATATGTTTCTTCTCTTAATTAAGTAATATTGTAGCCAATTATATATTTTGAATCGTCTCCTAAAAGCAAGTTTATCCATTGGGCCACTAGGTTACTAGGTTAGAAAACTGTTCACTACCACTGGACATATGTTTCCACCCGTTGGGTCAAGGCCACCGTTGGTTACTATTCATTGAATTTTTTATTAATTTTGTTAGTGTAAATGAGAAATGTGTGACGTAAATAAATATTATTGATGAACATTTTGGAAATGCAACCAAAGATATTTTCTTGGGTGGACAAATTATATGTCAACCAACACTTTTTTTATTTTTATTTTTTTAAAACTCCACTGACACTTTTATCACATGTACACCACCGACAATTTTTTTGAAAAGAGAGAAAAACCCGCCGACAAGTTTGGATGAACCAGATCACTCGCACACTATTCAACCTGACGGTTCTTGTGAATGTAATCTTATCTAAATTTTTGGATAAGATTACGAAGAAGGAAATGCTGACACGTGTCCTTATCAAGTTATCATAATCTGTATGAAAAATATCAATAAATAGGCCTCATCTTTGCACTCCATACACACACCATCCGAGCTTAACAAACCTTCACCTTTTTCGTATCTCTAGACACATTTCCTCAATTCCCTCATTTCAATGAATAGGTTGTGGGATAAAAGTCGACGTGTAGAGATGAAGAGCTGATGACCATCAAAGCCATTGTGATCCTAGCAGTTGCAAGAGAATCTTGAAACCAAACTCGAAGGAGTGGTTCTCATCCGGGTCGTGCACCAAACGATGAGAGACTTAGAGAAGAAAGGGGCAAAAATTTGATGGCCAACTACTTTGTCGAACGTCCAGTGTTCAAAGATTGGGAGTTCCGAACATGTTACAAGATGAGCTTCAATGTCTTTCTGCGTATATCTACTAACCATTTCTAGTATGATCGATACTTTGTTCAAAAATCAGGTTACCAAGAAAGTCGGACTACTTCCGGAGCAGAAGATGACATCTTCCTTGTGAATGCTTGCTTACAATGTTGGGACAGATCAATGTGCTGAGTATTGTCAAATGGCGAAATCCACCTCTATTGCAGCCCTTCAAAGATTTACAAAAGGAATTGTTAATCTGTACCCAACAGAATACCTCCGCACTCCTAATATGGTCGACCTTAGACGACTTCTTGCCAAAGTTGAGAGAAGAGGTTTTCCAGGAATGATTGGGAGCATCGACTGTATGCATTGGCAATGGAAGAATTACCCTTCTAGTTGGGCTTGAGAATATAGTGGTCGAAAACATATCCCCATTATCATCCTAGAAGCAGCCGTATCATACGACACCTGGATGTAGACCTGTAAATTGACCGGATTTTGATCCGGACCCGGTCCAGATCCATGGCTATTGGACGGGTTTGGATCGAAAATTTTGATCCATTGATCCGTTAATGAACCGAATCCGTTAACTTGTTTATTTAACGGATCAAATACGGATTTAGGTCGATCCGATCTGTTAATGATCTGGCCCGTTTTCTTAATAATAAAATATTATTTTTATTAATATATTATTATTATTTTTAAATATAAAATATGAAGAATTTCTAATAAATTTTTTTGCAGAAATCTATGGGACAGTCAATCACTCAAGATTCCAAGAAGCATTAAGAATTTTGATAATGTTATTATACTTTTGGTGATACTTTCATGTTGTTTTAATATTTTATTAATATCTTATGAGGTATCATGATATAAATTTAATATTACTATTTAAAATTTTAAAATATTTAAAATTATAAACGGGTTAGATTAGCTGATCGGGTATCTGTTAATGCGGCGATACAGATTTAGATCGAGCTATCAATGATCCGCCGGGTTAACGGAGCGGGTTTGGATCAAATTTTTTTTTAAGTAAACGGATTTGGATTTAGGTCGATCTGATCCAAATCTGGTCCATTTACAGGTCTACCTGGATTTGGCACGCATTCTTTGGAATCCTCGAGGCATGCAACGACCTCAACATCTTGACAAAGCCCCCGTTGTTTGACAAGCTTACCGCCGATAGAGCACCTCAGATCCATTTCCAAGTGAATAACAAAATTCACAATTTAAGCTACTATCTCACAGAGGGTATTTATTCTCGATGGACGACTTTCTTGAAAACTGTTCGAAGTCCTACACGCCCTAAGGAAATCGAGTTTGCAAAGGCTCAAGAGGCATATTGGAAAGATGTTTTAGTGTATTACAGTCACGCTTTGGTATTGTTAGAGGAGCTGCTCGTGGGTGGGATAAAGAGGACCTTCTATACATCATGTTGACTTGTATTATATTACTCAACATAATTGTCGAGGATGAACGACCTGAAGACAATGATGATGAGTTGGAGTCCGATGATGAAGAGGATAACAATATGAGGCCCAGTATTGCTGAGATATAGGAAGGACCCACCAGTAGAGATCGTTATAATATGAACGGATTCATGGATCGATACCAAAAAATTAGATCTGAGTACACTCACTTTAACCTTCAGGAAGATCTAATTCGGCACTTTTGGGAAGTTAAAGGCAACAAGTGTATCTAGATTTGCTATTTGAATAATTGGCTACTGTATGTGTAATGACCTAGATTTTGTTTATTTAATTTTAGTAATTAATAATGGACCAGTTGTATGAATTATTGTTGTTATGCTTTATTTGTAAGTCGTATGTGAAGTGGAATTGTTTTGGACGATTAATTATTCGAAAAGTGTGGTTTAGGGGGGGTACAAAGGATGACTTTTTGTACATTGAGATTCTCTGAAAACTTCCTTCACGTAAGTCGTACAGCATGTCGATACAAGTTCGTGAACATGCAGCACACGAAAATCGGAGTTCGTATGCTAAAGTTATCTCCTTTGGAAGTTTTAGATATTTTTAGAAAATCACTATAAATAGAAATTTCCATTTTCGGAAATTTACCATTTTCATTTTGGAAACTTCCCTTTCAGGAAAATTTTCAAACACTCTATTCTCTCTCCTCAGCCGAGCAACCCGACCCGAACTGTATGTCCGACCTGGCTTTTTCTCCGATCTCCAGCGACCTTCGGCCATGAAACTTGAACAGACTTCTTTGCCTCCGCTATGCACTCCTTCCTGTGGCATCCTCTAGCGACGATTTGCACCATACGCGGCAGTGCAAATTGACGAATTTGGGTGCAGTCGGACCCTGTCTGAAATCTCAGTTCCGGCGACGACAGCTGCTCAAACTTGGCTTCTTAGGATTGTAGGAGTCTTCCCTTTCGATCCTTGGTGGTTGTTTTGAGCGATTTATGTGGGAATTAGTTCAACAAGAGGTGAATAGTGATCCACAGCTTGTGAGCTTGATTTTGGCTTATCTAGGCTAAGTCGGTTCAAACCCCAGGTATTAAAGTTGTTCTATTTGGTGTTCTTGACATTTTGGACGGTTGGATTAAGACGGTTTTAAGTTTTGTCTGGCAGTGATCCTGGTGGTTGTGCCACTACCTGTGGTGGGGCTTTGGCGGCTTTCTGGCCATGTAAGGGACGGTTTCTTGTGTTATTTATCATTTACTCATCGAAACGAGCGTTTTGATATAAAATACGTAATTTTTGGAGATCTATGATTATGTTATGATTTTTACGGTTTCAGACCGTTTGATTTTTCGATCCGTGAGGATTCGAGCATTCAATCGACTTGTGGTTTTAACATATCGATCATAGAAATGTTTCAGAGACTTTGGGTGGTCTCAGATGTGGTTTCGCTTTGATTGGTGTCAAAACGGGGGTTTCGGACTTAAATCGCTTGTGATTCGTTACTTAATTGAGATTGTATATGATAGGTACTTGATGAAGTATTCTTGGACGGATATTTATTGGTTGTGCTGCTTTATTCTGTATAGAAGACACATCAGGATTTCGAGGTGAGTAATCTCACAATGTTCATTTACGAACGAAATTACCTCTATCGTTTTGGGAGTTATTTAATTAACTGCCAACTATAGTTGGTATTAGCAGGCATTCTTGAGTGAATGACTACATATATATATTTACATGATATGTATATTTATGGGTGGTTTTGTTGATTGAGGATAAAAACATGCACGATTGTGCTCTTTTATGTTTTGTGTTGTGACTTTTCAGAAAACAAATGTTGGGGAAATGATTGGTTTCTATCGTTTGAAAAGCATTGAGATTTGTGTAACATTTTGAGTCCTGTACGACTTCTTTAATGTTTTATTCCGAGGCACTGAGAGGTTCAAGGAATTAATGTCAGATGGTGACCTTAAGCAGTATATCGAGTAATCACATCGTTGGCCGGACGAGTGGTTACGATTTCAGTTAGAGCTCTAATATGTCTGCCAGTGTATCTCATGGGGTAATTGAGCGAGGTTGTTTCTAACTCATGAGTATGTGTTTTAAGGAATCAAGGAGTGAGTTGCTTTCCTTATTTACTATTTAGAAGAAATCAAGGTGTGAGTTGCTTTCTTTATTTCGTGTTGATTGAAATCAAGGAGTGAGTTGCTTTCTTATGTTGCTTTTTGAAAGGAATCAAAGAGTGAGTTGCTTTCCTTTATTACGTGTTCGTAAAGAATCGAAGTGTGAGTTGTTTCCTTATTTTTAGTGTGAGTTGTTTAGTTGTTGTTTTGAGTTACTCATACAAGCTTTCATAAGCTTACCGGGTTTGTTGTGTGGCAACCCGGTGCACTATTCAATGGTGTAGGGGTTAATCCTGCAAGTCAGGATAATCGTGGCTGAAGCTGAGGTAGCGTCTTTGTAGCTTTACTGTAGGAAGCCATTTTTGTGACTTTACCGTTGATAAGACTTCTATTGTGTAGTAAGCTTATTTTATTTTGTTGTGACAATTTAATTCGTAAACTTATGTAATATATGACTCTATGGAGTGGGTTTGTATTGACATAGTGGGTTCAGGACATCAGTATATACTTGGTTTGAAAGGAAAAAGTTTTCCATGTATTTTGTATTGATGGCTGAACTAGGGCTGGGATCGGTTTGGCCCAGCTCTGGAATGGGCCAATACCGACACCGATACTGACTTTATAGTCTGCTTGGATCAGTTCAGGATGCCGGAATTTTACCAATGATACCGATTGGTTTCGAAACCGATTGATTTGGTATAGTTTCGGTACCAATCGGATTCCACATTTTCATTTTCACGATCTGGGTTTTCCACATTTTCATTGTTGAACTCACTCGTGAACTGGGTTCCTGCATTGGTGGTGCAGAGGTGGACTGGAGCAAGGAAGAAGGTAGGTCTGCTGTACGTGCAGAGGTGGATTGGGATTTAGGACAAAGAGATGTGGGAATTGTTAGTTGAAGAAGAAGATGAAGAAGAAGGAGAAGGAGAAGCAGAAGCAGAAGCAGAAGAATCAACCCATGTTCATATCCTCAATAATTGGTCTCAGACTAGTCATGGCAGCTTCACCACGTCCATGCACACAACACCACCACGCCCGCCGTCTCCGTCAAACCGTATCCATGGCTCACCACGAATCCCAGCGACTCAATATAAGATAGAACCGCCACGGGCAGCGGAGCTCCGGAGGTCATGATCTGGATTCGGCTCGGCTCGGATAATTCGGTATGTGTTTGACCCATACCGGTGCCGACCCGTTTACATAGTTTTCTGTACCGTTTTGATCGGGATGCCGGAGAACTATCTTTTCATACCGAGCCGATCGGTTTTGCTTGGTTCGGACGGGATCGGTATCGGTTTCTCGGCTTTGAATTCCCAGGGCTAGGCTGAACCATCATGCATGTATAATTATGGGATTATATATCGATTTTTAGTTGTGTTTAAAAATCGGGGTGTGATAGTATGTCTGTGTTTTTCATTATGTTTGTGTGTTTTTCATTTAGTTTGTGTGTCTTTAATTATGTTTGTGTGCTTTTCATTTGTAAGTATATTATTGCTTGAGGACTTCCTTTCAATGTACCCACATATTCAAATAAATTTTCATTTCATGACTTTAATATTACATAAGTAAAATATTAACTTATTAAGCATTGGAATCATAACAATACAATTATTTAAAATCTATAATTCCCTAATTTTCCTTATCCTCATCTTCAATAGAAATCCAATTTGTATTTGAGGGGTCATCCATACGGTTGGGGTTGGTGGATTCACCCAAAGAGAAAGGTGGTGAAGGGACTCCTCCGGCGAATGGTGGTTGTGGGAATTCACTGGTGAATAGTAGTTATGGGAAGCCACCGGTGAAAGGAGGTTGGGGATATCATCCACTGGTGACAGAAGATTGTGGATAATATCCACCGGTGAATAGTGGTTGTGGGAAGTTTGATCCACCGGTTGCATCTTCATCTTCTTTCTCCGCAAATTTTTTTTTTTTGCTTTCTTTGCCAATATTTCTTTTTGGTTGGCATCATCTTACCTGTGTCCATCTCCATAATTTTCTCTTCTCTCTCTTGAATTTTAAATGCCCTTTTAGCATATCCATTTGCAAGCGTATATAATCTCGTTGTTGTTGGTCATGCAGATGTCGAGCATATTCCTCATCGCGTTTCTCCTTGGCCAACAACATTGATGTTTGGTTGATTGCTATAGTCTCCACAGCGGATGTCAGCAGATTGGAATCATTAGATGTCTTATTTCCTCTCCAGATAGCTGCTTTGGCAGCCTTGTTTCCTTGAGGCCTCACCGAAGGATTGGGAGTTACATCGGTATTTACCTCATCTGCATCTATGTCCAAGTTGACATGAGAATCAGGAACGGATTGTTGTGTATGCATCCATTCACTTTCTCCCCTTGAGGTTCCTCCAGTTGAAGAGGTATGGCTTGGAATGCCACTAAATTGTTGAAAGCCCACCACAATCTCGAAACATTCTAAATTATTGAAATCATCTCTTTTTGGCCTTCCTTTCGTCTTGGTCATCGCAGTACGCCCCAAATCTTAGGCTTGACGTTGCTATGTTAATTTCAAAAAATGAATAAATCTATTAGTACAAATATAAATGAGGTACAATGTATCAACTAATTAAATTTTAATACATCACCTAGTAACTTTAAGTATAAGGTGAGTATAATGTATCAACTAATAATGTATCAACTAATTAAATACTGGTTACTACCCTATGGTTTAGGTCAAAAATCAATTCAGTCCCTGGACTTCTAATTTCATTAAAAACACCCATGCACTTTCAATTTTGATCTTATAGGTCAAATTCATTAATATTCTGTTATGAGTTCAAGTTATAGTTGGTTATTTGTTGAAAAACTATTTATTTGATAGATTTCTAATAGTGGATCTCAGTCCTAGATTGACTATGCAGGCTACCTTAACACCACATCATAAAAGATAGACCATATATGAGCTACGTCAACAAGTTAAATGACTCAATTGTCTGTAGTCTAATAAATTGGACCTATTAGATTAAAATTGAAAGTGTAGGGGTGTTCTTGATGAAATTAGAAGTTCAGGGACTACATTGATTTTAGACCCAAATTACAGGGTAATAATCAGTATTTAGCCCTAATTTTAAGTATAAAATATGATTATCAACTACTAATTTGAAGTATATTTATCAACTAAATTTTAGGGTCTTTCTAAATGTATACAATAAATCTCTTAGTAGACCCATCAGTAAATTATATGAATAGTTTGTTATTATCTTTTACTATGAAATTACAATAATATACACAATATTGTAAATAAAGACAAAAAAAAATTCAGTGTGCACCCAGCAGTGGAAAATCTGCAGAGACTCATAAAGGTAAAGTTGTTCTAATTGTGGGTCACTGTGGAGTCGTGTAGAAGAAGAGTTTCTGCATTTGACATTGATTTCTTGATGTATTGGTTTAAATTGTATGATCGAGTTGCTTTATTAAATCAAATTTTCATTCTGATTGAAAAAAAAGTTCACTGATCTCTCTCTAGCTTTTTCTCTTTTCTCATTGGTTTGAACATCTCTTTCTTTCTTTTACATTTATTTTGTTTTAAGAGACATGATAGAAGAATTTTCTTTTAAGAAAAACTATTTTTTCCTAAACTTCACCCAGTTTTGTTTTAATGAGAGACAAAACATTGTGAACATGTAACTATTGTAACATAAAAATAAGAGAAACAGAGATTCAAAAAATGAAGAAATTAATGAAGAAAAATTTTCTCCTGGGACTGCTGTAGCGGTGTGAGAGAGAAGAGAAGGTTTATCTCGCTGGGTATAAAAATAGTTTTCTTCCTTTTAAATGTGTATTTTTTTGTAATTTCACAATAAAAAGTAATCATTATTAATTTATATAATTAATTGCTGGGTCTATTAAGACATTTGCTGGGTACATTTAAGAATACCCAAATTTTAATATATCAACTAATAATTTAAAGTATAATTATCAACCAAATATATAAACTAATAATTTAAAGTAACATGTATCAAGTAATTAAATTCTAATATAAACTAAAAGAATCATAAAAATTAATATTCGTGTTACACTACAAATTCATACATCATCAATCATATTCGCACCACACTTGTATCAATTTTTCGCTTGCCTCAACGAACAATGCCAAGCATAAAATTTGATTTTCAAATTTTTCCACCTCCCTTGAAAAGCTTGCAATTATCGGACATGTCCATTCCAATGTTCGGCATAGTGTTTGTGAACGTCTATCCATAGATCATCTTTTCTTTGCTGCGTACCCTTTGTCGGATTTTGGCTAACATATCTCCAAGACTTGCATAATTGAATGTCATCCATAGGCTACCAATGTGTGCCGTCAATACTTGGATCTACTAGAGGTTGTACGCTTGTATTGGCTCGTACGCTCATATTGGAATAAAAAAAATTCAAAAGATGAAAGCTATGAGGAGGAGGAACAAAAAATTTTAAGGAAGTAAGAAAGATGATTTTTTTTTTTTTTTTAGTGTGAGAGGTAAAATAGGAGGTGAGGTGCTTATAGGAAATTTTGTATATATTTTTTTCTTACCGTTGTAATCTAACCGTTAATTTTTTTTTTTTTTTTCACCTTCCTAAACCTGGTACAGTTGCTCCCTAATTATAAATCATCAGATCAAGCCCAGAATAAGAACCAACGGTCCAGATCTATGGATCGTTGCCTTCAAATTTCAAAGCAGCCCAATGGCTACTTGCCACGTAGCGACCCACTTGCCACTAGCTGACAAATTCGCGCCTCCCACGTGCTTGCAGCTTTATCTCCACTACATGACAAGCGATTGAAGCTCACTCCTTGCTTACGGCGCATCTCTCCTTGTCACGCCCCTGATTTTACACACATGAAAATCGATATATATATAATCCCATAATTACATATGCGTGAACATTCAGCCATCAATACAAAATACCTAGAAACTTTTTCCCATTTAACCCAAGTACATATTGATGCCCTGAACCGACTATGTCAATATTGACCCGCTCCACAGAGTCATATATTACAATGCTTACAAATTAAATTGTCAACAACAAAATAAAACGTAAATGTAGCTCAGAGTAACTATACAATGGAAGTCCTTATCAACGGTAAAGTCACAAAGATAGCTTCCTACCGTAAACCTGCACAGGCTCCACCTCAGCTTCAGCCACGATTTCCCTGACCTGCAGGATTAACCCCTACACCATTCCATTGAATAGTGCACCGGGTTGCCACACAATAAACCCGGTAAGCTTATGAAGCTCGTATGCGTAACTCAAAACCACAAAGCAAAACACATTCCTTAAGTCACCTCAACCTAAACACGATATACACACAGCTCACACCTACGTCCATCAATTCCATAATCTTTCATATCGTGTCTACATAAGTCAACTGGTGACTACAGCCTCATGTTTAGATTCTCAACTAGCGTCCCATTACACAAATTCAATCAAACAAGACTTCCTCAAGCAATGTTTGATGCCATTCTAACGCCCTACGGCGAATCCCAAACCACGGTCATTCCCTCCTCACTAGAAGCCTTTTTGTCATCAACATGGACATCAAGGTGAAAAACAATGAATCACCTTCCTATCCTCACCCCAGAGTACAATTCATCACCACTATGGCTGTTAATGTAAATCAAACCATCAATCAATACAATCAAGGAGAAACAAGGAAATCACATATCAAAACAAGGAAAACAATTCATAGTAACCCCTACATATAATTTAGTTCAGGAGGTCACATTAAGTCAAGCCCTACATATAATTTAGTTCAGGAGGTCACATTAAGTCAAGCAATTCAAGTCAAAGTAGTCATCGAAGTCCCACACTCTAATGTCTGTAGGTAGCCCCAACCATCACAGCAGTCTTCTCAATTATTGTTAACTTAATAACAATTTAGCTCCGCTACCGAGTAGTCATCACACTGATCATCTCACAGATTCCACCGGTCATCACCAGATATTCATCATCCTACTGATCATCACATAGATTTCAATTGTCCAGCTGATCATCACACAGATTTTGTCGGTCATCATGTAGATAACAATCATCCTACTAATCATCACATAGATATCACTAGTCATCACATAGATAGCGATCATCACATAGATTCACGCAGATATTGCCAATCATTACACAGATAGCGATCATCACATAGATTTCAATGATTCATTACACAGATATTCATACACAAGCTTTACATGGCAATCATCACAAAGATTCATCAATACATATATATTTTACGTAAATATATATATAAACGTAGTCAATCACTTAGGAATACCACTAATACCAACTATAGTCGTAGTTAACCTAATAACTCCAAGATAATAGGGTAATCATGCTCATAACAAATATCGATCATGTTCATAACAAATATCGATCCTGCTCATAACAAATATCGATCCTGCTCATATACCAACTATAGTCATAGTTAACCTAATAACTCCAATATAATAGGGTAATCATGCTCATAACAAATATCGATCATGTTCATAACAAATATCGATCCTACTCATAACAAATATCGATCCTGCTCATAACACATATCGATCCTGCTCATAACACATATCGTGAGATTTACTCACCAAACGATAAAGGTAATCCGTTCATTAATGAACCTTGTGAGATTACTCACCTTTGAATCCCGCTGCGTCTTCACACGAGAACCAAAACAAGCACAATCACCGCAATCCGTTCAACAAGCACTTGAACACATAAGGTATTGATTCAGTGCACGAATCACGAAGTGATTAAAGTTCGAAACCCCCGTTTTGAACTCAATTCCCCATGAGTAACGCCAATCGAGGAGAAACCTCATCCGAGACCTCCCTAAGTCTCCAGAGTACTTCCACGATCGAGGTGTCCAAACCATAAGTCGATCGGAAGCTTGAACCCTCACAGATCAAATAAATTCACCGATATGAAACGGTAAAAATCATAACAATTCCATTCGAACTCCAAAGTTTGCATATTATATATCAAAACGCTCGTATCAACGAGTAGAACATATATAATACCAAAAACAGTTCCTTAAGTGGCCGAAACACCACCACAGGCAGTGGTGCACCGCCGCCGGCCAAAAACTCATTATTTCACAAAACTCCCAACATAAAAAAGCTTCATCTAAGCATGCTTGTGAATTCTCATAACTAGCTCGAAGTCAGAAAACAAGCATAAAGGGTCGAAAACTACCTCACAAGCCGTGAACAGTAATCCAATCTGAGTTTAACCAAGTTTTACGTGAATCGATCCAAACAACCACCAAGGATCGATCAAGGAGGCTGCTCTGAGCTCCCCAAGCTCAACTTGAAGCCCCGTCGACGTCGGAACAAGGATTTCCGACCGGGTTAGAAATCCTTAAACTGCACCGCCTTGCTGCACTTCTTCCACCACGAATCGCCGCACGAGGCTGCCACAGAGACGACCGCACGAGAGAGGGGAATCATTCTGTGCAGGTTTCAAGGTTAGAGGTTGCCGGAAATCGCGAAAAATCCGGGTCGGATCACCTAGTTCGGGTCGGGTCAGACGCGGGTAAGGAGAGAGAACGGAGCGTTTCTGGTGATTTTCCGGAAATGGTGAAAGTAAATGGAAATAGTAAATTTCCAAAAGTGGAAACTCCTATTTATAGAACTTTCCCAAAACTTCCGTAGACCATAACTTTCTCATATGAACTCTGATTGACACGTTCCGCATGTCCACGAACTCGTATCGACACGCTCTACAACTTTCCTGAAGGAAGTTTTCAGAGAATCTCAACGTATCAAAAGTCAACCTTTGCACCACCCCTAAAGTCATATTTTCCGAATGAAAATTAATCCGAAACACTTCCACTCCGTCCACGAGCCACAAAACCGTCCAATAAACATAAAATTAATTCTGGAAAATCTTCGGAAAATAATTACTAATTTCCAGGGTATCACACTCCTCATCTCCTCTTTTTGGGCCACGGTGGAGACTTGGGTCACCAACTTGACCCAGCAAGAGGCCCAGGTCAGTTACTGTTGGGGAAGCCAAGCCTGGTGGAAGGAGCAATAATGATATTTTGGTGACTTGGGTCACCATTTGACGTGGAGCCCGGGCATGTGCAAGCCCCGTGGACTTGCTCTAACATCACTTTATGTCATGCATTTATCTCTTGAATTTACTTCAAATTAATACTCTTAATTACAAAAGAAGAAGAAATTTATTATCAACTATTCAGCTTCAACTCTAGCTTGTGCTTGAGTTGAGTAATCTATCAAGCCAAATTAATTAAGCAATCTAAGTTTAATTATGATAAAAATTTAAACATGCTTACTGTTTAAGAATAAAGGATTCGAGAGAGATTGATGAGAGAATTGTGTGTTCCACTATTGATAAAATGAGCCTATATATAGGGATAACAAAGTACATATTCTAATAATACAAGGAAAACTATTTCGAATAGGACTAGGAATTCTAAAACCTTGTCTCCTATTACAATCATATAACTAATCGTAGTTTGAAAAGGCACACAAATGTCAACATTCATCAACACTCCACCTTGTGCCGCTCAAACTTTGTAGTGGCGCTTCATCCATTGCCTCGTTAAAAACCTTGCTCGAGTGAAAAACCCTGTGAGACAAAAACAACCTCGAGGAGGAGAAATATAGTACAACACGTCCTTCGCTCTTCGAGATCGAACATGTAGACATCATACCTCCCCCTGATGTCGATATCTCCCCCTGATTGCTATAATCATGGAAGTTAGGATAGCTTTCTCAATCCGATGCTTTTCACATGTTTCTCGAAGGTGGATTTAGGTAACGACTTAGTGAATAAGTCTGCTATATTATCCTCTTATCGGATTTGATTCACTTCAATCTTTAGAAGTGATTGTTGTTGCTTATTATAAAAGAACTTAGGTGATATATGCTTAGTGTTGTCACCTTTGATGAAACCTAACTTCATTTGTTCAATACAGGCTGCATGATCCTCATAAATGCATGTAGGTTCAGCCGTGGTAGACTTCAAACACAAGTTCCTCGAATATGTCATTACAGACCTTAGTCATATGCATTCGCGCACGGCTTCATGTAGAGCAATAATCTCTGCATGATTTGAGGAAGTAGCAATAAGGGTCTATTTTGTAAACCTCCAAGATATCGCAATGCTTCCCGTGGTAAAGACATAACCCATTTAGGAGCGACCTTTGTGAGGGTCAGAGAGATACCCTGCATCAGCAAAACCCATCAAAATATCATTTTCATTTTGATGGAGGGGAGGAGGAGGGCGCCGACCACCATGGACGACTGTGGCTATTCCATGGACGGCGGCGACTTACCTTAAGGGGTCCGATCCCAATTTTTCATCATTCATCTTCTCTCTGTAGGGATAAAATAGGCCCATATCAATTGTACCATTTAAGTATCGAAAGATTATGTTACACCAATCCAATGGCGACGTGTTGGCGCAGAACTATGTCGAGCTAACAAGTTCACTGCGAATGAGAAGTCTGGTCTTGTTTATTGGGCTAAGTACAATAATGAGCCTATTACACTTAGATAGGGCACTTCAGCCTCTAATAACTCTTTGTCCTCATCCTTTGGACGAAACAGATCTTTTCAGGGCTCAAGACTACAGCCAATCATGGGAGTACTCACAGGCTTTGATTTATCTTCATTAAAGCTCCTTAGAATTTTCTGAGTATATGCAGACTGATGGATCAAAATCCCATCACTATGGTGCTCGAGTTCTAATCCAAGACAAAACCGTATTTTCCCAAGATCTTTCATCTCAAATTCAGATTTCAAATACTTAGCAGTTTCCTTTAACTCATCTAGAGTTCCAATTAGGTTCATGTCATCGACATAAACTGCTACAATTGCAAATCCGGAACTTGTTCTTTTAACTAACACGCATGGGCATATTTCATTATTATTATCCTTTCGCAATCAAGTAGTCACTTAGATGGTTATACCACATACGTCCGGATTGTTTTAATCCATATAGAGAGAGTTTTAATCTTATTGAAAACACTCTCCGTGGTTTAGAGCCACTTGATTTGGGTAATTGAAGTTCATCTAGAACCTTCATATATATATATATATATATATATCTGAATCTAGATGACCATAGAGATATGCTATAACCACATCCATAAGCTGCATGTCAAGTTTTTTAGAAACTACCAAACTGACAAGGTAGCGAAACGTTATAACGACCATTGCGGGAGAATATGTCTCTTCGTAGTCGATTCTAGGGCGTTGTGAGAAACCTTACCCCACAAGGTGGGCTTTATATCTAACCACCTCATTTTACTCATTACGCTTTCTAACAAAGACCCATTTATGGCCAACAGGCTTTACATTTGGAGGTGTCTGCATTATAGGCCCAAATACCTGTCTCTTTGCTAATGAATCTAATTCAACCTAGATTGCATCTTTCCATTTAGGTCAATCCGCTCTTCGTTGACATTCTTCAACAGAACCATAATCCGGAATATTCTCATGAGGCGGATCGTTTGCATCGATGATTAATGGATTATTTTGTGCCAAACTTGCTTTTTTTCTTGGGCGAGAATTCATCGAACCTTTGGGCCTCTCACACTTCATGGCATGAGCCATGGGCCTAGCCACACCGTCACCATAGGAGGGGACGTTGGCACCATGCTCAGTTTCCCTTGACATGGCATCATCTCCTCTAATTTTAGGGACATTAATCCTTGCAGGCACGTTTGTAGCAGGTATGTGTGATCTCGTCACTTTAGCGATATCAGAAAACGCATCAGGCATCGATTCTGCTATGTTCTAAAGATCGGGAATTCTTCGCACTTCAATTTTCGGACCGTGCGGTTCGAGGATCAAGATGAGACAAAGTGGGGACAGACCGCGACAATTCCTGTCGTTCTTGTTGAACATTTATGTTCTTATCTCCCCCTAACGATGAGAAGACTGTCTCATAAAAGTGACAATCCGTAAATCTAGAGGTAAAGAGATCGCCTGTCAAGGGTTCTAAATAGCGGATAATGGTCAGAGAGTCATATCCAACATAAATGCCTAAATAGAGACATCAAGCTGCACATAAAATTCACATCCAAATATGTGATTGGCACATAAACCGGCACATCCAAATATGCGTAAGTGTGAGACATCAAGCTCATACCCAGTCACCATCTGAGACTCAAAAAAGGGTTGAGTAGCAGTGGGCCATAGATGAATAAGCCCAGCTGCATGCAATATTGCATAGCCCCAAGCAAAAATAGGGAGATTGGTGCGCATAATCAATGCTCTAGCAACCATTTGTAGTCGTTTAATGGCAGCTTCGATGAGACCATTTTGGGTGTGAACATGAGAAATTAGATATTCAACTTCAATCACAATGGACATGCAATAATCATTAAAAGTTTTTGAGTAAACTCACTAACATTGTCAAGTCTTATGGACTTAATAGGATGATCAGGGTGATGAGCCCTTAACTTAATAGTTTGTGCTAGGAGTTTAGCAAATGCAGCCTTCTTTGTGGACAAAAGCATGACATGTGACCAATGTGTCGATGCATAAACTAAAACCATAAAATATCTAAATGGTTCGCAAGGTGGTTGAATAGGTCCACAAATATCACCTTGGATTCTTTGCAAGAATGGTATGTTTGCTTTAGTGTCCTTTGCATAGGATGGTCTCAATCCAAATTTTGCTAAGGAGCAGGCTTTGCAGAACGAAAGATGGGCTTTTGAAGCAACCAATGAGGATTTTGGTTGAGCCATGAAGTCACAATTGACGTTAGAAGTAGAATTTGGAAGCAAGGAAGCATATGTGGTGTCAATGCCACTTTTGGGCTGCATGGGGATGACGGCACAGGCCTATGATGGCAGGACTTGCAGGGGGCGACGCTTTGAGGCGTATGGGCTTCTCTCTGGTCCAAAAATCGAGTTTTACTTCTTTTTGTTCTAAAGAATTGATGTCCGTGTGAAGTCTTTAATATATAGATCATCATATTACGGCCTGGATGTCCCAAACGGTCATGCCAAAGCCTATATGTGTCAGAATCCCATAAGTCATTCCTCATGACATGGTTGGATTCAATGATTCAAATAGTGGTTGCATACAACCCACTAGAATGACACATAAGTTTCTCTAAGACTCTTTTATGTCCATAGTCATTAGAGGTGATGCAAATGAACTCTTGTCCATTCTCACAATGTGTTTCCACATGAAAAACATTGGCTCTTATATCTTTGAAGCTCAATAGGGTTCTTCTAGCCTTAGGAGCATAAAGGGCTTCGGTGATATTAATATTTGTGCCATTTGGCAACATAAATTGGGCTGGTCCTCTACCATGAATCAATTTAGATGATCCAGCCATTGTAGTCATAGAAGATCGAGTAGGCATCATCCATAGGAACAATTGCCTATTTCGAAGTATTGTATGTGTAGTTGCACTATCCACGAGGAATTCGAGCTCTCTGGGAAACATACTAGAAAATAATAAAGTTCGAAATTAAAATATGTCCAATACATTCAAAAATAAATCGATACTTTAATAATAAAATAGTCAATGATTACATCAAAGTTTCTTAACCAAAATCTAATCCAAAAATAAAAATCAAACTATAGACAAATTGTAGTCACTCAATCCATTCGGTAACTCCAATTTGGTTGTGACCAGGTAAGGTAAGTTGAGATTTTGGTGGAGCTGTGCTCACTTTTAAAACCTTTCTCTCAGTTCAAACCTTTCCTAGACATCACAATTAATTTTGGACGAGCCTAGTGAGAGAGTTAATACAAAATGTCATTGTATTGATTTAAGGCATAATTGCCATTACAGAATTCTTGAAAAAATAAAGGACTATACTAATCAAAATCTACGACATCCTTGTGCACTACATTTTCAGATTTAAAGTCCTCTATTGTGAGGTTGACGTCATTTTCAGCACATCATCTCCTTATTAGGCAAGATAGACTTCTTGCTCTATCAAGTCCCTATATGCCTTGTATCTTGAAGCTAATTGATTGCTTGAACCAATGCTCACTTGATCCACATCGATGACACATGTCATGTGATTGCCTCCTTTTAATTGAGGTGCATTGTTTGCACTTGGTTGGCATCCCCTAGAGGACTTGGCGCCATTACCATGGCCTTGGGAGGTTCCTCTATGTCCTGGAGCTCCATAGCTTCCTCTCCCACGTTACGATGTGTTGCCACATGTCCGTCCTTCATTCTGACGATTACCTTCCTTTGTAGGGCGGTTGTATGGACCTACACGTCCATTTTATCCCTTAACTTTAGGGTTCCGCTCCTTGCGCCCTCCCTTGGGTGCATTATTATAATTCGCCTCGTCAACACTCTTGGTCCTAACGGGCCTTGTATTATAATTCTTCACGAGGATATTATCATGTTTCTTAGTTACAGACATGACATTAATTAGCTTATGAAATCTCGTGATCTGTCCAGCATTGTACTCACCTCTGTATTGCTTGGATACCAAAATTGCTGACACGGGGAAGGTGGAGAGAGTTTTCTCAATTAGCTCTTCCTCTGTGACATGTTGTCCACAGAACCCCAACATGGTTTTGAGGCGTAGAGCTTCTGAATTATATTCAGAGACAGACTTGAAGTCGGCAAATCGTAGATTGCTCCATTGAACCTTCAAGTCAGGGATGAGGGAATCCTGGACATTACTAAAATGCTCTTCTAGTCCAACCCATAGTTCTGTAGCATCCTTGAGTGCCATATACTCCAATCAGAGTGTTTTTCCATGTGGTGTCTCACCAAGATGAGGGCAGTGACGTTATTTGTAGCCGCATGCTTGAATATGAGCTCAGGGTTTGGTGCCTGAATTATGGGTAGCATCAATTTTGAAGCGAGATGATTCTCAACATTTGTGACCCAACTGTGGTACTCCGAGCCAGTTGAATCAAGCATGGGAAAGTCGAGCTTCGGTTTTGGCATCCTGAAAATAAGAAGAAGTTAATAGATTAGTTTCAGAGTCAATGCTTCCTTGAAAACTAATAAATAATAAGATTTCTGAGCTATGTTACCAAGAAATCGATTTCCAAGAATTTTGGATTAGACCGAAACAATAATGTTTTTATGGTCATAAATCGATGCTTAGGGAATCTCTTAGTCCGAAATCTTACAAACACTCTTAGTTCGTTTAGCGTGAATCCCCACGATTCCGCATTTTAAATAATTGAACCTATGTTATAAGAAAGGTGGGATGTAGAAGAAGGGAGGTTGCAAGTCCCCGAAAAAAGAAAAGAAATTTAAAAATAGAAAGCACGAACTTTAATTAAAACTTAATTACTTGGTTAATCGGAGCTTGAAACCTTGATTACTTGGAAACTTGAACCTTTAAAGATGATGTAGGTCAAATATAAGGACCTTAGATGGCTTGGTGGCTTGCAGGTTGCAGCTTTGTAGTTGTTGCCGAAGGTTAAGGGGTCGAAGGTAGCTACTTGGTGCACGGGGGCGAGCAGTCCAAAGGTTAGCAATGCTAGCTGCGTTGCGGTGATGCTGCAGGGCTGCAGGCGCACAAGCGCATAGGCAGGCTGTAGCGAGTGCAAGGGCACATAGCGCGGGGGGCGAGCAGGTCAGATTGTAGTGATGGCTTAAGCTAGAGCAAGCTAGGGGCAGCAAGGCTAATCGGTGAAGGAGTTTCGGTTTTCGGTTTTCGGTTTTGGTATTGGTTTTTGTTTTTGTAGTTAGGGCTCGTGCTGATATCATGTTTAAGAATAAAGGATTCGAGAGAGATTGATGAGAGAATTGTGTGTTCCACTATTGATAACAGGAGCGTATATAGGGATAACAAAGTACAAATTCTAATAATACAAGGAAAACTATTCCGAATAGGACTAGGAATTCTAAAACCTTGTCTCCTATTACTGTGAAGACCCGAAATTCTCGGTTAAATATTTCGTAATTCGATATGTGTTCAATTACATGAAATATGAATTGTGGGCATGTTTCGTATGTCGTTGTATGAGGAATTTGGTTTCGAATGATTTTATTTTCGAAACGAAAGTTATTTAGGGGGGGTCACAAAAATCGAATTTTTGTACGTAGTGAATTTGGGAAAACTTCCTTCACGAAAGTCGTAGAGCCCGTCGATACGAGTTCGTGCATATGTGGAACGCAAGAATCAGAGTTCGTATGAAGAAGTTATCGCGTCTGGAAAAGTTTCCATTTTGGGTATATATACCAAGCTATTTTTGGAAATTTCCAAAAATAGCTAGGGTTTCTATTTTTGGTAGCCGCTAGGTTTTTTTTCTCTCTCTCCCTCCCGAAACAGAGCAAGTTTTTGCCGGCTCGTTTCTTCCTCCTCTGGCCACCAAACCACTTCCTTTGGCTTCGCCTTAACCTTGAGCAGCTGCCTGTGGCAGCCTTGCGCCGCCTTGTGGCCTATAACTGCGGCAGGAACTTGTTTCCATTTTCGGCCGTTTTGAGTGCGAGGTGAATATCTCGAGCTACCGGCCACCAAAACTCGAGATTCTTGGATCATTAGACTAGTCTCAACTTTCTAAATAAGCACCAAGAAGGCCCGGACCTGGGGAGATCGATTTCACGCTCGTCGGAGCTTTGCCGTTTTCTAGAAAATTTCCGGCCAAACCGGACTGTTCTAGGTAATTTTCGATCACTTCCTTTCGTTTTCAGACTTCATGATAGTTATGAAAGTTGCTCAAAATGATGAAACGAAGAGGAGTAGCCTACCCCCGATGCCGTTGGCGGTGGTCGGCGGCGGCTCAGCCTCTAATTCCGGCGGCCCTTTCCGGCCACCTCCGGGGGTCCCAAGGGCAGTTTCTACCCATTTTTATGTTCTACATGTTTATACGATCATTTCGATATATAGCATGTGAATTTTGGATATCGTATGATTTAGTTATGAATTTTACGATTTCGTTCGATTTCTATCATTCGATTTGTGATCTGTGAAGATTCATACTGTCCGATAGACTTATAGTTTTGATATGATAATCGTAGGACTGTTCCGATGACTTATAGTTTTGATATGATAATCGTAGGACTATTCCGATGACTTTGGGTGGTCACGGGTGAAGATCCGACCGTTGGATCTTCGTATAAGTTCATTTCTTGAATTGTGCATTAAGTTAAATATCGTTTTGATTAGGTGTTTGACGGATTTGTTAGCGGACGATTGTGAATCGTATTTTGAGCTGTAAGAAGACGTAGCGGGAGTTTAGAGGTGAGTAAATCTCACATGGTTCATTTACGAACCGAATTTCCTTATTGCACAATTATTTGTTATGTGTGAGAAAATGGTTTTAAGAAAATTAGTTTTAAAGTATATAAGAAAATGAATTTCTTGGTTTTACTACGTGTGAACTATAGTTGATATTAGTGGTCATTCCTGAGTGGATGATTACGTATATATATATTTATGTGATTTTATACGGAATGGTGTGACCTTGAAATTTGTGGGTTTTGATGATTTCGTTTATATTGTGATAATTGGTATTGTTGTGAGTATGATTTGGGCGGAGACTTGATAATGTGAATCGGGGGGGATTCTGTTTATATTTTGTTCTGCGGACTGAAATGTCCAAAGTTCGATAGTTATAATAACCAGAGTGTTTTGTTCTGAGGGCAGAAATGTCCAAGGTTCGACGGTTATCATTGTGATAAACGAAGTATTTTGTTCTGTGGGCAGGAATGCCCAAAGTTCGACGGTTATAGTATTAACCGAAGTATATAGGATGCTTGCACCTGGGCCAAGCTGACAGGTAACGATTCAGATAGAGCTCTAATCTGTTGTGGGAGTACGGTCATGGTGGTAACTAGGTTATTGCATTGTGAGTACTTTGTGCCATGTGAGTTGGGTTGGTGATTAAATTGTTAGGATTGTTGTGTGTGTTCGGATAGTTGGATTGTTTTACTTGAATTAAAAGAATTGTGATTTACTAAATCAACCGTTCATTTCTTATTTACTCACGAGCTTTGCAAAAAGCTAGCTTACCGGGTTTTGTGTTGTTGCAATCCCGGTACACTATTCAAACGGTATAGCGGATAATCCTGCAGGTCAGGATAAGCAGAGTGGAGAGCGAGCTGAGTAGGGCAGCAGGGTTGAGACCAGCACTTGGTCTATTTTGGTGTGTCTTATAGACTTCTTTTGAGCGTAACATTTTATCTGTTGGTATTGTAATAATTGACTCGAGAGATAGTTGCTACAAGGTTTGTGATTTGGTTTGTGTAATGTTGGTTTATGAAAAAAATTCAGGACGTTATTTGTGTTGGTTGTTATTCATGTTTCGGATTTGAATTTGTTATTCAAAATTCGGGGCATGACAATTACAATCATATAACTAATCATAGTTTGATAAGGCACACAAATGTCAACATTCTTCAACACTTATGACTTCAAATGCCTGGCTTGATCGAATGTCCTTGTCTTGTCAAAGAAAGCCAGAACACTAACTACATACTCAGCTAGGTTGAGAGAGACAACCCTTTTAAGTGGACTTTCTGGGTAATTGTTTGCTTTTTTTTTTACCACTCTTTCTGTCGCTGGTTAGTATTTTCAGTACACCTATAATTTCGATCTGTTTTATAGACCACACAAAGAATCAAGATGGACATAACAAATTGGAATGGGAGAATGGGAGCCTAGAAGTGATTTATTTCTATAAATCTTGACCTTGTTCGATCAGCGTAGAGTAACTAGCTACTTATTTTTTTCCTTTCATTCTTATGACAATTACGTAGTCTTTTCAAGTGTTCTTACTTTTTAATAACGTGACTTGCTCTATTTTAACTTATGGTATGTACTGATCTTCCATTCCATATGGTGGATGAATTGAAGAAATGTTTGTGTTTGGTTTATGTTCAATACTTCTTCCCTTTGATCTTATTAAAAAACGTATTTACGGGCCCTAAATGTCAAAAAAGTCATAGCCGAACCTGACATGAGGCTCATGAGTCGGCCATCTCAGGCCTTTTTTTTTTTGGGTATTTAAAAAAATTATTAAGTGAATAAAATGTATGTTTTTTACCAAACAATAAATTGATTTAGTTGGCAAGTTGCATTATTTTCTTTTATGTTACCCCTAGCCTAGGTTCGAATCCCCTTTCAGTTGTGTATTTATTTATTTTTCAATTTCTGTTTTTCTTTTCAATTATTTTTTTTTTGTAAATATATTTTTTCTTTTTTATAAAAAAATGTAAGCCCATTTTGATCTTTTGCCTCAAGCCTCAAAATTCAGACCTGCGAAAAACTTGCATGATATAAGATCTTCAAAATTTAAGATAATGACCCAAGTCACCCAACTAACGAGGAGAAGACGTGGGAGCTGGGGACACTAATGCAAATGAAAGAAAAATCATAATGCTGTAAATCTTGCATCTGCTATTCTGGTACAAATTAAATATGGTCGACTTGGTAGAGTCTATTATTGACAGGAACTAATCATATATGGTGCATACTTGCACATAAAGTTGTGCAAATAGGATCAGTCTGAATAAGCATTACGACTTCATTAAGAGTAAACAAAACAGAGTCTACGTACCAGCTAGATGACACAAACCATTAAGAGTTGACGTAATATCCATATGAATTTAGTAATGTCCATAAAATAATGTGTCAACTCTTAATGGTAGAAAAGTATATACACATTATTTTATACACATTACTAAATTCATATGGATATCACGTCAACTCTTAATGGTTTGTGTCATCCAGCTGGTACGTAGACTCTGTTTTGTTTACTCTTAATGATTGCTTTCTAAGAGTGAAAAACCAGCTAGTGATGGTGCTTGCCAACTTCTACTAAAGTAGTTCTTAGTGAATATACTGATTCGTCCCAAGTCTATATATAAACTAATCCGGCCTCTCTTTTAATTCATGCATGCACACCAAGACTGACGTACAGAATAGATCGCAACACCATTAACCATGGTCCAAGAGAAGAAGGTGGTTATTCAAGTATCTGACTGGCTTAGAGTATACGACGACGGCTCAGTCGACCGGACATGGACAGGACTCCCGGAGTTCACTTTCCTATTTCATTCAGTTTCACCTCACGAGGAATTCATCAATGGCGTTGCCACAAAAGACGTGGTCATTGACAAAACATCCGACCATCGCGTCCGAATATACCTACCGGAGAGAAAGCCGGAGGACAATGACGACACTAAGCTACCCATAATCCTTCATTTCCATGGAGGGGGCTTTTGCATTTCCGAAGCCGATTGGTACATGTACTACTACATCTACTCCAAGATCACACGCGCGGCCAACGCTATTGTTATCTCCGTCTATCTAAGACAAGCCCCCGAGCACCGTCTTCCAGCTCAGATAGACGACAGCTTCAGTGCTCTCCTCTGGCTACGATCTGTGGCTCAAGCAGATTCGTATGAACCGTGGTTAAATGAACATGCAGACTTGAACCGCATTTTCCTCATAGGGGACAGTTCAGGAGGAAACATTGTCCATGAAGTGGCTGCTCGGGCAGGGAATGCGGATTTGGGTCAGTTCAAGTTATCCGGTGGGATTCTTATCCAACCTGGCTTTGTCCGGGTAACGAGGAGCAAGTCGGAGTTGGAACAGCCACAGACATCATTTTTTAACGTAGATATGGTGGACAAGTTGTTCAGCTTTTCACTTCCGATGGGGTCAACCAAAGACCATCGGATCACATGTCCGATGGGTTCATTGGCCCCGCCTTTGGACAGTCTGAAGCTGCCTCCGATGCTCATTTTCATTGGTGGGATCGACATATTTCAGGACACTGAGATGGAATACTATGAGGCCATGAAGAAGGCTAACCACAATGTACAGCTCTTGACTATCCCCGGAATGAGACATGCGTTTTATCTCAACGCGGACCTGGACCCACGCATGGCTGCCCCAACTGAAAGTCTAGTTTCTGGGGTGGTAGAGTTCGTCAAGAAGCATTGAAATGCGCGCTCTCCATGGTAATAATTAATTATGATGTTTTGCTATTAATCTGTCCATCGCGTTCTCCTTGTTTTACCAGCAAGTCTCAGCTAGCAATAAAAGGCATCCAGCATGTTATATGTATCGTATATATGACGATATTTTCCCCATTGATCAAATGATCAGTGGTGCATTTATAAGATGTTTCTTTTTGTAATTTTCTTCCTGGCAGTAAAGAAAAAAAACAATCGAAAGAAGCATTTAAAATTTTTGAAAACTATTCTGGAAATGATCAGTGGTGATTAACTAGAAAATTATGAAATGTAACATTTAAAAGTTTCAAGAAATACAAAAATTGCTATCACTGTTGAGTTTCTTCAAAATTAAATTTGTAATTCACAATTTTACACATCTAAAATGAGTAAAAGTAGAGAATGACGAAGTCAAAAAAACAAGAGCTAGGATTCATAGATTTAATTCCTCTATGGATCATTCTTGTTCCCTTTGCCAGTTATATGTTTAATCTCAAGATCACCTTTTCTGTAATTGTCCTCTTGCAAACGAGTTTGGAATTGGTTCAATAATGATAATCCTAGCAGTGCCTCCAATATTGTACCTTGGCTATGCCAAACCTTTAATTCTACAACTTATGACAATAAAGAACTCATGAGTAAAATTTTATTCTTTGCTGCAAAATTTGGGAAAGCTGAACAATCTCATATTTAGAAATGTTCAACGGCACCCAGTGAAGATTCCCTTTTGTGCCGCTGCAATTACTTCTAACCATTGGAAAGCTAATCCTACTACTTATCCTAAGAATTTTTGCGAAGCCCAATCAATCAAGGGGCACCTTCCAAGCAATTCGTGACCCCTTTGGTTCCCCCCTCATTTGCTGGATCCAGGAATCTAAGTAACACTAAATGGTCTCATAGCAGAAGGTTTTGCTCTTAGAGAGGTACTCCTCCAAGCTATGCATCAAGCTTTCAACAAAATTCAAGTAGAGCGTCATTCTAGTATATTGTACCAATGGAAGATGCAGCATTCCCTGGAGCTAGACTGATATAAATCGGCTTGCACAAAGCATTGAAGTAGTTTTCTTCAAGCACATCTTCCATGAAGCTAATTTTATAGCGGATTGTTTGGCTAAAATGAGACATGCACTCGGTGGATGGAAATCAGACGTGAACTTGATGTCTCTCTCTTAATGTTAAATGCTTTTAATTTTGATTTGCTGTGTGTAGGTTTCCCAAGATGTTTCTCTTGGAGTCTTGGGAATTTTCTTCCTCATAATTAAAAAAATAAGAGTTTTTCTATTAAAACCTCCAAATTTACTCACTTGACCTCTATGTTTTTTACACCTCCTATCAAATTTGCAAATACTAAATTTACTGATTATACCTCACTAAAGTTCCTCAAATAGCCTCACTCATATAATTTACAAACAAACTAAGATCTTTATAATAAAAAACTTAGTCAATTCAATGATTTAGTTACTCTATAAATCTTAATTACATCACCATTCCTTAATCAGACAACATAAATCTCTTATCCAATTAAAAAAAAATCAAAAACAAGTTATTGAGTTTTAAAAATTAATAAAAATAAAATAATATGAACTATTATGTGATTTTTTTATTCACTTTTTCTTTTTTAGCTGTGCTAAACAAATAAAGATTATAATTTTTTGGGGCTGTGACCACTTACCCAATTTCAACTTTAAAATTGCCCACTTACTCCACTAAGAGTTTTTTTAACCCCATTTACCCAATCTAACAGCTATTGACAGTTTCGCCCTTATTTTAATTCATAAATTACACTCCCCCTCTCTCTCTCTCTCTCGCTCTCTCATCCCCTCCTCACCCAGACCACCGTCAACGATATATATATATATATATATATCTCTCTCTCTCTCATCCGCCTCCTCACCCAGATATATATCTCTCTCTCTCATCCCCTCCTCACCCAGACCACCGTCAACGATATATATATATATATATATATATCTCTCTCTCTCATCCGCCTCCTCACCCAAACCACCGTCATCGATCTGGCAACAGCCTCCTTTGCGGCTTCTCGGCCATCACCGCTGGCTACTCCATCATCGAGCCCAGGCAACCATTCCTGTCCCCATCAGAAGCAGCACCGGACCACCGTGCCAATCACTAAGTCAAACCACAAATCTGGAGATCAACGTCGACCTCAAACACGAAAGCCCGACCTTGACCTGATTCCAAATCCGATTAGACAGCCCGAGACGCCGAGACCACCTTGAAAGGGAGCCAACCCAACGTCCTCAATCCCAGGTTTGCGATTTTGCTGTTAATGTTTGATTTCGAGGATGAGCTTGTGCTTCTTCTTGGCGCGCTCATCGTCGTCGTCCGGCAGAGGAGGAGGAGGGGCCGGCTTCACACTCTTGGGTGCCCATACCAATTTTTTGGGTGCCCATAGCACTTTTTTTTTTTTTTTTGTACACTGTGAACCCCGAGAATGAGGAAGGAATTGCAATGTAACTGTGGGGTTTATTTGATGGTCTACTGGGGGCAGTAGACACATTATTGGCCCCCAGTAGACTTTGATATGAGGGACAGGGATCACTATAGTGTAGTGTTTCGATAAGCTACCTGTTGTTTTCTGTGTATTAAAGTCAAATTATCTGTGAATCCTACAAAATTGTGCATTTTTGGTGGTCTATTGGGGGGCAGTAGAGACATTGGACTTTGTATTGGAGGCCAATGATCTACTATCTGATCAACAATGCAATAATATGATTCTTGGGGGGCAATAATATGCATATTAATTGATCAATTGTGCCTGTAGTGTATTCATTTTGGTTTTGGGAGATTATGCAATTCAATGAGAAGGCAATAATATGATTACTGGGGGGTAATAATATGGTTACTAGGTATTATTAGGGGGCAATAAATTCAGACGCCGGAATCCGGTCAACAGAACGGTGGCCGGATTCCGGATTCCGGTCATCAGTCACCGGATTCCGGTCACCGGTCGCCGGAGTCCGGTCACCGGTCACCGGAGCACAGCAAGGTGGAGGATGACTTTTCTCGCTAAGTGAGAAAGAAGGAGAGGGCAAAAAAGTCCCAAAAATAAATAAAAAGAATAAAAAAAGAATTAATTGGGTAAATGGGACGAATAATCCTTAGAGTGTTTTGGGTAATGGGGTTAAAAACTGGTTGTGGAGTAAGTGGGCAAATTTTAAGCTAAAATTGGGTAAATGATCATTTCCCTGTTAAAGTAAAATGACAATTGGAATGGTCTACTCATTTCATTTCATAGTCCCTTTATATAGGGATAGAGTTACAACGGAAATATTAATTACATTAAATACATTGAATGCTGATTGATCTATAATTGTGCTGATTGATGGTAATCACTGATTCCTTGATTCCCTCTCCGTCAGTTGCTTTGACGAAGGCACACATATGTTTTTTTTAACACTCCCCCTTGTGTCAAGTCAAAGACGAAATGGTGCATGAGTTGTTGCTCACTAAAAACCTTGCCAAGTAACAATAAAAACCCTGTGGGACAAAAAATAAAACTTGGTCGAAGGAAAAGAGCACAACACACCTTCTACATTTGAGAATGACATGTGTGTGTTAGACTCCCCCTGACGTCTACACCTCCCCTGATCATTACATTAATCAAGTGAGCTTGGAAAGTCTTCGCATTCCTATGCTTTTCAGATGTTTCTCAACTGTGGCCTTAGGCAGTGATTTGGTGAACAAATCTGCCACATTCTCCTCAGACCTTACTTGATTCACTTGAATCTTGAGGAGGGTTGTTGTTGCTGATTGTAGGAAACTTTGGCGATATGTGTTTGTATTATCCCCTTGATATATCTTAGCTTCATCTGTTCGATGCAAGCTGCATTATCTTCATAAATGCAAGTAGGCTCTTCAGTGGTAGAACTCAAACCACTAGTCCCTCGAATATATGTAATGATAGCTCTTAACCATATACACTCACGAACCATCTCAAGTAGAGCAATGATCTCTGAGTGGTTCGAGGAGGTAGCCACAAGGGTTTGCTTGGTTGATCTCCAAGATATCGCTGTGTTCCCAATGGTGAGTACATAACCATTTTCGGAATGACCTTTATATGGGTCATAGATGTATCCAGTATCAGGAAAACCAACCAAAATGTCATTTGGTGTTTCAGTGTAGTGAGTGGCGCTTTCGCCATCAACATTTCCTTTAAGGATTGCAGTTCCATCTACGGTCCCTCTTGTCTCTCTGTAGCGAAAGAACAGTCCCAAATCAATGGTTCCTTTTAGGTATCGAAAATGTTCTTGATACCATTCCAGTGACGCTGCATTGGCGCTGAGCTAAATCTAGCCAACAAGTTCACTGAGAATGCAATGTCTGGTCGAGTAAATTGGACTAAGTAATATAATGCGCCTATTGCACTTAGATAGGGAATTTCAGCTCCCAACACTTGTTCGTCATCTTCCTTTGGACGAAATGGATCTTTCCTTGCATCCAAACTTCGACCGATCATGGGAGTGCTAGCAGGATGTGCTTTGTCCATGTTATATTTCCTGACTTTTGGACATATGCAGACTGGTGGATTAATATTCCACAAACTCGGTGCTCTAGTTCAAGGCCTAGATAGAATCGAGTTTTCCCAAGATCCTTCATCTCAAATTCGGATTTCAAGTAGCTCGCGATTTCTCTTATTTCATCAAGAGTACCAGTTATGACATATACTACTACAATTTGCAAATCCGGAACTTGTTTTCTTTATGAATACGCAGGGGCATAATTTATCGTTCTTATATCCCTTCCCAATCAAGTAGTCACTTAGAAGGGTATACCACATCCGTCTGGATTGTTTCAATCCGTAAGTGAGCGTTTCGACTTAATTGCAAACGCACTTCACTTCACTTGGGTATTGTAAGACCATTAGGCACTTTTCATATATATCTCTGAATCTAGATCCCCATAGAGATATGCAGTAACCACATCCATGAGCTGCATTTCCAGTCCTTCGGAAATTACTAAGCTAACTAAGTAGCGGAACGTTATAACGTCCATTACGAGAGAGTATATCTCCTCGTAGTCAATTCCAGGGCATTGTGAGAAACCTTGCGCCACAAGGCGAGCCTTGTACCTCAGGACTTCATTCTTCTCATTACGCTTTCTGACAAAGACTCATTTATGTCCTACAGGCTTTACACTTGGTGGGGTTAGCACTACCTGACCAAATACCTGTCTCATTGTCAGAGAATCTAATTCTACCTGGATTGATTCTTTCCATTTAGGCCAATCTGCTCTTTGTTGACATTTTTTAACAGAGCGTGGTTCGATATCATCGTGCTCTATGATTCCTTGAGCAACAGTATATATCATCAATGTGTATGGAAGATCTTTCTATCAACTCATACGTACTCTCGTATCCTTTGAGATTTCTTTGTTCTCTGGAATCATTTCAAACATCGGAGCGTCCTCCAGTATTGATTCATGGACATAACTATAATCAGAGATAATCTCATGAGAGGGATTCTATACATTGATGATTGGTTTGTGCCTTACTCGCCCTCTTCTTCCTTGGGTGAGTGTCAATCGAACAAAGTGACCTCCCCCTCTCCTTGGGGAGCCACGGCCTCAACCACACTTCCACTAAGTGCGGTTTGCAGTGCCTCTAACTGCGGCACCTTGCCCCTTGTTGGGGACTCTAACCTTGCAAGCACATTTGCAGCTGGTATATTGTGATCTCGTCACTTTTGCGATATCAGTAAACGTATCAGGCATCGAATCTGCTACGTTCTGAAGATTGATTATTCTTTTCACTTCACTTTCACTTTATGAAGTGCGGGGATCAAGATGAGACAGAGTGGGGACAAACCACGACAATTCCTGTCGTTTCCTTGGAAAATCCTTTTTCCTATCTCCCCTTAACGACGGGAAGACTGTCTCATCAAAGTGACAATCCGCAAATCTAGCGGTAGAGAGATCGCCTGTCAAGGGTTCCAAACAGTGGATAATTGTTGGGGATTCGTATCCAACATAAATACTTAAACGTCTCTGAGGACCCATTTTGGTGCGCTGTGGGGGCGCAATAGGCACATATACTTCTCAACCAAATATGCATGAGTGTGAAATGTCAGGCTCATATCCAGTTACCAACTGGTACACAAAAAATGGTTGGCTAGCTGTGGGTCTTAAACGAATAAGTAAAGCTGCGTGCAATATTGCATAACCCCATGCAGATATAGGCAGGTTGGTGCGCATAACCGATGCCCTAGCCACCATCTGTAGCCTTTTGATGGTGGCTTCTGCGAGACCATTTTGTGTATGCACATGGGGTACAGGATGCTCTACATCGATCCAAATAGATATGCAATAATCATCAAATGCTTTTGATGTAAACTCTCCAGCATTATCAAGCCTTATAGACTTGATAGGGTGATCAGGGTGGTGAGCCCTTAAACGTATAATCTGTGCTAGGAGTATTGCAGCATTTCTTGTGGACAATAAAACGACATGTGACCAGATTGTCGAAGTATCCACAAGAACCATAAAGTACTTGAATGGTCCGCATTCTGGATGGATAGGTCCACAGACATTTCTTTGTATCCTTTGTAAGAATGGAATGTTTTGTTTTGTATCTTTAGCATAGGAAGGTCTCGATCCTGTTTTTGCTAAAGAGCAGCTTTGCAAAACGAGTGATGTGCCTTTGAAATAGTCAATGAGGCATAATGGGAGGGAGGTATTGCTTCTGGTACTTCAGAAGCAATGACTGCATTTGAGCAATACTAGAACCGACACCTTGCAGTGTGGCGGATTTTTCTCCCATTTTTCACTCGAAATAAGGGATGTCCATGTGAGTTCTTTAAAAATACGGATCATCATGTCATGACCTCGGTGCCATAGGCGGTCATGCAAAAGCCTGTATGAGTCAGGTCCCACATTTCATTGTTGGTGACAATATAGGATTCAATGATCCAAATCGTAGTGAGGTACATCCACTAGATTGACTCATAAGTTTCTCTAAATGCGTTTCCTTCCACATTCATTAGAGTTAATATCAAGGTATTTAGTTCCATTCTCACGGTGTGTTTTACATGATAACCGTTGGCACAAATATCTTTGAAATTAACAAGGTTCGATTAGCTCTTGGTGCATATAGAGCGTCTGTGACTTGAAATGTTGCGCCATTGGGCAGCAAAAATTTGGCAGTTCCTCGCCATTTTATTAGTTGTGATAATCCAATCATCGTAGTCACAGGAATAGGCTATTAGTTCAATGAATAATTACCTATTTCTTAATATGTGGGTAGTCCCACTATCATCTAAGCACTCAAGTTCTCCTCCATTATTCCTATAAATGGGAGGTATTTAGAAAATATAACTCATATTCTTTAGAGTATTTCTATTTGCGTAGAATGGTATTCTTTTCATTCTAATAATTTTTCTCTAGATGTATTGCTTTACATCTTTATAGTGCTATGTCGAACCATGTAAATATGTGTATAGAAAATAAATTTGAATAAATTCAGTGCTTCAGAATAAAATTCAAAATTTATTAATAAGCCAACGATAATCAAATCAAGGTCTTGTTCAGAAATCTTATTCATCAATCCATGATTGAAAATAAACTTTAAGACACAAACAATAGTCTAATTAAAAATGAGGCATTATGCCTTCACAACTGTCTTTGGAAAATAAAATGAATAAAACAGATCAGTCAAGATTGAGAGCATCCATTGACTTAGCAAGTTCCTCTTTGCCATTGGAGTCTGCAACTGTAAGGTTGACGTCTAGGTCATGACCTCCTTCTTCCATATAGTGAGCCACTTGTTCTTTAGACTCTCTATACCTCTTGTAATTGGCTGCTACTCTGTTGTTTGCTTGGCAGTTCTTGTACCAATGCCCAATGAATCCACACCTATAGCATGGTTCATTGTCAACTCTTTCCTTTGGCATCTTGTTTCCATGATCCCATGTCCCTTTCCACGTGGTGCATTGTTGCCACGTGGGTAGGGATCAGCACGTCTAAACCCCCTTGCATCTTGCATTGGAGTTATTTCCACCTTTCATTTTTCCATAATTAGCCTCGGGAATTTTCTTTGTCCCAGTGGGCCTGGCATTGTTTTCAAGAGAATCTTATTTTGTCTCTCAGCCACTTGCAGTAGGCTTATCAACTTATTGAAGGTTGTGATCTTTTGTTGTCTAATCCAACTGATACTGGTTCGCTAGTATAAAAGCTGAATTAGGAAAGGTGGTAGAGTCTTGTAGATCATATCATTTCTGTGATTTCCCTTCCACAGAAATTGAGACGTGCCTTTAAGCGCAACATATCCTTGTTGAAGTCATTGACCTTTCTATAGTCAAGCAAGCGGATTCCATTCCACTGAACAGCCAGTCCTGGGAGCAAAGTATCGTGAATGTTCCAAAAACGTCCTTTAAGGGCATCCCACAGTGCTTTGGGTGTCTTCAACTGAAGGTACTCCCAGCGTAGGCTAGGATCAATATGTCGCCTTAGAAAAATTAAGGCATCTGCTTTC
This sequence comes from Rosa lucieae, assembly GCA_024704745.1. NCBI lineage: Eukaryota > Viridiplantae > Streptophyta > Magnoliopsida > Rosales > Rosaceae > Rosa > Rosa lucieae. The sequence goes on along the minus strand of CM045492.1, from coordinate 14,042,113 downwards.
ACCTTATTAGATAGTTCATCATTTTTGGGATTAGTAATGGTGGCAGTGTAGTCTTTTGCCACAAACGCAGTTTCCATATCGGAAACCCAACGATGGTACTCAAGTCCTTCTAAGTCCAAGATGTCAAACTCAGGTCGAGTTGGATCAGCCATCTACATAAAACAAGAGAGAAGATATAAATTACGCAGTCATAAAGACATCCACGTAAATTATTTTCCAAACGTATGAATTAGATTTCAAGACCAAGATTCGTAATGGTCACACATTTTTTTTTTTTGATGCTATATGAAAATACTTTATCACAGTAAGTGTGTGTATAATGCGCATGAATTTTCATTATCATGGCCAAACAGTATTGAGATGTTGCATTAAAAATAATCATAGCACATTTAAATATAGCATATAAAAATAAACTACATGGCATGTTCAAATTTCACAAATATACAACAAATTATATACTACACATAATAAGAGCAATAATATATCATGCGTAAAATAAAATGTAAACAATAGTAAAATACAAGGCATGTGTAGACATAATTTATATAAGCGTAAATAAAATAAAAACATGCTCAAAATTTCATAAATAATATATAACAATATATATAGATATATATGGCATGCTCAAAAATCAAATATATAATCATGGCTTAAAGATAATTATATAAAACATAAATGACAAAGCATGCGTAAAATAATTGATATAATCTAACTAAGCATGCTCGAAAAATTTATAATAAAAGCATAAACAATAAAATATATAGCATGCTCAAGAAAATAAATAATGAGAATTTACCATAGTATGAAATTAAATAAATTAAAGGGAACATATTTGGTTTCGAAAAATAAAACAATCCTAGCGCACGCGCGTGTTGATGCAGGCGTGCGTAGAGATGTTTTTGGGCTTATGAAACTAGGCCGCTTCCTCTCCCTTTTCAGCAGTGGGCTTTGTTTTTTTTGTTCTTTTTATTAGCCTGCCCTTTTTTTTTTTCTTTGCCTCTTTTTTTTTTTTTTTTTCTCTTCGCGTCTTCTTCTGGTTTCTGGTTCTTTTTTTTCTCTTGCAGAGGCGGCTGTGTCGTAGCCGGTGGCAGGGGTGGAGTCGGCTCGGTGGTGCAGGGCTGCAGGCCGGTCTGGATGGCAGGTGCGGGGAAGCTGTAAAGACGCACGCTGGATGGCAGGAGCGGGGCTGCTGTCCGGAAGGATGATCTGGCGGCCGATCTGGACGGTGGTGAGCAGCAGTGCGCTGGGTCGGGGGTGCAGGGATCCGCTGATGCCAGGATCTGCGCAGGCTGCAAGGCTGTAAAACAGCTGCTGCTGCAAGGTGAGGTCGGCCGGCTTGGACTGCAGAGGGAAGGAGGCCGGTCTAGGCTGGGTGCCCTTAGCAATTCGATGAAGGCCGGTGGTGGCCTGTGCTAGGCAGTGGGCTGCAAGGATGCTATCGTGCTCGGCCGGAGAGGTGGAGGTGAGGCCGGTCTGAACTATGCAGGTGGGAGGCTGGGCGAGACTTGGGATGAGGAGGAGGTGCAGCGAAGGTGGTGTGCTGCTGGGATCTGCGAAGGTGGTGTGCAGAGGAGGCCCGTGTGGGCTGGTGGTGGTGTACTGCAGTGGTGACGGCGGAGAAGAAAATAAAATTTTTCTTTTTCTTCTAGGTTTTTTTTTTTTTTTCGTCGGAAATAAGAAAGTAAAAAATAACTGATTTTTTTCTTGGCTATTTGCTCTGAGCGTGCTGATAACGTGTTAAAGTAAAATGACAATTGGAATGGTCTACTCATTTCATTTCATAGTCCCTTTATATAGGGATAGAGTTACAATGGAAATATTAATTACATTAAATACATTGAATGCTGATTGATCTATAATTGTGCTGATTGATGGTAATCACTGATTTCTTGATTCCCTCTCCGTCAGTTGCTTTGACGAAGGCACACAATATGTTTTTCCTTTAACTCCCCTAATTTTTTCTTAATGTTTCTCTATTTTCTGTTCCTCATGATTAATTATTTAAATATTTTATTTATTTATTTGCTAGCTCTGTTTTTTTCTTCTTATTTTTGCAAATATAATGGATAGATTTAGATTTAGGTCATAATACAATTTATTTTGTTCTTCTTGACCAATATGCGTTCAATATGCATACATTTTATCTTAATCATAGTTTTACTTCTTATTAAATATATGTGAATGCTTTAATGAGTATGTAGTGAAATTGGAAAATGAAAATAGATAGGGAAAATAATAAAGAATGCAATCTAATATTATTGAATTGGAAAGTCTAGAGAAAATAAATATAACAATTTTTTTTTGTATAATTATTGTCCTTAATAGTCATTTTATAGTAGGTTATATATGTCATTTAATATTTCATAATAGAATGAGGTCAAGTGAGCAGATTTGGAGGTCCCAATAGAAACTCTCAAAAAATAATATTAGAAATTATTCTGCAGAACTTGAGGAAAACTATGTAAACAATGAACTTTAGGAAAACTATTCAATCTGGAATCAGGATTAACTAAAAATTATGAAAATGGTGCGGCTATTACCACCATACTAACTACTTTGTTCACCCTACATTCTCTTCTCACCCTATATATTTTTTTTAATTTCAAGTTTACTTTGTTCACCCATTTGCAATATCCAAAATACCTTTTTTCAGTGTAGGGTTTTACTCGAATTCTTTTTCTATTTACCCTCTTTTCTTGTTTCTCTCAATTCCAATGTAATACTCTACCAAACAAATCAAAAACTTGTAACTTTTAGTTCTACGATCATATATGAAGAAACATGAAATCAAAAACACGATTACTTCATGTTCAAGCTCTAAATAGGTGTTTCCAGGCTCCATTAGCTTTAATATGATATATTTTTTGGGCATAAAAGTCGTTAACACAACATGAGAACGATTGAAGATGATGATTGCTAAAAATAAAAGCGTTAAGGTTTAACAATGAGTGAGGAGATTAAGAATGAAGTTTAAGTGTGTTTCTATATGGTGTAATAATAAGAAAAATAAATTGTAATTTTTACTAGGAAATTGTCTTTATTTGTAATTTTATATTAGGATATTTTTATCTTGTAATAAAGCAAAAGTAGTTAGTAGGGTGACAATGGCCGCACCTTTATGAAAATGTAACTTTAGAAAACAACGACTTTAAAAATTTTCAAGAACTATAAAAATTGCTAATCTGAATGGGATGTTGAATTTTTTCAAAATTAAATTTTTAATTCACTGGTCATATAAAATGAATAAAAGTAGAGAACAACGAAACAAATTTCTATAAATTAAACTTGAGAAAATTTATCATCCATCTTGTAATTACTCATCAGTGTTCAATCAAGCAAAGAAACATCACCTCAATTTTTTTTTTTATGAACCACGACGAAACGAGGAAAATTTATTGAATAAAAAAAAATAAACGTCACCTCGAATTATAGTGCACATTGAGATTCAAAACCAAAATCGAACAGCGGCCGAGAGCCTCTGTTCTTCCATCCATAAAGCATTTGATTTGTTTAATTTCCTAACGGATGGAAAAGCTAGACATGAAGAATTGTGAGATGCCAAGCGAAGGTAACAGGAACATGTTCATGACCTTGTACAAAGGCCCCATGATGTTGTGGTCTAAATACATTCATCCCAAATCATCGTACATCACCGATACCACCGGAAAGGGCGACAAACACTGGTTATTAGGCTTCATATATACTCCTCACCATCGCCACACTTGCCTGGGCTTCTTTGTTTGTAATTTTGTATTGCAATTAATTGACGGCTACATATATAACAACTCTATTTAATTCATTTCGGGTGTGTTTTTTTCTAATGAAAAGTTTTGAAGACGTACAAGGATCATCAGCTATCTCTGACATTGCTAGTGTGTTTCATCGGAATTCTCCAGGCCACTGCTGTCACCTTTGCAATGGAGCACAAATCCTCTTGTCTGTAAAACTGGGGTTCGACATGAACTTCCTTTCTGCCGCCTATGCTGTATGTATCTCGATCGATGGATCTCTCTCCATTACTCTCTCACACGATCTGTCTCAAATTAGGGACATTATTAAATTTTTAATATGCAGGGGGTTGCGACATCAAGCATTTCATAGTTCATACTATGTACGAGGTCTAGTGATGATGAAGAGAAGAGGTCCCGTATTTGCAACTGCTTTCAGCCCTTTGATGATTATCATTGGGGCTATCATGGGCTCCTTCAAGACGGGAAAAAAAAAAAAAAAAAATCTTTCTAGGATGGCAATTCATTTTTGATGTTCTTTTTGGCATGATGTCATTTCAGTTCTAATAGAATTTTCATTAACATTTTCAAAAAGTCAATCTTCCTAGTTTAATCTATCATTTTTTAGTTCACTTCTTAAGCTGATGATGACTTTACTGGCGCGTGCGGTGTACTAGGATCGGCGTTGATTGTGGCCGGCCTATCTTTGGGGAAAGGACAAAGAAGGAGTGGAGATCTCCAACGGTGAGATACCGGAGGGCAATAAAGGGCTCTCACCTAAGCGGCATGTCGAGGGTGACAGCCATTGAAGCTAATGAAGTGAAGAAAGCAAAAGCTAAGGGCAACTCCAACCATGGGGTTCAAATTCAGATTTGGGAGAATTATAGGACTTCTCATCTCCAACCATGGTTTTTGGGGGGTGTTGGTCCTAAATTTATAGGACTTGGGCTCATCCCAAGTCTCAAATATGAGACTTTTCCAAGACCAGGACTGGTCACTGTAGCATCGGGGCCACCAAGTGGGCTGTCTCAGCCCAACAGATGAAGAGACGCGCCTGGAGCTGGGCATGAAGGAGACGCGCGCTTCCGGTGGAAGGGAGAAAGGGACGCGCGCGTATGCGTTGGAGAGAGAGAAAAGGCTGAGAAGTCTGGTTCACGGGCCCCACGTCTGCTGTGTTTTGTCCCCTGCCGACCGTTGGAACCCCCAACGGTCATATCTATTGAAGGGCTCTGATCAGTCCATTTTGAAAATGGACGGTTAGATGTTGGGTTAATTTGGTTTTTTTTTTTTTTTTGACTGAAACGGATCTATTCAAGATCCAATGGCTCAGATTTTTTGGAAAAAAGTGATGAACGGCTCTTATTAGTTGAAGAGTTATTATTTCCTTTTTGTTCCAAAAAAAATTAAAAAAATTACCAGAAAATTGGGGAAATTACCAGAAAATTTCCTTTTTTTAATTCATTAAATAATAAGAATAATTTTTAAATATTATGATAAAATGTTAAATTATTTTTTTTACCTGATTTAATTAAATTAACATATTTTTAATATAATATTCATCAAAATTATACTCATATTATATTTTAGTCAAGAATAGTGAAAATAGCATCCCCATATAGCACCTCATGGTTGGAGATGAGAATTGAGTCTTATATGAATAGTGTAACTAGGGGGTGCTAAAATGAGAATAGCACCCCCAAATGGTGCCCATGGTTGGAGTTGCCCTAACGGTTGCCATTTTAGCCCCTGATGAGAATTTTTTAGAAGTTTATAGATAAATTTACCCAGCAAGAGTTTTTTAACCCCATTACCCAACAAGAGGTTTAGGCTAAAAATTACCCACTTACTCCAGCAAGAGTTTTTTAACCCCATTTACCCAATCTAACATCTATTGACATTTTAGCCCCTATTAATTAAATTAAAACATATCCCTCTCCTCTCAGTCTCTCTCTCCTTCCCAAACTCTCTCGCTCTCCCCCCAATCTCCACCTCCACTCTCTCTCTCTCTCTCTCTCCATGATCTCCACCTCCGGTCTGTCTCTCTCTCTCTCTCTCTACGATCGCCGCGCCGAAGATGCAGTCCAAACCTGAAGACGATGAAGAAGCTCCATTCGGAGCTCCAGCCACTCCAACGTTCTCGTCGCCGTTCGATTCCACAAAGCTTGAAATAACCTGACCCGACTCCACAATGCTCCAGTCTTTCACCTTCACGGACCTCACAAGCCGGCCCTGGAGGCTCAGCCACTGCTTGCAGACCAGCGAGCTCGACTTCTGATCCGGCTCCGGCAGCTTGGCCAGAATTTCGAGGAGGATTTGATCAATCTGCAAGTACTCCGACCGATCTGCAAGTACAACCATTTTCGGAGGCAAGAACCTAGCAAGCACAGGCAGCAGATCAAGGAAGCCAACGCTGTCGTGAAAACCCGAAACAAAGAGACCCCAACCAGCCGCAGGGAAGCACCGGCTAAAAAACCAGCCGACCTCACACGTTGATGGGTGCCCAGAGCACTTTTTTTTTTTTTTGGTATCATGAGTTTTTTTTTTTTTTTGTATCTGTAATGTATTCATTTTGGTTCACTTGAGAGCAATAATATGATGATTGGAGGGTAATAATATGATTATTGAGGCAATAATAGGATTATTAGGAGGCAATAATAGGAGTATTGGGGGGCAATAATATGATTACTGGGGGGGCAATAATATGATCAATTGTGACCTATAGTGTATTCATTTTGGTTTTGGGAGTTTATACAATTCGCTGGACGGAAATAATATGAATTTGGGAGTCAATAATATGAGTATTGCAGGGCAATAATATGATTACTGGGGTGCAATAATATGATTACTGGTATTATTAGGGGCAATAAGTTCAGATGCCGGAATCCGGATTTTGGATTCCGGTGATCTGTCGCCAGATTCCTGTCACCGGAGTCGGCGCTCGGCCACTGGTCACCGGAGGTCGGCAAGGTGGAGGATGACTTCTCCCTCTAAGTGAAAAAGAAGGAGAGGGCAAAAAAGTCTCCAAAAAGAAGAAGAAGAATTAATTGGGTATTAGGGAAATAATCCCTTAGAGTGTTTTGGGTAAATGGGGTTAAAAAACAGTTGGTGGAGTAAGTGGGCAATTTTGAAGCTGAAATTGGGTAAATGATCAATTTCCCTTTAATGTATTGCATGCTTCATAGTCAATAATCAGGAAAGGTCTTGAATTGGAAAGCCTACATAAAATAAATATAATATTTTTTGGTATAATTATTGTCCTTAATAGCCATTTTATAGTAGGTTATATATGTCATTTAATAATTCATAATAGAGTGAGGTAAAATTAGCAGATTTGGAGGTCCTAATAGAACCTCTCTTTATTTTTTTCACCCTATATATGATAAAGATACATTGGTTTGTTTGAGGCTTAATGACCTTTCATGTAGGTATAAATCATATGTTTACATAGTTTTAAATGCATAATGTTTGTTACAATTATTTTCTACTTGAGTAGATTCAGGAGTTTGAAATTCAAAATTTAAAGATTTAAACTAAAAAGAAAATGCCCAAGTTATGAAATTTTGATTTGTTTACTTTATTTATCTTCAAGGGCAAAATGGACAACGAAAAAGTGATTGGATGACAATTAACAATAAAAAAATGACCTGACAACAATTAAAATTGTAACAAATTGGACCTGAGAGCTTCTATTCATGTCTCCAAAATTGGTATTTAGACTTCCCCACTTAATAGACCTCCAACTTACTTTTACAAATAATCAATATGCTATCTACACAACTCTAATTTTCCCATAATACCCATCATCCAATAATATCAATAAAAACTTTTTTTTAGAGTGTTCTATTCATATACCTCCAAAATCGGTAGTTAGACCATTGATATTTAGACCTCCAACTTACTTTTACAAATAATCAATATGCTATCTACACCTCCAACAATTTTTGAACATTTCACAATATTATTTTACTCTTGATACAACTAAGCCAAAAATAAAATAAAAAGCTTTCAGTTGATAGCTCCCCCCCCCCCCCCCCCCCCCCCCCCCCGGTTTCTTATTGTCGTATTTTGTAGGCATATGCATCTTTAGAGGCCAAGAGCAGTTCATTTCTTCAACTTCCTAAGATTCCCTTATTTCATATATTTGCTCGATAGGAACAGTATGCTCCAATGGATGAGTATGATTTTAAGAGAAAGTGGTATGTTGGTGTTTTGGTTAGAGAATATTGCATATCCGAAATTGACTCGAGGAACTACATAGTAAGGAACTGGTCTATTGATTTCTCCGCTGCTTGGTAAGGATGAAGACCATAACAAAAACAAAAGGAAAAAAATGGCATGATCAGGATGACCATTTGTTGATTTCATACCTCTAAAAGGGAAAAGACTTTTTAAATTTTTTTTCTTTCTTTCTCTTTTGTGTCTTTATTGGAAATTTGACATGAGTTGACAAAGTCAACTATCTCTTGAAAAAAGCAAGAGGTCCAAATACCAATTTTGGAGGTATGAATAGAAGCTCTCATTAGACCTCAATTAAAATATCTCATTTTTTCCCATAAATCATGTATCTATATTGTACTTTTAAATTAAAATGGACAAAATAACTTAAACTTAAGTACTGATTTTCTTCTTGGTATTCACCAAGGTTGGTCAGAATTTGATATTGATAATGACTCTGCCCTTTTGATTGCTGCAATCGAAAGTGCGGAGACAAATTTCTCGGAAGTAAGTCGGGTTTTAGATGATTGTAAAGATTTTTTGACAGCTTCTCAATCAATTAGGATTTGACATATTTACCATGAAGCAAATGGTGCAACAGATCGATAGGCTTGCTCACCTTATTAGTATATTTTCCATTGATGATGTTTGGCTAAATGAGACGCTTGCTATTATTTAGTATATTCTCTACGAGAATTATTGTAATAATTATTTTTTTGTAGCTCATGACTTAGGTTTTATGTGCCCCTTGATGCAAAATTTTAATTCAATAAATGGAACCGAACTTGGGGCTTAGCGTCCCAGTTAGGCTGAGTTCTAAACCTCTTAAAAAAAATACATTAGTGCAATGAAAAAAGAAGGAACAAAATGTGTTTCAATACCAAAAGAAACCAAAAAGGAAAAAAAAAAAGGCAGAATGAAGCGAACCAAATATGCATCAAACTTGGTGTTTCAGAAGGTCACAGATTAAACTCACTTACCACTGAACTAGGCTAATAATTAAAAGTCAGTATAAAAGAGGAGCCTATCTCTCTCGCTCGAGAAACCCAAACTCGGCGGAGGGGGCAAAGTTGTGAAACCATTCTTGTCCGACGGCGGCCCTGGCATCTCGGCTGGCCTTGGCCTCCCTGGCACCGTACAATTTTGCTGCCAAACGGGGACTGAATGCCACTGTTCAAGTTTTCTCTTGTAAATGGTGTTGCTCAAGTTTTCTGGCAGGAGGTGTTTGGCTTCGGGTTTTGGTGTGATATCTATGGGAGGTGGTCGATCTCGTTTTGATGGTGGCTTGGATTGATGGCGCAGCTAGAAATCGGTAGTGGAGTGGATCAGGGATGCAAAAAAAGGGGCGGGTTCGTGGTGAAGTTGCTTGTGGCGGCGGGGTTTCGTTGTGATTTGGGTGGCGGCGGCGGGGGGTTCGTTGTGATTTGGGTCTTGGCAGTCTTGGCTCGGGGCACAGAAATCATTGTGGAGCAGTCATGGTGGCAGAGCTGGGCTAAGGATGGTTTAGTGATCTAGAGATGGAGATGGAGGCTGCATCTGGGCCAAGTCGGGCCTGTTGTCCTTGAGTGAGCCTTCTCTTGGGCTACCTTGGACTGCACAACTTTGGGCTAGGGCTCTTACTCTGGGCCCTAGGGCCACAAAAATTCTCTTTGTTTTTAGGGATCCTATGTTAGTAGTTTCACTTTCAATAATTCCCTAAGTTTTTAGGGATCTATGCACTTTATGTGCCTCTAGAGTAATACTGAAGGAGGATTTACGCTAGTCTCTATGAATATAATGAGTGAACATATTTCTATGTACTACCGTGGATACTACCACACCTTCTTGATCTGTCTAGTTGAAGGCAATAGAATGGTATGTAATGATCATTTGGCATGTGATGAATAATATTGACACCTGATTTCGGTTTGATTAAAAAAAAAAAGCTAATAATTATAATAATGGAAATAAAATATAAAAACACTCGTTGGTGTGTTTGTATTATAGATAAATACACACACACACACACACACAAACATATGGGTCTTTCTAAATAGACCCAGCAAAAATCTAAGCACACCCTGCGTTCACTTTTTATCCATACTTTTGCAAGTCTAACCCTATTTCAACGCACTCAGCATTCTCTAACTCTACATCAGATTTTGTGATCGACCTTATCGTACGACAGTCCTGTATGAAGGAAAATAGGGGACTTTTCAAAAGACGTTCTTTACTGCTTTGTCCTCAGGCCTGTACTTCAATAGCATCTGGAATAGGCTTGTAGCAAGGTTTTTGTCAAGGGTCATGGTGAACTGATTCAAAGCTAGAGGAAACTTCAACCTTTGCTTGAGGATCATTTTCTTCCTCTGAATTTGAACTGCAGCCTTGGAATTTATTGAATCAGGTCAAATCACTCTTGGGAGGTAACTCCCTTCCGATCCCAAATTGCTTCGGCCACTTAGCGAACAGTGGGTTCATTGATTAACTATGCTATTGTTTGAATCCTAGCCTCCAGATAGTATATTATTGCTTTATCCTTTCTTCTGAACTAGTTGCAAATATTATCCAATTAGGTTTCATTTGGAGTTTGCCCACTAACTAAAATGTATGATTGGAACTATTAAATGAACTAAAAACATGAATCACAGACCTGTGAGGTATGATTGCATCATTTGCATGCATAAGACAAGAAAGTTGATTGGTTCCCGTGCAGCCTTGCTACCTAATATGGGTTTGCTCCTCATATCCCACAGATTTCATGTTTCAATATCAATCTATATTTATCGCTAATGTTGAAGATTGCAAACGGGGTAGAAGTGGAAGCAAAAAGCCACATCGATGCTGAGTGTGTTTAGAAGAGCCTTTTTAACATAAGAGTATAATTGGAAAGTCTAGGTGTGGTGACCTAGAAGACCGGATCACCATAGCGCCGCCTCCCCAAGGAACACTTAGGGAGTAAGTGCTTTGGGCCTAGAATTCCTCAAAGAGACAAGGCCCTTAGGTTGGAGAACAAGAAATCTATAAGCCCAAAATTCTTAGGCTTGCATAGCGGGCTTGGCTCGTAACCACAAGATTACGAACAAGGCAAGGAAGAGGAAAGGAAGGTGGTGTTGTGTTGAATTTAGAACCTACGTCATTTTTAGTTCTTAGCCAAGTTTGAATTAGGTTCATTGAATGGTGATTTACGCGAGTCTTCTAGGTCTAGCCCACTAGGACCTAAACTCAAGTGGAGGTTCTAACCCTAGGGTTTCACTTTGGTGGTAAGCAATCACACGCATCATCAACCATACATATTTTTACAAAAATTTAACTAGATCAAACATACCAAATAAAGAGAAAAATAAACTTTAAATAAAATAATATGGGGCCTCCAAGGATTATCCTGCGTACCCCAAGCTTCAACAACAACAGCCTGCAAAACAAACTAAAGTAGGGGTTAGGCTCTTACATCTAGTCATTGCCCATTCCCGCCCCCATATCTAAGTTTGAAAACACGAGTTATTGTTTTAATGAAAAGTATAGATAAAAAATGGTTTGCAATTCCACGTGATCGTCACCACATAATTACAATTCCACGGCAATTGATCTCCTTCCACAACTTCCATCATAACCGTCCATCTAGCCAATCACTTTCCAGAATTCAATTATCACAAGGCTAGAGACAGAGGGGATAATTCAATAACAAGGGCATGGTGCACACTGCCCACCACTGTGGCTCGGGATTTTCAATCCCCAAGAAGGAACAAACATCTCCTTACATCCCCATTAAGTGCCAACACATCAATCCAACCACGCAAACCATTTCAAGTGTAAAATATATAATTTTCAAAACCATGCAAGAGGTCTCATATAAAACAGAGTATATGCAAGAAAAGCATAAATAGAGTTAAAGACATCCCTTACCTGGAACTCGAACTTTCTCTTGCTGCACTTGACCTCAATGCAACCTTGTAACAACCACCAACTTCATAAGATCCTACCAAGATATCGAGCCTGGATCAAATAAGCGACATTAATAATGATATACAAGGCTAGCTAATCACTCTCAATGCTCTCCGAAGAAAACCCCCTTATTAATCTAATTTACTAACTAATAACCAGACTATTTGGGTTCCAAGAAGCAGTTGGTTTTCAGGAAAAAGTGGTGAGAAAACCTTTAAAAGACAAGTTGTCAAAAGCTGGAACCATAGTTTAAAAAGGAACTATCAAGGTTCAGGGAGAATTGTTCAATATACTAGAGGTAAACTCTTGGGAAAATTTTGAAAGGTGGATGGTTTAACAACCAACTTAGTAAGAATGAAATGGTTATTGAATTTCAAGTGAAGCCATTTAAAGAGTAAGGGTTTTAAAGGCCAAAGTAAAACGATGTGCAGAATCTTTCTAGAAATATCATCTTCTGTCCATATATTTCAAAATTGAATAACTAATTCTAGAAAAATGCTTTGGAGTGATTCAAAATTTGAAATGTTCATCTTAGTGTCTATTGTCTTTCTAGGAACTGATCCCAAATTCTCAGTGGTTCGGGACCTGTTTTGAAATGAATGCAACTAGGTCAGATTGTACTGAAAACTGCAAAACTGCATAAACTTGTTCTTTTGTTCAAAGCTCTTTTGGTACCCAAAATGGCTAGTTAAGTAGACTCTAAGACACCTATAGAGTATATCTAAAGCTCCTAAAGAACTAAAATTTAAGTCATCCTTTAATACTGAAAAGGGGAGGTCTTGTAGCTCAATAACATGATGTTTTAAAGCATGATGTTTGGACAACCATAAAACGAATTAAACTCTTGTACTAAGCATGATTTTAATGTTCAAGATAACCATGGTCTAGCATAAATCCAACACATCAGAAAAAATGAGAAGTTCAAAGTTAAAGCAACAAGGTTCCAACAATAATAGTGACCAGTTGTAATCTGCAAGGGTTCGTAACAACAACCAAATCAAGCATATTGTTGAGGAAGTCATGATACTCACCAAAGACCAACCAAAGAGGGGAGCTTTACGGAGGTTCCAGCTGGAAAGAGAACTGAGGGAGTCTAATTTGATTAAGCCTAGTTGCATGCCAAGAAGTTTGCTTGAATTTGGACATGCAAAGTGAAACAGAGATTCCTCCATATGTGGAAAGTTTGTTTTAAATGTATTGAGCCTAAAGATTGAGGAAACGGGATATCAACTTGATTGTACAGTAACCTTACCAATAATTAGAGTCAATCTCAAACAAGGTTTGAGGGATTTGGGTAGAGTAAGAGAAGGATTATAGGCAGAAATCTGGAGCATATTTGCTGTTGAATAGCTCCCACTTTGATCGACGTACATGTCTCTAAATGACTCCAAATGAACTTAAATTTGGAGATCAAATAGAGAAGACGGAGGCGAACAGCTTTGATGAAGAAAGTATTTTGATTGAGGTCCCGAACTAGGTATTTCGGAGCACGTAAGCACACTGATATGCACAGGAACGAGAGGAAGGGTGAGAAGAGAAGGGTGAATGACAATCTCTGGCCTGGTTTCTCCCTTTTGAAGGCTTGGGATGGTTCTCTAGGAGGAGTTGCCCTTTGTATGATGAAAACGTGGAAGGGAGGAGCTGAACAAGGTTCCCCTTTCTCTCTACCCAATTTTGACGTGAACAAGAAAAGAAAGGTTGGGCTTTGCGTGTGAGGGAGGAGGCTCAGCTTAGGGAAAGTAAAAGAATGGGGTAAAATATAGGTTGTAAAAACCAATATGATGGGGAAATAAAAGTAAAATAGATAAATACAAGAAAACTAAAAAGTAAACTGTTGGCCAGACTAAATAAGGATTGGGCCTTACCAAACTTGTATTTAGATAGAAAAATGGCAAGGTAAGTTTTGTCAGAATTTTGCTCGAGTTTGAAAAAAGAAATATGGAGTAAATAAATAGTGTTTTTGAAAGTCGGAGGGATGGTTGACGAGTAAGCGTCAGGTGAGGCGAGTAGAAATTCCACCAATTGTTAAGAAATCGTAAACGCACACACAAGTAGATTTCAAAATTATGCAGGGATTCTATTATGAGCTGCAAGAACCTTATTGGACCAAGGGAGATGTTCGGGTCAAAGGTCAACTAACTTATTGGACTAAGTTCACTAGCATACCCGTCTGTTGGGCATCCAAAGTAAATTATGGATCCTAACCTTAAGCTATTTTTGGGCCTAAGGCCCAAGCCCAAACTATTTCCAAAAGTCTTTAGCCAAACAAAGGTCGCGAAAAATTTGTCCCGTCCAAAAGTGACGTTCGGAATTTCACGGGGTCTACACTAGGATAATTCTATAAACGTTGGGTGTATTTAGATATTTATTAGGTGCATTTAAAAAGACCTACACACACACACGAACAGAGGGCTAGTGAGAGATTGGCGGTCGCCTGCCTCATATTGAACCACTCCAAACCACCATCGTAAAGAACTCCATGGAGCTAACTATGGAATTAATAGATTCCCTGAGCTAAGCCTTTTCTTTCACAAATAATCCTCTCTCTCTCTCTCTCTCTCTCTCTCTCTCTCTCTCTCTCTCTCTCTCTCTCTCTCTCTCTCTCTCTCTCTCTCTCATTGGATGTGTTTGAAGAACAAGTTTTACATAAGTAAAGCTATGAAGTGCAAAATCTCTAACAATATTTAGTTTGAGAGGAGAGAAAAATTAATAAATAGCTAAACAATCTCATGTTTAACTTTTTTAGTTTAACTCACAAATAGCTAACATTGTTAGAGTAAGAAAAAGTTAAAAATTTACTAATTATATTTAACTTTTAGAAACTTTTGTTAAAGAAATTTTTTTTTTTTTTAAATGAGGGTCGGTGCAACTGTATTCAAGTCTTGATTAATATTTAATAAAACCATAGAATACCGCCAAAGGTGGGGATGACATAAAGCATGAACTTCATATTACAATAAGTAATTTATTCTAACATGCAATAGTTAGTAGAGTGCTCGACTGACAACTTTATTTGCTTTGATAAAAATGTGGCATAACGAAAAGATAACTCTACTAAAGAAAAGTATCATAACAAATAGCGCAACTTTCCTACTATGTTACTGCACATAATCTAATCCTGCGACACTTTGTTTTATCTTGACACTAAGAGGTTGCTTCTATTTTAAAACAGATAGTCGTCTCACTAGGCCAGATGAGGCACATTAAGTGTGCAAACTAGGATGAAGCCCACTGTCAACTACCATACTTTGATGGGACTTATTTCAAACAATAAAAAAATAGTGTTTCTATTAAGACCTCAAAATCTGCTCAGTTGACCTCATTCTATTATGAATTATTAAATGACATATTTAACCTCTTATAAAATGACTATTAAGGACAATAATTATGTCACACCCCTGATTTTATACACAATAAATCGATATATAACCCCATAATTATATATGCGTGAACGTCCAGTCATCAATACAAGCACCTGAAATCTTTTTCCCTTAAACTTACACATATATTGATGCCCTGAACCCTCAAAGTTAATATACACTCGCTCCAAAGAGTTATATATTACACAAGCTTACGAATTAAATTGTCAACAACAAGATAAACGTAAATGCTCCTCAGAGCTCACTACAACGGAAGTCTCTATGACGGTAAGGTCACAAAATTGACTTACTACCGTTAAGCTGCAAGCACGCTACCTCAGCATCAGCCACGATCAACCTGACCTGCAGAAATAACCCCTACACCGTTGGAATGGTGTACCGGGTTCCCACACAACAAACCCGGTAAGCTTTTGCAAGCCCGTATGAGTAACTCAAAACAACTCACACAATATCACGGGATAAAATCCCGCACAACTCACGCCAAACACGAGGAAAACCTTTCGACTCGAGAATAAGGAAAACATACCCTATTTTCCCAAAACAGCACATTCTTTTCTCAAGAGAAACGAATACAAGTCACCCCGTGACAAAGTCATATTAATTGAAACTCTGACAATTAAATATGATAAACAAGTCCTCCTAGGACATTTAAAAGAAAGAATCCCCGAAACTCCCTTTTAAAAACACGTACTCGTGAGCATCAGATAGCTCCCCGCTACCCCCCATAATGTACTAACAACAAATCTGTCTAACCTAAACACACAACACATCAACACAGATTCACCACGAAACAACTAATACATGAATAAGTATGTATATGCATGTATTCCATAATATATATATATGTACACACATAAACAATCACTCAGAAATGCTACCAATACATGAATACATATGTATATATATATCCCATAATATATATGTACACACATAATCATTCACTCAGAAATGCCACGAATACATGAATACATATGCATATATATATATATATATATATATATATATACAGATCCTATCCAGAGCGAGGCATCGCTTTGAAATTTCAGAGCGAGGTTAGGGTTTAGGGTCACTTTTCGGTCGCATATCCACATCTCAACCGTTCAGTTTCTAGGTACTAATGTATAGATCATCTCTACAAAATTTCAGCCAAATTGATGGTCGTTAAGGCATTGATAACTGCCTTAAAGCTAGTACGGTTCAGGTTGGACAGATTCAGTTCGTCCATTGGTTTAAGCGAGTTAGATACCTTAAAGACCATCAATTTTGTTGAAATTTTGCAGAGATGATCTATACATTAGTACCTAGAAACTGAACGGTTGAGATGTGGATATGCGACCGAAAAGTGACCCTAAACCCTAACATCGCTCTGAAATTTCAAAGCGATGCCTCGCTCTGGATAGGATCTGTATATATATATATATATATATCCCATAATATATATGTACACACATAATCATTCACTCAGAAATGTCACTAATACCATCTATAGTCACAGTTAATTCCATAACTCAAAGACAATATGGTAACTAGGCTCATAACACATATAAATCTTTGGTCACCATTTGCAACCTATCACCGTCTGTGACTCTTGGTTTTCATACCCCGTCTGGTCTTAGAACCAACCGTTGGTCACCATCTGCGACCCATACTTTTAAGACCCTATCTGGTCTCAAGTCAACGTTAAGTAAGTCACACCTGACCTAAAACGTTACAACTATCTAATTTCGGCTTTCCATACCTCTGCTCACCATCTGTGACGCATGATCTTCAGACCCCATCTGGTCACGAAATCAAACATCAAGGTTACCGTCTGCAACCTGTCACTATCTGTGATCTATCACCATCTGTGACATAAGATCTTCTTAGACCCTATCTGGTCTTAAGGTCAACGTTAAGTAAGTCGCATCCGACTTAAAAACGTTACAACATCTAATTTCGGTTTTCCATACCTCTGCTCACCATCTGTGACGCATGATCTTCAGACCCCATCTGGTCACGAAATCAAACATCAAGGTTACCGTCTGCAACCTGTCACTATCTGGGATCTATCACCATCTGTGACATAAGATCTTCTTAGACCCTATCTGGTCTTAAGGTCAACGTTAAGTAAGTCGCATCCGACTTAAAAACGTTACAACATCTAATTTCGGTTTTCCTAATCCCTGCTCATCATCTGTGACCCTTGATACAAAAACCAATACATCTAAAATGAGTCACGCTTGACTCAAAATGTAACATCAAGCTCAATACTTTTCAAACAATAGAAAACATCTTTTTCTATAATATTGTTTCCTGAAA
The DNA here is from genome assembly GCA_024704745.1 of Rosa lucieae. Taxonomy (NCBI): domain Eukaryota; kingdom Viridiplantae; phylum Streptophyta; class Magnoliopsida; order Rosales; family Rosaceae; genus Rosa; species Rosa lucieae. Next base: position 14,024,571 of record CM045492.1, on the reverse strand, counting down.
AGTCGCATTCAACAATAATATGAACACCATCATGCATATTAATTATCACAATCATGCACAAGGATATAGATATATATATATTTCATCTAAATATATATATGTAGTCATTCACTTAGGAATGCCTACTAATACCAACTATAGTTTGCAGTTAATAATTAACACCAAAACAATAATGGTACTTCTGTTCATAAAGATCCTTGTGAGATTTACTCACCTTGAAACTCCTGATGCGTCTTCAATACAGAACAAAGCAGCCAGTCCACAAAACAACCGTCCAAGGATACCTCGTCAAGCACCTAATCACATACGGTTCAACTTAGCAACAATCCACAAATGATTTAAGTCTGAAACCCCTGTTTTGAACTAAATCCACAAAGTGGCGCCAATCGAAGCAAAACCACATCCGAGACCTCCCAAAGTCTCCGGAATACGTTCACGATCGATGTGACCAAACCACAAGTCGATCGGACGCTCGAATCCTCACGGATAAAATAAATCGATCGGTATGAAACTGCAAAAATCATAACAAATCCATTCGAACTCCAAAATTTGCATATTATATATCGAAACACTCGTATCGACGAGTAGAAGACATATAATACCAGAAACAGTCCCATACGTGGCCGGAACACAGCCGGAACGCCGCCACAGGCGGTGGCTCACCTCCGCCGGCCAAAACTCAATATTTCACAAAACTCCCAACATCAAAAAGCTTCATCTAAACATGCTTGTGAACTTTCATAACTGGATCGAAGTCAGAAAACAAGCCTAAGGGATCGAAAACTACCTCACAAGCCGTGAACAGTAATCCAATCCGAGTTGATCGAAGTTTCACGTGAATCGATCCAAACAAACACCAAGGATCGATCGGCGAGGCTATTCTGAACTCAACCAAGGAAACATTGAAGCCATGAAGTCGCCGGAGTTGAGTTTTCCGGCCGGGTCCGAAAACACCAACCTGCACCGCCTTCTACCGCCGCTACCACCGAGAATCGGCACTAGAGAACACCACAGGGAGGAGCGCACGGAGGAGTCGAGCTAATCTGGAAAGTCTCGTCGCCAGAGATGGCCGGAGCTCGCCGGAAAAGTCGGGTCGGATCGACTGGGTCTGGGTCGGGTCAGCCGGATATCTTCGATTCTGAAGGTAGCAGCCGAGAGAAAAGAGAGAGAAAGGAAATGGTTTTCCGGAAAAGGAAACTTGTGAAAAATAGTAAGTTTCTCCTTCGGGAAACTTCTATTTATACCAAAATGGAAATTCCTTCCAATGGCCATAACTTTCTCATACGAACTCCGAGTTCCGCGTTCCACATATCCACGAACTCGTATCGACGCGCTCTACAAATTTCGTGAAGGAAGTTTTCGGAAAATCTCAACGTATCAAAAGTCAACCTTGAAACCCCCCCCCCCCCTAATTCCACACTTTACGAATAAAAATTCGTCCGAAACACTTTCGCTCCGTCCACGAGCCACGAAACCGTCCAATAAACATAAAATTAATTCCGGAAAATCCTCGGAAAATAAATACGAATTTCCAGGGCATCACAAATTATACCCCAAAAAATATTATATTTAATTTCTCTAAACTTTCCAATTCAATAATATTATATTGCATTCTTTATTATTTTCCTTATCTATTTTCATTTTTCAATTTCACTACATACTCATTAAAGCATTTATATATATTTAATAAGAATTAAAACTATAATCAAGATCATGTGACATAAAAATTCCTATCATCATATATGTTGAATGCATATTGGTGAGGGATAACAAAAGAAATCATTTTATGACCTAAATCCCAATCTATTCATTATATTTACAAAAAAAAAAAAGAGCTAGTAGTAAAAAAAATCTTAAAAAAACTATTAAATAATTAATCATAAGGTACAGAAAATAGACAAAATAATTAAACATTAAGAAAAATTACTCTTCATTTTTTTTTTTGCACATCTACAAGAGAAATTAATTTTTAAAGCCCAATACCTTGTGTTTGAGTTTCTTTTTTATTAGATAAGAGATTTATCTAATTTGGTTAAGGAATGAATATGTAATGAGGTTATTTCAGAAACTTCAGTGAGGTTTAGTGAGTAAATTTAGTATTTGCAAATTTCATAGGAGGTGTAAAAAGCAATGAGGTCAAGTAAGTAAATTTGGAGGTTCTAATAGAAAAACTTATAAAAAAACTAACTCAGATGAATAAGAAAGCATAAAAAAAATAACAGCACAAGCCCACTTGAGACCCAATTGCAATGTATGTTGGCCCAATAAGCCCAGAAAATGAGGGGTCCATGCCCTCCCTCAGCCCAAGGTCGCACCTGCTACACCACCTCCGACCAGTCGGGCCCTTACCACCATCGGACCATCAACAAAATCGATCCATCATCACACCCGTAAACTCGTATTGCCGGATTTCAGATCAAACAGCATTGTTGCTCAATCTGAAACGATCGTCGATCTCCTTCCACCCACCACCGACTCGAGGTGCCTCAGCTGCTCGCCCAAGCCCACCGCTGTGGATCCGCCCATCTATATCCAGCTTAGATCTTCCCGTGATGCAGCTCCCTTTTCAAAGTACTTCGGGCCGGGGAAGAGAAACACAAACCCCGACCTTAGCCTCTGTGCATCAGACAAGCAGAAGAAAACAAGCTCCCGTCCGACTGCACTCATCGTGAGGCGGCGGTGAGGCCAAAAGCCAGAGCCAACGCTGAGGTGCAGCCGGACGAGAAGGCGGCCTGACAAAGGGACTGTCAACAAAAACCCTAATTTAGAGAAAGAGGGTAGTTAAAGAAAATAATTTTTATTATTAGAGACGCTCTATGAAATAAAAATATATTTATATTAGATCCTACTCGTACGTGAAGAAAATTAAAAGGGAAATTAGACTTCTTGGCAATTAATCCCCTTTAATTTAGATGAAAAGAAATATCATATATATATCGTACGTAGCTCTGGTATGATGCTGAAAGCCTGGCATGATCTGGAACAAATTAAATATGCTGGACTTGGTAGAGTATTGACAAGAAGTTATATTACATTGTGCGCATCATCAACTCATCATCATGTAGTAATATAAAAACGTATATTTACATTATTTTATAGAACAACACAATCACATGAATGTAATATATATGTTAAGTGTACAATTATTTATACATATATGATATCATATGGATATCAAGTCAACTTGCTTGAGTCATCCAGTTGGTACGTAGACTTTATTTTGTTTGCTTTTGATGATTGCTTCCTGAGTCCAGAACCAGATAGTGATGGTACTTGCCAGCTTCTACTAATTAGTTCTTAATGCATATATTGATTCGACCCAAGTCTATATATGCTTATCCTCTTTTAGTTCAGGGACACCAAGGCTGACAGAAAAGATCGACTGAGTCGACAGTGTTATCAACCATGGTCCATGAGAAGAAGCTGGTCTTGAAAGTATCCGATTGGCTTAGAGTCTATGACGACGGCTCTGTCGACCGGACATGGAGAGGACCTCCTCAGATCAGTTACTTATTGGAGCCTGTTCCACCTCACCAGGAATTCATTAACGGAGTTGCCACCAAAGATGTGGTTATTGACAACACGTCCGGCCATCGTGTCCGAATATATCTACCGGAGAGAAAGCCAGATGATAACAACGAGACTAAGCTACCCATAATCCTTCATTTCCATGGAGGGGGCTTTTGCTTTTGCGAAGCGGATTGGTACATGTACTACCATATCTACACCAAAATTGCACGTGCGGCCAACGCCATTGTTGTCTCCCCCTATCTAAGACAAGCACCCGAGCACCGCCTCCCAGCTCAGATGGAGGACGGCTTTTCTGCTCTCCTCTGGCTCCGATCTCTGGCTCAATCTGATTCACATGAACCGTGGCTAAATGACCATGCCGATTTGAACTGCATTTTCCTCATAGGGGATAGTTCAGGAGGAAACATAGTCCATGAAGTGGCTGCTCGAGCAGGGAATGCGGATTTGGGTACGTTCAAGTTATCCGGTGGGATTCTTATCCAACCTGGCTTTGTCCGGGAAACGAGGAGCAAGTCGGAGTTGGAACAGCCCCAGTCTTCGTTTTTTAGCGTAGATATGGCGGACAAGTTATTCAGCTTGTCACTTCCGGTGGGATCAACTAAGGACCATCCGATTACGTGTCCGATGGGTTCATTGGCCCCGCCTTTGGATGGTCTGAAGCTGCCTCCGATGCTTGTTTTCGTTGGGGAGATCGACGTCTTTAAGGATACTCAGGTGGAATACTATGAGGCCATGAAGAAGGCTAACCAGGATGTGCAGCTTTTGAGTTTCCCCGGAATGGGTCATGCTTTTTATCTTTCGGCGGAAATGAACCCATGCACGTCTGTCCAAACTGTGAGTCTAGTTTCTGGGATCGCAGAGTTTTTCAAGAAACATTGAAATGGTAATAATTATGATGTTTGTTATTGATTTTTCTGTTCTGTTCTACTTTGTTTTGGCAGCAAGCCTAATTAAACAAGTAGCAGTAAAAGGCTTCTTGCCCTATATATGTATTTGGAAACCATTACTCTTTATAATTATGTGGTGTTCAAGAGTAACTTTTGCCTGTGGAATATATGGTCTTAAGTGTTGATCAGAGGAAAAAAAGATGGAAGATGATTGTTGGCTTCAATGTGGCTTTAATATTAGGTTTCGTTACCTACACACATCACTTACTTGTCAAATCATGCCATGTAATTTTTTTTTGAAAGACCCTTTTATCATTTTAAAATTTAATGGATCTAAATTATTTTGGCTTTCTCTAAAAAATATATATATATATATATATATTATTTTTGTTTCCTCTCTTTTCATTACATCCACGCTTAGATTTAAAATTTTAAACAAATTTTTTTTTTCTTCAATCAAGAATAGAAAAATATTCATGTAATTCGTTCAATAGATTTGTACATACATTCAATTAATAATTTTCATAACACATGTACATGAATTCGAAGTTTGTTGGGTAATATAAAGTAAAAAATACACAGCATATGAATATATATATATATATATATATAGAGGCACGATCACAGGCGGACGTCCGCACTATCGCTAAAGTGTGGACGTCGACGTTGCAGCAGTGTTTAGGCGGCTACGGCGGAGCAGGGCTTGCCGGACGGAGGCCGGAGGCATTCCAGACCGCTTCTAGGTAGCGATCGAGGTTGAAGGTTCTGGGAAGTGATCAAGGTTGAAGGTTCTGGGCAGCGACCTCACCTGCAACTGCAAGGTTCTGGGGCGGACGTCAGCACTGTCGCTAAAGTACGGACATCGATGCTTCTGTAGCAATCAGGAGGCGGCGGTGGCGCGAATCGTGCTGGTTGGAGGCCAGAGACATCCCAGACCACTTCTGGGCAGCGATTGAGGTCGAAGGTTCTGGGCAACGACCTCACCTGCAACTTCAAGGTTCTGGGCAGCAACTGCAAACTGGTAGCCGGCGACTCCACCCAACTGCAGACTGGTCCGGCATGCCCCTGGCCTTTGTCAAGCAAGAGGCACTGCGCCATCGGCACTTGATCTAGGAGAAATCCCAGACGTCCACACTTTAGTGACAATGCGGACGTCCTCTTAGAACGCCTCCGATATATATATATATAATATATATATATATTAAGAGAAAAGAGATTCGAGAGAATACAGTACACACACAAAGCTAATCAGACGACTGTTAAATGACAGTTCTCTGAATGAAAAACTTGCTGCTGTGTAGTAGCCTCATGTTTGAATGTTTGATTGACCCCATACCGACAATTGTTATTTTTGAAATGATCTTATAACTGACATTACAAATACTTATAGACTTATAATGGTTAACTATTTTAGGATCTGAATTCTTAGCTAGGTAAAAAAATTATGTTTGTATAATTAATCATGTCTAAAGAAAGAATGTATAAAAGGAACCATGCTACATGAACAATTAAGGATATACAGAATCTTAAATTCAAGGATGTAATTGTGTTCAATAATATTGACCTGTATGTATCACGCGCATTACAAAGGAACATCCTATGCAAGTTCAGCAAAAGGTCCAATTAGTCATTGAGTCTTACTTTATTGTAATTTGCTACCACCTTTACATGTGACTTTATTATTTTGTAAGAAAATAAATTTTTTGTATTTAGCTTAAACAAAATAATAAAGAAAACTTCATATTAATATAAAGGAAAAAATCAGGAATGGTCACTGAGTTATAACATATTCGACACTTAACTCACTGTATTTTCAATAATATCACTTAACTCACTCAATTTTGAAACCGTCTGTCACATAACTCACTACCGTCTATTTAATCATTAAATAATTGATCACGTGCAATATATTGAGGGATAATTTCGTCCAATCAAGCTATTCCTGCCATTTTGCTGAGTCCCTCCAAATTTCATGTAAAAGGAATTATCTTCCCTCCAAATTTTATTCCTCCTTCCCTCCAATCTTTCTTTCTTTTCCCCTCAAACTATAGATTCTCACATGTTTCTCCTAAAATCATAAAAATCAAAAGAAACCCGATCTATAGGCCCTGACCTGTTTATCCTTGAACCATAAAAGTAAAAACAAAATCAAATTGCAACTGCACTATTAAAACGAACATGCATTGAACTTGGCAATTTCAGTCTAATTTTTTAAGCTGTATCAAAATGACATTCAGTACATGCTAACAGTCTGGGTTACAAAATCATAATTCTAGCTGCATTGTTGGTAAGACCAGCTTCAACTGACAAAAAAACTACAAGACAAGTCCAAAATAGAAGTTAAGTTCACGGTTTCCAAATTTTCTTGTTGGAACCCTCCTTTGGTCCTTGTTAGGCTCTTGCTTTAGTGCTTGTTCCTATTACAAGTTTAGGCTTAGGCTTATGTGCTATTGACTTGGTCTTGAATGACATCTCTGTCTTAGGACATACAAATGTCTTGGACGTATGAGATGATCCGATAACAGTGGGCTGCAAAGAAGACTGAGGTAGAGGTGGTGATGAGATCATCGGTTGAGATGAAGCACTTGCAACAATTGAGGGTGTTGGTACCTACACATACCAAACCACCATTATTAAGTAGAAATTAGCAACATTAATTATCTGAGATAAAACTTTGGATATTGAACATCGTACATAAGTTAATTGATTACTAATATTTGCAGTTTGTTGCACTGATCCATAATGCATATCACTTTCAACTTGCACATCACTTTGAACATTTTCAGCTTGCTCCACATGGACACTCTGATCATCAGTTTCTGATGGTTGAACATAAATTGTTTGATACCCCAATTGACATTAATAAGATGCCTTATTACAAATAAAATATAAATTGCAGCGTCTATCATCAACGTTAACATAAAAGTCTTACCCCAGCTTGGGAATCATTGCCTTGTTGCTGTCTCCTTGAACAAGTCCTCTTATTATGGCCATCTTTTTTACAAACTGAACAAGTAATGGACTGATGGTAACTTCTTGACAACTTTGTTGTTCCAGGAGGTGGTGCTTGCTCACCTAATTATATGTGTACAAATGAAAATAGAATTTAATTAAAATAAATGCCTAAAATTAAATATAGGTGGTGCTTCCACCGACTCTTTTCTCACATTTGTCCTCTTGTTTCTTTGACTCTTAAGCAATAAAGCAATCAGATAAGTCTGCTTTTCCAACAAAGATAGAGACAGAGAAAAGAATAAAGTAAAGACAATCGATTCTCTGTTTTTACTTTTTACTGGTGCAGCAACAGTAATCACAAAAGAACCTCACAGAGGTGTTGACGACCTCGCCTAGAGAGGAACCCCTAACCCCAATCCCAAATTCCATCCTCTTAAAACACTAACCCCGATCCCAATTTCAATTTCAATCATTTTAAAACTCTAACTCCAGATGATTCACTTACCATGTCTTATTGGTGGCTCCCCATCTAGTCTAAAATATCTCCACATTTTTGGCATATCTGACATCGTTGCTCGATCAAAGTTTTCAGATTGTCTTCTCTTCCTCTCACTCCTACTCTCGTCTCTCTCTAGTTCTTCCCCTTTTTGTTTGTGATTTCAATCACAGAAAGTCGAGGTTTAACCCAAACTCAACTAAATGATATTTGCACCTTCAATTGGACGAAAATGACCCTTCCAGTTCAAATATTTAACGGTATAATAAACGTCGTTACATGGTAGTGAGTTATGTGACAGACGGTTTCAAAATTGAGTGAGTTAAGTGATATTGTTGAAAATACAGTGAGTTAAGTGTCAAATATGTCATAACTCAGTGACCATTCCTGATTTTTTCCCTTAATATAAAGTCAATTTTGTATACGCACAATTAGCTCGAACTAAACATTAATTCGTGATATTATGATATTATAGAGACTTATCAGACAAAGGGAGGTGGAGCAGAGATCGAGGCCGTGGTCAGGGAAGGGATGGGTGTCCAGAGCGTTTCTGGGTGCCCAAAGCAGGTTGAGAATTTGGGCATTTGCTATCGAGGACGGCCCAAGTAGGGTGTTGGGTTGGGTCTTCATTTTTGGGGCTTTGCAACTGGTGTATGAGCCCATTGCTGTTCGGGTTCGCATTTGGGATCCAAGAGATTTTCTCTGGACCCTAAATTGTTATGCACTTTGGATCTGCTTCTTTGGTTACTTAGGTAGGAGATTGCTCTCTATTCGGTGTATTTTTTTGAATGGAGTAGGCAAGGTCGGTCACACTACCGGCGGTTACTTTGATAGAAGGTTACCCTCTATTCGACGTATTTCTTTGCGTGGAAGTATGGTCGGCCATACTATTGGTACCGTTTCACATAGCCCGGATTATATCCGGTGCTTCATCAAATGCTTAATTGCATCCCTCATTACCCTTGTTAGGTTTTATTTCCGATGCATTGTTGCATCTAGTATTGTTCTTGTTATTTTATATTTTGATGTAGTTTCTACATCTATAAGTTGTAATTTTTTTTATTATTATTATTAATAAAGTGGTTGACGAATTCTCTCAAAAAAAAAAAAAACTTACATATATTCATTATTGGCTTAAATAAAGATTAGTGCTTTATCCAAGTTAATTGGTTTATGTTAGAAGATGGTTGACATTCCCTAATAGATGAAATTCAATCCTAAAACACCTATATAACGCTAGTCCTTGCTCTTAAAAATCAAATATAATATACAAGAAAACTGTCCACCCGCTTATAAACTTCATAAGGAGTTTGTAGAGAGCAGAAGACTCAGCTTGTTCATCATTCTCAGTGGCTTCTTCAGGTACGTTCATACCTCGATATTATATCTAAGATTGATTATAAAAGCATGAATGTGTTTTCATGAACGTGCATGTCTAAGTTTCATGTAATTTTCTAACACACAATTGGCTCGAACTAAAGATACATAAGAGATTAGCATCTACCCCGAAGATTTTCCAACTGGAAAATGATCGGATATATATTGGAAGTTCTGGTACCATATGTGTAATCATATACAGGGTTCATACGTTACTCCAATTGTGTCCACGTGTATCACGCGCATCATAAAGGAAATCGTATGCAAGTCCAGCGAAAGAATTATAAGTGGGGGATCGATGTCTTCGTTTCATTAGTTCTTTTGGATGTCTTCGTTTCATCAGTTCTTTTTAGAAAATAATCAATCAGAGTCCATATAGAATTTAAACAATCCGTGAATTAAGTAAATCCATAGATTATAAAAACTCAAACAAAATTTTTTAAAATCTGAATTGAATACACCCCCTAGTCATACTTTATTCATCGAGTCTTACTTTATTCAAAAATTTGCTACTCCCTTTTGACCGCAATTAGAAAAAGAAGAAGTTGGTGTCTTATTTCGTCGTTTCATTAGTTCTTTTTAGAAGACCTTGTTTTGATTAGTTCCGAGATGCCTTACAAGGCCAGACATAGAGATAGGTGCGCATTTTCTATCCATCCATGACCCAATAAAAATGTAAACCGCAATAATGTTTAAGGTTTCCCTTAAAATAATAATAATAATAATGTTTAAGGTTCTTCTTCGTTTCCCAAACTCTCTTTATAATGGAGCATTTTCAATAGGTCATTCACACACCAAAAGCTTACTGAAACTAATCATGGTCCAAGAAAAGAAGGTGATCGATGAGGTTTCCGGTTGGCTTAGGCTCTTTGACGACGGATCAGTCGACCGGACATGGACGGGACCCCCTGAGGTCAAGTTCATGACAGAGCCAGTCCCACCGCACATTGAGTTCATCGACGGAGTTGCGACAAAAGACATGGTCATCGATGAAACGTCCGGCCTTCGAGTTCGAATTTACTTACCTGAGAGAAAGCCGGAGGATTGTGAGAGTCTGCCCATATTTCTCCACTTCCATGGAGGCGGCTTTTGCATTAGCCAAGCAGATTGGTACATGTACTACCACATGTACACAAACCTCGCACGTGCAGCCAACGCCATATGCGTCTCCGTCTATCTACGCCTTGCACCGGAGCACCGTCTCCCGGCTCCGATCGACGATGGCTTCTCTGCTCTCCTCTGGCTCCGGTCCCTGGCTCGAGGTGATTCATATGAACCATGGTTCAACGACCATGCAGACTTTAACCGTGTTTACCTCCTGGGGGATAGCACAGGAGGAAACATAGTCCATGAAGTGGCTGCAAGAGCAGGGAAGCTGGATTTGAGTCCGGCAAAATTATCCGGCGGGATTCTTATTCACCCTGGTTTTGTCCGGTCATCTAGGAGCAGGTCAGAGCTGGAACAGCCACAGTCACCTATGCTTACTCTAGACATGGTGGACAAGTTCCTGAGCTTTGCACTGCCGGTGGGGTCCACCAAGGACCATCCAGTTACGTGTCCGATGGGTTCCGGCGCACCACCGTTGGAAAGTCTGCAGCTGCCGCGGTTCCTTGTGTGCGTGGCAGAGAGAGACATCATGGTGGACACTGAGATGGAGTACTATGAGGCCATGAAGAAGGCCGGTAAGAATGTGGAGCTCCTGATTAGCACTGGGGTGAGTCACAGCTTTTATCTTAACAAGATTGCTGTGGACATGGATCCGCAAACGGGAGCACAAACTGAAATCCTAATTTCAAGAATCAAAGAGTTCGTCAACAATTAAGTACTGAAATATTTAGCCTCGTTGATATTAACTTTTAGTTTTAACTTTTAAGCAAGTAATCTTGCAAAGCAACCCCCTCTCTCTCTGTTCTGTTCTCGTTGATATTAATTTTTAGTTTTAAGCAAGTAATCTTGCAAAGCAACCCCCTCTCTCTCTGTTCTGTTCTGTTCTGCTTTGTTCTTCAATTTCGAATCTTTACTAGGATTGATTGCTGATCATGTTTTTTGCTTGCCAATTTGGACTCTGGAGCCTGGAATCTCATCTGGGTTTTATCCGTTTTGGGTGATTTGGGATTGGGTTTCTGGGGTTTTGTTCTTTGGTGGGTTGTGAATTTGGTTTATTGGGTTTTGATATTGGTTATTTTTGTGCTGAGATTTTCTGTGGATTATAGAAACGTTGGAACTGGGATTCCTTGTTTTGTTCGTCAAGAAATTTGATTTTTTGCATTTGTAATCTTCTAACGATTATGATTTTGTTACTACTGCGTTTTCTGTTTTCTGTGAATCGAGTGATTGAGCCTTTAGGAAATTGTGTGCCTTTAGTTTCTGGGATTGTATGCCCTCTTCATAATTGTTTAGTTCTTTTAAGCGTTCACTTATTAGGATTCTGGTGAATGACATACTGGGAATGTTGCAATTAGCAAATTTGTTGTTTCTGATTCCATTTCTTGAGTATGATGAAAATGACAATCCGTGAGTCTTTGTTTCTGATTCCATTTCTTTTCATTCGCAAATTTGCAATTGGAGATTATGATGGGAATGCTGCAAGTTCAGTCTCGGAGCAGTTTTCCCAACTAAAATGAATGTCGAGGCTGATTTTGGTGGCAATGCTTTATCTTCTGAGCTCATGGATCATGGTCGTTGCCGGCATGGTGGTGGTAAGGGGAGCATGGAGCGCGACGGTGACGGTGGGAGGAGAAATGGTTTGATGTCGCTTTTGGGAGCGACCAATTTAACCCTGAAATGTCATTAGTAGTATAAGTAAGTAGGGATCGTTCTATTCCGGGGATTGAGGGTACACCTGTCATTGTCAAACAATTAAACAATTAAAATTAAAACAAAGTATAATAATTTACAAAAATATAACAAATATATACATATTTACGAAAAAGGGGGATTTTTGGTTTTTGGTTTTATTTGCCGAAAATAAATACTAAGTTAACTAAATAATTAAAATGCAAAAACATAAAAATACAAATGGGATGTGAGAACAAGGATCAAAGTCGAAACTCATGATTAAAATTGATTCAAGTTCATCATTGTTCATCATAGTCATGCAAGAGGAGTTGATCATGTGAAACGTTCAAAAGCAAACAATTCCCCATATTTTACTTTCAATGCTAATTAACCTAAGCGAAAGCACCTAGATTAATTCTATCAAACATGCAATCAAAACCCTAGAAAGCTAGTCAATCATGTCATGTTTAACGCATTAAGCACCTAGAAAGGCTATCAACTCAAATGTGCAACTAGTATGAAAAAGTCCACCTAATTGCAATCTTCTTTGATTAAATTCGGTTTTTTACAAACCTTTACTACTTATTGATTCAAGAACACAAAACCAAAAAGTTGATTCTGTTCTTAAATTCGTAGCGCACCAATTATATCAAAACCCTAAGTGTTTGCAACCACATAAGATTAAAATACAAAAGTTATCTATCATGCAAATTTAATCAAACACTCACACAAAAGCAACCATAAATCGCAATATATGAATCTGAAAATTAACAATTAATCATAAAATTTCAGAAACAACACTTGTTCAAACATGTGTGTCAACTAGGGCAAAACCAACGAAAATTACAAAGCAAAGGTTACAAGGAGAATCGGATTACACCGTGATGAAGATGAGATGAATGAAGTGATGAATGGTCTCTTGAATTTCGAAAGCAATCTTCAAGGATGGTGATGGATGATGTGCACGGCTTGTCCTCTTCTTCCTTGGCCTTGCTTGAACTTCGTGGTTGCCCTAGAGGATGGAGAGGAGCACGGCTAAGCTAGAGAGTTTTCTGAATTTTTCTCAAAGTATAAACGTAAAAATGGAACTTCGAACTCCTTGACGTTGAGAGAAGAGAGGAATATATAGGGGACGGCCCCTAGGTCTTCAAGACGTCCAAAACCCTTGAAAAGCTCACGGCAAACACTTGCTTCCTCCACATAATTTCCTCCAATGGTTTTGTGCCACATAAGCCCTATGAGGTGGTGCAACCAATCACAAATTCCAGAATTAATTCCCTAAATAATCCTTGCCGAAAATAAAGAGATAATTTCTGATTTTTCTTGTTTAATTTCGGCCAATCTTCCTTTAGGAATTCTAGGGATGAATCTAGACTCCTTTTGAGCTTTTCTTGGTCACCACACATATCTTCTTTCCTTAAAACTCTCTAGATAATATCTTTGCCGAATTCTCTAGGGTTTCTTCTTTATTTTGCACGGCAATTCCTTGCTTTTCTCTTGGTATTGGACGGCAAGAAGACTCTAGGGTTTTTCTCTTGATTTATTTCCATAAAAATAGCCCTAGAAAATCTCCTTTTAATTTCTGATTTTTGGACACCACCTCCTTGTTTCTCTCTTGGTATTGGACGGCAACAACATCTTTGGTGCTAGGGTTTGCGTCACAAACCCTAGTTCCATGGCTCTTATGGGCTTTTATCCAATTAGCCGAAAATCCAACAAGTCTTGAGAGTTTATGGGCCTCCATGCGTCACTTCTGTGCCATGTCATCTTCCAACGTCACAACACTTTATTTTTCCATTTCTTTTTCATAGTAACGTTGGAAACTTCATTGGTGGGCTTTCCTCCCTTTCGCAGGGTTTCCTGGTTGGACCAGGAAAACTTCTTTTCTTCATTTCTGCTCATTTCTGTGGCTCATTGTTCTTCATCTTTGCTCCCCTTGGTGATCGCAAGCTCCTCTTTCCATTTGTGAGTTCATTTCCACTTTTTAGCTCGGAGGTCCTGAAAATAGAAACTAATAAGAAAAATAGAAACTTTCCTAAACTGAAAATTGGAAACTTTCTAAAAAATGAAAAATAGAAACTACAAAAATAGAAACTTTCTACAAATAGGAACTTTCCCAATCAAAGAATGGAAAACTTTATTAAGGAATAACGCAAGAAATGTAGGGAAAAGCAAGTAAAACGTCGCATTAAAATGCTCCTATCATGGTTTTAGGGAGAGAGAGGTCAAAATTGTTTTTTTTTTCTTTCTAAATTTTGAATTTACCATTTTAGCCCTCAACGTGGGCCCCATTATCGGACTTAACGTCCAATTTGGACGGAATCAGAGAAATTGGGCACTGAAGACAAAAATTGGAAAGTTTAGGGGGTAAAAAGTGAAATTGAGAGTTTGGGGGTGTCATAAAAAGTGAAATTGAGAGCTTGGGGGGTGAAATGATGACACCCCCAAACCTCAGGGGGGTAAACTGAAATTAATCCTTAAATTTGTTTCTATCAACAAAACAAAAAATTGGATAAAAAATAAAACTGTAAGAATTTCAGTCGGAGAAATTGAAGGCCGCAGTTATAATAATAGTGTGCAAACAAAACATACATTCAAGGGTGTGATCTATCAATTTTATATATTTTTATTTTATTTACTTATACATTTTCTTGGATACATACTAATATTAGTATCCAATAAGTCCTTATATTCTGATCATATACCAATTTTACACTCTCATTTGTCACAGTTATGTGTATGTACTAAACAAATAAAACAGAAAAAAATAATAGAAAATTACATACAAGTGTTATTTTGAAACTCTAATTAGCCATAAGGCCACTTTCACCTTCAAATTATTTTGTGTCTGACAAATTTACCCTTCCATTTAACAAGACGTCAAAACCAACCTGAGATCCTATTCAATCCATTCTCTTCAAAAAAAAAAAAAAAACAGACGCATTGTTCTCTCTTTTCTCTCTCTCGTCGGCGATTCAACCTTCTCTCTCTCCGTGGCTGTCATCCATGGCGTCGCCGATGAAGAACATCTCCGACTTGAGAAGCTCTCCCTTGGCGGCAACCGACAATTGCTCATCGCTGGCCGAACGATCTCGACGAAGAGAAGCTTTGTTACGGATGGGACCAAAACGAGACGGCATCGTTTCACCACCTCCTCCTCTTTCTCCCACGTTTTCTCTAATTTCAACGCCGATTCAAAGTAGATTTGAGCTCGGGAGATTCGTCGACGCATCGATCGGTGACGCTTCTCCTTCAGATTGTTCGCCTTCGGTGACCTCCAGCTTTGTTCCTCATCGGTGACCTCCAGCTCCGGTTGTCCTCATCTTCCTCTAGAAAGTCGTTCTCATCTTCCTCTAGAAAGTCGTTCAGAATACGCCAGCTAGTGGTCGACTTCTCCGGCGGGGTCAAACTCCAGGAGGCGAAGGCAGATATCGGCGACCGGAGGAGGATGTCGTCGATGCATGTGGTGTCATCCTCGAAATTGAGCTTGTAGCTGGGAGAATTGTGGCTGACGTCGCCGTCCTTCGCATCTGAAAATGAGATTCCGGTACCAGTCCCTGATTCTATTTCATTCGCCTTCTTTCCGGTGACGAGTTGTCCTCAATGCCATTCATTTTGCTGAGTTTTTGATTTTGGTATAGATTTGTGGTTTTAATTTTGTATTGTTACTATTTTTGGAAAAGGTAGACACTCATTTGTTCCCTATGCCTGATTTGATGCATTGGTGGCTTTTGTCACTAGATTTTGTGGTTGATTTATGGACATGTAGTGATTAGCATTCTCTGTTGGTAGATTTGTGTCACTAGATTTTGTTATGCCTGATTTGATGCATTGGTGGCTTTTGTCACTAGATTTTGTGGTTGATTTATGGACATGTAGTGATTAGCATTCTCTGTTGGTAGATTTGTGTCACTAGATTTTGTTATGCTTGGTTATAGATTTTGACATTTATGAGAGTAGCTTTTGGTGATGGTGAGAGTAGTTTTTGTTATTGGTGAGAATAGTTTTATGGTGTTGATGACAGTAGTTATTATTGTTGATGACAGTAGCTTTTGGTATTTGTAACAGTAGCTTTTGTTGGTGGGGATAGTAGATTTTGGTTTTGAGGAGAGTAGCTTTTGTTGGTCATAGTAGCTTTTATTACTGGTAACAGTAGCTTTTTGTGACCTCACCGAAGGTTGCCGGAAATCTCACAAGAGCATTTTTTGTTCCTAGTG
The DNA here is from genome assembly GCA_024704745.1 of Rosa lucieae. Taxonomy (NCBI): domain Eukaryota; kingdom Viridiplantae; phylum Streptophyta; class Magnoliopsida; order Rosales; family Rosaceae; genus Rosa; species Rosa lucieae. Next base: position 14,008,330 of record CM045492.1, on the reverse strand, counting down.
ACAGTAGCTATTTTTGTTGGTGACAGTGGTTTTTGTTGTTGGTGACAGTAGCTTTTGTGATCTCGTTGGAAATCTCACCAGCGTAGTTTTTGTTTGTGACAGTAGCTTTTGTTACTGGTGATATTAGCTTTTGTGACCTCATCGGAAATCTCATCAGCGTAGCTTTTGTTGCTAGTGGCAGTAGCTTTTATTGCTAGTGATAGTAGCTTTTGTGACCTCACCGGAGGTTGCCGGAAATCTTATCAGAGTAGCTTTTGTTACAAGCCACAGTAGCTTTTGGTGTTAGTGACAGTAGCTTTTGTGGTCGCCGGAGTTAGCCTGAGTTCACCTGAAGTTGGCTGGAGGTTGGCCAGAGACCTACCGGAGTTGACCGGAGACCTCGCCGGAGAGGAGAGAGAGAATGATTGTTGACTTTTTACTCTAATAACATTTATGTAAATATGTTAGTTTTTATATCTAAAATATATAACACCCTTTTTCATCTAGTGACCTTATGAGGGAAAAAATTAATTAGTGGCCTTATGCCTAAAAAAACATTGAAAGATGCACTTACATGTAATTAATCCAAATAACAAATAGTGTCATTTTCTTCATCAGACGGCACTGGTGTCTAGTCCCACATTTGCTAGTAGGGAAAGCATTCTGGATGAACCCAAAGTTTCGGATCTCTCCCAATTGCATAAGCATTGACAAGGACTTTGGCCTTGGCTGGTATCATATTACCATTAAGTTCACATAAACATGTTTATATTGCTTCTCTTAGGATCAAGGGACCGGGAGGGTGTAATTGAAAGGTTTCCTTGATAACTGATTTCAAGTAATCTAGCTTTGCAATGTCTGCCTCTTTAATCTTGTTTTTTTCCTGTGAATGCCTGTCTAGCACAACATTGATCATGTTGTCCTGAAAATCAAGACGACATACAAAATGTTTGAAATGGCCTCCAGACGAAGTGACGAACTCTGAATCTTTGATTATTAACCAAACAAGGGTCCTTTGAACAAAACACCTTAAATCAAGGTGCTTTCCACATCAATAAATCATATTCGGATTATAATCAGAATCATTTATAGATCAGACCTAGGATCTGGAACCAGACCCAACCTCGGTCCTTTGATCAAAGTGACATCGTCGTCGGCCAGCCAAATCGGCTTGGAAACCTAATCCCAACGAAAACCTGTTAAAATCTCATTGATTTACATCAGCCCACAACTTCGCTTGATGTTTGATACGAGTTCATCGTGGCTGAATTCTTCGATCGCCATCAATTGCATTCAATCAGAAGATATCCCCCACCACTTATGACTATTAAAACAAATTCACTCTGACAAGAAAAAAAAATCGTGATTGATGTACGAAAGAAGAATTGTCAATAGGAGGCTTGGTAGGTTTTTTTTTTTTTTTTTTTTTTTGGCAAAGGGAATATCATTAAAAAAACACAAGGGGAAAAAGAACCCTTGAGAGAAACAACAACAAAAAAGACACAAACAACAGCCTCTATAAGTGAGGAGGACCAGGTAAACCGTCAAAAATAAGAACTGCAGCTAAGGGAGAAGGAGGATGCTGAACTCAGTTAGGAGGTCACCTCCCACTATAGACTAATGAAGCAAAAATATGTGCCACTTTGTTTGCCTTTCTACTGGTCCACGACCAGTTAAAATGCCGGGTTGAAAGGAGATACCGGACTTGAGAGAGAATATTAGTTGCTGTCCAATCCGAAGCAGGGCAATTTTGTCTAAGAGAGTTGATAATATCTTGAGAGTCGGAAGAAATGAAAATATCCTACAACGGGAAAGTGTTGTCAAAATGCATAGCTTCTCTAATAGCCAAAGCTTCTGCAGCCATTGCAGAAGGGGCCATCGTCTTTATTGCTCTGCCCGCAACCAATCGACCATTCGAATCACGACCAATTGCTGCTATTCCACATAAAAGAGAGTCTTTGAACCATGATGCATCAGTATTTATTTTTGAATGGCATTCATAGGAGGTGGAATCCATCTTGAGAGGCAAGGAAGAGACTGAGTAAGACATTGCAATTGTCTTGGAATGGGAATCCCAAGCTTGGTTGCTGCAATAAACTCATTTGCTGCATGATAAGAAGACAAAGCAATCCTGATAGGGTCTGGAGGAATATGTTTATATAGACAATCACATCTATGTTTCCAACATCGCCAGAGAAAGAAAGATATGTGCGTAGCAAAGTCACTCGATTTCTCTAATTGACTCACAGAGAATAACCATTTGTCAAAAGAAGTAATGGTTTGGAGAGGGACTTTATAAGAGAAAGGATGAGCAAACTAAGCACTTACAATCCAGGGACAAGTCAAGAGGGCGTGTTCAATTGAGTCATCATGATGCGAACACATATGACACTCAGCAGAGGTGGCAATGTGTCTTCTAGTGAGAGTTCTCTTTGTTGGAAGAATTCCATGGCAAGCACACCAAAGAAAGTTCTTAATTCTCGGAATGGTCTTCAACTGCCATATCCAATTCCATAAGTGGGACGGGATATTGTGAGACCTGTGAGGATGTTGAAATAATTCTCGATGCACTTGTAAATGTTGGAAGTGATACCCCGACCTTACAGAAAACTCACCATTTTTTGTGTAAGTCCAAACAAGAGAATCAGGAATTCTTCTATTAGTAATTGGAATGGCAGAAATTAATTGAGCTTGAGCAGGAGATATATAGGGTGCAATGTCCACTAGATTCCAATTTTGGTAACCAATTGATGAGGGAAGCCACTGAGTTGCGATGATACTGCTGAGGTAACAAGAGACTTGATGGAGGGTTAGAAAGGATCCACCGGTCTCGACAAATATTAACATCAATACCATTACCGATATTCCATTGAGAACCCCAAAGAATCAAATCTCTTCCAATGAGCAAACTAGACCAAATCTAAGACAAAGAAGAACCTTTTTTGGCAGTAAGAAAGGAAGTAGATGGATAATATCGTTGTTGCAGAAGACGAACCCAAAGAGCTGTAAGATTTTGAATGATTCTCCAAGCTTGTTTTGCTAAGAGAGAGTTGTTGAAATCCTCCAAGTTTCGAAACCCCATACCGCCACCTTTTTTGGGAAGACAAAGAAAATCCCAAGATTTCCAGTGCAGACCATTAGAGTCCTGACTTCCCCACCAAAAATTTGCTAAAATCCCAATGAGTTGGGTGCAAAGAGAAACTGGGAATTTGAAGCAAGCCATTGGGTAGGCTGGAATTGCTGTTGCTATAGCTTTTATCAGAAGTTCCTTTCCGGCCTGACTAAGAGTAGCTTGCTTCTAGCCTTTCACCTTCTTGGTGATAGAATCCTTGATATAACCAAGCGCAGCTCTTTTGGAACGATGCCAAAATGTAGGGAGGCATAAATATTTCCCCGGATCAGTCACAGTTGGGATTTGCATGATTGAACTGAGCAGATGACCTATTTCTGGGGGAGTATTCAGACTGAAATAAATGGACGATTTTTCCACATTTATGAGCTGACCCAAGGCTATACAAAAAGTATGGAGTAAATCTGATAACATCTCACAATTTTGCAGAGAAGCCTTGAGAAAAAACAGTGAGTCATCTGCAAAAAAGAGATGACTGATACCCAGATTTTGGGGACCAATTGTCACTGGATATAGCAGAGATTGTTGACAAGATTGGTGATCATTTTTGACAGCACATCATTCACAAAAAGAATTAGGAATGGAGACAGGGGGTCTCCTTGTCTAAGGCCACGAGAAGGTTTGAAAAATGGACGTTTTTCCATTTATAAGGACCGAGAGAGTTCAAGAAGTAACATAATTCATAACCAAATCCACCCACCGATCAGCAAAGCCCATTTTCAGAAGAACAGCTCGAAGGAAATTCCATTCGATGCAGTCATATGCCTTGTTCATGTCCAACTTTAACCTGAATGCGTAATTGCCACCACACTTGCTCAACTTCAAATGGAGAAATATCTCATGGGCCACAATAATATTATCTTGGATTTGTCTGTCAGAAACAAAAGCTGATTGATTCTCAGTGATTAGACATGGCATGAAAGTCTTGAGACGATTTACAAGAATCTTAGTCAAAATTTTGTAAGAAAAGTTACACAATGAAATTGGTCTGAATTGGGAAGCAGTCACAGGTGCCTTAACTTTAGGAATAAGAGCAAGATGAGATTGATTCATAACCTGGAGCAGAGAGGATGTTGATTGGTGTCGTAAGGCTGACTCATGAATTATACTTCTTACAGTATCCCATTGAGATTGATAGAAAACACCAGAAAAACCATCTGGCCCTGAGCTTTTGTTGCACCTAGATCAAAAACCGCATCTTTAACCTCCTGAAGAGTAATTAATCAACTCAGTGAGCTTGACATTCATATCACTGGTGACAATTGGATCCACAAAATCCAGAACTTCACCCCACTCTTGCTGGCCATTCGAAGTGAACAACTCCTCAAAATAAGCAGAGAAAAGATTGGTAATTTCTCTATCAGTTTCCAACCAATCCCCATTTGAATCTTGAAGGCGTAAGACTTTGTTAAATTTTCTTCTCTGTAGAGTTGAGTGATGGAAAAAACTCGTGTTCCGATCTCCCAACTTTAGCCAATTTACCCTGGAACGCTGCTGCCAGTGCATTTCATCTTGGGTCCAGAGATTGGTGATCTGGGAAGTAATATTCTGAATTTGTTCAGAACGTCAGGCTGATTGGACTCATAAAGCTTTTCCAATTCAACAAGCTTCTCTGCAACTTGAGTGGTGAGGTTGGAAAATGTTTTTCTACTCCATGACTTTAAGGCACGGCTGCAACTTGAGAGATTTGATTTCCATACCGACATTTCTTGCGTATCAGACCCCAGCACCCAATTTTGCTGAATAAGAGCTATAAATTCAGCATGAATTGCCCAGTATTGTTCAATTTGGAATTGTGAAGGTCCCCTAGACTCACTGGGATGAGTGTCCAAGTAAGATTGGTTTATGGTCAGAACCAATCTTAGGTAGATGAAAAACTTGGGTGCGAGATTGATCAGAGCACCAAGCCAACTTTCCCAATGTTCGATCAAGTCTTTCTTTCATAAAAACACAGCCATGACGAATGGCAAACCAAGTAAATTCTGCCCTATTGAAGTGAAGATCACGGAGTTGTCTTCCAATCACAAACTCGTGGAACAATTTTAATCTCCATTGAGAAGGACAGTCTCCTCCCCACTTTTATGAACAATCTAAAATTTCATTAAATCCCCCATCTCTAACCAGGGAATAGAATGAATCACAAAACGCTAGTACATCAAACGCCAAAAAGCTACCTTTTCATTTTCATGGGGATTTCCATACATCCATGTTATTTTGCAATCAAAACCTTCAGAAAGGAAAGACACAGTAGTATCTATATAGTTTGGAGTCGAGTCAAGTGTTAGAAAAGTAAATATTGTGTATCATGTATAGAAGGAAAGTAGTTTAGCTTAGTTATGCATAGTTATTTGCTGCCTTATTTTCTCCTTAATTGTAGAGATTTGCTTCCTTGTAGAATAGGTACTCTCTTTCTTGTAATCTGTTTATAACCTTGATACGTGAATGAATGATAATCATCTAGCAAAATATCCTCTTTTCATGGTATCAGAGCAGGACTAGAATCCTGACTCCATAGCCGCTGCACCTTGTCTCTAGTGCAACAAATTTTATTCTCATTCCGTTGTACCCTATATCTCGTACAACAATCCTCGATCTCGTCTCCATGGGAAATCAAAATTTCAAATCATTTTTCATTGATCATTCTGATCATCCGGCCTTGGTGATAGTGTTCAATCAACATAATCGACCAAATCAATCTAATTGGCAATACGGTTCCTCCGGTTGCAATCCTCTCTCCAAACAACAACTTCAGCAAGTTTTGGCTATTTTGAATCACAAAGGATCTAATGGTTCTTCTAGTCCTCAATCACATTCAGCTGCCATGACTATTAGGAGCAACAAGCCCAATCAGTCCTATTCTTCAGGTTTATCTAAGATCGCTTCCCGCAGTTGGATCATTGACAGCAGGGCGACCGATCACATCTCTTCATCTCCTAAATTATTTTCGCATAAGAGCAAAAATTGTTCATTGCCTCCTGTGTTATTATCGAGCGGAGAGAAGGATAATATTTTTGCAAAAGGATCATTGCCTCTGAATTCTGTGTATTACCTGCGTGATGTATTGTGTGTGCCTACATTCAAAGTTGATTTGTTATCGGTCAGTCGCCTGACAAGGGGCTTGAATTGTTCCGTGACTTTTTTTCCATCTTGGTGTATTTTGCAGGATCTGATTTCAAAGAGAATGATTGGTTTGGGTAAGCAACGTGATGGTCTCTATTATTTGGTGGCATTAGCGACAGAGAAAACCACGACCAAACCACATCATTCATCACCCATTCAACCTGCCTGTCACCTCACCATGTCCTCTACCAACCTTTGGCATCGTCGTTTGGGCCATGTTTCGTCTCGTCCTCTCGATTATATTGCTAAATATTTCTTAAATATTTCTCTTAATTCGAATCATGCTTGCGATGTTTGTCCATTAGCAAAGCAGAGTCGTCTTTCTTTTGGTACTAGTTCTATCTCATCTGTTAAACCTTTTGATCTTATTCATTGTGATATTTGGGGTCCTTATAAACATTCTTCTCTTTCTGGTGCCCATTATTTTCTTACTATTGTGGATGATTATTCTCGTTTTACCTGGATTTTTTTAATGCGACATAAACATGAAACTCAATCTTTAGTAAAACATTTTTTTGCTCTTGCATCTACTCAATTCTCTTCTCAGATTAAAAGTTTTCGCAGTGATAATGGGGCTGAGTTCCTTTCTCTTCATAAATTTTTCCAAGATAATGGAGTCCTTTTCCAGCATTCTTGTGTTTATATGCCCCAACAAAATGGGGTAGTGGAACGCAAGCATCGCCATATCCTCCAGGTTGCACGCGCTTTAAAATTTCAGGCTAACCTTCCTCCAAAATTTTGGGGAGAATGTGTACTTACTGCTGTGCATGTTATTAATCGTTTACCCACTCCACTGCTCTCTTTTAAAACACCTTTTGAGCGTCTTTATTCCAAACCTCCTTCTTTTCATCACCTTCGTGTTTTTGGTTGTCTAGCTTATGCTACTAATGTCCATATCACACATAAATTTGCTCCTAGAGCCGTCAAGTGCATCTTCATCGGTTATCCCATTGGTCAGAAGGCCTATAAACTCTACGATCTCTCTACTCACAAAATTTTTACCAGTCGTGATGTAGTTTTTCATGAACATATTTTTCCATATAGGTCTGATCCCGAGCCCCATTCCTGTCCAATTCGTCCTTTGGCCCAAATCACAGCTCCCTCATCAAACCCGACTCAGCCCACTGGCCCAATTCCTTCTCCAGCCTTAGACGTTGACCCGACTTATCCTTCCCACTCACAGTCGCGTCAACCCCATCGCGTCGTCTCCCATTGACGCTGCTCTTCCTTCTTCCTCTCCAATCGATTTCGATCCTCCTTCTCCCTCTCCAGTTCCTTCGCCTCCGACCACCTCACACGATCTCAGCCTTAGCCCACCATCTCCGAATCCCAGCTCCGCCTCTCTCGATCTGCGTCCTGACCCAATCCCATCCCCATCCAACACCAGCTCGCCCTCCGCCTCATCCACTCCGATTGTGCCACCACCGCCGGTTCCCATCGCTCCACCAGTACCCATCGTTCCACCACCACCCGAGGCTCCTCTCCGTCGCTCCACTCGCACCACTGCTCCGCCCCCAAAACTTCGGGATTATGTTTGCTCTCAGGTCACGCTGCCTACTTCCGATCAATCGTCCTCTTTGTTTCCTGGTCCAACCAAAGGTACCCGCTATCCCTTGTCCAATTATGTCACATATGATCGGTATACACCTGGGCATCGATCGTTTATTGCTCAGATTAGTCAAGCTTCTGAGCCCAGTTCCTATGCTGACGCCGCTCCCCATCCTGAGTGGCAAGAGGCTATGCGCTCAGAGTTAGAGGCTCTCCATGCTAATGGCACATGGACTCTCACACATCTTCCCGCTGGTAAGAAGCCCATTGGTTGTCGCTGGGTTTACAAGATCAAACACCGTTCGGATGGTTCCGTTGAGCGTTATAAGGCTCGTTTGGTGGCCAAAGGTTTTACTCAGATGGAAGGTGTTGATTATCAGGACACTTTTTCTCCCACTGCAAAGATCATAACAGTTCGCTGCTTAATTGCTTTAGCTGCTGCCCGGCGATGGCCACTTTCCCAGTTAGACGTTAACAATGCCTTCTTACATGGGGATCTTAAATCCCAGTTAGACGTTAACAATGCCTTCTTACATGGGGATCTTAACGAAGAAATTTACATGATACCTCCTCCGAGTCTTCGGCGACAGGGGCAGGAACACTTGGTTTGTCGCCTTCACAAGTCTTTGTATGGACTGAAGCAAGCATCTCGTCAGTGGTTCGCCAAGTTTTCGGTTGCTATGCAATCAGCTGGCTATGTTCAATCAAAAGCAGACTATTCTTTATTCACAAGGAAACAAGGCAAGTCTTTTACTGTTCTTCTGATATATGTTGATGATATTCTAATTACTGGGAATGACTCTGCTAGTATTTCTGCACTTAAAAACTTTCTGCATAGTCAATTTCGTATTAAAGACCTTGGGAACTTGAAATATTTTCTTGGCATTGAAGTATCACCTTCTGCCCATGGGATCTTTATTTCCCAATGGAAATACGCTCTAGAGATCATTAAAGATGCTGGATTGTTAGGTGCAGCTCCAATTGATACTCCCATGGAGCGTGGATTGAAATTGTCTGATAAAAGTGAGTTGCTCAAGGATCCATCTCGATACAGGAGGCTAGTTGGGAGGTTGATCTATCTTACGGTTTCGCGACCTGATATTACCTATCCAGTTCATGTTTTGAGCAGGTTCATGCATGAACCTAGAAAATGTCATATGGAAAGTGCTCTCCGTGTTGTGCGATATCTTAAGAATGCACCTGGTCAGGGTTTATTTTTCTCTTCAGAAAGTGATCTCAGGTTGCGAGCTTATTGTGATTCTGATTGGGCAGGTTGCCCGATTACTAGAAGGTCTACTACAGGCTATTGTGTCTTTCTTGGACCCTCTTTGGTTTCATGGAGATCCAAGCGGCAGAAGACCGTCTCTCTCTCTTCAGCAGAGGCAGAGTATAGAGCAATGACGGGGGCTTGCTGTGAACTGACTTGGTTGGGATTTCTTCTCCAAGATTTGGGTGTATTGCAATCAAAACCTGCTCTACTATACTGTGATAATAAGGCAGCGCTGCATATTGCTGCTAATCCTGTTTTTCATGAAAGAACGAGACACATTGAAATGGATTGTCATTACATCAGAGATAAAATTCAAGATGGCTCTGTTGTTACAAAGTTTGTGAGTTCTCCACATCAGTTAGCTGATGTTCTTACTAAAGCATTGGGAAAAGAAGTCTTCATTCCTATGATTCGCAAGTTGGGAGTTCGCGACATCCACTCTCCAACTTGAGGGGGAGTGTTAGAAAAGTAAATATTGTGTATCATGTATAAAAGGAAAGTAGTTTAGCTTAGTTATGCATAGTTATTTGCTGCCTTATTTTCTCCTTAATTGTAGAGATTTGCTTCCTTGTAGAATAGGCAGTCTCTTTCTTGTAATTTGTACCTTGATACGTGAATGAATGATAATCATCTAGCAAAATATCCTCTTTTCATCAAGGACTGTGACCTGTACAGAATGACTCCAAAACAGAGCCAACCCGCCTCCAGTATGAATCGGGTCAACTGAATGGTAATCTGAAAACTTCAGATGTCTTCTCCAGTTCTTGATGGTATCCTCTGGTTGACGTGTCTCGATAAGAAACAGGATCTCAGGATTTTGCTTCCTGCAGAGCTTCTTCAAAGCTTGACGTGTCGGGGAGGACCCAAGTCCCTGACAGTTCCAAGATAGTACCCTCATTTGAGAATGAATAGAGAAATCGAGTTTTCCTGGGGGGAAGGACCATTCCATCACCGTGAGAAATCAGTGTTGATTGGTCGGAACCCTAGGCACCACGACCATTAAAGTTGTCATCAGATCAGTATACATGTTTGAGTTGCTTCTTAGATGAAAACACCACCGCAGCTTGAAACCTAGAAGACCAGCAGAGCTCAGCTATAGATGTGTGCAATTAGGCGTAGAGAAGGCGCTATCAAAGAAATAGAGCCACAATCACCACGACTACCAAAAACTAGCAACCTTCAATCCAGAGTTCCAGACATAACTGAGCCTCTGATTATACAAATCTTCGATCTAGCAAGATCGCCACTGCTTCCTTGCCAATGACACTTGATTGGCCAAACACATTAATCATAAAACCACAGCACAATGCCGATCACAGTAGAAAAACTTATAACGGATTCAAAATCGCAAAGCAAAACCCTAAAACTAGGGGCCACAAATTCAGACTGAACCACCAAGAAGAAAGTGAGACCCTAAGATCCAACGAATTCGGAGCTAGCTCGATACATTGTTGAACATCCCATGATCACTGACGACAAAGTGATTGCAAAAACATTCCCTAACATTGGGAAGAACAGATGTACTTTCCAATGAAATTTTAACCGAAATTATACAATAAAAAGATAACTTTTTTCAGTTTTTGGCGCAAAAAAATCTAAAGTGAACCAACAACCGCGCGTCTATTAACTCAGATCACATTTGGGAAGAACAAAACGGTTTTGTAAAATTCTTTGGGCCGCCGGCTGCACATGTATAAGAAACGTACGATGGGAGCAATGTACGTGTGTCAGTGTGTGTACTAATCTACTAGATGCGTAACATGCTCTAGCACCTTACGAAGCTCTTAACGCATGGACACAAAAATCTCTATTTTCTTGTTATTTCTCTGTTTGTTTTTTGTTAGGTAGTGAATCGAGAAGAAGGTTCAAGACCCAGAAGTAATATATATACATCACGAAAATGAACACCTGCATGCATTGTTACTTTCTCAGCTTGAAGCACAGCCATGAGTGTGTGTGTGTATATATCATATAAAAAATAAAATTATATATATATATATATATATATATATATATATATATAGTCAGGTAATCTCCCATGTGAACTTAAATGCTAATGAATATGATAGACCCACAATTTGAGGTTATCATAATTTTCATCAACCTTTTCAAATACCCATGTGCGCTCCATCAGTCGAGGAACAGCAAAATCAATGAAATCTAAAAAATGAACTAAACGGAAATTTTATTTAAGAAACAACTGAAAGCCATAACTACAATCACGTAGAATAATGGAGTGCCAGGGGTACCAAATCGGACAGAGGACTCGGGCCCGGCGACGGAGCCGGAGAGTTTCTACAGACGGGACACGTGGCACTCATGCGAAGCCATTCGTCTACGCAATCAACGTGGAAACAGTGATGGCAATCCGGGATGCACCGTACGGGATCCTTGGCCTGGTACTCCGACAAGCAGATGGAACAAACGCCGTCGTTCGGCTTCGGTAGCCGCCGGCTTTCCCCGAGAACTATCTTCGGGTAAGAGTCTATGGTAGGCCCATCGAGGCCCAGCACGACCGTCATTGGCTCGGCTGAATAGATGCCTGTGGTGGTGGGGGAGCGGCGGTGGGAGTTGGACTCGTCGTAGTCGTCGTTGTAAAAACCGCCGTGGGCTTTGACTTTGACGCAGGCGTAAGAGGCGAGCATGATGGCGGAGATGAGTACGAGGATGCTGACGGCGATGGCGATGCCGTAGCCGACGCCGACGCCGGTGGCAGAGATGGGAGGGTCAGCCGTGAACATGACTACATGAGAGAGAGAGAGAGTTGACAGCGAAGAGTGGAGCTAGAGTGATGTAAGATATGCCGTGTATATTGCTTCTGGTATCTGATGGGGAGAGTGGAGTAGACAGGGTCTCTGAAAGCTCGGCGGGGTGGGTGGGGAAAAATTAAATGGCTTCAGCTTTTGTAGTTGGTGTTAATGGAGTACTTAATTACCAGGCTTGCTATGTCCATTTCATGCCATAGTGTTCAAAGTTCAAACTTCTTGTTTAACTGAATAGTACTGTAATCAAAATTTTGCCCTTTTTGTCTTGGTCCTTGAACATTTTTTTTTCAACCCATTACTTGAAACACAATTAAACTACAAATCCAGGGAAAGTGGAGTTTGAAATTTTGAATCTTCAAGATAGTTATCAACAAAGGAAACTAGCTAGCTAAGTTGTGAGAAGTGGTTGGAAATAACTAATCGTTATTGATCAATACCCTTCGAATTAACAACTAATTCTTGCTTCTTCTTTTTTAGTAATAACTAGACTCTTCAAGTTTTAATACACTCGTACATGTGTTAAAGAATTGTGACAAACTAAAAAAAAAAAAAAAAAAAGGAAAATGAGGTTATGTCTTCTTCTAAGCATAGCTAGGTTTAGGTTTTACGCTACGTGCTGCCCTTCTTTTTCAGTGAAAAGATTCGGTTCATGAGTTCATGACTTTTGTTGTACATTTTCATGGTTTCATAATTCTAGTCTTTTCGTCAATGGTTTTGTTAGAGTGAAACTAAATTTACTAAGATGATATCTCTTCTTGTCATGCTCAAAAGGGTGTACTATCGATCATGTCTAATTTTTATTTTTATTTTGAAGGAATCATCAATCATGCATGTGTAATTATTCTTTATATATTGTTGTCTTTCTCACAAAAAAAAAGTTGGAGAAAGAAAAGTTGTTTTGGTTAATAATTAGAGTAGTGCTACATATACCAAATTTTAATATCAATATATGTGGCATCTAATGTGGCAGATGACACACAAAATATTTTCCTTTGAAAAATAGAAGTCAGCTTAGAATTCATTAAAATTTTAGCAAACAAAATAAAGAAGGCTGGTGAGAAAATCAATTTGCTTTCTAAGAGTAGAAAACATTACCCTAGGTCTTGAGCAGAGCGTGGCAGCAGAATTCTCTTTCCGGGTGCTATCAGACTCAGCACTGGCGGAGCTTTTCGTCAAGAGATCATGGACAACAAAGGATACCAAATCTGCATAGGGGTGGAGCAGTGAGACACATGATCCCAGAGTATATTCTCTCTTCTAAAGATGCAACCCCCTTATGAACAGTAACTCCCCTTATGAATAGTGTGCTGACGGTTTTGCCCTTCTGAACTTGGTATATTACATATTCTGCTGTTTCATTTCTTTGTGATTGAAGGAGATATATGTGAGACATATTCTTCCAAAACTGATCAAAGAACGAGACGATTGTAATAATGGATCGATTCCATTTTGCAACACAGTAACACACTGTGCTTACAGGTGTGCATTGCTTTTACATATGTGTGTCTTAATGGATGCTCCACATCTAAAAACGGATATTTTTCTTCCTTTTTTAAAAACAATCAATTTGGAAAGACCAATCTACCCTTCTTAATTGTTCTGATCACAGATACCGATGTATGTGAGAGATTTTCTTCCAAAACTGATCAAAGAAGGAGATGATTGTAATAATGAATCCATTCCAGTTTGCAACACACTGTGCTTACAGGTGTGCATTGCTTTTACATATGTGTGCCTTAATAGATGCTCCACATCTAAAAACAGATATTTTTCTTCCTTTTAAAAAAACAATCCAGGGATCATAATCTGAATATGTGATTATTGGTTTGCATTGAAAGTATGAGAAGATATGTAGAAATAAAATGATTATTGGGGTTTATAATATGATTATTGAAGGGTAATAATATGATTATTGGGGGACACTAATATGATTATTAGGGGCAATAATATGATTATTGGGAGGCAATAATATGAGTATTGAGGGGCAATAATATGATCAATTGTGCCTGTAGTGTATTCATTTTGGTTTCGGGAGTTCATACAATTCACTGCAAGAAAATAATATGATTATTTGAGGCAATAATATGATTTTTGGGAGGCAATAATATGATTACTGGGGGGCAATAATATGGTTACTGGGTATTATTGGGGCACAATAAATTCAGACGCCGGAATCCCGACACCAGTCCGGTAGCCAGATTCAGGATTCCGGTGGTCACTCGGTAGCCTGATTTTGATCACCGGTTGCCGGATTCCTGTCACCGGTCGCCAGAGTCCGCTGCCGGCCACTAGTCACCGTAGCACAGCATGGTGGAGGATGACTTTTCTCTCTAAGTGAGAAAAAAGGAGAGAGCAAAAAAGTACTAAAAAAAAAAATTAATTAATTGGGTAGAAGGGAAATAATCCCTTAGAGTGTTTTGGGTAAATGGACTTAAAAAACTGTTAGTGGAGCAAGTGAGCAATTTTGTTGTTAAAATTAGGTAAATGATCATTTTCCCTTCAATATTTGGGAGAAATTTACGTCAAAATTTTCAGTTACAAAGCACAACCCCGATACATGATTTTTATTTTATTTTGGAGAAATACACTTATGATGAGTAATTTATTTTTTTTATTTTTATTTTCCAAAAATAACCTTGGTAAAAATATTTTAACTGAAAAAACCCTCTCCATATAAGGTGTAGATTTTTGAAAAATGCGTACCAGAGTCCTCCCCGGTTTTCGTCCCTAAATGACATCAAGAAAAACAGTGAAGACGTCTCAGACGAACCCGCCCGCCCTCTTCATCAGTCCATTACGTCTCGTGAGCGAAACCCTAGTTCCACAATTTTGCGGGCAAAGGAAGAAGATCGTCCATCCATTTGCTGTTTGATTCTCTGAATCTGGAATTTGAAATAATCGGTGAGTGTTTTCTGTTGCCGCAGCATCGTTTGAAATGTTTTTATTTTAGTTTTGTTCCAATTGTTACTCCCTAATTCTTGATCCTCTTGTTTTGGATTCCTAGATTAATCAGAATTATAAAGAAAAAGAAAACTTGCTGGATTGTAGTTTCTGCATAAAGAAGGCTAGGGATAGAGAAATTGAGTTTTTTTTTTTTGTTGTTGAAATTTTAGAGAAAAAAACTATAAGATTGAAAGAAAGAACTAATATGTAACCTTTTAATCGTTTCTCGCTTTCCGGAATTGGTACTTGTTGAGAAACCAAACTAAGAATAGTGACTAGAGAGAGAGAGAGAGAAGAAAACGAAGGCTATAGTTTTGCCTTGTCCTTGCCTCCAGCCCTGTTCATTGCTACTTTGAGCTAATGTTGAGAAGGGAGCTTGAGTTTTTCTCATGGTATGATCCCTTCACAGACCTAGTCAGGTTGTTTGTTGGAACCCTCGTCTCTTTGAGTCTAAGGGTAGACGGTAATATCATTCAGTTTTACGATATCATTGAAAATGTAGTTCACTATGACTAAGAGGTTGCTATGTTTTTTACCCACATCTTGATTAATTGTTGCTCGATGAAGTGCAGGGCAATTATATCCCCAATATCCTCTCTCTCTCTCTCTCTCTCTCTCGCACACACGCTTACATCTCGAGCTTTGGATATTAAATTTTAACTTTTTTCTTATAATGTGGAAAGGATGAAACCATGTATTCAGGGGCTGATCTGGAGACCTTCCAGGCTGCAATGAATTAATAAGGACATAGAAGGAAATATGTCTACTTCCCAGCTGTCTGATTCGCACACTGGTACTTCTTGACCCTCTCCTTGATTCAAAGAACTAGATCATAGAACATTTGCAGATACTCTGTGATTCTTGGTTGGAATTAATAATTTTGATGGTGTTGGTCTAACTGTTGTAAAGCATGAGTGGTTTTCATGTGTTTTTCTATCATTTCAGCTTTCATGAAAATCTTATGGATTCATGTTCTGTGGGTTGCTTAAGGTCCCTATGTAACTAAATGGCATAGGAAAGCCGGCCCTTAGTTTTGCTAACCCTTGGATTGTGGGTGGTTGACTTTCACTATTACTTAACCAGGATATTTGCAGATTTCATTTTGTTTTTGGATTAAATCTGTAACAAGAGATGTTGCTTCAAAAGATCCTGTGGAGATGTTCAAGATAAATTGTTTATGAAGCATAGTTCTTATGGTAAACTAATGATTCTTTGATGCTTCCCAATGATTCAACAATGTGTTTACATAGATTGGCTGAAAATCTAGTTCTTCTTTTTCTATTGAAATCAATAAACCAAAAATCTAGAAATAGAATTATTTTCTTATACCAGTCAGAAAAATCTTTAAAACACTGCCAATTTTTCACTGAGAATTATGCAAGTTCACTATATAACTAACTAAACATACAGGAAAAAATATCTTTACCCATTACCCAGCTTGAAATAATCTGAAGGACCTAGACAGAGAAAAGGAAAAAGATTTGGGAGAGAGAGAGTGTTCGAACAATTCAAAAAACTCAAATCGACAGTATTTGAATTAAGGTCTCAGGAGTTGGTAACTGAGCTTGAACAAAGAGAATTTATATCAGAGTTATCTGGAATATTACTTTATCATTACTTTTTGGTTGCTTGACTGTATAATAATTCCTCTATTCTTCCACTGAGTTTGGACTATGGGCTTAGAACTTGAGAAACCAGGATGTGGGTGAGCATATCTCTATATTATCAGTTTTGCTGGTTTCACCTAAACCCAACAAGAGAATGTGATTGCTGGGAGTGATCAGTGGAGGTCTCTTGTATATCATTCTCGAGGCAATTGATGGACAACGTTTTTGTCCTCAATTCAATTTGCTATTCTGTAATATGGAAAGCTAAAGTTCCTCCTCAGGTAAGGGTGTTAGCTTCTATTATTCCTCATGAAAGGTTAGTCATATGGTTTATAGGGGAAGAGCAGCTGGTTTTGTACCCCCTCATGTGTAATCTGTAAAGATGGATTGAGTCTCTACACCATTTTTGTTTTTTCAATGTCTGGTTGCATTAGCTCTGTGGAGAAGTTTTGTAGGGAGTCTAACCTGAGTTGGGACAGGACAGTGGGTTGTCTGTCCCTGCTGCATGAAAAGTAAGGTTAATTGCTATAGTATTGAACTTTTCCACCTGAAATGCTTACTAGCCGCCAAGTTGACTAGTTTCCCGTTTTTTTCTTATGATGGCCGGTTGCATTATCTCTGTGAAAAAGGTATCTACAGAGTCCATGGTGAGTTGAGGCTGTCCATGGGTTGTGTGACCCTGTTGCATGAACGACTATGTTGCTTGCTATAGGTTTGTACGTTTTCCACCATTTTGAAATGTTACACTGGCCATCAAGTTGATTAGTTTCCTATTTTCTCTAGGGTTGAATGAGACATTATAGTATTGAGAATTTCATATGCTAAAACCGGCATGCAAGATTATGTAGACTACCAAGATCTCACAACTCAACAGTAGGCAATCTTACTGCTATAGGTACTTTTCTGGTGGGCTGGAATTTCGGCTTTAGAAGAAATCTACATGATGAAGAGGATAGTGAGTTGTCATCTTTGCTGCTGGTGTTAGAAAGAGTTCATTTGAGCGATTCCAATCAGGATGCTAGGAGATGGATGCTCGAATAATCCGGAATCTTCTCTTGCAAATCTTTTCACTGTTTCTTGTCTGAGAACTTGCAGATTCGAGCTTTACTCCTGCAAAGTTTCTCTGGAAAGCTGAGGTTCGATTAAAATCTTGGGATGGCTTGTGGCACATGGAAGAGTGAATACTTGTGATGTTCTACAAAGAAGGAGCCAAATTATTTTTTCTCCCCCACTGTGTGTACCGTGTAAGTCGCAGGGAGAGACCGCTGATCATTTCATGCACAGTGAGGTTATTGTGTCTTTGTGGAAGAATCTCTTTAGGGAGGCTGGAGTGATGTGGGAGAATTCAGTAGGAAGGGTTGATTTGATAAGCCATAGACCTTTTGCTTTTTGCAAAGGAAAAAGGTCAAGGTCCTTTGGGGTTGTGGGGTTCTGGTTGGTTTTGATGGAAATAAATAAAAGAATCTTTAAAGTCTATAGAGGTGAAGAGGTGGGATTACTTTAGGAGAGTTGGGTTTTGGGCGTCTCTTTGGGCTTCTGTTTCTGGGGAATTCAAGAACTATACCTTTTCTTCTATCTTATTAGATTGAAAGCAGCTTTAGTCTAGGATGTTTGCCTAAATTCTACTCTATGGACTCCTTGTCCACCTTTTTGTACGATGCTTTTCTTGATGTTTCAATAAAAAGGCCCTTTTTTTTAAGTGGCATGCGTGGGACAAGTTTTATAGGATCTATACTAGAGAAATTGCATTAATGTGTGCCCCTCAAATTTTGTGAAAATGACAATCACAGTACAGAATTAGAAATGTATTGTTAACTTGTGTTACATGATTATGAACAAAACATCTTCAGAACATCTGTGTCTTTGATATTATATATGCACCCAATTTTTTGAACTTTTTAAATTGGTTAAACAAACTTACAGTGAATTTATTTCAAATTTTGTTTTTTCTCATAAGCATTTTGTTGTTTCACTCTTGGATCTTTTATAATATTTCAGTAGTTTAGGACCTTTTGTGTCGACATTGATTTTCTGTACCCTTATCATTAGTTTGTCTCTATATGTCATCAATCATTATCATCATCTGAAATAGCAGAAATGGTTTCAAACGGATGCATTTTTAAATTACTAATTTCCAAAGCATTGTAGTACATTTCAACCATAAACAGTTAATTCCCCTACAATTAAAAAAGATTGAAGAGTTACCTGGTGCTATGCCCTTTATCTTTAGGTAAATTCCATGGGTTTTTATGTTCATACTCAAAACTCCTTGTTCATACATGACGTCTGCTAGTAAATGATGCAGCTGTTTTCTCTCAATGAAGCAATCGTACCTCTATTCAGCCATTACAGCAGTTTCATGCTGCTAGCCAGGATGAGAGTGCAGCTTCTCGAATTCGACATAACCAAAAGATTCTGCACCAGCAAGGACTGCATTCTTTTCGACTGGAGCCAAAATCACAGCAGTTCGTTGCTGATTATAGACAACAAAAATATGATACTTCTGAGGAACTCCATCAGTTTCCTTTGCTTCAAGAAGGTGATCTCCAAAAAGGACAAGGAGAACAAAATACCAGCCAGATTCTTCAAACAATTGTAATGTTGATTCCGTAGAAAAATCCAATTTCAACACAGCAGGACATAACATCTAATCCAGAAAGTGAATTTCAGTATTTGAAGCTTCGGAAGATCGGTAGTCAAAAGGAAATGATCACAGAGCAGTTAAACACCCCAATACCATCTGACATATTACTACCTTGCTTATTGTCTCGTCTTGATAGAAACAGAGGCTTGCAACTTACCACTCTATATGGTAAACTTCAGGTAAAAAAGAAAAATTTGTTTGTGAAGGTGTTGTGTGTTTTGTTGTTTTTGCTGATCACCGCACTCTTCTTACTTTCAAGAAAAAAGAACTTTCCGGAACTGATTTTTTCCGTCAAATAAGACGTGTTGTTGGGGAGCAGATGCTCAGATCAACAGTAATGGAAATACAGTTACAGGTAAGTAGAGAATGCATTTCATTCTACTTTTCCAACTTAATTTTGTGTTAAATTCTGAACAAAGCTGTAAACCTTCAGATGAAAAGCTTGCAGCCTGCTCCTGTGCACGTTCTACACAGTTGACTGATCCTCCATTCTCACAATATCAGAGAGGTGCTTACCCCGCCACAGACCTATCAGACATTTCCTCCTCAGCAGTTCAAGTGCAGGTTGATTCAAGCCATTCCGTTGTTGAAAACAGTGCTAAAAATCTGATGGACACTGGAAATCGGTCAGATTCTCATGGAATGCAATTAAGTCAAATGTCTTCTTCCTGCAGACGCGCTGCTGATCCTAAAAGGAAATGCTTCTCAGCATCCACGCAAGTACTTAATGAGAAGCGGCAACAACAATTGCACTACCCACAATCATCGGTTGCCATGTATGCAAATACAAGCGGGAAGTGTCTTTAGTTTTCAGGGACAAATGTCAATATCTTCACATTGCCTCTCAAACAGAAACCTCATATTTCAGAAGGCAAATTCCACAACTTCAAAACATGGTTTCAGGTCAGTCAGGTGGGGAAGCACAGGAAATGAACATTATTGGTGTATCCAAATTAGTGATGCAAAATTCTGTGTTAGACCCTAACAGACTGCAAGGTGGATCTCGTTTTCACTTTACAAATAATTCAACGTTACCGCAGAATCCAGTTCCTTGGCAATCCTCAAATAGAGGACAGAATTTTGGTCTTTTGTCCTCAATGGCTTATGTAAACCGGGGACCAGATGATCGGGCTTCTGATCAACAGCAGAAACCCCCATTAAATTCACAGGGATTGCCTTCTGTTTCTGCTCCACAAGTTGAACCAGAAAACCAGAAAATGTATCGCCTGGAATATCAACAAATGAGTCTTTTGAGAAGCATTCTTTAAAATCTACAAGCATAGTGCCTTCATCATCAGCAACAACAGTTCCCACAAAACCTGTTTCTCCTCCCATAACAACACAAGTCTATGCTAATTTCACGGTAATTTCATTCTTGTCATCTATGGATCTTGTTACATATTTTATTTGGTACGTTGTGATGCAGAAGCTATGCTATTTTCCTTTTTTATTTTTTTGTCAATAAACATAAATTTTATAGAAAAAATTACAAGGGAGAACAAGAATTCCTCAGAGGCTAAAAAATTTCAAAACAAGAACACTAATCTTGACATTGCAGCTTTCCAATTTAGCAGGAAGGCTGAAAGAAAATATCATCTGCTTGGTAATGGTAGTAAAAACATGCGTTTTTTATGCAGACACCATGCTTTTATTGATGTTTTCTGATAATTTTTATTTAAAACTAACTTTAGAAATACATACATGAGCTGTGGGTTGGTAATGGTAGTAAAACAGGAGATATGCATCTGTCTTCTAATTCATAGTAGTTTCTCTATGTTAATACAGGAAAGATTTATTTCTAAAATCACAAGAGTGGGCAAAAAGATGGCCACTTCAAAGAGAACAAAAGAAAAGCACTAGCTAATGCTGAAACTGAACCAAACAAAACACAACACCTAAAGCATAGCAGCTTGCCAATTTAGCTAAAAATAAAGTCCAAAATTCTGTAGGAACAAATCCAGAACTGAGGACTAAAACCAAACTACATTCTGTAACTCCTTGGTTCCATTTCCTGCAAACTCTTCAACGATGGTTTGTTTGCTTTCAGTTTCCACCTGCCAACCATCCATGCTAGCCAAACAAATGAACTTGCTTAACATTTATGCTTCTCAGAAAACTGAGAAAGCAGTCCCTAGAAATTACTTAGTTTACTTCAGCATTAATTTACAGGAAGTGAACATATGCTTTCACTTTCAAGTCCAATACACAATAACAGGACTCTCATAGATAGCAAATTGGTCCAGACCTGTTTACTGCCTGAGAGAAGGAACAGTGTATGAATTGAAAATTGCAAGTGGCTCACTTGTATACCTCCTCTACCAACTTGCAGTTCCTCAATAACCTCATTCCTTGCCATCTCTAACAATCTGCTCAGTACATCCACTGCAAGATTGAACAAGAAAGGTGTTTTGTTGTTTTGTGTTCTTGTGCACCACACGCCCCCCCACCACTCCTCCTGTTAGAGCAAATCACTCTCCTACATTGATTTCCTCCCTCTCCACAATCAAAACTGATTGTGTAACTGTAGATTAGTTTTGAATATTTGTATTATAGCATTGAATCTGTTGGTAACAGTCGAGCAGATCTGAGCTATATAATTGTACAATTGTAGACATACAGATCAAGGAAAATCAATTTCAACATGGTATCAGCCTAGGTCTAGATCCTTACCTGTGTCCCCTCTCTTCTCACATCGTGTTCTTTAATCTTGTCCTCCTGCGCTCTCCTTTAATCTTGTGTCTCAGCAATATTCCAGCAGCAATACTGTTCCAGCAATGTTCCAGCGGCAGGAATCCTGTACGTGATGCACCACCACACAACCTACCTGGGTTATTCCTTCTCCTACTTGGGCTTCCTCTTCTTCTCCATGCCAACAAGGTTTTTCCAGCCCAAGCACTGCTCCCCTTTCGCTGGAGTCCACTAGCTGCTGATCCAAATTGGTACCACCCGACCGGTGCCACTCATCACATGACAGCTATGTCTGTCAACAATCCACAACCTTATGGTGGGCCTCATAATGTATATATGGGTAATGGGGACTCAATGCCCGTTTCCCATACTGGTAACCTCCCCTTGTCTTTAGGTTCTTCCAATTTTTCTTTACAAAATGTCTTTCGCATTCCGTCAATTCGTAAAAATCTTCTCTCTGTGGCTCGTTTCACCAAGGATAATCTTGTTTTATTCCTATTTGCTCCAGATTTCTATCAAATCTATTGTTTACGTACTGGTCGTTTGTTATTTCAGGGCCCATGCAAAGATGGTCTCTATCCGCTTAGCCTGTCTTCCATGTCCACGGTCCCCCATGCCCTCTCCTCTGTTCACTCGTCTCTTTGGCACAATCGCTTAGGTCATCCCTCCTCTTCCGTTTTAGCTCGTTTAGGATCTACTCTTGGCTCCACCCTTTCTTTTAATTCTTTTTGTCATAATTGCGCACTTACCAAGTCGCATCAACTTCCTTTTCCTTCCAACCATATTTCCGCCTCTTCTCTATTTTCTATCATTCATAGTGATGTAATGCGGAACACCCATTTGCAACCCACAATATGCTGAGATGGAGAGGGAGGAACAAGGGACCAAGTATGGTTTTTCAACAAAGCATTAATCTCCTCGGTCATGGCAGCTCTCCAATTCACATCTTTGGAAGCTTGAGTATAACAAGTGGGTTCCATGGAATGAATAACAGATAAAAGAGCTTTTGGAATGGGATACTTGACAATGCCATCCGTACGAATTCTGGGATGGATGATTCCATCTCGGAGTCGAGTCCGCATGGGGTGTGTTGGGGGCGGCGCCTCATCCGCCGGGATCGGTGGAGGAGCTGGTGCCGGAATTGGTAGAGGAGGAGGTACAACGACCGGCGATGGAGGGTCAGAGGTGATCAGAGGTTCTGCAACAATAGGAGAATCGGTGATGACCGGAGGAGCATCATCATTCGGTTGCTGATCGATGGTGGATTGAGCAGGCGGCTCGGGTGCAGCCACCGATCGGTGACGGCGGCGGTAAGTCAAGACTGGAAGAGCACGACCAGTGGGCGGCAATGAGGGCAGCTGGGCTGGCGATGAAGGAAGCGGAAGCACGAGATTGAATACTCTCGTTATACATGGCTTTATCCTATGCGTCGGAAAAATGAGGTCCTTACTCACTTTCAAAAATTGGTTGCTATGATTCGCAATATTTTCCACCGTTCTATACAATACCTTCAAAGTGATAATGGTACAGAATATGTCAACAATGCCTTCTCCCAGTTTTGTGACTCTTTGGGCATCCAACAACGATTTTCTTGTCCATACACTCACAACAAAATGGGCTTGCTGAAAGAAAACATAGACATATTGCCACTATGGCTCGCACTCTACTTCTCACCTCGGCTTCTCCTACATCACTTGTATACCTCCTCTACCAACTTGCAGTTCCTCAATAACCTCATTCCTTGCCATCTCTAACAATCTGCTCAGTACATCCACTGCAAGATTGAACAAGAAAGGTGTTTTGTTGTTTTGTGTTCTTGTGCGCCCCCCACCACTCCTCCCTCCTCCTCCTCCTCCTCCCCTCCCCCTTCTCTTTTCCCTAGGGGGGGTTGTCCGGTTTTAATCACCTAGAAGCTCTCATCCTCCATCTACATTTTCCATTATTCTAATTGACTTAGACGTCCAATTATCCATTCACAACTGGCATTAGTAAAAATGGCTCAATTTAATTTACGTGCACTTGCTCATGAGTCACAAGATGGTATTAGATAACTGGAGGTGCCGTAATACGTTAAACTCATCACATGTTTTGTTGTGCCTCTCAGGTCCTGTCCTTCAATTTTGCAACAGTATATCTCTACTTTTGTGTTTGATCTACTTGATGTAGTTTTCTTTCTATGGAAATATATTTGTTATCCAAATATATGAATATTAACAACTAACACCTTTGCTGATTCTCTAATTCCACCAGTTAGGCCCTCATATTCATTCCAGAATTTCTCCTGCTGGAGTTGATATTGGAACACCTCCAGGGAACGCTTTTATTGGCAAAAAGAAGCCTCGTAAAGCAGTTGGTTCTTCATCACAACCAACAAGGTTAAGTTTGTTGTTGTATCATAGTCAGGACCTAAGAGTGATTTCAATTGCTTCCTCCTTATAACTTTCTCGAAGTCCTCACACATTGTGTTCTGGATTTTCTATAGTAAGAAGCAAAAAGTATCTGGAGCTTTTTTGTATCAAAGCATTGAGCAGGAAAATGATGTCATTGCTGTTAGTTGCGTTAATCTTAGGGTACAGTATCATATCATTTTCAATTCATTCCATCATGATAATTTTTGATATTCTTGATTTAAATAGGAAGAGGAAGAGCAGCTTATTTCTGGTCCCCAGGAGGATTCTCGAGCTTCAGAAGCATCAGGACAAGCTGTGCAAGAAGAAGACGAGAGGCTGATTTTGCAGAAGATTCCCTTGATGAAAAAATTGACAGAAATCGGTTATTTTTCTAAACTTTATCTCTTCATCATTGAGGTCCACATCTCTTATAATGTTTGCTCCTGTCATGAAAGTACAAACCCTGATTTCCGGTATTTCTACATGTTTGTTCCAGTAGTCAGATGTGGGTTGAAAAATATAAGGAATGATGTGGAACGATGCTTGTCACTGGTAAGGCTCTAGCTATGTTTGTTTTTGTTGTCATGAAGTTTCAAGGTATCTTATTCCAAGAATTGAATCAACAGTGTGTGGAGGAAAGAATGAGGGGACTAATAAATAATTTGATTGGATTGTCAAAGCAGGTTTGTCTTCATTTCTTTCTTGCTCTTGAACACTAGCTCCTTTGCATTATATATCCTGACCATTAGTGACTGTCCTTATGCCAGTGAGTGGATGCTCAGAAACTAAGATGCCACACTATTACTACCTCGAATGTTCAACTTCAAATTATGAATCTCAATTTGGCAGCTAGGAAAGAATGGCAGGCAGAGGAACAAGCAGTCCAGAAGCTTAGTGAAGTTAGTGTCGTTTATGTATTCTTCTTATACCAGTGTAATACTTTTCAATATGTATTTGCAGTTAATTAGTTCCAATTCCAAGTGTTGAATATGATTTCATACAGCCTGATGTTAGCAATGGAGTCAACCACAGTAAGGAAAAAGATCAAGGTTGTTCTAAATTGTTTAAGGTATGAGGATTCTGCTGCATTATTCGTTTCCTCTCCCATGATGACATGAGTTGAGTCGATGTCATGTTCTGTGACCTTCTGCTTGATCCAGGTAAATAAAGAAGAAGATGATAAAATGAGTACAACAGCAGCAAATGTTGTGGCCCTTGCTGCTGTTGGAGGAGATGACATGTTGTCAAAATGGAAACTTATCGCTGAGCGAGCCAGGAAAAAGCGTGAAGGTGGGTTTAATGCTCCATCTGTGTCCCAGGATGTGAACCACAAGCCCACAACAGCGGGAAGAATTATGATGTACAATCAAGAAGCAGAGAAAATGCGGGATGGAGCTGGTAATCGTCATTAAATTGAATTGTTCGTCAATTTCTGATTTCTTCCAGCTTGTGTTTAGATATTATTACTGCTGCGCCTACTTGATTCAATGGACTCTATGCCATTCTAGTTGGTTCATTCTCATGCCGATTCTACAAACTGTAGTAAAGGGGATTTAGTGCCATTGGAGAATGTACACACTTTGGATCAGCATGAGTAACACAATACAATTCCTCATCTTATAGAAGTTTTGAGTTGGCATATATTCCTTTAAAGTCAAATTATTATCCCAGATACTTAAACCTTCAAGAAGGAAAGCTTATCAAATGCAAGGCCCATACAAATGAACAATTTGCTTCAATTTTCCCTTTCAGTTGGGTGGACAGTAGACCTAATAGCAGATTTTTGACTTCGGTCAGTCTTTCAGTCTTTCTCCTAAACCCTATTTCTCTAAGTCAAGCATCATCTCTCCTTATTTCAATTTCTATTGCTTGAATTTGGAAGGCTAAATTACCATAAAAGGATCTGTGGCATGGTTGTCTTTGGAAGGTAATTAAATGTCGAAGATTTTGAAGTTATAAAGTTTTATTTGTACTGATGAACTTATGGTTTAGAGCAAGGAAGAAGTAGAATTTTGAAGAGTTTGGGGAGGAGGAAGTGGATGGCCTGGATGTAGTTAGTTATTTAACATCAATGTGAAATTTATATTTGATAGCGTCTGATTATTGGATATACGACTCATGCATGAAGTTTCGAAGGTGGCGGTCTCTTGAATTTTATGTATGCACCAGTGATGTGTTGTTGTATTGCTATTTTTGTGTTGAGCTTGGGTTTTGATAATGGTTTTAGCAGCTAGTAGGGTAGAAATACTGCACTTTTTTTTTCCCTAAAGAAAAAAAAAATGGACAGCTTGTCTACTATGCTTATATCTTTAAATTCAATGTAGTGAAAACTCTTGTTCCCATGAAAAAAGTGCCATTTTCATATAGACTTGGTTCTATCTAGGTGATTTGTGCTAATTCTCGGATTCTATAATTCCTACTAGTCTCATTCTGAACTCATCTTAGATATTCAATTTCTTGGAGTGACCTAGATATAAGTCTGATGGCTTTCTGCATGTAAATCCTATTCGTTTTATCTCAGCAGCTGAAATAGGGCAGATGTACTGTGCATCTAGGTGTCAAATGGGGTTATAGTTATTTGCTCCCAAAAATCAACTTAATATTATTTGTTGTCATCTTTCTGTTCTTTTATTGCTTTGGAAAATTCTTCTCTGTTATATATATATATATATATATATATATATATACAGATCCTATCCAGAGCGGAGCTCCGCTTTGAAATTAACGTGTGAAGTTCGAGTTTTTGGTCACTTTTCAGTCGCATATCCACATCTCGACCGTTCAGTTTTTAGGTACTAGTGTATAGATCATCTCTGCAAATTTTCAGCCAAATTGATGATTGTTAAGGTATCTAACTCGCTTAAACCAATGGACGAACTGAATCTGTCAACCTGAACCGTACTAGCTTTAAGGCAGTTATCAATGCCTTAACGATCATCATTTTGGCTGAAAATTTACAGAGATGATCTATATACTAGTACCTAAAAACTAAACGGTCGAGATGTGGATATGCGACCGAAAAGTGACCCAAAACTCGAACTTCACACGTTAATTTTCAAAGCGAAGCTTCGCTCTGGATAGGATCTGTATATATATATATATATATATATACAGATCCAAGCTCCGCTTTGAAATTAACGTGTGAAGTTCGAGTTTTCAGTCACTTTTCGGTCGCATATCCACATCTCAACCGTTCAGTTTTTAGGTACTACTGTATAGATCATCTCTGCAAATTTTCAGCCAAATTGATGATCATTAAGGCATCTAACTCGTTTAAACTAATGGACGGACTGAATCTGTCAACCTGAACCGTAGTAGCTTTAAGGCACTTATCAATGCCTTAACGATCATCATTTTGGCTGAAAATTTTCAGAGACGATCTATACACTAGTACCTAAAAACTGAACAGTCGAGATGTGAATATGCGACCGAAAAGTGACCGAAAAGTCGAACTTCACATGTTAATTTTCAAAGCGGAGCTCCGCTCTGGATAGGATCTATATATATATATATACTAAAATGTTCTGAAGAGGACGTCCGCAACCCAGAAAAAGTGCGGACGTCGCTCCTCCGGCCACGATCGAGCGTCGGCAGCGCGGCGCGGCTTGCAGGAGGGACACCGGGGGTCTGGGGTCCGGTGGAGTCGCTAGTGAGCGTTCTGCATGGCTGCACAGAACCTGCAACTGCAGGTGAGGTGGGCTGCCCCGACCTCCTCCGACCTCGATCGCCACCTAGAAGAGGTCTGGGACGCCTCCGGCCTCCCTCCGGCCAGCCCAGCGCCGCCGTTGCCGCCTGGAACTGCCTGCTGCGTTGACGTCCGCACTTTAGGGAAAGTGCGGACGTCCGCTTTAGATCCTTGCTCTATATATATATAGGGTTAGGTTCAATGGCCACAAAATATAACACAAGTTTTTACACAAATTCCTAACCGTTAAATTTTATAACATTTGACGATGTAGATTATAAATGATGACATATATGATATATCAAATAAAGCTTTTATATATTTTGTAAGAAAAAAAAGTAATTTTTTTTATTTTGCTGTTATCATTTATCTTGATAAAATAATTTACTTCTCTCACTCTCTAATGGATTTTTTTTTTATAAAAAAAAATTAGTAGATCCACACAAACATTGATGAATATGATAAAAAAAAAAAAAAGACAAGATATGTATTCCTGATCGATTATGTGTTTCTCTAATTTTGACCAGATTCACAAACCAAGATATGCCCTCAGTGATTACACAAAACACAGACAATGTGTGAATCAAGTGATCAATCATAATTCATAAACTCAGATTGGCTGAGGTGAAACGCAGATTGGCTAAAGTTGAAAAGCCAAAAGCTGAAAACACTTCCGAATCTAAACCCAATTTGATAGATTTATTTCAAAGCAAATCATTGATTATCACCCAGTATTCCAATTTCACAAAGAGTCGAGTAATCCATTCCCAAGATGATACAAATGCCTATAATGAGTTAATGACCTATGTCTTTCTCTCTGCATAATCACTGTCACCGTTGATTTGAATGCAAAGAAAGAAAACAAGAAGAGTAGAAGGCGGCCATGAATGCAGTAGGAGAGAAGGAGGAGACATAAATAATTTTTTTTTTTTCTGTAAGTAAATTTATTTAATTTGCTAGGATAAAATCATTAAATAGAAAATAAATAATTACTAGAAATATGTCATGTCATCCATAATCTACACCATTGACTGCCATAAAATCTAATGGTCAGGAATCTGTGTAAAAACTTGTGTCATATTTTGTGGCCATTGAACCTAACCCATATATATATATATATATATATATATATATATGAGCACACAATCCATGTCAGGATGATAGAATATATTCCTTTAATACAAAGGTCTTGTCTAACAGTTTTGGTGGAGAATGTAATGACTAGTTTTGTTGTTTTGTTTGGTTGTCCATATTTAGTCATTCTATATCTACTCTGTTATGCTTTGGTTAATTTCATTTTCTTTTAGCAGGGACTATAAGAAATTTTGGAGAAAACCAAGTTGTCATGCCCCAAACAAGGGTGGTGCGTGGTATATCAGTAAAAGATGTGATTGCTGTTCTGGAACGGGAACCTTGGATGTCGAAGTCTCCTCTGACATATCTCTTATATGAGAGAAACCGTTCTGATATCACTGTTGAAGACTCCAAATTGTTAAATACAGTGCCTATCATATCCTAGCCATCATTGGTCTGAAAGAAAAAGACACTGAAGCAACCTGTCATTTCTAGCTGAGCCATAAGGTTCGCCCTAGTTATGATATATGTCCCTTGGTGTAATCTTGTTTATCTTGCTCGGTAAGTTTGATGAACCATGCAAGGATTATGCTTCTCCACGGTTTAGATTTAATCACATTGCTGATTTAAAGTGTAAAGCTCGCTATTGTTAGTTTTATTTTTGAGTAGTTTCTTTCACGTATGGATTCTCCACAGTTTAGAAATGTGCAGTTCTTTGAAATCTGGACCCTGTCTAGGGTTGAATGATTTACAGCAGTCCACCTTAGCTAGAATAGATCTTTACATTGAACCGAAGAGGTCAACGTGGAAAAAGATGGAGGAAACGCCTTTGGCCATGTTGGTTGCGCCAGCAACACTAAGAGTCATCCTAATGACGCTTTCAAAGCGCCTCAATCATGGGAGTCTAAGCAAAGTGATGTATGTTCTCGATGTGGAGCATTTGGTCAATGGACACGCATTTGTAGAGCTCGTGAGAGTGTTGTCACCAACTCCGATAAGGCTGAAATTCGGAGGTCAGATAGAAGAGACAGAGACGAACAACTTTGATGAAGGAAGCATTTTGATCTGAGTTCCCTATCAAGACATTTCGGGGATTTCAAGCAGACTAATCTGCACAGGAACGAGCGTCCTGCTGTTCTGCAGGGGCAGCAGGCGTGCGGAGATGCTGCAGGGGCAGCAGGCATGCGGAGATGCTGCAGGGGCAGTAGGCGGCACACAGGTATGAAGGGCTGCAGGGGCAGCGTGTAGGTGGGTAGTAACGGCTAGTCTAGCACGGACTAGGTGCAACGGTGGAAAAAGTGATGTTGAAGAATTTTCTGGTTTTGGATTTTTGATCTCAAGGTTAGGGCTCGTGCTGATAACGTGTTTAAGGATAATAGATTCGAGAGAGAATTGATGAGGGAATTGTATATTCAATATTGAGAATAGGAGCCCTATATATAGGGATTACAAAGTACATGTTCTAATGATATAAGGAAAACTATTCCAAATAGAACAAGGAATTATAGAACATTCTTTCTATT
This sequence comes from Rosa lucieae, assembly GCA_024704745.1. Classification (NCBI taxonomy): domain Eukaryota; kingdom Viridiplantae; phylum Streptophyta; class Magnoliopsida; order Rosales; family Rosaceae; genus Rosa; species Rosa lucieae. The sequence continues at coordinate 13,977,964 of CM045492.1, read as the reverse complement.
ACAATCATGGAACTACTCCTAGTTTGATAAGACACACAAAGCTGATTTCCTTCAACACAATCTTTTTTTTTTGGTACAATGGGGGCCAGAGGCCCAAGCAAAGAGACAAAGAAGAAACTAGCACATAGTGCTAGTGGTCACTCTAGAGCGAGCAACACCAGCAATGTCATCAAGGAGAATATTAACCACAAAGGCTGGGGGACTTTGAAGGATGCAAATCCCAGGTGAGTTTGAGACACTAGCTTGGGCCATAGCATCAGCTGCCATATTCCTATCTCTATGAACGTGATTGACCAGGACATAAGAGAAGAGCTGCAACAATTGTTGACAATTTCTTAGAAGAGTTCCCAAGGGGTGAAGAGCAATGTCATCATGTTTGACGAGTTGAACAAGCACAGAAGAGTCAGATTCCACTTTAAGATGAGTAAAGTGCAAGTTTCAGACCATAAAATAACCCCCAAGCCTCTGCCTGCAGCACTTCTCCAAAGCCAATGTTGCACATAAAGCCACTAATCCAATTCCCAGAAGAGTCCCTAATGAGGCTTCCTGACCCAATATTACCAGCACTAGATTTAGAACCATTTACATTTAGTTTGAAGAGAATTTCCATAGGCCTGCACCATGATAACATCTCAACCTGCAGAGGTCTTTGCGGCCTCGGTTTACAAGTAGTTTTATAATACTCAGAAGCATAACCAACAATTACTTCAGAAATATTGTGAGGAACACAAAAATCTTGCTCGAATATACCCTTACATCTCCATTTTCATATGTACCAGCAGCAGAAATGAAGATAAAATTCCATTGAAAATCTTGCAATCTCACATTCTTTTGAAATAAGTTCGCATAAAGCCATCCATTCCAATCCAGGGAAAAAGTAAGCCTTATTGACATAGGGATATCGATAGAATTCCAAACTTGTTTAGCTCTCACACAGTCTCTAAACATATGCACAGGAGTTTCTTCTTGGTTAGCACAATAATGACAGATGGGATTTCCCTCAATGTGTCTTTCGTATCGTTGCTCATTAGTTAAGATTCTTCCCTGTAAAACCAACCAAAGAAAGATTTTAATTTTATGAGGCACATTGAACTTCCAGTTTGCTTTCCACCTCCTAGCAACATGGTCCTGATCATCACATAACAATTGATGGGCTGACTTGACCGAGAAGTTGCCTGAAGAGATGTTCCTCCCCAAATGAGTTTGTCAGGAGAATTAGAAAGAGAGATGGGAACACGTGATTTTATTAATAAGATCAGCAGGAAGACAGCTTTGGAGCAAACTCAGATTCCATTCACCGTTACTCCAGAAGTCTTGGACAACAGCATTGTCATCCATATGAGTGGGGATATTAACATATTAACTAGTAATGCCACATTGAGACCAATGGTCATGCCAAAATTTTGCAGTAGCACCATTCCCAATTCTCCAATATAGCCCCCATCTTAGGAGTTCAGCACCATGACAAATTCCAGACCAAGTGCTAGAGCAATTCTTGGTTTTTGGTAGTCTTGCTTCAGAATAGAGTTAGCTCCAATATATTTTTCTCTTAATAATCTGCACCAGAGGCCTTTATCACCTTGAGTCAATCTCCAGCTTGCCTTAGCAAGTAAGGCTTTATTCATATCTGCAGCCTTCTTGATTCCTAGACCACCACAATCTTTTGACCTGCACACAACATCCCAGTTAGTGAGATGAACTTTTCTATTCTGACCGGTGTCTCCCCAAAGGAAATCCCTATTGAGTTTATCCAAACTATTTAGAATGTGAGGGGGGAGTTTTGCTGTTTGCATCGAATAAAGTGGTATAGCAGCAGTGACAGCTTGGATAAGAGTTAATCTGCCAGCCATGGTAAGGGTTTTACTTTTCCAGCTAGCCAATCTAGCTTGGACTTTATCAAGAACTGAAGCATAGGTGTTCTTCGGTTCTTTGATAACATCTGATTAATAGCAACCCAAAGGCCATACGTAGTAAAGACACTAATTTATAAAGAAACTCACATAGCATGGCTAGAAAATTTTAAACCAAAAATAGGTAGTCACCAGTGGTAAAGTTACTGAATAATTTTTGTCAGTAACTGATCTAATCATGTTGAACTTTGAAAGACGCCTTTTGATGTTAATTATTGTGCTTCAGTATCTAACTATTCTAAAAATCAACGCATAGTGTTCAATTGCAGCTCTTTATATGCATTCATTTTTCAATCTACATTGTTTAGCTCTCCTTAACCGAATTGTTAAGGTATAATAGTTTTTGATTCTTTGCTTGGTCTATACAGACAGCGAAAGATTGGCCTTCTTTGGTTTTGGTTATTTGCTGGACTTGCAAAAGGTTTGTAATAAATTTCCACAGTAAATTCATTTCAAAACTCTATTTTGTTTCAATTTGTGTTATGAACTTATCCTAATAATTACCTTTTGCCCTCTAAAATAATAATGCTATCCTTACTAATTCTTCAAACATCCTGCAGGAGTGCACAGAAAACTCCATCCATTCAGAACAACACTACAGTTAAGCATGCATCACCCCATGCAATAGCTATCTCAGCAGCTGAGCAGCATACTTCAATTCAATTTATACATTGTAATACCAATAAAAACATAATTTCAATCTTTATATAAAAATTCTGGTATCTAATTTAAAGGAGTTCCACGTCCGACGAACTCATTCGTAACCATAAATTCTGCAGCAAACCGCGGGTATATTTTCTAGTCTAAATGTGTTGAATACATATATACTTGAACTAACAATTTTATAACAAATTATCCGTTTTTTTAACTATTTGGATGACCAAGTAATATCTGATGTGTTTAAACACAAATAATCTTCCGATTGATTTGGGTCATGACACAATATTTTACAGCAAGAGACTGGAATTTACAGCTAGAGTAACCCACTCGATCTGCCGGCCATTTTTAGGCAACTGTTGTCAGGTTGTTTTCTCTGTTGTTCTGCGTTTGTTTTCATGTTTTGGGTCCTGAACGCCTTTAATCTTTTACTTCACTACAACTTATAATAATTTACTAAGGATTTGCCACTCAATTCTTTGCTGAATACCCTTGTCATGAATTCCGAAAACTTAATTTCTTTGTAGAGAGCTGCCTTCTCCGGAGAGACCAACTCTGGCAACGGACCAAACACCCCCTCTCTATTGCTCGGGTTCAAAAACACGGCTATTGAGACACGAGGCTCGTGGTGTGGATTCGCCAACACCCGGTGATCCACGCTTTTGTATTCCTCATTCGAAATAATCTGAATTTACATTTCAAGTTCTCTTAGTAAATTCGTGAATAAAACTCGAACGAAAATGAAAATTTTATTTTAGTTTTACCTGAAGTAAATCACCAACATTAATCACAAGAGCACCGGGGACAGGTTTCACATCCACCCAAGCCCCATCGTTCTTAACCTGCAACCCACCAATATGATCTTGAAGCAGGATGGTCAACACACAGTGAGTGAAGTAAGCCCAACTGTTAGATCAGGCTGTGGGCAGGGCGCGTAGTAGTGGCCCAACATCACCCTCCCTTTCAAACAAGTCATGTCCTTCAGCTTCTCCGTGCGCAATCCCAGCCCTTCACTCATCAACCCCAGCAAGTCCTCTCCCAGCCGTTGGATCTCCCGGTTCCATGCAACAATTTCGTCCCTGCAAACCTCCGGTACGTCGGCGACCGCCAGCACGGGGCCGAGCCTCACCTGAAGCGTGTCGCGCCAGCTGGCAGCTTTGGCCGTGTACAGGTCGACGTTGGAGAGATATGACACGCCTAGGCCCCTCCCTCTACGGTAGAACTGCGCTTTGACCTCCGTCGGCTGCTCGTGGAAGGCCTTGACGGCGGCGATCGTACGGTCCATTACCACCGACGGTATACCATGGTTGGTGATCTGGAAGAAACCAAAGTTGCGGCACAAGGCGCTGACTTGGTCGACGATGGCAGAGCGGCGATCAGAATGGAGGTCGGAGAGGTCGATGGTGGGGAATGGTTGGGCGTCGGGTCGGGTCTTAGACTGCAACTGCTGTAATGTTTCGGGCGGGTGGATAAAGATTCGAGGGATGGAGGAGAGACCTGAGTCGACGAGGCCTTTGACTCCGAGCTTGGAGTCGTCGAATTGCTTCACTTCTTCGGCTCGATCATAACCCTGTTCGCCAATATTTGCCACCATTTCCTTTCTGTTAAATTGTGACTGTTTTTCAGTTGCCTGGTATCTTGTTCGTTTTTAGGTACCTTAAGCTAGCCACGAGGAGTTGAGTGATTTATAAGGAAAGTTTTTCTAAGCCTAAACCATAAATGATTCAAACAACACTGTAGCTAGAGGCTAGGCTGATATAATTGCTGATTAAAACATGTTAGTTGCCCAAAATCTAGCTAGCATGGACCATGCCGGGAAATTCTGAACCATTTAGTTAGGAGCCAGAAGTAGGTTGTAGCTAGGATGGAGGTTGGCATGGTTAGGTCATAGAGGTCGATGGGGGCCTGCAATTGCTGTAATGTTTGGCCTAGACCCTGAATGCATGATTCAAACAACACTTTTAAAGTGGATAGAATTGCCGAATGAGACTTGAAACATGTCAGTTGCCCAAACTCTAGCTAGCATGGACTATGCCAGGAAATTCTGAGCCATTTAGTTAGCTAAAGGTTAATCTGGGCCACTCTCGTCCTGCTTATTGTTATTTCATTGATGATGAGATAATGTTGATGCTACTCTGCATGAATTGATCGTTAATTATAATCACTTGGGGCATTTATGTGTTCTCTAGGCCAACTGCTCCAAATTTTGACTCTTCGCACATTTCTTGTGAGGCAGAATAATTCCCCATTATATGGGAAATTATTAGGAGCTTTTGCCGACTGATAGGTTGTACTATGGAGTTTGGTGAGGCTGATGCTCATAACGGAACATTGTGACTCATGTAGCTCTCGACAGATGCTTGTTGATGGTCATTCTTGTTCATTACCAATCAAGTCCTTTTATGTACCTAGCGATACTTGTGTACTCGATAAGGGTGATCCTGCTTAATGTGCCTCCGGACCAGGCAGTTCACTCTAGGGTTCTCATGAATGAGCAGGGGTCTCGGCTGAGGTATCCCCATTCGTTGGTCTGAAAACAGTCAAGACATGTATCCTGCAGAAAGGCTTCTCTTGTTTTTTTCCCTTTCATGCGGAAGAAATGAACTCATATAATTTTCTGCAGTAATTTCCTTAACTTCTGCCCTTCATTTTATATGGATAAATAATTTTTACTATAGACCAATAACTATTCTAACTGTAATTTGTATCTCACCATATCAGTACTACTAGATATGCAGATCTTGCCTCACCAATTGTTGTTGGTTGTAATAAATCTCTTTTTTTTTTTTTTTTTTTTAATTTTTTTTTTTTATGAAGAGTTGTTATAAATTTCATTGTGTTAAGGCTAGCTCTTTAATACCAATATATGGGTCAGATGCAATTTCAGGAAAGGTTTGATTGAAATGAAAGATTGACAAGCAATTCTACAAGGCTACAAGCTATAGCTTCAACAATTCCCATTCTTCACATTTAATTCATTCTACCTATTCGAACACGAAAACCATCCCTAAAGATAACAAATTTTTGGGTGCAGCTATTGCCACCCTATCATTTTCTTAGTTCACCCTACAAACATTTGAATTATTGAAAAACTATATTACCCAAGTGCAAAATGACTAATAAGTACACTAATTTTCTAAAATCCAAATATGTAAGAAAAAATAAATATATAAGTAATTAATTAAATACAAAGACTACTTAATTTCTCATTGAATAACATTAATCTTTATCTTCTCAACCCAAATTTGAATTTATTACTATTTTTTGGTCTTTTTGTTGCCTCCTCATCGTTAATTCGTTATTCAATTCACAAAATCATTACCTTTAACTTTATCAATATCTTTGCAATATTCTTTATGAACACCGAAACTAAAAATTTAAAACACGAAAAAAAAAATCAATCTCTTCTTCATTGATCATAGTTGTAAATTTACTAATCTTTTTACATAGATTGAAATAGAGAACATTGAAATTCCTAATATAAAAAAACATTGAAATTGAAAGAAAAAAAATTAAAAAAGGGCGTAAATCAAATTATGATTTTATTCAAAAACGTTAATAAATTTTAATTTTTTTATGAGTATAAATTAAATGAGAGATTTTCGTTAAAAATATTTATTTTCTAATTGGATATGTTATATAAGATATTCTTGGAAAGAGAAATAGGTTAAATAAGTAAATTTAATAATTGAAATTAAAATATAGGGTGTAATGAGCAAGTAAGGTGAATAAAGAAAATTGTAGGGTGGCAATAGCCGCACCCCAAATTTTTACTAAGTTTTTCACGAAACCCTAGAACACTCTCTTCATCAATTTTAGAACAAGTAAAGTAAAGCAGGAGTTTCTTCTTTACTCAAATCTTCATCGTTTGGGAATCTAGGTCTTGAAGCCAGTCTCCTTCTTGATTAGAGTGAATGATCGATCATCATCTCCGGTATGTCGAAGTCGAATGAAACAACATCATATGCATTTATTTCTCCTTCGTGTTATTTAAGATGGCTCTTGTTTTGTATTGTCAGGATGCCAGTCAGATTGCGACATGAAAAATCAAACTCATGTTGTGATTATGTGGTACTCTCTCATCTCTACTACTATTAATGGAAGCCGTTCTTTTGGTGTCCAAGGCTTCACACACACACACACACACACACATATATATATATATATATATAATGCCTTTGAATAAAATAAACCTTGATTCATATAAAACACATCTAAAATGTCATTATGGTAAAATATCAAAATCAAATAAAAGAAAATCAGAAAAGAAAAAAAAAAGAGTGGGTTAAAAACACAATTTCAATCCAAAAATTGTTGCAGGTAGTTTGTTAATTTTTGTCCTCTTTAATGACTGAAATTTGAGACCAAAAGACATCAAGTTTTTTGTTATTACCTTGGCATCGCACATCGGCACATGTATGACGCTAGTTATATATATCACACACACACACACACACACATATTATAAAACTATATGTTTCCTACCGTTGGATATGCATACCAGCTGTCTACCACCTAAAGACTAAAAGACCTAAACCTAAAATGTCTCCCAGTTCTCATTCTCACTTTCTCAGCCGCTCTCGACAAGTCGACCTATACCTCCATCGCTCCTCATACTCCTCTCGACCTCTCAGATCGCTCCTCTCAAACCCTCTAATCCTCCATCTGTATTTTCTTTTCTTTCTCTTCCTCATCTCACGACTCGCATCGCTCCCCTCAGCCACCTCGCAAACCCGTATCTGAGAGCAAAGACTTGAAACTTAGCAAGGATTTAGCTCTGTGGGTAAGCGCTCTTTGTTCGTTGAAAAAAGAGAACAAATTAGCAGGATTTAGCTCTGTGGGGTTTAGGGGTTTAGGGTCAACGAACAAAGAGCGCTTACCCACAGAGCTAAATCCTTAGCTAGTTTTCAAGTCCTTCTCTTTAAAAATTTCTTTTAATTGAAAAAAGAAAATTAAAAAAAAGTAGGAAAAAAAAGAGAACAAATTTAAAAAAAAAAAAAAAAGAGAAAAGAGAGTTTAAAAAAAAAAAGGAGAAAAGAGAGCTAAAAAAATAGACTTAAAAAAATAGAGGACAAATTTTAAAAAATAGAGAAAAGAGAGTAAAAAAAAAAAAGAACAATTTTTTTTTTGGGTCAGTAAGGGTAAAATAGTCATTTTACTGTTGAAGGAGTGCCACGTCAGCAAGATAACGGATTTTTAACAGAAAGTTGACGGCAAGGACCAATTGGGTGAAATTGGAAAGTTCAGAGGCTTTTTAGGTGAAATTGAAACGTTAGGGACTGAAACGTCGAAACCCTATAAGTATAGGGAGTAAACAGTATTTCGTCCTTGTTTTTAATATAGATAGATATTTACTCATCAGAAAAAACCCTAGGAGAGATTTTCTCTCTCACCCTAGCTGTCTACGGCGCCCTCGCCTCCTCTTATCCTAGCTTTCTTTTCTACGTCTCTCACCCTCAACCCTCACTCAGCCTCATGGCCTCCATTGATGCTATCACAGCTAACTGTGCTGCCTCCCTTGCCCTTGCAAAGGGAGGTAGTGCCCCTGATCTGGGGAGAATTGGTGGCAGCCCTATTCGTCAGTCTTCCAAATCTTTTTTTATTGGGAAGCCTCTGACCTGCCGACTGGTCAACCCTACAGCCTTCAAGGCTCACCTTCTTTGTACCTGGATGGATGTCACTCTGGTGATGTTGAAGAAGAAGTTGGGCAAGCTACTTGGGAGTAGGAACAAGAATTATCGCCCTAGCAAGAAGCCGAATGTCGCTGCTTTACGACTCTCTTACCTTGTAGTTACTGGTATTGATCCCAGCCCTAGCAACAAGGGCAATGAAAAGCTTTAGGCTTTTCCAGGTTTCCTTGCCTAATACTAGAAGTTGAGTCTTCTACTACTTTCATCTTAGTTTCTCTAGTTGTACACCAATTGAGGTCTCTAAGCGGCTAGGTTACCACTTCATGGGAAGTTGGTAGGGAGGATTTTCTTTCTTGTGGTTAGGTTCAATAAGTGAGCGAATGTGTTAACAGTGAGGCTTGCCTGTCCTTTGTCTGGTAGCTTATACCATTTATGATTTTGGTGTAAGACAGCATTTGATGTACGTGCCTTCTGGCCATGTATAAATGAATAAAATTATCTATTTTCTAAAAAAAAAAGAGTTAATTACATATAAGTGCATATTTGAATGCTTTTTTAGTCATAAGGCCACCAACTAGTTTTTTCCCTCATAAGGCCACTAGATTAAAAAATGTGTTTTATTTTGGATATTAAAAACCAACATATTTACATAAATGCCACTAGAGTAAAAAATCAATAATCATTCTCTCTCTCTTCTCTGGAGAGGTCTCCGGTCAACTCCGGCAGGTCTCTGGCGAACTCCTGCCAACTTCCGGCAGACCTCCAGCCAACTTCCGGCGACCACAAAAGTTACTGTCACTAACACCAAAAGCTACTATGGTGAGATTTCCGGCAACCTCTGGCGAGGTCACAAAATCTATTGTTATCAACAACCAAAGTTACTTTAACCCACAAAAGCTACTGTCACTAGCAACAAAAGCTACTATGGTGAAATTTCCGGCGACCTCCAACGAAGTCACAAAAGCTATTGTCACGAGCACTAAAAACTACTTCCACTAGCAACAAAAGCTACTGACTCGGGGGAGGTCTCCGGCAAAATTTCCGACAAGGTTTTCGGTGAGGTGACAAAAGCTACTCTCACTAGTAACAAAAGCTACTCTCACTAGCAACAAAAACTACTGTCACCATTAAAAGTTATTCTCACTAGCAACAAAAGCTACTGTCACCGTTAAAAGCTACTCTCACTAGCAACAGAAAGCTACTCTCACCAACACCAGAAAACTACTCTCACCAACACTAGAAAGCTACTATCAACATCAACTAAAGTTACTCACACCAACACTAAAAGCTGCACTAACCTTAAAAGTTACTCTCACCAACACCAAAAACTACTACCAAGTAGAATAAAAGCTACTCACAGAACTAAGAAAGTTATTTACATAGACTGAAAAAGTTATTCTCAGCTATCAAAGCTACTCCCAACATTTGAGATAGCTATTACTAACTGATACAAAAGCTACTCTAACATCAAAATAAGTATATATTTGTGTGTGAGCCTCGTATACAATTTGATGGGGTAAGGAAATATTTACTCTCCCTTGGTTTTATAAATATAAAGTGATGGAAGCCAATGGTTTCTCTGGTGGCCTTTGGCTACTTTGGAATAGAAACAAGTATACTGTAGATACCTCTACTAGCAAGGCTAGTTTGCTACCTCACCAAGCATAAACAACACCCTCATGGGATCCAACCACTACTTGCATCTTGTAGCCCTTAATCAAGCTACGCTACGGTATCGGAAGAGGCAAATACGTAGCCGGGAAGCCACCTTCCCAGCCTTGCAAAGTTCCATTCACAAACATACTTTCTAGACTAGAATAGTGATTTCTACATCCCACATCTAAGAAAATTTAAAGGAGATGGATTCCTTCACCTATAAAAGGAACTCTCCTCCCACATAAACATCATCCCATTACAACTCCTGTAATCCTCTTGGGCGCAAGGCCCAACACACATAGTTAAACATTCAAGTGGACGTAGTCTCCCGCTAAGGCGAGAGACGAACCACTATACTTCTTGTGTCCTCTCTCTCTCTCTCTCTCTTTATTTATCGTTAATTAGAGTCACCGATTCTAAGTATTAACATATACTATTGACATCATTGATACTACTTTTCAATCCATTTATGTGAGAGTTGGTTGGAATGGTTTCCAGAGTTGGATGTAACTGGTATATATGCTAGCCCTTGCAATACTTCTAGATGTAATTTATAGAGTTACTTAGATTACCTGGCTAATCGTGTTAAGCTTCCTGTATGCTTGTGGGAGATTTAAATGAGCTGTTGTCCTCCTCTACAAGATTGGTAGATTTCAGCACTACAGATTTGTTGGTATGCAAGATTGGGTGAATAGAAATGGTCTAATTGATATGGGTTACTAGGGTGCTGATTATACCTAGAAGTTGGATAATTTTGATACTCTAAATTGTGGAGTTGTTCGGTTTTGGGAGAAGGGTGGCTCCAGGGGTTTAATGGTGATTGTTTAAAAGTGTTTATTGTTTTAACAGGTTTTGAGTTGTCCATTTTCAGGAGAAATTCGTCAAATTTTCTTGAAAAGTAGGCCCCACAGGGCCAACTCGGATTTCAGGTATGATTTCCGGGCAAGTCCTGTCAACACTAGTCGTTGATAAAAAGGAAGAATAATACATNCAAAAGATCAACATTATGCATTTTCACTAGGTTCTGAATTGAGGACCTGAATTTCTCACTCTCAGCTCCACGAGCATTCCAAAAAAGGATGTGATCCATTAAAATAGTAGAAGGGATGAGGGAAAATCTCAATTTAGGCATCAACCATACCTTCCCCAACTTGGGAAGGCAGGTTGTCATCACTAGTCAGTTTGCTATTATCAGCAAAAGTCTTCTCAACAAAACAATCAGAGGCCTGAAACGAGGATGGATCAGACCTAGCATCCAACATCCTTTCCTCAAGAGGACGATGGCCAAAGACTGCAGAAATACCATCATCAAACACATTTCCAACATTCTCAAACGATAGTTTCTTGAAAACAATAGGTTGGATTTTAGCATTAGAAGGGATGGTGCCTTTGGACTTCCTTTTGTATTGCATAGCTGACTTAGAGCCACTGTTGCTCTCCATCTTAGAAGCATCTTTAAGTGGGGCTCGAGGACTATCCTTCATAGTTCCAGATGTAGAAGTACCAATGCCAAAATTTTTAAGAGTAGGACATAAGTCAGATTTGGCAAGGTTGGCCTTGTTTAGGTTCTTCTTCTTCTCTTGGAAGCTAGTCCAATGTTTCACAATTGGCACAATTGAAGTCTTGGTAGAATTGTCAGGAATCATCTCAGGCACAGCATCAGTAACAGTAGCCTCATGTTGCAAAACTGTGAACCTAGAATCCTTATTAGCATTTTTCTTAGGACCGTTAGCCTCATTGTTTTTCTTCTTATTCCTATAGTTCATCAACATCCACGGACCCATATTTTCCTTGAGCATAGTTTCCTGGTCCACAGGGCTACCAGAGTCATGCTTCACAGTACCATCCTTTCAGCAGAGTCCATAATTTGATCATCAGTGTTGTTGACTGTGTGTGAAGATTAAGAATGAGCATTAGAATTAGTCACAACAGAGCGGCACCTGTCCTTTGCATGTCCATAATAGCCACATTCAAAGCAAATCAAAGATATCCCCTCATATATAACATTGTACACCACAGTTTCCATTTCCACAAAAGGCTTAAGAGGCTTATTAAGATCAATTTCAACACATACTCTGGCAAATTTTCCTCTAGCTTGGCCTACAGTGACCTGATCAATCTTGACAACATCACCAAGAACTCTACCAATTTTGTCAATAGTGTAATCCTTAAAGTATTTCACAGGCAACCCACAGATTCGAACCCATAAAGCCATTTTCCCAATTACCTCAGTCATTGGGTCAAAATCATGTCTCAATTTTCTAACAATTAAGGTCTGCCCAGCTAGGATCCAAGGTCCCCCACAGAGAACATAATTCATATCTTCCTCCAAATTGAACTTGACAATGAAGAAATCATTAGGTAGATCAATCAATTTCCAGCTCCTTTGACTTGCCACTTCCTTCGTAATCCCTTAAGCATGAAATCGAAGATGTTAACAGAGTTTGGTTTACCCATGAGTTTAACCACCACAGCACAGTGCCAATCATAGTCAAGTTTGTTGTGGACCTTCTCTAAGAAAGAGACATTCTGGCCATGCTTGCCTTGAGTGTAGGCACAGTCCTCATCGGTGAACTCAAAATCCTCCATCATCGTCCTACTGTAGTGGTCAATTGGATTTTTGAGCTTGCTAGCATAGCTCTCATTGGAGTGGGGAGGTGGAGTAGCCGTAACAGAAGAATCAAGGTCCTTCATGTGAAGAGCTTCAAGATCTGAAGAGATATCTCCACCCTTCTTAGTATGTTTTCGTTATAGCATTTGAGAGTCACTTGCTCCGCCACTTCCAGGGGGAAGGGTGGAGAACACAAAGGCCAACGACACCACCAGTAAGAGTAGGTAGACAATCGAAGCCGGAAAGGATGAAGGTCAACAGTGGCCAATCGGTGTGAAAGTTAGGTAATGGCTAGGTCTTGGGAAAGGCGTGTGAGACGCGTTTAGAAAAACCAGATTATATGAGTCGTAGTAAGTGTTTTTGTTAATTGAATTAGGTGTTTTTTTTTTCATTTTAAATTTGGTAATTGTTTTCCGATGAAGCTAAATATTTGTGTAAGGGTACATTGGAGAACATTGGAGACTCGAACATCATACCTAAAGCAAACGGACTCCCATTCCCTAAAAATCCCCTCGGCTTCTATAATATCACCTAGCTTAACCAAGCACAACAATATATACATGTAGTTGGTACTTGGAATTCTCCCAGCTACTCTCTTACTAGCTCTCCAAAGTCGTAGAACATCCTATTTACTCTCTAACGACGTACACAGTGTAATGAGGAAGAAATAACCCAGGCGATTTCTATTAGACACCTTCTCTTCAGCATTTCTTAAGGCCAACTTGGCTTTGTCAATAAGGCCTGCTTTCATATAAATACCAGCCAAAGTAGACAACGTGCTCCATCCAACCTGAACATTCTCATCACTCACCATTTCTTTGTAAATTTGTTCTGTGGCGAAAGAATCATTCTTAATTTTTCTCTGGATGTTTGAAATTAGGTTACAGCAGCTCTCCTGGTTCCGTAGCTGGTTTTGCTACTTCATTTCTCAGGTTGTTTTTTATCTCTCTCTTTCTGATAGTGATAAATTGCATTTTTTTTGTTTTATTGGCTTATAGTTGGTGATCATTGCAGGGTTTTGCTGCGCACCAGAACGAGACCACTACGAAACTCTTGGGAGCTCAAGCAAAGATGAGATTAAAAAGGCTTTTCGACGGTCAGTGTATAAATATTGGATTGCCTGTAGTTTTTGGAAGATTTGGGGGTGATTTGATGTCTTGCATGTATGAAAGTACTAATAAGGTTTCGGGGGAAATGTACATGTGGTTTGAGTTCTTTATCACATTGGGGAAACCGTGTTAGAACTGCATTTGCTTGTTTGTAAGAGCAAGTGCTCTACGTGTGGATTGGAGAAGCTTTTTGACTGGAATGAATCCTAACATAATTGAAATGTAAACTGTGCCATGTACTCGCACTGAATAAAAAAGGGAACTGTTGCTGATGTTTCTTTCTTGGGGGAAGGGGAGTGTAGGTAGGAAATGGTCAAAACCTGGTCTTTGTAGATTGAATAATTTGTCGGAATATCCTATATTATAAACATCATCTTGGTTTTAACAGTAGTCTATATATGTAACTGTATCTTTTCTCACTCGTTCATCCATGATAGTTTTCTATACCTTACCAATCCCATCTGGTTAAAGGGTTTCTCTGGGATTACTGCTGAGTTGAATATGAATTTTGGGCTATCAATTATATGGTTTTACTTTTACCATTATGCATTGTTAAAGCCATGCCAGATTTTTAGTTAATTTGAGTAAATACAACTGTCTATTGCCATTACTATAGCAGTTTTTATTCCATTCAAGCTGTTGACACTGAATATGTATGCAGCTGGCCAAGAAATACCATCCTGATGCAAATAGGGACAATCCTTCTTATATGATAAAATTTCAAGAGATAAGAGAAGCTTATGAGGTTTGATTTGTGACTGGAGCAAAAATTACTAACCTCCTATACGAGTTTTTCAGAGCTGTCTCTTTTATGTGTTCCTATCTCAGTATTACCAAAATCTGGAATAGTTTGCAAGTTCTCCTAAATTGGGCGTGTAAAAATTCCGTTATTCATTTTCTTTTTCATTGTTGATTCCAGACAATGCAAGATCCTGAAAACAGGACAGATTATGACATGGTAATAACCCTCTCTCAAGAACACACATCACAGTTTTGTTGTTATTAGATGTTGTATAACACTAGCTAATTTGTGCACATCAGAGATTCATTTGTAATTGTCCACCTTTTTTTTAGCACATTTGTTATGTTTGTATTTGGAAGAAAGAGACTCAAAATGGTGTTCATACTGACCTTCATCAAGCTTCGTTTAGGATTATTCTTCTTGGTGTCCTTTTGTTACAAGAGCTTCCAGTGGAATTGATATTGTTAGAAGCAAGTTTTCAACTGTTTTATATACGAGCACTTGCAAGTGCTTCTTTTAAGAAGTGCATTGCTTCTTCAAAAACCAGTAAACGTGCTTTTATAACTCAAAACACACTTCTAGCATTTTTTGCTAAACTCTGTCAAAAATGCCTTTGATAAGTGGTCCTTAACATTTCACTTCTTGTTTGGGAAACTCACGAAACCAGTACATATGCCTGATAGTTAAAACTAAGAGAACAAGAAGCTTTTTAATGATGAATTCTCACACACATTCATTCAATATACATAGGCATATTTATACAACCTTATACACCCTAATTCTAGACTAACAAGGAAAGTAATCAAATGACAATTACAATCCCGATTCTATACAATTAGTATAATTCTATTCCTAATAGTAATCCTAAAATATATGTGACTCACAACACTCCCCCTCAAGTTGGAGCATACACATCTCGAATGCCCAACTTGTCAACTGAGTCACGAAATACTTTGACTGACACACCCTTAGTTAGAACATCTGCTAACTACTCCTCTGTTGTTACGAATGGGAAGGCAATCTAGTTTGCATCCAACTTCTCCTTGATAAAGTGTCGGTCAACTTCCACATGCTTCGTATGATAATGTTGCACTAGATTATGTGAAATTTCAATAGCTGCTTTATTATCACAAAACAACTCCATAGCTCTTTTTGGCTTGAAACCCAAATCACGCAATTAATTATGTAACCATAACAACTCACATACTCCATGTGCCATACCTCTATACTCGGCTTCAGCACTCGACCTTGCCACCACCTTTTGTTTTTTACTCTTCCAAGTGACAAGGTTCCCTCCAACAAATGTAAAGTAACCCGAGGTCGATCTCCTATCAGTAGTACTACCAGCCCAATCAGCATCAGTATAACCACTCACCTCTAGGCAATGATGCTTTGAGAACATAAGGCCTTTCCCGGGAGCTCTCTTTAGATACCGCAAGATTCGCACGACTACATCCATATGGTCTTCACTAGGGTTATGCATGAACTGGCTCACCACACTTACTGCATATGCCAAATCAGGCCTAGTGGGACCCAAATAAATTAATCTGCCAACTAACCTTTGATACCTCGCCCTATCAGTCAGGACTTGATCAGGGTACTCCGCTAACCTGTGATTCTATTCAATTGGTGAATCAGCTGGCCTGCAATCTAACATGCCCGTTTCTGACAGTAAGTCTATAGCATATTTTTTTTGGCACAAGAAGATGCTGCTACTCCCCCCTAGCCACCTCTATCCCAAGGAAGTATCTCAAGTCACCAAGGTCTTTCATCTCAAACTCTGAAGCTAACTATTGCTGCAACCTCCTAATTTCCTCTCGATCATCACCTGTGATCACCATATCTTCAACATAGATTATTAACGCCGTTACTTTACCCTTCTGATGCTTAAGGAAGAGAGTATGATATGAGTTTCTTTGTTTGTAACCAAACCGCTTCATAGCCAGAGTAAAGCGCCCAAACCATGCACGGGGGAATTGCTTCAACCCATAGAGTGACTTCTTTAACCTACATACAACATCCGTTTTATCAGCAGTCTCATACCTGGGAGGTTGACTCATATACACTTCTTCAACCAAAACTCCATGTAGAAAAGCATTTTTCACATCAAGTTAATTGAGAGGCCAATCTAGATTAGGCACCAAAGAGAGAAGCACTCTGATAGTGTTGATCTTGGCTAACGGGTGCAAACGTCTCATCATAGTCTACACCATACGTCTGGGTAAACCCTTTTGCTACCAATCTCGCCTTATATCTACTAACTGAGCCATCTGCTTCATGTTTAATTATGTATACCCATTTACATCCAACTGGCCTTTTCCCTTTAGGTAACACCATCAATTCCCAAGTGTTATTCTTCTGTAGGGCTTCCATCTCTTCTTCCATTGCTTTTGACCACCTTGGATCTCATAGAGCATCCTGCACTTTGTTTGGAATAGATACAGAGGAAATCTGATGCACAAACGACTCATATGACTTGGATAACCTATATGTAGATACATAATTGGCAACCGGGTACTTAGACTTAGCTTTAAGACTAGGTTCATATTTCTTTGGTGGTTTACCACGAGTAGAACGAGAAGGTAAAATAGATAAATTGGGTTCAGGTATTACCTCACGTTGACCTTCAGGATCTTGGAGAGTTTGGCTCAAGGGAAGAGATGAAGGAGAGGGAGAAGTTTCCAACGATCTTGCATCTCCACCAATTTCTATTTTATTTTCTTCTCTGTCTCTTTCTGCTCTTTCTCTCTCTTCCTTTTCTTCTCTTTCTCTTTCGTCCTTTTCTGCCCTTTCTCTTTCTCTTTCGTACTTTTCTTCCCTTTCTCTTTCATACTTTTCTTCCCTTTCTCTCTCTTCCTTTTCTTCTCTTTCTTCCGTTTTTTC
The DNA here is from genome assembly GCA_024704745.1 of Rosa lucieae. Taxonomy (NCBI): domain Eukaryota; kingdom Viridiplantae; phylum Streptophyta; class Magnoliopsida; order Rosales; family Rosaceae; genus Rosa; species Rosa lucieae. The sequence continues at coordinate 13,960,766 of CM045492.1, read as the reverse complement.
TCTTTCTCCCTTTTCTTCCCTTTCTCTCTCTTGTTCTTCTCTTTCTCTCTCTTCCTTTTCTTCTCTTTCTTCCATTTTTTCTCTTTCTCTTTCTTCTTTTCCTTCAGTTGTGTCATCTTATTTGTCTTTGTCTTCTCCTTTTTTTTCTCTTTTCCTTCAGTTGCGTCACTTTTTATTTCTTCTCTTTCTTTTCCTTCAGTTGCATCACTTTTGTTTCTTCTCTTTCTTTTCCTTCTGTCTCTTTTCCATCTTTGTCTGTTGTATTGCTGCCACCTACCATCTCTTCAAAATAACCATATTGCTCCCCCTGAAGAGAAGGGTGAGTAGAAGAAAAATAGTAGGCATTCTAAAAAAATGTGACATTCATAGTCACATAGATTTTTTTTTTTTTAGGAGGATGAAAACACTTATACCCCTTCTAATGGATCCCAAACCCAACAAAAACACAGTTTAAGGCACGAGGTTCTAACTTCGAGCGTTGGTTCTTAGGAATATGAACAAACGCAATGCACCCAAAGACTTGAGCAGGAAGATTATGGAAAGAAGGAAGAGATACATGGGACTAGAGGACCTCAATTGGAATCTGATTTTGGAGAACACTAGACGACATCCTATTGATAAGATGAGAGGCAGTGAGAACTGCTTCTCCCCATAAGTACTTGGGCATATTTGCACTAAAGAGAATCAAACAAGCAACTTCAAGAAGGTGGCGATTCTTACGCTCAGAAACACCATTCTGTTCTGGGGTTTGAGGACATGTGGTTTGATGTATGATACCCTGTGTACAAACATATTCTTGGAACTGATTGCTCATATATTCCCCCCCATTGTCAGACCGAAAGAGTTTGATCTGACCATTGTACTGTGTATGAATCATATTTTGAAAATTTTTAAAAGCTGGAAATACAGCATCCTTGGACTTCAGTAAAGCAATCCAAGAAACATGAGTACAATCGTCAATAAAAGACACAAAATAGCGCATACCAGAAGGAGTAGGATCCCATGAGGGTCCCCATAAATCAGAATGAATCAATTCAAAAGGTACAAGACTTTTATTTGAAATACTCAAAGGGTAGCTAACTCGATGGCTTTTGGCCAAAATGCAAGTTTCACACTTCAAAGATGACTCTGAAATACCCAAAAACAAATAGGGCATAGACTTTCTCATATTACTAAAGGAAGGATGGCCAAGATGATGATGCCACAACCACACTTCATTCAATCGCTACGTAGAACTTGAAATCAAAGCTACTTGGGCCTTCTTCCCTGGTGTTATCCCCGCATACATCCGATCCAGATGAAACAACCTCCCCCTCAAATCTCCTCGGCCAATTATCTCCCTTGACTGAAGATCCTGAAAAACGACATACATGGGAAAAAAGGTCACAGAGCACTGAGATTCAGTATTTAATTGAGGAACAGAGATTAAGTGATGTGACAAATCAGGAACATATAACACATTCCTAAGCTCTAAGTTTGGTGTGACTCTAACAGTTCCTATTCCTAATACAGGAAAGGCTTCACCATTAGCATTAGTAACTTTCGACACTGGTGGGATTGAGAGAGAGCTAAAGAATTATTTATCGTAAGTCATATGATCAGATGCACCAGAATCAATAATCTAAGTATCTTCCCCAACAAAGTCAGAGACAAATAAAGCCTTACCAAACTTACCTCTTCCAACAAAAGCGACTGAAGCATTACCCGGATTTTGATCCTTTTCCTCCATATCCTGGTAGTCCGGGTTCTAAATTAAATTTGCACCAATGGTACGGCCTTGTTGGTTAGCTCCTGATTTATTCCAGATATTTTGTTGATTCGGATACCCATTCAATCGATGACACTTAGTCCTCCAATGCCTATAATTCTTGCTGAAAGTATAGTACGGCCGTGTTCCTCCTTGATAACTTGGTTGTGGTCGAAGTTGTTGAGGTGGTGGTACATATTTTGACGATGAAGGCTTGGTTTGGATAGTGAGACTAGATAACTCTGAATGGATTGCTTTGGTGCTATCAAGTTGAGTCTCATCTTTGCATATATATGCAAAAGCATCCTCAAGTGTAGGTGGAGTTCCACCTCTGAGTAACTCACCCTTTGCACTAGCATGCTTGTCGTCGAGACCATGAAGGAAGATATGCAGCCTCATTAGATCCTTCTCTTCGTTGTGTAACTTGATGTCATCAACATTCTTCATCTTGTTGGGACGCCTTTGATCAATTTCTAGCCATAAGCCTTTGAGGGCAGCATAGTATACTGCCACAGGCCGCCCATCTTGAGTCATCATGAATGCCTTAGTATGGAGCTCATGTACTTGTGCAAAATCTGAGTCATTCAGATACAATTGCTTTAGAGTGCTCCAAATTTCTACTGCAGTTTCACACCCAATGATTAATTATACTACCTCATTGTCATGGCCTTGTAGAGCACAGACATCACGGCACCATTGTGAGTTTCCCACTTTACATATCCTACATCTTCTTCATTCGATGTCTTAATCAATCCATTCACATATCCCATCTTGTCCATACCGCAAAGATGAGTAGTCATCATCTTCTTCCAAGTACGATAATTCGTCCCATTCAGCTTGGCATCCCCAAATCCTCCACCTGAGGATTCTTGATTCACAGATACCTCCACCTTCTGCACATTAGAAGTCACAATTTGCTTGGAACTTTCTTCTCCACCCATGATACTTGAACTGCAACAATCTTCTAACTTTAAACCGTGGAAGCAACGAACAATAAACCAAGACCAAAAATCCGGGATCGGATTCTTGGCTCTGATACCAAGTTAAAACTAAGAGATCAAGAAGCTTTTGAATGATGAATTCTCACACACATTCATTCAATATACAGAGTCATATTTATACAACCTTATACACCCTAACTCTAGACTAACAAGGAAAGTAATCAAATCAAAATTACAATCTCGATTCTATACAATTAGTATAATTCTATTCCTAATAGTAATCTTAAAATATCTGTGACTCACAACACTACCCCTCAAGTTAGAGCATACACATCTCGAATGTCCAACTTATCAAGTGAGTCACAAAATACTTTGACCGGCACACCCTTAGTCAGAACATCTGCTAACTGCTCATCTGTTGGTACGAATGGGAAGGGAATCAAGTTTGCATCCAACTTCTCCTTGATAAAGTGTCGGTCAACTTCCACATGCTTCGTACAATCATGTTGCACTGGGTTATGTGAAATTTCAATAGCTGCTTTATAATCACAAAACACTGCATAGCTCTTTTTGGCTTGAACCCCAAATCAAGCAATAAATTATGTAACCATAACAACTCACATACTCTATGTGCCATACCTCTATACTAGGCTTCAGCACTCGACCTTGCCACCACCTTTTGTTTTTTACTCTTCCAAGTGACAAGGTTCCCTCCAACAAATGTAAAGTAACCCGAGGTCGATCTCCTATCAGTAATACTACCAACCCAATCAGCATCAGTATAACCACTCACCTCTAGGCAGTGATGTTTTGAGAACATAAGCCCTTTGCCTGGAGCTCTCTTTAGATACCGCAAGATTCGCATGACTGCATCCATATGATCTTCACTAGGCTTATGCATGAATTGGCTCACCACACTTACTGCATATGCCAAATCAGGCCTAGTGGGACCCAAATAAATTAATCTGCCAACTAACCTTTGATACCTCGCCCTATTAGTCGAGACTTGATCAGGGTACTCCGCTAATCGGTGATTCTATTCAATTGGTGTATCAGCTGGCCTGCAATCTAACATGCCCGTTTCTGACAGTAAGTCTAGAACATATTTTCTTTGGCACAAGAAGATGCTGCTACTCCCCCTGGCCACCTCTATCCCAAGGAAGTATCTCAAGTCACCAAGGTCTTTCATCTCAAACTCTGAAGCTAACTGTTGCTGCAACCTCCTAATTTCCTCTCGATCATCACCTGTGATCACCATATCTTCAACATAGATTATTAACACCGTTACTGTACCCTTTTGATGCTTGAGGAAGAGAGTATGATATGAGTTTCTTTGTTTGTAACCAAACCGCTTCATAGCCAGAGTAAAGCGCCCAAACCATGCACGGGGGAATTGCTTCAACCCATAGAGTGACTTCTTCAACCTACATACAACATTCGTTTTAGGGCTAAATACTAGTTAGTACCCTGTGGTTTAGGTCCAAAATCAATTCAGTCCCTGTACTTCTAATTTCATCAAAACCACCCATGCACTTTCAATTTTGATCTAATAGGTCCAATTCGTTAATATTTTGTTATGGGTTCAAGTTATAGTTGGATTATTTGTTGAAAAACTATTTATTTTTAATAGTAGGACTCACACCTAAATTGACTATGCAGACCACCTTGACACCACATCATAAAACATAGGCCATATATGAGCCACGTTAACAAGTTAAATAACTCAATTGTCGGAAAACTAACAAATTGGACCTATTAGATCTAAATTGAAAGTACATGGGTGGTTTTGATGAAATTAGAAGTTTAGGGACTGAATTGATTTTGGACGTAAACCACATGGTAGTAATTTGTATTTAGCCCTTCGTTTTATCAGCAGTCTCATACCCGGGAGGTTGACTCATGTACACTTCTTCAACCAAATCTCCATGTAGAAAAGCATTTTTCACATCAAGTTGGTTGAGAGGCCAATCTAGATTAGGCACCAAAGAGAGAAGCACTATGATAGTATTGATCTTGGCTACGGGTGCAGACGTCTCATCATAGTGTACACCATACGTCTGGGTAAACCCTTTTGCTACCAATCTCGCCTTCTATCTACTAACTGAGCCATCTGCTTCATGTTTAATTGTGTATACCCATTTACATCCAACTGGCCTTTTCCCTTTAGGTAACACCATCAATTCCCAAGTGTTATTCTTCTGTAGGGCTTCCATCTCTTCTTCCATCGCTTTTGACCACCTTGGATCTCATAGAGCATCTTGCACTTTGTTTGGAATAGATATGGAGGAAATCTGATGCACAAACGACTCATATGACTTGGATAACCTATGTGTAGATACATAATTGGCAACCGGGTACTTAGACTTAGCTTTAAGACTAGGTTCATATTTCTTTGGTGGTTTACCATGAGTAGAACGAGAAGGTAAAACAGATAAATTGGGTTCAGGTATTACCTCACGTTGACCTTCAGGATCTTGGAGAGTTTGGCTCGAGGGAAGAGATGAAGGAGAGGGAGAAGTTTCCAGCGATCTTGCATCTCCACCAATTTCTATTTTATTTTCTTCTCTGTCTGTTTCTGCTCTTTCTCTCTAGTACTTTTCTTCCCTTTCTCTTTCGTACTTTTCTTCTCTTTCTTCCGTTTTTCTCTTTCTCCATTTTCTTCCCTTTCTCTCTCTTGTTCTTCTCTTTCTCTCTCTTGCTTTTCTTCTCTTTCTTCCGTTTTTTCTCTTTCTCCTTCTTCTTTTCCTTCAGTTGCGTCACTTTTTATTTCTTCTCTTTCTTTTCCTTCAGTTGCGTCACTTTCTGTTTCTTCTCTTTCTTTTCCTTCGGTCTCTTTTCCATCTTTGTCCGTTGTATTGCTGCCACCTACCATCTCTTCAAAATAACCATATTTCTCCCCCTAAAGAGAAGGGTGAGTAGGAGAAAAATAGCAGGCATCCTAAAAAAATGTGATATCCATAGTCACATGGAATGAATTCACATTTCTTGATTTTCTTGGTTTTTGTAACCAAGCAACTTGATGTGAAGAATGCTTTTCTACATGGAGATTTGGTTGAAGAAGTGTATATGAGTCTACCTCTTAGTTTTTGTAACCAAGAAAACCCTATACATATATTTAGGAGAATGAATTTCACACTTCTCATTTTACGAACTACACTCTCTCTTTCCATTTTTTGTTGAAATTTTTATAAAAAGACAATTAAAGTTACTGTAAACAAAATTTATGGTACATTTACTTACCAGAAATATAAAAAAAGTCATAAATGGGAGACAACTGCAATAGAATAAGTCATGAATCGAAAACAACTGAACCTGAAAAAAAATAATCGGCATGTGAATCATTCATAAACTCATACCTTCGCTTGGTTATCAAATTAAGAGTAATTCAGGAATTGATTCCTAATAATAAGGTGGTAGCCACATCAATTCCAATACCTATATATATTAGTAAACGCAAGAATCTCATACATTGAAATCATTCTCATACCTATATATGTTAGTCAAGACGTGAAATCTCATACACTGATACACTAAAATCATTTCTTTAATTTCCATTATCATTCAAGATAAATAAACGTATCATTAATTTATTAGAAAATAAAACGTAAAATGTGGATTTACACTTCCTTATAATTAATATATAAAAGACACCTATGGCAAGATATTTCATATCGAAAGCCCCAAATTATTATTTGTGGCCAGAAGAAATTACAAGTTACCATTCTTTTCAAGCTACCAGTCTCTCTCTACGAGTCTACTTATTGTTCTCCCATGCTTCACGAACAGAGACTCACTGTCGTGGTCAAGCCAAAGCAAAGCAGCTCACATCTCTCTCTCTCTCTCTCTCTCTCTCTCTCTCTCTCTCTCTCACACACACACACACACACACACACACACATACACACCGCTCGATCATTCATTCACCCCCAGAAGCTAGATATGCAAATGGATGTGTCATTAGGCAGCATAGCAGTATTCGTTGTTTTGTTGATTATAGCTTCATCATGGGCATGGAGGGTGCTGAATTGGGTGTGGTTGAAGCCAAAGAAGCTAGAAAACTGTCTGAGGCAGCAAGGTTTTGCCGGAAACTCGTACCGCCTTTTGATTGGGGATCTTAAGGAGAACATCAAGGTGACGAAGGAATCCACTTCAAAACCCATGAACCTCTCCGATGATGTAGCCCCTCGTGTCCTGCCATTTCTCCATCAAACCATTAACAAACATGGTACGTGCCATTTCTTCACTTGTTACTTCCTTGCATATACTACAATACTAAGCAATGAAACTGGGTTAGTATCTCACTGTCTGCTAGGATGCCTTGGTACAATAGCTAAGGGTTAATTTGATGCCAGTCTTTGACTATTTTTGTTTTTCTTTTTATTGATGGCATACACTTTTTTTTTTTGTAAGATTGGCCATTGAACCTGCCTGAATAAATTCAGATTAACCACTAATTAGAATTGAAACCTATGAGAGAAAAGAATGGCCTTAAAGAAACAAGAGGTACTTGGCAAAATACTTGCATAAAATGTCTAATAACTGTCGTTTGAGAGCTAGGCTGAATGTGAGTGACATTTAACACAACAATTGATTATACGTTGTAGGAGAATGGAATTGTGTGTTATCATTGATAATAGGAGCCCTTTAAATAGGGAGTTACAATGTACCCAAAAAGGTAATAGAATCTGATTACAATTGAATACCTAGAACACATTCCTATTAAAATTCTAAACCCTAGTTTGTAGAGGCACACATTATGTCGATATCCTTCAACACTCCCCCTTGTGCCGCTCAAACTTGGTGACGACGCTTTAATTGTTGCCTCGTTAAAAACCTTGCCAGATAACAAAAACCCTGTGGAACAAAAATAGCCCTGTTCGAACGACAAAAAGAGCACAACACGTCCTTCACTCTTCGAGATCGAACATGTAGACATCATGCCTCCCCCTGATGTCAATATCTCCCCCTGATTGCTACAATCATGGGAGTTAGGATAACTTTCTCAATCCGATGCTCTTCACATGTTTCTCGAAGGTGGATTTTTGTAACGACTTAGTAAATAAATCCGCTACATTATCCTCTGATCGGATTTGGTTCACTTCAATATTTAGAAATGCTTGTTATCATTTTGATGGAGGGGAGGAGGAGCACGGAAGGTGGCATTTTGCCTTCTGGGGTCCGATCCCACACTTCCATCATCTCTTTTCTCTATAGGGATAGAACAAGCCCATATCAATCGTACCTCTCAACTATCGAAAGATTGTCTTTATACCAATCTAATGGCGTTGCATTGGCGCGGGGCTATGTCTAGCCAACAAGTTCATAATAATTGAGGTGTCCGGTCTTGTATTGTGCTAAGTACAATAATGCGCCTATTGTACATCAGTAAGCACTTCTACTATTAACACGTCTTCGCCATCATCCCTGGGACGAAACGGATCCCTTTTAGGGCCAAGACTACAGACGACCATGGGAGTGCATTTTTGACTTTATCAAAAATGTCTTTTGACACGGTATACAAGTTCTGAATTTAGACAAAACTGTGTTCTCCCAAGGTCATTCCTCTCAAACTCGGATTTCAAGTGTTCAGCGGTTTCCCTTAACTCTCAAGGGTTCCAATTATGTTTATCAACATAAACAGTGACAATTGCAAATCCGGAACTTGTCATAGAAACGCGTGGGCATAGTTCATCATATCCTTTCCCAATCAAGTAGTCTTTTTTGTGAGCATTTCAACCTCGTTGCAAATACGCTCCGTGGTCTAGAGCCACTTGACTTGGGTAAATGAAGTCCACAAGAACCTTCATTATATTCCGTATCTAGATTCCCATAGAGATACGTAGTGACCACATTCGTAAGCTACATGTTCAGTTATTTGGAAACTACCAAACTGACAAAGTAGTGGAGTGCAATGACATCCATTACGAGAGAATATGTCTTCTCGTAGTCGATTCCAGGGCGTTGTGAGAAACCTTGCGCCATAAGGCGAGATGACCATCTCTTTTTCTCATCACGCTATCTAACGAAGACCTATTAATGTCAATAGGTTTTATGTTAGGAGGTGTTGGCATCTCAGGCCCAAAATCCTTCCTCTTCGTTAGTGAATCCAATTCAACCTGGATCGCATCTTTCCAATTTAGGCCAAGTTTCTCTACGTTGGCATTCTTCAACGGAGTAAGGTTCGATGTCATTGGTCTCAATAATTCCACGTCCTCATGTACACTAGTGTAGTTCGTAGAGATCTCTATATTTTCAGGAATTGGTTCTAACATTGAGGCGTCCCCCAACGATGTCTCTTGGACATAACCACAATCCAAAATATTCTCATGAGATGGATTTTGAGTGTCAATGATCAATGGATCAAGTTGTGCCAGACTCGCTCTCTTCTTAGGGCGAGAATCCATCGAACCTATGGGTCTCTTACTCTCTCTAGCGGAACCCATGGCCTATGACGCTATTATGCATGCCACCTTTGTGGCGTCACCATACCACCATCCATGGTAGTGGTGCAATACCCATCTTCTCTGGGTGGCACCATGTCCTCTTGTGGGGACATCAATCCTTACAGGCATGTTTGCAGCAGGTATATGTGATCTCGTCACTTTTAGGGGATCAAGATGAGACATAGTGGAGACAGGCCACGAAATTTCCTGTCGTTCCTGTTGAACATTGACATTCTAATCTCCCCCTAACGACAGGAAGACTGTCTCATCAAAGTGACAATTCGCAAATCCAGCGAAATAGAGATCGCTTGGCAAGGGATCTACATAGCGGACTTATAGTTGGAGACTCATGTCCAACTAATATATATATATATATATGCATTCGTTGCAATGACTCATGTTGATGCGCTGTGGCGGCGCAATTGGCACATGAACCGCACACTCAAATATGCATAAATACGAGATATTAGACTCGAACCCAGTCACTAGCTGTAACGCAAATAAAAGTTGAGTAGCTGCTATAAGTCGTAGACGAATTAGCATAGCTGCATGCGATATTGCATAACCCAAGCGGAAATATTGGTGCTCATTACCAATGTCCGGGCTACTATCGTAGTCGTTTAATGGTGGCTTTTTCGCGAGACCAATTCGGTGTGGACATGGGAATATGATACTTGATATCAATACCCAATGATATGCAATAGTCATCGAAAATTGTCGATGTATACTCTCTAGCATTATCAAGTCAAATTGACTGAATGGGATGATCTGGGTAGTGAGTCCGTAGCCATATGTTATGTGCTAGGAGTGTAGTATAAGCAGCATTACGAGTAGATAATGGCACAACATGTGACCAGCATGTTTGCGTATCAACCAACACCATAAAACATCTATATGGTCCGCAAGTTGGTTGATCAAATCCATAAAATTCCCTTAGATTCTTTATAAGAATGGAATTATTTCCTCAATCTCCTTTGCATAGAATGGTCTCAATCCTTAATAACAGGCTTTACAGAACGAAACATGGGCTTTATAATCAACCAATGAAGGTTTTGGTTAAGCCATAATGTCACAATAGACTTGAGAACTCGAGCGAGGAGTTTATGGAGTCAATGCCATATATTTGCCGTAGGGGGTAGGCGGCGCCGGCCATGTATGGCCTATCTTTGCACAATCATGGCGCCATGAGGTCCATGTGCAGCTCCTCGAACCAATTCTTGGTTCTTACTTTTCTTCGTTCTGAAAATGGATGCCCGTGTAAAGTCTTTAATACACGGATCATCATGTCAAAGCCTATATGTGTCAAAATCCCATAAGTCGTCTCTCATGACATGGTTGGATTCAATAACTCAAATAGTGGTTGCATACAACCCACTAGAGCGACACATAAGTTTCTCTAATACTCGTTTATGTCCGTAGTCATTAGAGGTGATGCAAAATAACTCTGTCCATTCTCATAATGTGTTTCCACATGAAAACCATGGGCTCTTATATAATAAAGTTCGAATTAAGGTATGTCCAAGACATTAAGTAAAAGAATTGACACTTTATTAATAGCCAATGATTACATCAAAGTTTCCAAAATCTAATCCAAAATAAAATCAAAGTAAGACACATTGTAGTCACTCTATCCGTTTGGTAACTCCAATCAAATATGACCAGGAAAGTAGAGAGAGATGTTGGTGGAGCGAGGCTCTCTTAGGGACCAATAATCTCAATGACTTTCCTAGACATCACATTTTATTGGGTTCGCCACATAAGAAAGAGTTAATACAATTGTCATTTCTTGACTAAGGCAAATTGCCATTACAAAAGTTCTTGGAAAAATAAAAGGACTAACCTAATCAAAGTCTGCTGCATCCTTGTGCACTTCATCTTCAGCTTTGAAGTCCTCTATGGTGAGATTGACATCTCCACCATCTTCTTCTTCTTCTGCAAGGTACACTTCTTGCTCTCTCAGGTCCCTATATGCCCTGTATCTTTCAGCTAGTTCCTCGCTTGCATTGCATTGCATTGCTTGAACCAATGCTCAATTGATCCACATCGATGACACTCATCATTGTGGTTGCCTCCCTTTAATTGAGGTGCACGTTGTGCACGTTGCGGGCGTTCCGTAGGAGGGTTGGTGCCACCACCACGACCCATTGAACCACCATTATGGCTAGGGATACCCCGACCCCCTCTCCCACGTATGGCATTACCACCACGTGTATCCACACCAAACTTGCGGTTTCCTTCCTGGTTAGGGCGGTTATATGGGCCCATACGTCCCTCATGTCCCCCATTCTTAGGGTACCGCTCCTTGCGCTCTCCTTTGGGTGCATTATAATTCACCTCATGAACGCTCTTAGTTCCAATGGGCCTTGAATTATAATTCCTCACGAGTATGTTATCATGTTTCTCAGCTACAGATATAACATTGATAAGCTGATGAAACCTCGTGATCCGTCCAACATTGACTTCAGTACGGTATTGCTTTGATACCACAATGGCTGAAACAGGGAAGGTGGAGAGAGTTTTCTCAATTAGCTCTTGCTCTGTGACAGGTTGTCCACAAAACCTCAACATGGACTATATGCGAAGAGCTTCTGAATTATATTCAGCTACAGACTTGAAATCAGCAAAGCGCAGGTTGTTCCATTGAACCTTTAAGTCAGCGAGGAGGAAATCTTGGACATTGCCAAAGCGCTCTTCTGGCGCTACCCATAGCTCTCTTGCATTCTTGATCGACATATACTCCAATCTGAGTGCCTTGTCCATATGGCGTCGCATCAAGATAACTGCTTGAGCATGCTTTGTAGGTGTTTACACGAACATAAGATCCGGGTTAGGTGCCTGGATTATGGTTAATATTCCCTTTGAAGTGAGATGGTTCTCAACATCGGTTACCCAACTGTGGTAATCCGAGCCTGTTGAGTCAAGCATGGGAAAGTCGAGTCTAGGTTCATTCGACATCTTGAAAATAAGAAGAGAAGATATATTAGTTTCGGAGTTAAACTTCCACGAAAACTAAAACAATAAGATTTCCGAGCTATGCTACCAAGAAATCAATTTCCAAGAATCTCTTTTGGATTAGACCAAACAATAATGTTTTAATATGGTCACAATTTGATGCTTACAGACGCTCTAAGTCCAAGCATTGTGAACGTTCTTAGTTCGATCATACGAACACTCTTAGTTCGTTTAATTATGAACACTCTTAGTTCGTTTAATTATGAACACTCTTAGTTCATACGAACACTCTTAGTTCGTTAAGCGTGAATCCCCACAATTCCGCTTTGTTAAATATCAAAACCATTTGGCAACATATATTCCAATATTTGCAGAAAATAAAAGGAATTTAAATACAAGAAAGCAGCAACCTTAATTATAAAAACTTACGTGATTGTTCTTGGCTTGAAGACACGCGCGTGTTGACGCAGGTGTGTAGCTAAATTAGGATTGCTGGAATCTGGTCTGAAAATTGGCAGTTGGTGGGCTGCCCTTCTCCCTTCCCTTTTTTCTTCCTCCTTTTTTTTTTTTTTTTAAATTTCCGAGCCCAGCCCTTCTCCTTTCCTTTTTTTTTTTCTTTCTTTCTCTTTTTTTTTTTTTGGGCTGCCGGGTCCCCTCTCCCTTTTTTTTCCTTTTTTTCCTTCGGTCTTCTTCTTCTTTCTTTCCTCTGTTCTTCTGGGTTTTTTTTTTCTATTTCTTTTGACAGCAGGAGTTGCTGTTGCTTCTGGACTGCTGTGTTTGGGAGTTGCTGCTGCGGGGATGCAAGGCTGCAGAGTTAGGGGGCTACTAGGCTGGAAGGTGAGGCAGGAAGCAGCGCAGGTTGCAGGCAGCAAGCGTGTGGCAGGGAGGCTGCGGGGACTTGCGGCAGAAGGCAGGAGCAGCAAGGGCTGCGGCAGTGGGCTGCAGATTTGTTTGGAGTAGGCGAGCTGGGTAGGCGGGCTGGGCAGCAGCGCGCGAGAGGGAAGCAAGGATGCAGGCTGCAGTGGTTTGGCGGGCTGCAGGGGCAGCAAGGCTGGGCGTAGTGCTAGGTGGACTGTATGGGTAGCAGCTGTGCGTTAGGGAGGCTAGGGTTTTCGGTAGGAGGCTGCAAAGCTTGTGGTAGTTTTGGTTTTTAATGTTTTTCCTTTTTTTTTTTTTAGGCTAGGGTTAGAACTCGTGCTGATAACGTGTTGTAGGAGAATGGAATAGTGTGTTATCATTGATAATAGGAGCCCTTTAAATAGGGAGTTACAAGGTACCCAAAAAGGTAATAAAATCTGATTACAATTGAATGCCTAGAACACATTCCTATTACAACTCTAAACCCTAGTTTGTAGAGGCACACATTATGTCGATATCCTTCAACATTATATGGTTTTTTCTCCCAAGGAGCCACTATAACAGAACTCAATAAGGTTCATCTCTGCTTTCACCTTCTGGTGTTATGTCATGCATTTATTTTTCCCTTTGCTATAGATAGAATGTAGATCATGACATTCAAAGGAATTAGCATTTCCAGGAAGTTCTGGTGTCATCTTAAAGTTAGAACACTCAACCTAAAAACGGTTGCAAATGGGTGGACTGGCCTACAAATTTATACATTGTTATGGTAGGCTTAGGCTTAAATAGCTAGTATCAGATTTTTCCTAACTTTTGTATGTCTTTACAAGCTTGATAGGCTAGATATTCATATTTCCTATGCAGCAAAGCATCAAGACCTGGCTTAATTGTGTTTGTTTAGTGCCCGTACATTTTATCTTGTTAGGATCATGCCATGCTCATGTTGGCTGGTTTTACACCTATGGAATGGGGAGGAGTGACTGTTGTTTTTCCCTCCTCTCTTTTTTTTTTTTCAAACAAAAAATTATTTGGCAAACCCACTACTGTAAGTTTTAATTTGAAAATGGCACTGGATGCCTTATGTACCTCAAGTTCTAATAAAGCCAAAAAAAAAAATGCAGGTAAGAATTCTTTCATGTGGTTTGGTACTACACCAAGGGTGACCATCATGAATCCAGACTATTTGAAAGATATATTCACCAAATACAATGATTTTCAGACGCCACATACTAGTCCTATTGTCAAGTTGCAGTCATACGGTCTTGCACACCTCGAGGGAGAAAAATGGGTTCAACGGAGAAAGCTTATTAACCCAGCATTCCATATCGAGAAGCTAAAGGTATTATCAACCCTTGTCAACTATAGTTAATATTCAGATTAGTTGTCAGGCTAAAGCAAGAAGATGTCTTATAACTATGAGGTTTAGAATTTAACCATGTATATCAGAGGTTTAGTTCAACATACTTTTATACATATAAATGCGTTTTATTTTTTAAAATAGAGGTTTGGAGCCCAGTTAATGGGTCTCCGTGCCCATGTTATTACTGTTGAAATTAACAAACTTTTTTTTTTTTTGGGGGGGGGGGGGGGGGGGGGTGTGAAGGGTTGGGGTTTGACATAATGCCTATAACCCCGTGGAGAAGTATTACATGTGCTTTACTTTAATGTGAAGAATATGAATTAAGCAGAAGTCATTGTAATGAGGTCATTTGTTTTTGTGTTAGAATATGTTGCCAGCATTTTATCAAAGCTGCACTGATATGATTAGCAATTGGGAGATCATGGTGTCGAAGGAGGGATCATGTGAATTGGATATTTGGCCTTTTCTTCAAAATATGACAGGAGATGTGATTTCTAGGACAGCATTTGGTAGTAGTTATGAAGAAGGGAGAACAATATTTGAACTCCAGAAAGAACAAGTACAACTCTTCAGTAAAGCCTTATTCATTGTTTTCATTCCAGGATTGAGGTAATCAAAATTATATCAAACTCTTGCTAACTAAATCAGATTCTTTCCCCCCCCCCCCCATAGTCCAACTAGATCCATTTGGCATGTGGAAGATTACATCATTCTTATGAAACAATAATTTGAATTTCTCTAGTCTGATCCAAGTATAAACAAAGTAACAAGTCACTGTGATAGTTTGCTTCCATCAGATTCTTTTGCTTTTGTTTCAGATAGTTTGATAGTTTGATCTGTCTCAGCTTTGGGTACCTAAATAGAATATTGAGTCAGCTAATATGATAATGTAATTTTTGTTTGTAGGTTTCTACCAACAGAGTTGAATAGGAGGATGAAGGCAATTAGCAAAGAAATAGAAGCAACATTGAAGCATATTATTAGTAAAAAAGAGGAGGCAATGAAAACTGGTGATGAAGCCTCTAAAAATGACTTATTAGGGATACTTCTGGAATCCAATTGGAAAGAAATTCGACAGTATGGGGGGAACAAGAATGTTGGAATGAGCATTGAAGAGGTGATTGGAGAATGTAAGCTGTTTTACTTTGCCGGGGCAGAGACTACCTCAATCTTGCTTACTTGGACTATGATTCTACTCTGTAGATATCCAAATTGGCAGGCTCGTGCCAGAGAAGAGGTTTTTCAAGTATTTGGCAACAAGAAACCAGATTTTGATGGGCTCGTTCACCTAAAAGTTGTAAGTGTTTTCACAGAATATGCACTCTTAACATTCCAGTATTAAGACTCAAACACCTGTTGCAAGTCCAGACCTTTGTAATAAGGGTTTGGTGCTAATAATATGTCCAGAACTGCGTCATTTTGTTGTTCTATTTAATCATTTTTATAACATAAAGTCCTAAACGCAAAATGCTTATCTCAATCTCAAAGCGCTGTTGTTTTGACCGCAAAGACATTGTCAGCATAGTAAGCATATGTAAATGATCATGTCTTGATAAGTTGTCACCAGGCCATATCTTTCACATCTGATGAATAGACATGAATGAAACCATCTACATAAGTCATAAGTGAAATGCTAACTCTGTGACATGTAATTTTGGATTTTTATGAGTCTAATGGATGACTGATAACCATGACACAGGTCACCATGATTTTATATGAGGTTCTGAGGTTATACCCACCAGTACCTGTGATGGCTCGAACTGTTCAGAAGGAAACACAGCTCGGAAATTTGTTACTCCCAGCTGGAGTGCAGTTGTCATTACCAATATTCCTGGTTCAGCAAGACGAACAACTGTGGGGTGAGGATGCAAAGGAATTCAACCCAGAGAGATTTTCAGAAGGAATTTCAAAGGCAACAAAGGGTCAGGTTTCATTTATCCCATTCGGATGGGGTCCTCGGATATGCATTGGACAAAACTTTGGTTTGATGGAAGCAAAAATGGCGTTGTCCTTGATATTACGTAGCTTCACATTTGAGCTTTCCCCATCCTATACTCATGGTCCAATCACGGCTATAACGATTCGACCACAATATGGTGCACACATTATCTTGCAAAAACTGTAACTGCAGTGCGGTGTAAAATGAACTTCATTTTGTTGCAACCACTATGGAAGTTGCATGTATAAACCGCTACATACTGATGGTTTCATATGTCATTAGTGGAACATTAGTAGAAATTGTTATATGTTAGTTGTTGCTACCTCGCTTGTTTCTGTTGGGTAATGTTAGCTACTTTGGTCTACGTTTTGCCTTGTGTTTAGGCTTTGCTGGGTTTGCCTCAGCAGTTTGCTCGTGTGAAAAGTGTTTTGTTTTTTTTAATTATATGTATATAGTTTAATATTCAATGACCAAAATATTAACATGTGTGCACGAGCTTTATCGAATTATATTCAGTGAAGTGTATGTATTATTCTTCCTTTTATCAACGACTAGTGTTTGACAGGTTTTGCCCCGAAATCATATCTTGAAATCCGAGTTGGCCCTGTAGGGCCTACTTTTCAAGAAAATTTGACGGAATTTCTGCTGAAAATAGACAACTCAAAACCTGTTAAAACAATAAACACTTCTAAACAATCACCCTTAAACCCCTGGAGCTACCCTACTCCCAAAACCGAACAACTCCACAATTTAGAGTATCAAAATTATCCAACTTTCTCAATTTAACAACAACTCATAGTTTACAGTATTAAAACAAAAGTCCCATGGTTATCAGAGCAGTCTAACGACAAAAGAAAAACGATATACAAAGTGGATTAGTAAGTAACATACGAAGGTTAGATGGCAGTGGTGGTGCTAAGTCTCAACTCCTAAAGCCGAACAGCTATATTGCAAACTGGGCATTTGAAACCAAAGAGCCCAAGGAAAAGCATATAAAAATGTTAGCGTGAGTGGACAAAAATAAGCAGTTGTAAAGAAAAGAGATTTGTGCTTTCCCACAATTTTTCCTTTTAAAAATCGATGCATGCAACATTTAGATAAACATAACCTGATTTAAGCTCAATGCAAGAAAACCGACTAGCCCCACTAGTCGCAAATCGAGTACTGAGGAGCCTGTGTTTTTGAAACTAAAGTAATCAAAGTATGATTAAGGCTAGCAGGAATTTTACCAGTGAGAAAAGCAGTCCTAATTAACAATATTGATAACCTCAGAGGAGCAGAGAGACCAATGCTTTTGGTAGAACAAGGTAGGGAAGCCATCAACTCCAGGAGCTTAAGCCTTCCAATCTTAAACAAAGCATCATGCACATCTTGATCAAATATGGGCCTATTCATCCGTTGAAGATTATGAGTATCAATATCAGGGAACGGCCAAGGAATGTGAAATCTCAGGTTATGATCAACTTCAGCAGTAAATAACTTCTTGAAAAAGTCAACAAGAACTTGCTTCATAGTGGCAGGGTTATTAGTCTAGACTCCAGCAGCATCAAATAGGCCATCAATCTTATTCCTTCTCCTCCTTATCATTGTAGTTAGATGAAAGAATATAGTATTTCTATCCCCCACACAAAGCCACTTATCTCTAGATTTTTGCCTCGAAAAGAGGGCTTCAGCATCTCTAATTTGCTCATATTGAGAGATCAACTCCTTCTCCAGATTCAAAAGAAAAGGAATATTTTGTCTCCCCAAGCTCCTTTGAATACCACAAATTCTAGCCAAAAACTTCTCTTTTGTTTGAATATATTACCAAACACTTCTTTATTCCAGATGCTGAGAGAGTTGGCAAGAGTAGTAGTTTTAACCTGTAAGTCCCCAGGGTAGTTATTCCAAGTTTCATTGACCATATCCACATAACTCTCACGCTACATCCACATAGCATGAAACCTAAAGGGAGAATTTCTTCTAGTAGCCCTGCTATTGTGGTTAAGCTTGACAAGGATAGGACAGTGATCAGATTTCATTCTAGCCAAATGCATAATACAAGCATCAAGAAAGAGGAGCCTCGAATCACAGGAACAAAAGCCTCTATCAAGCCTCTCTTTAACAAAATTATTTTTCCAGGTATAATCAACACCCTGGTAACCCATATCAATTAGACCATTTCTATTCACCCAATCTTGCATACCAACAAATTTGTAGTGCTGAGATATACCAATCTTGTCAGAGTAGGACAACAACTCATTAAAATCTCCCACAAGCATACCAGGAAGCTTAACATGATTAGCCAGGTAATCTAAGTAACTCTATAAATTACATCTAGAAGTATTGCAAGGGCTAGCATATATACCAGTTACATCCAACTCTGGAAACCATTCCAACCAACTCTCACATAAATGGATTGAAAAGTAGTATCAATGATGTCAATAGTATATGTTAATACTTAGAATCGATGACTCTAATTAACGATAAATAGAGAGAGAGAGAGAGAGGACATAACAAGTATAGTGGTTCTACGTCCACTTGAATGTTTAACTATGTGTGTTGGGCCTTGCGGCCCAAGAGGATTACATGAGTTGTAATGGGATGATGTTTATGTGGGAGGAGAGTTCCTTTTATAGGTGAAGGAAGCCATCTCCTTTACATTTTCTTTGATGTGGAATGTAGAAATCACTATTCTAGTCTAGAAAGTATGTTTGTGAAGGCAACCAGGCCGGGAAGGTGGCTTCCAGACGACGTATTTGCCGCTTCCGGATACCGTAGCGTAGCTTGATTATAGGGCTACAAGATGCAAGTAGTGGTTGGATCCCATGAGGGTGTTGTTTATGCTTGGTGAGGTAGCAAACTAGCCTTGCTAGTAGAGGTATCTACAGTATACTTGTTTCTATTCCAAAGTAGCCAAAGGCCACCAGAGAAACCATTAGCTTCCATCACTTTATAGTCAGTAAAACCAAGGGAGAGTAAATATTTCCTTACCCCATCAAATTGTATACGAGGCTCACACACAAACAAAAGATCAACATTATGCATTTTCACTAGGTTCTGAATTGAGGACCTGAATTTCTCACTCCCAGCTCCACAAGCATTCCAAAAAAGGATGTGATCCAATAAAATAGTAGAAGGGAGGAGGGAAAATCCCAGTTTAGGCACCAACCATACCTTCTCTAACTTGGGAAGGCAGGTTGTCATCACTAGTTAGTTTGCTATTATCAGCAAAAGTCTTCTCAACAAAACAATCAGAGGCCTGAAATGAGGATGGATCAGACCTAGCATCCAACATACTTTCCTTAGGAGGACAATGGCCAAAGACTGCAGAAATACCATCATCAAACACATTTCCAACATTCTCAAAGGATAGTTTCTTGAAAACAATAGGTTGGTGTTTAGCATTAGAAGGGATGGTACCTTTGGACTTCCTTTGGTATTGCATAGCTGACTTAGAGCCACTGTTGCTCTCCATATTAGAAACATCTTTAAGTGGGGCTCGAGGACAAGCCTTGATAGTTCCAGATGTAGAAGTACCAATACCAGCATTTTTAGGAGTAGGAGATAAGTCAGATTTGGCAAGGTTGGCCTTGTTTAGGTTCTTCTTATTCTCTTGGAAGCTAGTCCAAAGTTTCACAATTGGCACAATTGAAGTCTTGGTGGAATTGTCAAGAAACATCTCAAGCACAACATTAGTAACAGTAGCCTCATCTTTCAAAACTGTGAACCTAGAATCCTTATTAGCATTTTCCTTAGGACCATTAGCCTCATTGTTTTTCTTCTTATTCCGATAGTTCATCAACATCCACGGACCCATATTTTCCTTGATCATAGTTGCCTG
This sequence comes from Rosa lucieae, assembly GCA_024704745.1. Lineage (NCBI taxonomy): Eukaryota > Viridiplantae > Streptophyta > Magnoliopsida > Rosales > Rosaceae > Rosa > Rosa lucieae. The sequence goes on along the minus strand of CM045492.1, from coordinate 13,940,703 downwards.
GTCCTCAAGGCTACCAGAGTCATGCTTCACAGTACCTTTCAGCAGAGTCCATAATTTGATCATCAGTGTTGTTGACTGTGTGTGAAGGTTGAGAATGAACATTAGAATTAGTCACAATAGAGAGGCACTTGTCCTTTGCATGTCCATAACAGCCACATTCAAAGCAAATCAAAGATATCCCCTCATATTTTACATATACTAAAGCTCCTACACTGTTCAACTAACAGTGATTTGGCTCCAAGTGATTTGACTCTTTTGTCCTCGCTTCAGATTTTTTTTCCGGCTCTACCGATATATCCTATCATCGCGTCGTTTCTTTCTTCTACAATCTTCTGACCATCTTTATCAATTGTTGAGAGACAGAGATCGGTTGTGTGTGTTTGCTTCGCACGAGGAGGTAGAGAGATAGATCGGAGAGTAAGTTTGAATGCTCAATCCGGGTTGAGAGATAAAGAGAGTTAGAGAGATCGGTTGTATTTGTTTGCTTCGGACGAGGAGGTAGAGAGATAGATCGGAGGAAAAGTTTGAATCTTCAATCCGGTAATTGCCTCGCCTAATTCTCAGGGCTGGTTGCACTTGGATGTGAATATTGTGGGTTTTGTTAAACTTGGGGCCTCCGATTTTTGAAATTTTCATTGCTTTGTTGTTTGTTTGTTTGATTTGGTGTTTTTGCTCCATTGTTCCTGGTTTCTGTGATAATAGTGTTTGTTTGTTTATTCTAAATAGGAGTCTGGGTTTTGGGTCTCTTGCCTTTGTTTTTGTTCTGATCGAGTTTCCAACCTTGGAATTGATTGTAGGCTATGTAGAAATCTGATGGTAAGAACCCTCTTCTTATTGTTTCTTCTTTTCATGATCAGAGTAATCAGCAAAAGAAGAAGCGGTTTCATTTTCAGCAAAAGCAAAATAAGAAAAGCGGTTCACTTGATTTGATGGCTTCAATTGCATGATGGCTGTTTTCATTTTTCTTTTTATTATGAACAGACATAATGTTTCACATTTTAACCTTCTACTTAAATGCATTATTCGCGGGTGAAGCTATTTGGTTGCCATTGATTGCTATTGATCTTTCTTCTGTTAACTGAAGCTTATCTGATTCAATTCTTAATGTATGCGATTTGGTTTCCTTCTGCAGCCTGGGTTTTAACTTTTCAACAGTTCCAAGATCCAAATTTTTTGTTTTCAATCTTTCATCTTTGTTATGATTTAGTAAATTGTCATTCTTTTCCATTACTAAAAGATTTTCTTCTGCTGATAAGTGATAAGATTGTGAGTTTGTGATGATGTGAGAGGTTTATTACCAACTGATGTATGAATATGGCCGAAGAACATATTAGATTAGTACTTATTTATCCATTGTTTTCTTCTGCAGCATTGATTGTAATTAGTAATTATTATATTATCTAAAGAAATTCATTCATATGGTGGTTTCAAATATAAAATGCAAGAAGTTGTTCTCACTTGGTTTCCATAATGAGAAGTTGTGCTTCAGTGTTGTTGTCTTATTTATGTTTTATGATTTCTTGATATCTAAGCTACAAAGTTATTAAACCAAAGTTCACAAATCAATAGAGATGGGTCCTGTTATACTTCTTTATGTATGTAGAATGCAGCTTCCTTCTGAAGCTTAAATTGTTTTTCTGATATTTCCATTTGCTTTATTGTGCAGACCACAATAAAGTTCCTTGGTTTGCTGAGTTCTCCTTTGGTTTGATCAAAGGCTGTGGTTTTGGTGGATTTCGACAGAGTGAGGATTGCAGGTTTGGAAGTTTTTTTTAGCTTTATTCCTTATTATTATTTTTTATTTTATTTTATTTATTTTTTTTTATAATTTTTTTTTGAAGTAGTTGGGTTTTCACGTTGTTGTTTGTTTAGAATTCATGGATATATGGGTTTTTTGGTTTAGGGGTTGTGATTGTGTTTCGGATTGGGATTTCGGAATTGATTGAAAAGGTTTGAAGTTATGTTTGTGATGTTTATGTGTATCGAACTGATGTACGGTTTGACGCTATGTTTGTAAAGATTATTGTTGTTTGGGTAATTAAAACATATGCCTTTATGATCACAACGATAGCTATTAAAGACTAAACAATGAATACAAATTTTCTATCCATTAAGAAGATTATTTGCAATAATTAGTGATTGGTTTGCATATCTCTTACAACCAACACTATAGAGTTTTCTATCCTATACTCTTGAAATTATCAGTTACATTCAATCCCATACTTTTATTATTTGTTGTTCTTAATATTTAAATAATATTAATTTTTATCTGTTGCAGGCTTTGTTTGTGCTACAGTTTCAACTCTGGGCAATTGATTGCAATACCTTCAAGGTATCGTTTTTATCTTTCATAATTTAAAATCTTTCATTAATTTATATATTCATTCAACTGTGGGATGAATGATAGGATGCTGCTGCTGATTTGGTCTCCTGATCATTCTTTTGTTCTGTATAAGTTTAGTTAATTAAACTATGATTGACTGAATTAATGGAAAAACAATTTTATCTTTGGACTTCAGCACTGAACCTGCAGGATCACATTTTTGTTAGGATTAAAATCCTGTTTATTAAGTTTAATTATCTGAGCTGTGGCATACCATGTATTTTTGATTGTTTCCCTCTTTTTGAGCATTTCTGTTTTGGATCAGTCTGTGTCATATTTGTGGAATTAAGTTTTGCTTGGACCTTTAAATTGTTAATCGATTTCTATATAGATTGAGGTAAGTTGGGTATTACTATCTTCTTCATTGACGAAGAAAGAATGGTTTAGGGAGAAGAAAGAATGGTTTAGGGAAAAGAAAGAAATGGGTATTTTCGGAGAGTTATAGAAAATTTTTGAACTAAAGCCAGTCAATTGCAGTGGGTATTGAGTAGTTTCTTTTTGTGGTAATATTTTAGTTTTGTACAGATTCAAGTTTGGAAGAAGATAATAAAGTGTTTTTAGTTTTATTTATTTTCTGTTCAGTTTAAAAATAATAGAGTGGCTATGGGTGTTAGTATATCTGGAGAAGATTATGGTGTTAGTATGGTTTTTTTTTATTTATATTTCTTCTGCTTTTCGATGACAAGTACTAATACATTTTGCCAAGGGGTGTTTCTTTCTTTGGTGAATGCATTGTCTTATCTGATTCAATTCTTAATGTTCTGGGTTTTGGGTTTCTTGCCTTTGCTTTTGTTCTGATGCATTGGCTTAGACATTTTAGCATTGTTCATAATAAAAAGAAAAATGGTGAAAATTGAGAAAATTGTTTAATTGTATTTAAAATGGTGAAAATTGTTTTATTGTTATCATTCACATCCCGCAGCAAAGCGCGGCACTGTTGCTAGTATAACATTGTACACCACAGTTTCCATTTCCACAAAAGGCTTAAGAGGCTTATTGAGATCAATTTCAACACATACTCTGGCAAATTTTCCTCTAGCTTGTCCTATAGTGACTTGATCAATCTTGACAACTTCACCAAGAACTCTACCAATTTTGTCAATAGTGTAATCCTTAAAGTATTTCACAGGCAGCCCACAGATTCGAACCCATAAAGCCATTTTCCCAATTACCTCAGTCATTGGGTCAAAATCAAGTCTCCATTTTCTAACAATTAAGGTCTACCCAGCCAGGATCCAAGGTCCCTCACAGAGAACATAATTCATATCTTCCTCCAAATTGAACTTGACAATGAAGAAATCATTAGGCAGATCAATCAATTGCCAACCCCCTTTGACTTGCCACTTCCTTCGTAATCCCTTAAGCATGAAATCGAAGGTGTTAACAGAGTTTGGTTTACCCATGAGTTTAACCACCACAGCACAGTGCCAATCATAGTCAAGCTTGTTGTGGACCTTCTCTAAGAAAGAGACATTCTGGCCATGCTTGCCTTAAGTACAGGTACAGTCCTCATCGGTGAACGCAAAATCCTCCATCATCGTCCTACTGTAGTGGTCAATTGGATTTTTGAGCTTGCTAGCATAGCTCACATCGGAGTGGGGAGGTGGAGTAGCCGTAACAGTAGAATCAAGCTCCTCCATGTGAAGAGCTTCAAGATCTGAAGAGACCAACTGAGAGGACCCGCCCCGATTTTCACCCTGAAATCCGAAGAGGCCCTGCGGGGCCCACATTAGAAGAAATTTTACCAAAAATTTGACAAAACTTCCCCTAAAAATGGACAACCCAAAACCTGTAGAAAAACATCCACACCTCTAAAACATCCATCCTTATTCTCCTGGAGCCACCCTGCTCCCTATATCACAACATCTCACATATCTCATTTCATAAACAATTCTGAATTTAAGAATATTAATCTCATAGGTTATCAGAGCAATCTAATATACAGGCGAACAAGAGAATAGAAAGCAAGATAAATGACCGATGCTTTTATAATGCGGAAGCTATGACAGCTATGCCTCAACCCCAAGTACGCTCGACCTCAAGCTAAACTGGCCTGCAAACTGGGCATTTAAAACCGAAGGGCCCAGGGGAAAACATTTAAAATCCGTTAGAGTGAGTGGACGAAAAATAAGTAATTTCAAATGAATAAGTAAAACTTAATGCTTTCCCAAGTTATTCTCTCTAAAACCTCGCATGCAGTAACAATCTTGAAAACACTCTTAATCATCCTCTTTACTGAAATCTCAATCACGTAACAAGAACATCTTGAAACCTCTTAAAATCTCATCCTCAATCCTTATAAAAACATCCTTTTCATGAGGCTCGTTTGATGACTAGAAAGGACTGCTGTCTAGTCATCCATGCCATCTAGGAGGGACTGCCACCCAGATGACGCATCGGAAGGGACTGCCAACCGGGATAGGAGGCGGTGGATAGATGGGACTGCCAACTAGCCACATGTAGTAGACGGGACTGCCGACTAACCACAGGTAGTAGACGGGACTGCGACTAGCTACCTCATGTCATCTGGAAGGGACTGCCAACCAGGTGACGCATCGGATGGGACTGCCAACCGAGCTGTAGTCTGGAAGGGACTGCCAACCAGACTATTACCTAGAAGGGACTGCCAACTAGGTAAGATACGCATGCGCCAAAACTGGCCTCCTTAATAAACTGAATAGCCTCCTCAAGAACTGAACATAACCTCTTTCAATCACTTGCTTTCGGAAAGAAACTCGATATTACCTCAATAAATCAATAATAATTCACCGAAAGCATAACTCAGTAATAACTCACTAACTCAATCCTCGATATCTCAATAAATCCTCGAAAGCATAATCACATACTCTATAATTCAATAATTGCTTTCGGAAAGAAGCTCCATCTAACCCAAGTCTGATAAGTGCGGAATTCAAAACCCAATAAATCTCGATAAATCAATATGCTCAAATATTTGCTAAATCCCTCGCACTCGTATATCTTCATAAAAACTGATATTCGAAAACAATAATTCTCATAATATTTTCCGAATCAGTCACTTCCCGAAAATCATTTCCCAACTCAATAACTCATGAATGACTATCTCAAAAATCTACTAAAAGCCCTCGGGAAGGAATTTCAGTACTAATCTCGAATCCAATAAATCTCGATAAACTAAATCTCAAATATTCAAAACATAATTAAATCTCAATTGGAAGAAAATAATAATATACTGCATGCGGAATTAATTTAAAAACAAATGTCCACTCACAGTACTATTTAGGCGACCATGCATACGAGTTCTTCGTCGAGCAATAGCTCGGTACATCGCCCTGTACACAATTATATTTCGTGAATAGTTATTCGACAAATTAATACGATTCCTAAAATCAATTCCTCATAATTACATCTCCACTTCCCCTTGGATGCAACCCAAATTATACCACTAATACCAATTCGTTAATTTAAAGGTTCCAAGGCAGAACCGAGAGATATCCGACGGTCGGATTCTCGTAATTCGATAATCGAAACCCTAAACTTCAAAAATTCATAATTAATTCCAAGCTTCTCCAAAATTCACCAAACTTCACATACAAGCTCTATGATAATTATAGAATTTAACTAGCCAGAAATTGAAATTAAAAAGCTACCCTAGCCGCCGCTACCGCCGCCGCTCCGATGGCCACCAAACTTTGGCAGCAGCACCTACTCAACTGACCCAATAATTCTTTCAACTGTAACCAAGTTAGAAAATGAGCGGAAGTACCTCAACAATTAAGGAGAAGCTTGAACTCAAACAGTGAATAGTGACCGTAATCTTCCAATCGTCGATTCTTCCTCTACACTGCAAATCGTGGCTCAAGGCTAGGGGGAAAATGATCCTTGGCAAAAACCGAACCTTCGACGCCGGTTTGGTGGCCGGAGATGGTCGGAATCGAGAGAAATCGGCGTTGACTCAAACTGCTACAGTAAAGTTTCCGGGCTTGATTCTTCGTTTTCCGTCCAAACCGCCGTGAGTTATCGCCGTGGGGAGGTTGGGTAGGAGTAGAGGAGTCCAGCAGTGGCACTTGTTCGTTCCCAGGTGGCCGGAATCAAGAGGTGGCCGGAGTTGCAGAGAAGAGGGAGAGAGACGCAGGGAGGAGGAGAGAGGGAGAAAAGAAAAATTACCGGCCCCAACAGTAAAAATTCAAATTTATAGTTTCTACCAATAAACAGTAACTTTACTATTTCGCTTGTAACTTTCACATACGAACTCCGATTTTTACGCACCACATATGCACGCGCTCAGTTTAACGTCCTCTACGACTTCCATGAAGAACATTTTCCCAAATTTTGACCCGAACAAAAAGTCAACTTTTAGGGCCCCCTAAAATGTCGAAATGGAGCCAAAAAGTAAATGTAAATGTCGTTTACCCATCGAAAAACTTGTAAACTGGTAAATTCGGGTTCGGGACGTCACAGATATCTCCACCCTTCTTAGTATGTTTTCGTTGTAGCATTTGAGAGTCACTTGCTCCCCCTCTTCCAGGTTGTAGGGCGGAGAACACAAAGGCCGGCGACACCACTAGTAAGAGTAGGTAGACAATCGAAGCCGGAAAGGATGAAGGTCAACAGTGGCCAATCGGTGTGAGATTTAGGTAATGGCTAGGTCTTGGGAAAGGCGCGTGAGACGCGTTCAGCAAAACCAGATTATCTATACTATTATTAAGAAAAGAGAGCTTGCTCTCCAAAACTGAAATTTTTTACCAAAATATCCCTCAAATATTAAAAAACATTTGAACTCAAATATTTGAGAAAGATAAAATGGTCAATTCACAAATAAAAGAAAAACAAAAGAAAATGAAAAAAAATTAAAAATCAAAAACTGTTTAAGGATATCTCTATTTGTGTTTAATCCAAACTCTAGGTTACTTGACCTAGTGGTAATAGGGTTCAATTAGAAGAATCTAGAGATTCTCTTTCCTTGTATGATTCTAACTCTATGCATTGTAATCCTCTATATAAAGAGGCCCCTATAATCAATGAGAATACACAGCAAATTTCTCTCAATTCCTGATTCCCTAAAACACGTTATCAGCACGAAGCCCTAACCTTGAAATCCTAAATTCGTAGCCTTCAAATCCCAGAAACCACCGCCGCCCACCTTGAAGATCCAACTCCAGGAGTCCAGAACCGGCAGCCCCACCCCCCGAACCGGCCGGAAAACCACCGAACCGGCCACCGGAAGTAGCAAAAGTCCCTCTGCCCTGTTCAAAGCCTTCATCACCACCTCCTGCAGCCATACTCCACCACCTGCAGCGTCTCCACCCCAGAAACCCAGAACCGGAAATTTCACCACCGGAACCGGCCAAAAAGTCTCTGAACCGCTCACCAGAAGTCCGCCTGCCCTGAACTGCCGCCTCACCTTCAGCTTGCAGATTCTCTCTCTGCCCTATCCCTGTAAGCTCAGCCCAGAAGCAGCGAGGCCCAGAAGTAACGAAGCCAGAGGCATAACGCAAGCCCAGAAGCAACGCAGCCTAAAAGCGTGGCCTACTGACGTTACCCACCTCAGGCGCCACATCAGCACTGCCACATCAGCGCTTGCGTCAGCGTCCAGTCAGCGCCGAATCTGCCACATCAGCTCTGATCTGCCACGTCAGCACCCCGATCAACGGTAAGTCAACACCGGTCAACCATCTGGTGAACAGCCAGTCAACGCCGATCAACACTTTTCCAGCCACTTTTCGCCGACTTTTCCGGCCACTTTTCAGGCCAACTTTTCGGTCAAGTTTTCCGGCCACTTTTTAAGGTAATTTTTCTAAAAGTTCCCGTTTTTGAAGTTTTTTTAAATTTCTTCTTCTTTTCTCGGGGACTTCCAACATCCCTTCTTCTACCCCCCTTTCTTCTTTATAGGGGAGACCAAAAGCTGAACTGTGGGGGTTCGTGCTCACTCCAAGCTTGGAGCTTGTAGAGTCCCCTCCAAACTTAGAGTTTGTTGAGAAGAAAACGATCGACCACATACATTATTGTTTCGATCTAATCCAAAACTCCTCTTGGAATAGGATTTTCTTGGAAGCGACTACGCTCAGAAAAATCCCTAATTTCTTGGAAGCGACTACGCTCAGAAATTTAATAGTTTTTCGTGGTAGCCTTTTTCGCTCCGAAACTAACCATAATCTTGTGTTGTTTTTCAGGATGAGTTACCTGAACAAGCTAAACTTTGTTCCACTAGAGACAACTGGCGCAGGATACCATAGGTGGATCCGAGATGTGCTCCAACATCTTAAGGTTGATGGACTTCTGGAAGCCACCCAAGAGCCTAGTCAGAATGTGCTATCCATTGAGCAAGCTACTGCTTTTGAAGCAAATCAAGCTAAAGCCATCATTCTCATGACAAGGCACATGAATGACGCGCTCCAAAGTGAATACCTCAATGATGAAGACCCAAGAAAGCTATGGGTTGAACTTGAGCAGCGATTTGGCAATGTTCGTGACTCCCTACTTCCTGATTTAGAAGTACGATGGCATAGCCTCCGCTTCTGTGATTTCAAGTCTGTGCTTGATTATAACTCGGAAGCTCTTCGTATCAAGTCCCTAATGGAGCTTTGTGGTCAAACCATAACTGATACGATGTTGATCGAGAAGACTCTCTCTACCTTCCCCGTCTCTGCCCTGATGATTTCAAAGAATTATCGAATTGATGTGAAAGCAGGACGTATCACGAGGTTTCATGAGCTTATTGGCGCCATGAACATAGCTAAAAAGCACGACAACATACTCGTGAAGAACTATAATGCTAGACCCGCGGGAACTAAGTCTATTCCGGAGTCTAACTATAGTTGCGCCCCCAAGGGAGGATGCAAGGAGCGAAACCCTAAGAGTAGGGATAATTCTGGACGCTCTGGTCCATATTGTCGCCCTAAAGAGGAAGGAAATCGCCAAGAAAGGCATGCACGGAACCGTGGAGGTCAACGTGTGAAGAGAGAGAGAGGTGGAGCCTCCGGCTATGGTGGTGACGCCACCAAGAATAATAGTCGTCCAACACATGCACCAAAAGCATCTCGATCAAGGGAGCCTGACCATAAAGATGTTTGTCTTCGATGTGGATCAAGTGGACATTGGGCAAGGAAGTGTACTGCATCCCAGAATGTTGCCAACGCATACAAGATGTATTGTGAAGCAAGGGAGGCAAATTACATGGAATAAGAAGATCAAGATGGAGATCTCGATCTAAGGGTGGAAGACTACAAGGATCAAGACCCAGAAACTGGCGATTTTGATTAAGTCTTTTTATTTTCCAAGAGATGTAGGCAATTGCCATATTACTTTTGTTGAAGATGCCAATGATATTAGTCTTTCTTCAAAGTAGGCGTACTCAATATATGTAAAAGTGATGTCTAGAAAGGTTTTGAGATAAGTGGTACTTAAGCGAGCTTTGCTCTACCGACATCTCTCTACTTACCTAGTCACATTTACATTGGAATTACCGAAAGAAGTTAGACGACTACCATTGTTTTGCATTAACTAGTTTATTGGATTAGATTTTCTTTGGTTAAGAGAAACGATGATGTAATTCTGTTTGGCTTATTAATAAAAGTTGAGTTCTTTTCTTTATGACTCCTTTTTAATTACGAGCTTTTCTTTTATAAATGGATGAACTTCAATGTCTTGCGGATAGTGCGACTACGCACACCATTCTTCGACATAGGCAATTATTCTTAGAGATGTTGCCTACATATTCATCTGTGACTACGATGGTTGGGCCATCAAGTTTAGTTCAAGGACATGGAATGGCCCAATTCCTTTTGCCCAATGGCACCTTGATTAAAGTCACTGAAGCTCTCTATGCTCCTAAGGAAAATCGAACCTTATTAAGCTTTAAAGATATTAGAGCCAACGGAATCCATGCGGAAACGCATAATGAGAACGGAATAGAATTCCTTTGCATTACCTCTAATGATTGCGGACGGAAGCGCATCTTAGAGAAGCTTATGTGTCAATCTAGTGGACTTTATGTCACTACAATTCGACCAATTGAATTCAATAATGTCATAAGAGAAGATCTCTTGGATTCAGACACATATTGGCTTTGGCATGACCGACTAGGACATCCAGGTCGTGATATGATGCTCCGTATACTTAAGACTTCACACGGGCATCCCTTTTTCAGAGTGAGAAGAAGAAAGAATCAAAAACTGATTTCAGGACTTAGCAAGACCGCGAAATTGCAGCTTCTGGAGCTGCTGCTGTCTTGGGCCGCTGAAAGGCCGCCCCTGTCCCTAGTAATGACGCCATAAATGGCCCCAACCATGAGCATGACGCCATGGTTGCTCCTCCTGGTGGCCATGACGCCACACAAACCAATTTCCATGGCTATAACGCCATAATGGGAGATGTAGTCACACACTTTGCTTCTAATAGCTCTACAGACGCTCAGGCCCAACCAAAATCCTCATTGGTTGCTTCTAAGGCCCCTCGCTTATTTTGCAAAGCCTGTTCCTTCGGGAAATTAGGACCGAGACCGTCCTACGCAAAGGATCCAAAAATACTCATTCCGTTCTTACAGAGAATCCAAGGGGATATCTGTGGACCAATTCAACCATCATGCGGGCCTTTTAAATACTTTATGGTATTGGTTGATGCGTCGACAAGCTGGTCACATGTCGGGCTATTGTCCACTCGAAATGCTGCTTATGTTAAACTCCTCGCCCAGATTATTCGTCTACGGGCTCACTACCCTGACCATCCAATTAAGTTGATTCGATTTGATAATGCTGGGGAGTTTACATCGAAAACGTTCGATGACTATTGCATGTCACTAGGGATTGATGTCGAACATCCAGTTCCCCCATGTTCATACCCAAAATGGTCTCACATAAGCCGCTATCAAACGACTACAAATGATAGCGCGGACATTGGTTATGCACACCAATCTCCTTGTTTCTGCTTGGGGATATGCAATATTGCATGCAGCGACACTCATTCGTCTACAACCCACTGCAACACAATCTTACTCTGCGTTACAGTTAGTGACTGGATACGAGCCTGATATCTCGCATTTACGCATTTTTGGGTGTTCCATCTATGTGCCTATTACGCTGCCACAGCGTACTAAGATGGGTCCACAACGACGAATGGGCATCTATGTTGATTTTGAATCTCCAACTATTGTCCGCTATCTTGAACCCTTGACAGGCGATATCTTTACCACTAGATTTGCGGATTGTCACTTTGATGAGACAGTCTTCCAATCGTTAGGGGGAGATAAGAACACAGATGTTCAACAGGAACGACATGAATTGTCGTGGTCTGTCCCCACTATGTCTCATCTCGATCCCCGTACCGCACAGTCCGAAATTGAAGTGCGAAGAATAATCGAGCTCCACAACGTAGCAGACACTCTGCCTGATGCGTTTTCTGATGTTGTCAAAGTGACGAGATCACACATACCTACTGCAAACGTGCCTACAAGGATCGATGTCCCAAATACTGGACATCACGCCACTCCTGTGACATCAGGGGATGGTGCCATTGCCCAACATGGCAATGATGTGGCATCTCTGGCGGCAGGTCCCGCAAGGAAGAGCGGTAGACCAATTGGTTCGAAGGATACTCGCACTAGTGTACATGGGACGTGGGAAAGAAACTCCATCATCATTGATGATGTATTCGCGTATTCAGTGGCGAGTGAGATCATTGAGACCGATGACATCGAACCACGCTCCGTTGATGAATGCCAACGTAGAGCTGATTGGCCAAAATGGAAAGATGCGATCCAGGAAGAACTTGATTCTTTAGCGAAAACAAAGGTATTTGGCAAAATTGTACCAATACCGCCCAACACTGAACCAGTTGGTCACAAATGGGTATTCGTTAGAAAGCGTAATGAGAAAAACGAGATTGTAAGATATAAAGCTCGCCTTGTGGCGCAAGGCTTCTCACAACGTCCTGAAATTGACTACGAGGAGACCTATTCTCCCGTAATGGACGTCATTACATTCCGCTACCTTGTCAGTTTGGTAGTTTCCGAAAAACTGAACATGCAACTTATGGATGTGGTTACTGCGTATCTATATGGGGATCTAGATACGGAAATACATATGAAGATTCCAGATGGAATTCAGTTACCCAAATCAAGTGGCTCTAGACCACGGAGCGCGTTTGCGATTAGATTGAAACGCTCACTATATGGATTGAAACAATCCGGACGGATGTGGTATAACCGTCTAAGTGACTACTTGATTGGGAAGGGATATGTCAACAATGAACTATGCCCATGTGTGTTCATAAAAAGGACAAGTTTCGGATTTGCAATAGTAGCGGTTTATGTTGATGATATGAACATAATTGGCACCCTTAAAGAGTTAAGGGAAACCACTGAACACTTGAAATTCGAGTTTGAGATGAAAGATCTTGGGAAAACATGGTTTTGCCTCGGTTTAGAACTCGAGCACCGTAGAGATGGTATCCTGATTCATCAATCAGCTTATACCCAAAAGATGCTTAGGCGTTTCAACACTGATAAGATTAAGCCTTCAAGCACCCCAATGGTCGTCTGTAGTCTTGATCCAAAGAAGGATCCATTCCGTCCAAAAGATGACGACGAAGAAGTGCTAGAGGCAGAAGTGCCATATCTAAGTGCAATAGGCGCATTGTTGTACTTAGCACAATGCACAAGACCGGATATCTCATTCGCAGTGAACTTGTTAGCTAGATATAGCTCTGCGCCAACACGACGCCATTGGACTGGTGTTAAAGATATCTTTCGATACCTAAGTGGTACGATTGATATAGGCTTGTTCTATCCCTATAGAGAGATGATATATTCGGACCCATCAAGTGCCAAGGACGCCACACATGGTGGACTGCGTTCCCTCTCCCCAACCCAAAACAATATAAGTGTTTTGGAAGGTTTTGCTGATGTTGGGTATCTCTCTGACCCACACAAATGTCGCTCCCAAACTGGTTATGTTTTCACCATGGGAAAGACCGCGATATCTTGGAAGTCTACAAAGCAGACCTTAGTCGCTACCTCTTCGAATCATGCAGAGATTATTACTCTTCACGAAGCAATTCGTGAATGTATATGGCTTCGATCCATAGTTACGCATGTTCGAAGCAATTGTGGTTTGAAGTCTACCACAGATGAGCCAACGAGCATTTATGAGGATAATGCTGCTTGTATTGAATAAATGAAGCAAGGCTACATCAAAGGCGACAACACTAAGCATATATCGCCCAAATTCTTCTACAATCAGCAACAACAGAAGTACCTCAAGATCAAAGTAAACCAGGTTAGATCTAAGGACAATATGGCAGAATTGTTTACTAAGTCATTGCCCAAATCCACGTTCGAGAAACATGTGGCAAGAATTGGCTTGCAGAAATTATCTGAACTCCTATGATTGTAGTCATCAGGGGGAGATGTCTACATGTTCGTCTCGAATCGTGAAGGGTGTGTTGTGCTCTTTTTCCCCTTCGACCGAGGTTATTTTTGTCCCACTGGGTTTTTGTTACTCGGCAAGGTTTTTAACGAGGCAACGAGAAAAGCACCGTGTTTGGACAACACAAGGGGGAGTGTTTAAGGATATCTCTATTTGTGTTTAATCCAAACTCTAGGTTACTTGACCTAGTGGTAATAGGGTTCAATTAGAAGAATCTAGAGATTCTCTTTCCTTGTATGATTCTAACTCTATGCATTGTAATCCCCTATATAAAGAGGCCCCTATTATCAATGAGAATACACAGCAAATTTCTCTCAATTCCTGATTCCCTAAAACAAAAACAAAATATTTGCAGCAGTTTTCTCCACATTCTGTGGAATAACTTCCCATGTAATTATCCACACCCATAGGGTGTATTTGGAGTCTAGTATGAGTGGTAGTAAGTGTTTTTGTTAATTGAATTAGGTGTTTTTTTTTTTCATTTTAAATTTGGTAATTGTTTTCCGATGAAGCTGAATATTTTTGTAGGGGTACATTCTCACATTGGAGACTCGAACATCATACCTAAAGCAAACGGACTCCCATTCCTTAAAAATGCCCTCGGCTTCTATAATATCACCTAGCTTAACCAAGCACAACAATATATACATGTAGTTGGTACTTCGAATTCTCCCAGCTACTTTCTTACTAGCTCTCCAAAGTCGTAGAACATCCTATTTACTCTCTAACGACGTACACAGTGTAATGAGGAAGAAATAACCCAGGCGATTTCTATTAGACAGCTTCTCTTCAGCATTTCTTAAGGCCCACTTGGCTTATTGTCAATAAGGCCTGCTTTCATATAAATACCAACCAAAGTAGACAACGTGCTCCATCCAACCTGAACATTCTCATCACTCACCATTTCTCTGTAAATTTGTTCTGTGCCGAAAAAATCATTCTTAATTTTTCTCTGGATGTTTGAAATTAGGTTACAGCAGCTCTCCTGGTTCTGTAGCTGGTTTCGCTACTTCATTTCTCAGGTTGTTTTTGATCTCTCTCTTTCTGATAGTGATAAATGGCATTTTTTTTGTTTTATTGGCTTAGAGTTGGTGATCATTGCAGGGTTTTGCTGCGCACCGGAACGAGACCACTACGAAACTCTTGGGAGCACAAGCAAAGATGAGATTAAAAAGGCTTTTCGACGGTCAGTGTATAAATATTGGATTGCCTGTAATTTTTGGAAGATTTGGGGGTGATTTGATGTCTTGCATGTATGAAAGTACTAATAAGGTTTTGGGGGAAATGTACATGTGGTTTGAGTTCTTTATCACATTGGGGAAACCGTGTTAGAACTGCATTTGCTTGTTTGTAAGAGCAAGTGCTCTACGTGTGGATTGGAGAAGCTTTTTGACTGGAATGAATCCTAACATAATTGAAATGTACGTAAACTGTGCCATGTACTCGCACTGAATAAAAACTGTGCCATACTGTTGCTGTTGTTTCTTTCTTGGGGGAAGGGGAGGTAGGTTGGAAATGGTCAAAACCTGGTCTTTGTAGATTAAATAATTTGTCGGAATATCCTATATTATAAACGTCATCTTCGTTTTAACAGTAGTCTATACGCAACTGTATCTTTTCTCACTCGTTCATCCATGATAGTTTTCTACACCTTACCAATCCCATCTGGTTAAAGGGTTCCTCTGGGATTACTGCTGAGTTGAGTATCGATTTAGGGCTATCAATTGTATGGTTTTACTTTTACCATTATGCATTGCTAAAGCCATGTCAGATTTTTAGTTTGAGTAAATCCAACTGTCTATTGCCATTACTTTAGCAATTACTAGTTACAAAGGCTCGCGCGATGCTGCGGGTCTTTTAGCTGTGATAATAATTGGGTGTATTGTTGCAATAAAACCGAATGAGAAAACAAAGAAGAATAGGAAAAAAGCTTTAATGTACATTGATCAGTAGATGTACAAAATAGAATGGTCCTAACAACCACTTGGCTATTATAAGCGGTATTTTGAAATATAAGCATTATCATATATCCTTAAATGTTATGACATTTAAATTTCTCTGACATTCTACGCACGTTTCTGAAACGGATCTTATCAAATATTTCACGGCTTCCGGGCAACAAATTTTTGTTACCAAATTTCATTACATTTTATATAAGCAGTGGAAAATACTTCACTTGCAGACCACTTCACTGTTGTGATTGCAATTAATTTGTTGCTCACCTACAAATCTGGAAGAAGAATGAATCAGAACAAATTGGATATAAAAAAATTTTAAAAAAAAAGGAAGAAGAGGGAGAGGTCTCATAAGATTGAATGCAAATCAAACAGACCATGCAACATATCTGATGCATGAATAATCTCAACCACAAATAGCACAATATTGGACAATGACAGAAAGACCAATCTGAATATACTTGATCTCAGAAAACAATTTCTGATACTGACATTAATATTTTCAAGGGTTTAGGGTCTAGAAATCAGGGCTCATAGTTTACAATTTATCAACGCAATTGAAAAAGTAGGAAAAAACTGAAACAAAGAATCAGTATTTGATTTCCTTCAAAACAACAACCGTATAAACTAACCACATATGGATATTGTAAATATATGTGAAAAATGTATCACACTTCCACAGTTTCATGCTACGGATATTATGCAGAAATTCATAGAGCATGCTGCAATGAGGTGGACTTGAAAATGTAAACAATGATGACTAACCAATCAATATATATGCTTGCTAACCTGTATCAGAACACAATAGGAAAGCGTGGTTGATTCCACCAAAAGATATTGCCTCTGCAGATCTTTCCAGAGCCTCAAGCTGCTCCGAAAACCTTTTTGTAGCCTGAAATCACCAACAAACAGCAAACCAAAAGCAAGTGGAATTAAAAGTTTGAAGGGAGAGAGAGAAAAAAAAAAAAAAAAAAAAGAGAGCTGAAAGAGAAAAAGCATTAACTTAGGTAACCTAATTTTTATTTGTATCATATAAGATGTACAATTGATCTAGGATTAAACTAAAGCCATAAGAATCCTTGTAAATATCTAACTTATCAGTATCATTATTGCCTTGACTTCAAACTAAAGGTCAAGCAATTATACTCACTGGAAAAGAACTTAAAATTGGAACACAGCTAAGAAGCACGGAAACGGGTACGAGTTTCCGGATACGATACGATCAGAAACGTGGAAACGGCAAATCTTAAATGTAATAGGAAACGGAAACGTGAAGGAAACGGCAATTAAATATATATATATATATATAATTAGAAAAAAAAATTACACATAAACAAAGTACTCCTCCGAGCAGAAGAGGAATGTGGGTCTAGCGTCTAGGTCTCCTCCGAGCAGAAGAGGAACGACTAAAAGAGACGAGAGAGAGGTCGCGATCTAGATCTGTTGTTTTATTTTTTATTTTATTTTATTTCAATTTTTCCAAGTAAAAAGTCAGTTTTACCCCCACGTTTCCTATTTATTTACATTCTGGCGTTTCCACATTGGATACAGACGTTTCCAAACCGTTTCCAAATTCGGATACGCGTTTCCGGGCGTTTCCTAGCGTTTCCGACCCTTTTCCGCTTCCGAAACGGGAAACGCGAGCATTTTCGCGTTTCCGTGCATCATAGGAACACAGTGATTTTGATTTAATAACACATATGAGACCTAGACTAATCTATACCTTTCATCCTTACCATTCATATCCCCACTACATAACAAAACAGTTATCTGCTCAGAACCGAAACTAAGACCATGTAGAGACGGCTCATGGATTGCAGCTCCAAGACATAAGATTGTTTAATGGTTTTAACTTAGTCTTTGCACTGATGAACATTATGACAAACATAGAAAGAACATTGACGAATTAGATCACTGGTTATTACCCAAAATAACATTGAATCTGACCCATTGCAACAATGCTTCCACGATTGTGAACAGTTTTAAAATGTAAACACTAAAATCATAAACATGTCACACATCCTTTAACGGTTTAACCTTGTTGACCAATACCGGCCCTTGAATTTACGTGGAAAAGCTTATGCAAAAAGCCCTTTATCTGTTTCTGTTACTTTGCCATTTGCTTCTTGATACAATCTTTCATGCCATTTCAAGCATGCATACAATCTTCAAAATTTATATTCGTTTTCACCTCTGTAGCTAAATGAACTTTTGAACACGAATAAATTTAAATACCTAGAAATACATTCATTTAATACACACGATTGTAACTGATTTAATCGTTTATACTAACAGCTTTAATTGATTATCACATGTATCAAAACTCAACATGAACTGATCATGAACAACTATTTGAATTGCTTTTAATTATCTGAATTAAACATGTTACTAAAGCTTTGCTTGTCAACAATAAAGGTTAGCCTGTTGGGATAAATAGATATCAATTGATTGCTACCGTCGTCGCTTTTGGTGGAGGAAGATTTTATTCCTTTTCAGTACCACATGATGATAGCAGAAATAATTCATATTTCGATACCTAATGGCAAACTATCAAGCTTTGAATGAAGAATACAAACTAAGGGGTATAAGCATTAACTCATAAACTATAAGGAAGGTAACAGCTAAGTTAGAAGGGAAATACTAAACTCATCCCTTATAAATTAGGAGAATAAATCCTTATTCCAAACTATAAATAATTTGACTAAAAGGAAGAGAAATCTTAATTAAATTTGGAAACAAAAGAAAACAATCCAAACACTGCACTAATTAACTTAGTCCTTCTACGTTAAGGACATTGAATCCTTAATCCAGACCAAGAGAAAAGAAGGGGTCTGACCCCATTGCATTTTGTATATAAACCTCTCTCCTTTATGTCATACTTTTTTTTTTTTTTTTTTTTTTTTAATAAAAGGGATTAGGCGATATTAGTTCCTCGGAAGCAGACAATGTAGGGAACAAGTCCCACCCTCAATCCCTAAGGAGAAGGGTCTGCCACACTCTGGGAACCCACCCCCCATCCCCTTAATTTATTAAAACATAATAAAAAATACAACATAGTTGGGGGGACCAAACCAAAACCCAACCGGAAAAAGGAAAATACAAGCCTTTCTTGCATAGAACAAGCAAAACAAGCAAAAACAAAGTAAAAGACAAAAAACAAAGACAAACAAAATCATCACCGAAATCTATAATAGACCATAGAAGACAGGTCGCGCCCATAATGACCAGCAATAAAGGATGGAAGGTCATCCCACCAGCTATAACCCTCATTGAGGGCACCATGATTAGCAAGAGCATCAGCTACAGTGTTCCCCTCCCGGAAAGTATGAGAGACTCGAAAGTGGATCATACGGATGGAAGACAAACAGTTAGACCATGCCCTCCGTAGTCTCCATGGAACTAACTTTGGATTTTTGAAATACTGAACCACCAGCATGGAGTCGGTTTCGAGCCAGATGTGAGTCCAACTCTTAACCCAAGCAATCCTCAAAGCCTCAATAACTGCCAACACTTCCGCATCAATTGCACTGAGAGTCGCCACTTTTTTAGTAAAAGCTCCTCTAAACTGACCCTCATGATCTCTAAATATCCCCCCAAATCCAGTTGTGCTATTGTCTCGAAAAGAACCATCTGTATTCACCTTCAACCAATGCATTGGAGGGGGGATCCATTGCACTGGGATATATTTTGGAGCTTTTACAGTCAAGGAAGAAAGACCTAGCACATCAAATAGGCCTTGCATTCTGAAAGGGTTAGAGCATGGCATAAAGTGAATGGAGGCAGACTCTTTCAAGGAAACTAGAAACCAATGCTTAAACCGTGCTAAATTAAAAGTAGCCTCATGAAACCGGATTTTGTTTCTCATCGACCATATGCACCACAGAGCATTGCAAAAAGCAAAACTCCATAGAGTTTTTGAAGCACTAGTCATCCCAGTTAGAAAATCTGGTGATAGAAGATCAACAAGAGATGCACCCGGCATAATTCTTTTGTGGAAAAAAGAAGCAAGCCAACTCCAAAAAACATGGATTAAATCACACTCATAGAAAAGATGATTTAAAGACTCACCCTGAATTCGGCAAATAGAGCACTGAGAGCAGAGAGAAAAACCCCTTCTTGCTAAAAGGTCATCAGTTAAGATCCTCTTTTTTAAGACCTTCCAAGTCACTAGGCTCTTGCGGGGCTGTAAAGCCTTATTCCAAATCAAATTGCACCAGGGAACTAAAGGCCTAGGTGGCGAGAGAAACATGAAAGCATCTTTGGTTGTCAACATTCCAGCTGCATTAGAAGGCCAGATTACCTGGTCCCTCTCATTTTCCAGAGGCAACACCACATTAGAAATTCTTGAAGCAAGCTCTGGAAAGAAAAAAGAAAAGATAGGAGGAATTGCCCATTGCTTATTTTTAATAAAACCACTAACTCTGGATGGCATAAGGGACTGCACCACTGGCGTGATCTGATGAATGGAAGAGATGGAAGCACCCAACCAATTGTCCGAACAGAAAGAAATTCTGCTACCATCTCCCACCAACCACTGGAGATTAGAGTAGAAAGAGTCCCATAATTTTTTAAGACCAGGCCACACTGAGGAACGTTGATAATACTGAATAGGGAGCAAATCATGAGAAAAAAAACGCTCTCTCAGGAGGACTGCTGAAGGGGATGAGCCATTGACTATGTTCCAACAATTCTTTAGGAGCAAAGCCTGGTTAAAATGAAATAAATTCTTTAAACCCAAACCTCCTTGCTCAAGCTGAAGACAACATGTATCCCAAGCAATAAGTGCCGAGCCTTTCTTTAGGGGGTCACCAGACCAGAAAAAATTCCGTGTCCATTGCTGCACTTTTAAAAGGATAGACCTAGGCCAAGCATAAACTTGAAAACTATGCAAGAGCTGACTGTGAATAACAGAAGAAATGAGCTGAAGTCTGGCAGCCTGTGAGAGTTGCTTACCCTTCCAAGAGGAGAGTTTACATCTTACTTTGTCTGCAATGGTTCTGAAATAGGATGGCTTCGGACACCCTTTATAGATAGGGACACCAAGATAGGTGAAGGGCAATGATCCTTCTCTGATGCCCAAAACCTGTTGGATGTAAACTTTGCGCCGCTGAGCATATTTCCCCAAAAAAACAGATGATTTACTCTTGTTCACAACCTGACCCGAATTAATTCCATATTCATCCAAGAATTTCATAAGAGCACGAAGACCACGAGGGTTGCTTTGCATAAATACCATTACATCATCAGCAAATAATACATGAGAAGGAGGGCGTACCTTTCTTGGAGCTGCAATGGGGGAGATTTTGCCCTTTGAGACCAATGCTGATAAACCTCGACTTAAAACCTCTTCTGCTAAACAAAAGAGAAGCGGCGAAAGAGGGTCCCCTTGTCTGACGCCCCTTGAGCATTGAAAGAAACCACATGAATTGCCATTTATTAAAACTGACAACCAAGCAGACTTAAGAATATTATGAATCCAGCTGATAAATAATGAATCAAACCCAAAAGCTTGAAGAACTCGCAGTAAAAAACCCCAATCTAATGTATCAAAAGCCTTGCTGATATCGAGTTTGATAGCGATATTACCCCATTTACCATTTCTGTCCAGAAGGTTCACACATTCAGATGTAAGACTAACTGGGTCCACTATTGAACGACCCTTGATAAATCCACTTTGGTTAGAGGAAACAATCCTAGAAGCAACCAACCCAAGTCTGTCAGCTAAAATTTTCGTGATTATTTTGAAAATGAAATTCGCTAGAGCAATGGGACGATAATCTGAGATACTATCAGCTTCTTCCTTCTTAGGAATCAAAATGATTAAGCTGGAGTTGAAATGGGGGAGAATAAAACCATTGTCAAAGAAACTATTTACCGCAGCAATTACCTCCAAGGCTACCAATTCCCAGCAATCTTGGAAGAAAATACCTCCAAATCCATCAGGACCTGGCGCACTGGAACCATCTAAAGTCAACACTGCTTTATGAATCTCCTCTGCTGATGGCTTAGAGGTAAGACTTAAATTCTCTGCCTCAGTTACTAGCGTTGGAATTGTGCGTGCCACTAGCCCTGTGTCAATGATACTGGAGTCCCTACTGAATAATGCCTCAAAATGATCTACCACTTGGGATGCAATCTGATCTTGACTATGAAAAACTTGGGACCCCACTCTAATTGACGTCATAGTTTTATGAACTCGACGAATCTTCACCATATTATGTAAAAACGTAGTGTTGCGATCCCCTTCAATTAACCAACGAACACGCGCTTTGCTTCTCAGGAAAGATTCTTGCATTGATAAGTCTGTTTGGTAAGTCAAGGATGCCATGTCTTCAAGCCTAAGTCTGGCCTCTGAAGGCCCCAAATCTGAAATCTCCTGTTGTATACTATCTAGCACTGCTCTAGAGGTTTTAACTCGCAGATTAATGTCACCAAAAGATTCGGCATTCCAAACCTTCAGCATAGCTTTAAGAGCTTTCAGTTTAGTTGCAAGGATATACATTGGACAACCATAAACTGCTTTATTGGTCCAAAACTCTCTTACCATTGCAAGGAAACCTGGATGTTTAAACCACATACCTTGATATCGGAAAGGAGCATGAGGAACAAAATCCAATCGAGAACAAGAAACCATGATGGGATAATGGTCAGAAGAAGACTTTGTAAGCGTACGACACTCAAAATTTGCCCATGCCTCGAACCAGTCTGAATTACCAAAAGCTCTGTCAAGCCTAACATCAGTTCTGCCATTTGACCAGGTATAGTACACTCCTTTAGTGTCAATATTCAGCATGCCACAAGAAGTGCACATTTGTTGGAAGTCCCGACAAGCAATTGCATTAGGAACTCTCCCTCCCCGTTTCTCATGCGCACCAAGAACACAATTAAAATCACCCAGCATCAACCACGGCCCTTGAGTTCTATTTTGATGAATATTAGATAAATCTTGCCAGAGTTTACGGCGACCCTGCATGGTAGTTTTAGCATAAACCGCTGTAACGGTGCAGTGTACACCATCTAGAGAACAAGATACCGTTATTTGCTGATCAGTTGCCGAGAGCAGAACGGGCCTAACATCAATAGGACATAACAACCAAAGATTGGGAGCTTGTGACCCCCGATCATTAGTAGCACATAAATTAAGATTCAAATATTTCCAGAGAGAACTGGGAAGTACTTCAGGGACCACAAAAGGTTCAGAAACAAAAACTAAGAACGGTTTATATAAACGTACCAAATTTTTTAGGGCCCGATGTGTGTCTTCGTTTGCAAAGCCTCGGGCATTCCAGAACATAACATTCATTGATAAAGTTTTTGTTTTGCTCCCTTGTAGAGAGCACACACGGACTGAGGCTTACGTGTTGCTGCCTTAGGCTTTGTAGCCACTTTAAGCAGTTTTTTATTTTTCTTGGAGATGACTGGAGTGAACTCTCCCTCCTCCAATTCTATCGTGTTAACACCAGCTGTACTCGCTTCATCTAATGAATTACTCACCTGTTCTGTTACCAGCATAGTTTTTTGAAAACCTGGAGGCACACTAAGCGAGGAGGAAGCCTGAACTTCTTCCACTTGCTGCATTGGAATATCCTCCGTTTGCCCAGTCTTTTCTGGGACTTGAGTATTATCCAGAACATGACCAATGGGAGGTTGGTCAAATGATTGAACCACAGCCTTCATGGAGGGAGCACTGTGCCCTAGGTACATTGATGGAATGCCAACCTCTATCAGAGGTTTCTCAAGCATAGTAGGATTGTCAGAGCCTGATGTTATCCCAAGTTTCAGTGGATGAACCGGACGCTGCGTTGGAGAGGGATGTACCGTAACTTGGGCCGAGGCATGATTTCTGCGAGACCGCGGCTTGCGGTGCTTGCGGCTAGAGCGTACCATGGATCGCCCATGCTCCTTTTGGACACATGGGACTGCGTCCTCACTCACCCCAGCTCGACAAGAAGAAGCTACGTGGCCAACAATCCCACATTTACTGCAAATCACCGGCATAGACTCGAATTTAACTCCAATGACTACCACTTCACCATTAGCTCTAGTGACTCTGAGTTTATCCGGAAGAGATTGGGAAAAGTCCACATCCACAAGGATTCTGGCATACAAACCAATAGTACGGTTTTTTGTACGGGGATCCAGTTTCAATGGAGTACCAACTCCTGAGGCAATTTCATAGAGAGTGTGTTGATCCCAAAAGGCAAAACCCAAGTCCCAAAGACAAACCCAGACTTGTGCAAAGGTATTTTTATAGGTCGAAGGGGAGAAAGATGGTGTCCACTTGATAAGTCGGAGCATTCCGTTCTGCAGACGAACTGAACCCATTGCCCATACCCGCTGCATATCATCTAGGGTTTTAAACTGAAGCATGAAAAACCCTTTTCCAACGGCGCAGCAGTCCATTCATTCAGGGAGGACCAACCCTTTTTCAGTTGCTGGATCAGATCCGGTGTCTTGATAGGAGAGGTTACACGACCCACCAAGTTGTTTTTGCAACTTTCAAGTCCACGGAGGAACGGCTCTTCTAAAATTCTGATGGAGATTACTCCATCCTCCACGAAGGGAGTAGGCAGAGTGTCTATTGCAAATGGAAGGGGAGAGGCATCAGAGAGAGCGGCTGCGTAAGAGACTCTGGGGGTTTTAGGGCTGACAGCATCCGCCATGACGATCTCCGTTTAGCTCCTTTATCTCATACTGCAATTGCACTAATCTGAAAACAGCTTAGGAAATTTGGGGATTTTTTGTGAAGTTGAGGAGTTCATCAAATGGCTACTAATGGAGAACGTACTTGTACAAAACGGCCTCCGAGCCCCTCTCCTGAAAGAAATGCCAAATTCTTTAAGGCAAACATGAGAATTTTGGTTACTGGAGCAGCTGGGTTCATTGGCTCTCACCTAATTCTTAATTTTAGAATACCCTAAACGTTGGCTGAGACATGGCATTCGCCTAATTCTCCACGGATATGCAATAAGGTCAGGAAAGGTTTACCGTCTTTATTTTCTGAAATTTGATCAGTGACACTTATACAGAGAGAGACAATACAATGATGAGACTTGAGATACAAATACATAAATGTAGATCATTTACCTTTGCAGCTATCAAATATATTGAAGGATTAGGCTTTTTACTCTGTCACACCATCACCTACAAACAAAAATGGAAGGATATTTGTGAACTTAAGTGTGAGCCAGGTATGCAAATGGAAAATCTACATGAGTACAACAAAATCACAATTTAACTGAGACTTTTCTAACCACCAAAAGACCATAACCTAGATTTTATATATCAATTCCATTGTGCTATCATGTAGGTACCGAAGATTGAACAGAGTAAAAAAAAATACATGGGAGGAACAAAATCAGTCAACAAAGAATGAAAATGTGCTCCCAACATTGCACACTGAGAAGTTAAGAAATTCAGTGCTAACTCTCCCAATGATCTTTAGGATGCCAAGCACTCAAAATTAAACCCCCAAACACCCAAAACAGATAAAACCCAGATGATATTCCAGGCTGCGAAGTCCAAATTGGCTCTGAAATTTAATCCCTTTTTTTTTTCTTTCTTTGTGAATGCGTTGAAAGAGAAACATAAAGACAGGAGAAAACTCATCGAATTAATTTGGGGAAATAAGGGATCAAATAAAGCTCTCCAGCTTACGATGGCCAAAATGAAACCTCATACAATATCACGTTTAGAAATAAAACCTCTCTTTCTTTCAATGTGTGTTATGACCCAAATCACCATCATTTACATATGATCTTTTTTTAATTGATTGAAGGGGTTAGAAATAAAAGTTATTGAAGATTGAACCTGGTCAGAATTGCAATCAGATGAAGTAGATAGAACAAAACCAAAGTGAGTGGCCAAAAGCTCCCCAAATACCAAACCCTTTTGTTCAGTTTCGGGACTTTCATCATATCTAAAGTTCTAAACCGGTCTGCTCCTTTCGACATTTTCCAGAAAGCACATAGCATTATAGCAAGTCGGCGCAGCACATATGAGAATAAATCGTGGGACAGGTAAACACCATGACCACAACACAACCAAAGTACTTAAGGAATCTTCCAATTTTCTGATTAAAAGAAGTAAGCATTTTAGGCTCTACACGTGATTATAATAGGGAACCCAGAGGTTCTCTTCTCCTATAAATATAAGCATGCAGCTGCACCAAAGTCATACACAACATATCTGTACATCTTTGCTCTCTCTCCACCCCACAGTTTTTCTCTCTCAAATTGAGAAGCGAGAAGCTGATTGAAATGGGCTCCAATATAACAGTGACGACAACAATAATCAAAGAGTAGATAACATATAACAACATCTTACCATATACATTATACATTATTCTGAAATGCAAGCTTATATGAAAAATTTATCTAACACTACTGTAAACAGCTCCAAATAAACCAAAGGATACCTAAACAATGAAAAAGAAATAACAAAAATAGTATCTTTAGATGTAAAGCCTTTTCTATTTGCTTTTATTGTACTTTTCTTTTCTCAGATTATCAGCATAATACAATAACATCAAACAAACAATTCCGATCTTCATTTTCCTAAATTGGGCGTGTAAAAATTCCGATCTTCATTTTCTTTTTCATTGTTGATTCCAGACATTTCAAGATCCTGAAAAGAGGGCAGAATATGACATGGTAATAACCCTCTCTCAGAAACACACATCACAGTTTTGTTGTTATTAGATTTTGTATGACACTAACTAATTTGTGTATCAAATTAAGGGTAATTTAGGAATTGATTCCTAATAATAAGGCAGTAGCCACATCAATTCTAATACCTATATACTAGCCTTCCTGCACGCGCATACGCGCTTGCGGAAGGGTCGCGCTTGCGCGTGCGTAATGTTTGTATCCGATTTAACATTATCATTATCTATATTGGTTAATGGTTTACATTGCAACAAAAATTGAATTTCCGGATTCACTTATTTTTTGGCGATTCTTTTTTTTTTTTCCCTGTAAATCCTTTTATGCAATTGAATATCTTTATTTATTTTCTTGAGTGATCACGTACCGAAATAGATATAACTTTTTTAGAAGAGTTCGATTTGAAAAAAAAAAAGAACTGTAACAATGCATGTGAGATACATAAACATGGATATGAAGCAATTGAGCGAGAAAAAGAAGACAAAAGATACACCGTATGATACTATTGGGCAGGTGTTTTTCAATAATATCAATACTACCAAAAGCATTATACAACGTACACAATTACGCAGAAACATGAAACAAAAACAAAATGAAAGGTAGACTCGCAACATAATTTCAGTACATTTCACCAGCTTCGGCTCTAGCTCAGATAGCTTTGGCTTCTTTTGTTTAGTGGTCTCCTCAATATATATTTCCTTTGGCTCATTATTTCTACCCCACAACCCTACAACCAAGCCTTCATTCACACAACTTGCTCCAAAACACTGATCATGACATTAAACCCAAAATAATAACATAAGGATAATTTAAACTCTAGTTCCGGACCACTTGAAATATCGCTTTATCAGCCGGTCACTATCGATTCTCTATTTTCTAAAATAAATGTCGGGTTTTCAAGTCAGCAGGTATATGAAAAATTAGACCATTGGGTGGTATGAAATGAAATTATCAGAAAGGATAAGGAGCTGGGAAGGAGAGAAAACCAATTAAAGAGAAGATAAGGTTGAAGATGCATGAGACATGGTTGAAGGACGTGGAAAAGAAAATCAAAGAGGAAAAAAAAAATCAAATTTACGTGAGCATAAATAAATTGGAAATAGTACAACAAAACTGTATCTAAGTCTTTGGTTTTATATCTTCTTCTCTATCCTATGCGTTTGGATTCTCTAACATCCAACTCAGTGAAACATCATAACATGAAAACTGATAGAATCTTGTACTATGTATAGATGGCAATGAATCAATCGTTAGACCCAGTGTTGGAGGTGAAAAATTCGGTAGAGGAGTTTGACCAAAAATTAATGTGGACTGGAGCGGAAGCTGAACCGAGGATAATCGAGAGGTTTCTATTCGTCGTTGACTTTATGCTGACGAAGCGAAAACTCCTTTTGGCTTCATAACTTGTCTCTGCTCCACGATTCATCTCCACTCCGTAACCTCTCACCGTAGCCTCCTTATGTGAGCTCCCTCCGTAACCTCCCTATGCGAGCTCCCTCAGTAACCTACCTTCATAGCTTCTCTCCGTAATCTCTCTCCACTCTGTCACTTCTCTATGTAATCTCCCTACGTAATCTTCATATGTAACCCTCCGTAGCTCCTCTCCATAATCTCTCTCCGTGTAATACCCCGTAAATTCAAATTATTTTTCGAGGAAATTTTAGTATTGATTTCGTGGTCATGGGAGGAAGTACGAAGCTTTGAGGAGTTGTGAAATTGGTTCGAACGATTTTATTTTTGAAAACGAACGTTATTTAGGGGGGTCTCAAAAAGTGACTTTTTATACGTTTAGAATTTGGGAAAACTTCCTTCATGAAAGTTGTAGAGCTTGTCGATACGATCTCGTGCATATGTAGAACGCAAAAATTGGAGTTCGTATGAGAAAGTTATGATCAATTGAAATTTGGGGAAATTTCTATAAATAGCAAAAAAATCCCGAGCTCGGCTACTGTAGCCATTTCGCCTTCTTCATTCTTCCTCCTCCGTCCACAGTAGGTCGAATTGTTGAGTGGGTTTTGTTCACCACACTCCCACCTACACGTCTGTGGAAGCATTTTAGCATGGGAAGCACTGTGGAGGCCGTTGCAACCCCGGGAAGTTGCTCCGCCGAGCTAAAATCGCCCAAAATCGCCGACCATGGTTCTCCCAACTCCGGCCACCATAGCTAGAGTTCTTTGAGGGCTTTTCTAGCCCAGAGGCCGTAGATGCTTCCCTCCAAGCGGCTTGCAACGATTTCACCTATGGAGCTCGAATTTTGAAGATTGGGAAACTAGGGTTCTTCGGGTTTCAAACCTTGCGAGGTAAAATTCTACTTTTTGGCTCATAATCTGACTTTGGTGTAGTTATCAAAGTTTCAATTCGAGTTAAGATGAAGAACTTTCATGTTGGGAGTTTTGTCTAATTTTGACTTTGGATGGGCGGCGGTGCCGCCACTGTGATGGTGGTTTCCGGCGACCTCCGGCCACCCTAAGTACAGTTTCTGTCCATTTTTGTGTTCTACGTGTCGATACGATCGTCTGCATATATAATTTATAATTTTTGGAGATAGTATGATTAAGTTATAAATTTTACGGTTTCGATTAATTTCGATTGTTCGATTAATGATCTGTGAAGATCGGACCGTCCGATGGACTTGTAGTTTTGATATGTTGATCGTATGACTGTCCCAGTGACCATGTGTGGTCACGGGCGAAGATCCGACCGTTGGATCTTCGTATAATTGTGGATTAGTATTTTGGAAGGCGATTCGTGAGAATCCGACTGTCGGATTTTCATGAAATTTTGAGAAGATGTTTATAAGGACGATTCAGGAAGATCCGACCATTGGATCTTTGTGATAAATTAGGAGGATGATTCTAAGGGCGATCTGTGAGGATCCGACCGTTGGATCATCATATAATTGCTATCTGATCGTTGGATCGTCGTTTAATTTTGTTTATGAGTTGTTGACTAAGTAAAGATCATGTTGATTAGGTGATTGACGGTCTTCCTTGGTGGGCGGTTTGGTGTGTATTGTGAAATTGAAGACGCAGCGGAATTTGAGGTGAGTAAACCTCACGTGGTTCATATTACGAACTGAGTACTTTTAATTACTTTATTTTGTCGTAATTGTGTGAAAATATTTATGGAATAAATATTTGTTTTTAATCACATGGACTTGATCAACTACGGTCCATAGGTAAGTAAAATGATTTTAATTATACAAAATGAATTTCACTATTTTTATGCTTGAATTATAGTTGGTATTAGTGATTATCCCTGAGCGGATGATTACGTATATATATATATATATATATATTTACGTGGATATATATTTGGAATGGTGTGACATTGAGGTGTGTATGGAATTACGATAATTTGGTTGTGATATGATATTGTCTTGGAATTTTCCATGATTATTTATGATAATGTTAACCAATAAATGTGTGTGATAATCATGCTGACCTTCTGAGTTGATTAGAGGGTAGAAATGTAGTGCTCTGAGGACAGGGAGTCCGAAGAACGCTGGTTAAATAATAACCGAGATGTAGTGCTCTGAGGACGGGGAGTCCGAAGACCGCCGGTTAAATAATAACCGAGATGTAGTGCTCTGAGGACAGGGGGAAAGTCTGAAGACCGCCGGTTAAATAATAACCGAGATGTAGTGCTCTGAGGACAGGGGGAAAGTCCGAAGACCGCCGGTTAAATAATAACCGAGATGTAGTGCTCTGAGGACAGGGGAAAAGTCCAAAGACCGCCGGTTAAATAATAACCGAGATATAGTTGGATCCAAACAGTTGGGATGGATCAAAGTAGTGATATTGTGGATTAGAGGATTGTGGAAATGTATTCGTTGTGGATTAGAGGATTGTGGAAATGTATTCGTTGTGGATTTTCCGTGTTTTGGTTTGGTGTTTCCTTACAGATGTTGAGATTGTTGGTTGTTTACTTGAGTTAAAAGAAATATTATTTAAAATCAACATTTCCTTCCTGTTTACTCATACAGACTGTCATGACTTACCGGGTTTGGTGTTGTTGCAATCCCGGTACACTATTCATTGTGTAGCGGGTAATCCTGCAGGTCAGGAGGATCATGGCGGAGATCATGCAGATTAGAGTATTTGTTTTAGTTTTACAGCCTTGTAAATTGTGAGGTGAGTGATGCCTAATTTGAGCTTTACAAATTTACTTTGTACAAGTGAGTTGTATTTATTAAACTGAGGTTTTTGAGATTTGATTTTGAGTGGTGTGTGTTGTAGTTGTTTATTCATGTTTAGGATTTGAATTAGTTATTCAAAATTCGGGGCGTGACACTCCGCTTCTTGGTTTTAACGAAGAAGCGGAGTCTCCTCTTTGTCGTCGGTGTGAGAGAGGAGGAGGGGGTTGTTGGAGGTATCATTGAGTATAAAATAAGTGCAAATTTGGTGTATGATGTCTCCACTACCAAGTATAGGAGGTCAAGTTTTAGTAAAGAGAAAAAGTAAGAGTATCGTACCCAAGGGATTGAGTAACTCTACCCTAGCTAGATCACCGTGAAAATAAACCTAGAAAATACATGTAAAGTCTACCTTTTTACAAGTTCACAACCTTAGCCATTTGGAAGCTAAAGATCATGAGGATGGTATTAACAATTGTGGTAGTGAGCGGTTTTGTCACGCCCCCAAATCCAAGGCCAATATTGTACTGAAATATGGCTCGTGAATTTGTGACCTGAGTCAAAACAAATACAATTTTCTTCTTGAATAAATTGAAAGAAAGTAAAAGACTATGTATAGATATATCTGAATAGTACTTTTATTAGGAAACGAAATCATTATTTATACAATACCAAAGTTTAGCAAAATATATTACAGTACTCATTCTCTTGAAATAATAGTAGGAAAAACTTTCTTTTATTTAGTAGGTTCATCCCCTTTTTCCCCATGCATCTACTCGTTGCCTGAAAACATGAAGGTGTAGCATCATGAGTAACACAGACCCAGTAAGTACACAACTTACATTCTTATATTAATGTGTCTTATAAGAAATCAAAACTAAACAACCAAGTTAAAATGTACCAAGAACCATTTAAGTTCATACGAATTCTTAGATATGTATATATATACACACAATACACACACACATATATACAAATATATTCATTTGTGTGAATGGTTTGGTAATAAATCACATAGTCACATATTCTTATCAAACCAACAAATATTGTAGCATTAATATGTGAAATAATCTTAAAGCAATACATGCTTGATTCTCTTTTTACTAACACCTTCACATATTCAAAATATTGATCACAACCACAAATATTGTAACATTAATATGTGAAATAACTTAAAACAATACATGCTTGATTCTCTTTTACTAACACCTTCACATATTCAAAAATATTGATCACAACCACAAATATTGTAACATTAATATGTGAAATAACATTAAAGCAATACATGCTTGATTTTCTTTTTACCAACACCTTCACATATTCAAAATATATCATGGATAGATATTTGATCAATTTCACTAACACCTTCACATATTCAAAATATATCATAGATAGATATTTGATCAATTTCACTAACACCTTCACATATTCAAAATATGTCATAGATAGATATTTGATCAAAATAATATAAGTACACTTCTCTTTTTAGTGAATTTTCGGATTAACTGGTAACAATTCATAAATCCACGTGTTAGGGTCCAACGTACTATACCCAAAACACGGGAAAACCAGGTTGACTGGTAACAAATCATAAATCCACATGCTAGGGTCCAACGTACTATACCAAAGCATGGGACAGCCGCAGCATACTAAGGACACTACCAAAGTATGTATACTCAAAGTAAGCAACCTTCCTAAGAGTATAATAGTGCACTATCTGTAGGGACTAGGGCCCAAGGCTAACTTCTCATAACACAACACACTTTTACCAGTAATTCACTTAAGCACGGGTAGTACTAATCACCCAATTTCACATCTCCAGATATAATTACGTCAATAAAGCATAGAAAGCTTTAAGTAGTAAATAAAACAGCTACATAAATAGTAACAAAGCATATAAACATAAATATAACTGAAATTGTGTGGACAAATTAATATATATATATATACATAATTACGCGTGTATATATATATATATAAACAAAACTTGAAAGTAATTGTGCAATGAAATAAAGATACTGCAAATTAAACTTGAAAGTAAATGTGCGAAAAAATAAAGGTACTACAAATTAAACTTGAAAGTAAATGTGCGATAAAATAAAGGTACTGCAAATTAAACTTGAAAGTAAATGTGCGATAAGATAAAGGTACTGAAAATTAAAAGTAGTAAGAGAATATTAGTTAGTAGTCAAAGAGTCAGTAGTCATTTTTCCATAGTATTGGAAATCTTAGTCCAAATGTCCATTCGTCAATCAAAATAATACACCAAGTACCGTCAACTTTCTGTTTTTATAACTTGTTCAAATCATGTCCGAAATAGTCAAGTGAGGACACCAAGTCATAGGATTTTTCATAAGGAATTCAATGGAATAAGTCATATAGTCCAGATCAGAGTGATATAGTCCAGAAATGGTCAAGAACCATAAAGTGCAGAAACCGATATTTTTATTACTGTCCTTTGATATCTAAGTCTTTACTTATAGTATAAAATTACCATTAATTCTGAAACTTCCCAGATCACAAGTAGAGGTCTTAAGCTTTAAATTGATATAAAGTTTGTAGAAAATGGATAAGAAATGAGGGAGATATGAATTTTTGAAGTTGTGATGGCTGTATGAGATTTCCAGCAAGTATAAAAGTTGAAAACTTTGATTAGCCATAACTTCTTCATTTCTTAACCTTTTTTAGTGATTCAAAAGCCTAAATTGAAGAACTTTTGATGAGGAATTTAAACTGTAATTAGTTTTGACAAAACAGATTTTGTTATATACGAAAATACTGGTTTGCAGAAAAGCAGATCCTTTTCCATCTTATCATTGATTATGTAGTTTGATAAATCTTAAAGACAAAAGAACATAAAATGTATTCATGTACTTACTTAAGAAAATCAGGGTGAGGTGAAGATTTTGGTCTTGAATTCAAGCTTGGACTTCTTTAAGAAAAACAAGGGAGCTTCTAAAGAGAAAAAGGATGAAGGATTTGTGTGGGAATCTTGAGTTTTCTCTACAACTAAGGGAGTGTTTGATCAATTGTGCATTTGATCTTCAAGCTTGTGAGAAGTATGATCAGATCATATGCTTAAATAGGCTAGAATTAAGCAAAAAAGTAAGTGACAAATTATTATAAGGTGAGTGACAAATTATTATAAGGTGAGTGACAAATTACTATTTAGGTTAAATGATTAAAAGGATAAAAAAAAAAAAAAAAGAAAGAAAGCATAAATCCACTTGCTAAATATATATATATATATATATGCATATATATATATATATATATATATATATATATGTATATGTATGTACACATACACATCCATATGCACATTTACCCAATTAATAAGTAAAGACTTTAGTAAAAAAAAAATTACAATAATTAGTACTAAAATGACATGCATCACAAAAATAACATAGATGAGAGTCTTGAGCTCAAACAAAACATTTTCAAATATAGTTAATAATATAGTGTTCTATAGTTGACACTAATTTTCGGGTTATTACAGGTTTGGTTGATTTTAAGTTTTATGAAGTAAATTAAGTTGCATAAATAAATCAAACAAAAATGTAGAGACTAATCAATTAGAGTAGAGATTTAGGCATCGCACCTAACCTTACTCATGCACAATATGTAACCCCATATTAATGTAACAACATGCTTTGATAAATTTCCCCTTAGTGTTTTGATAAAGCTACCAAGAAACCAACTAATCATGCAATTTAACAATCTCTTCCGAAGCAAAGCTAAATTACACAACCTTTTTACCATTCAAATCTTCCTGATCCTAAATGGCCTATGGTGCCGTGAGCCTAAATTCTTCCGGAACCTAAACTCACAACATCATGCTTTAATTTCAAGGTAAGAAATTCAAGCAACGTAGTTCTTCCCGTAGGAATGAGCTAAGTCACCACCTATTTAGCTACACTTGCTCACAGAATCAAGAGTTTATCAAGTTCATGTTTCCGATTCATTAATTTCCTAAAGCATGCTTCTAGGTGACAAATCTATAAACACCCTTAGGGTACATGAAAGTATAGTAGCCAAAAGATTCAAAACATGCATAAACATCAAAACACATGAGACTTTACATTATTTGCACATAAGTTTGGCTAGAGCTAGCCCTAGCCTCAAATCCAACTACTCACAACACATGTTATTACAAAAACAAGCCATGAACATCATATTAAAGAGAGAAGGAAGAGAAAAGAGAAAAACCACCCAACTTCCCACCTAGTTCTCAAAGATGATGAGAGAATTGCTTCAAGGTATGAGATTTTCGGTTTTACAACCCAAAACACCATACACATCCACAAAGCTCAAGAACAAAGAAAAACAAAGGCTTGGATGTGTGAAATCAAGTGTTGTGATTGATTTAGAGTGTATAGTAACTTCAGTTTTGGTGAAACCCAAGTGCCTACACACCTATTTCTCACACAAACTCAAAGAACTATGTATAAGGTATGAAAAACTAACCTAAAACTAAAGAAAAGATATATTTTGATGCTCCAAAATGAGAGAGCCAGGGGGTGCACGGTTTTGGGGAGAGGGAATGAGCTATTTAAAGGGCAAGGCAATCCAAATCAAGGGGGGAGATCAAAAGGAATAAAGGGCTAGATGTGATTGACAAATGTGTAAGCACAAAATGTGGATCTAGTTTTTGACTTCACATAGAAATGACCTAGAAAGCCCATAGATATTTTGGTGAAGAAGAAAAATTAAGGGTAGAAGGGTCAATGTATAGGGGAACAAGGTAATAAATGGGAGACAAAGGTGTAAGGTGTAAGAATTGGACCACTTGTCATCTTTCAACTTTTGAATTTCAAAATAACCTAGACCTAAAGTCTTCCCACCTAAAGTATCTAACCCTAATCAGCTCTTTCCTGTCCCCCAAACATGTTCTCGGTCGGCCAACTCAGCCAGAAATGTCCAGAATCCGGCGTTGACCACCGTTGACCCATTTCTTTGTCCTTTTGCGCACTTTCTTCTCCTATCTTCCTTCAATTTAATCTATACCGAGAGTTAGGAATTGGCCATCGACTTCTTCATACAAAATGTTCCTCCATGAGTGTAAATCATCCTGGTAAAATTTCAGAGCTTAGTTTCTCGTGGTTTTTTCGGAAATGATGCCGGAATCCGTACTGGTCTGGTTTTCAATTTTCATCTTCTAATGCAGAAAATTGGACCGATCTTTTGAAGGCCTTCCACTCCGAACTAACTCTTAAACTCTTCATAACAAATGATCCTTAGGATGTCTAGAATGGATCTGAAAAGTTTCAACTTATTGAGAGTTCATTTGATCAGTCGGCCACTCCTCTTTCCTTGCCTAGCTCGGTTTCTCCTAGCCGAAGTAGGAAAATGTGCTAAAGTTGACTTTTTAGTGCAATTTCAACCTTCTCCTTCATTTTCTAGCATGATAAGGAAAACATAATAAATATATATAAATAAACACAAAAGTTAAGCAAAAGTACAAGATTAGGGGAATAATAACTAGGTAATTATGGACCTAACAGGGGTACCTGCAAAAGACCCTCCGATGCCTAAGTCAGTTATTTTTCTGAATCAAGTATAGAAGTCTCAATTAGAGTTCCCCCCCTATACCTGGAGGTACTACTTTCCTTTTATTGGCGACTTACAACTTAGGCTGCAAGTAAACTTGCATGGCAAGATACCGATAACTTGGATGGCAAGTTGCCATTAAGTCTGCACTTACTCCAGTAATAACCGTCACTTATTGGCGGTCATGATGGCCACAGTAAATGGCGTACTAACCATCGCATTTACGACTACCTTAACTGTCGCACTTACTGCTGCCATTACTTTTCTTTAATTGCCCTGATTGCATGGTCAAATTAATTGACCACCCCCACAATGCCCCCAAATTTTCTCTTTGGGAATCTATCCCAAGAGAAAATTTCCAGAGTTCTCCTTCATGGCTTTTCTTCGAATTCTCCCTATGGACACCCTAGATTTTCCTCTGGACACCCACATTTAGGAGAAGTTTTAAGAAAATGTCTTCAAAGCTCAATTGAGATCCAAACTACCGAGGCCCATCTCAAATCCGGACCAATCCTGCCCTGGGCCCAAACTGGATTTTTTTTTTTTTTAAAGCTGGTTGGGTTCGACTCGGATACCGCTCAGTCCCACCCGGACCCGAGCTTTCCTCGACCAGGACACGGGTTCGACCAAGTTTCATGCCCGACATTGCCGCGACCCGTCTTGGGCTCGATCTGGCACGATTCCAACCCGATTCTGGCTGGATTTTCCGGGCTTTCACAACAGGTGAGATTCTTTGCATTCATCCTTGATTATTCCGCAATTTTTGACGTGTTTCCCCCATAAAAAGCCTTCAAGCCCTACAACTCTTCACCACCGCCACCCGACCATACCGGCGATAGCAAGACGCCGATCCTACCACCTGCAATCCGATTCAGTTTCTGTCCTCGTTCAACCCCACCGCGTTCAACTCTCGGCCCCCGCTCAACCCCAAATGACGTCACACCATCCACCTTGCTGCCGACTTGCCGACAAGTCCTGGTGGCGTTTGCCGGCCACTCAAGCATTGGTTGGACCGGTCTGGTTCTTCTGCCTTTCATTTGGACGCTCTAACCCCAAGCGCAGGCCTTGTCTACGTGCGGCACATCGCAGCCTTGGTACAACTCTTTTCACTTTTTGTTTTCTATTTTTTTTTTTTTTAGTTGTTGACCCTCTAATCATCCACCTCCAGTTTCTGCATTTTGGGCCCACGCTCTGAACTCCGGTTAAAACCATACTCCAAAACTACCTGTTTGTAAGTTTCTACTTCTTTTTCTTTTTTCCAACATGTATTTCCTAATACCAGCCTCTGTTGTGGGATAGTTTTTGAATCGTAATTAACCCAAGGCTACCTCTTTTGTCGCACGTGAGCCTTGGTTTTTATTTCTACTTCAGTCCCACTTTTATATGGTTATTATTGCTTTTACCTGAATTCCATTTTTGTTTTCTTTAGCTCCACCTTTTGTTCCCATGGCTCGCATCAAATTTACCGATGCGAACTTACCTCAAAAAGGGAGCTCGGAGTCAAGTGGTGAGCCTATGCCTTGGCAACCGACGCATTCAATTTTGGAGAAATGCAGTGAAGCTTATTCTATCCCGAAGTCAGTCAAACTTTCAGCCGTTCCTGCAGACGCGGATATCTACACGGGTAGGAATATTCCTGATGATGTCTTGATCTTGGCTCCTGAGCACTTGCGTTATGTCAGGTTCCCTATTCACCCCGTCTTTCAGCTCATGTGGGCCGTGCTTGGTCTGCATCCGTTTCAACTTAATCCGAACTCCTACCTCATGTTATCTTCCTTTTGATCATGGGTCTGAAGTGGGAAGTTTCCCTAGGATTGTCTGATTTCTTATATATGTACAATTGCACCAAGCTAAGCAAGTATTTTCAGTATTTCAATTTCACACCTTTTCCAAAGATGAAGGTGTTCGCAGGGATTTCCTCTTGTGACAGTGATTGGAAATCTAAGGCTTTGATGATCTTTGGTGATTGGCGATCTCCTGAGCTGGACTTACTTCCTCCAAAGGCCTTCGCGGATAACCTCGGTATGTATCATGCATCTTGATCACTATATTATGATCGAATGTTCCTCCCAACTATTAATTGAATTTGACTTGTCATTTTGCAGCTTATAAGATTTCTCAAGCAAAGTTCGACCTTCCCCCTAGTCCTGTGCACTGGCTGGAGACTCGTCTTGTTGGGCAGGGATGGTATCTCAGTTCGCGACCCTTGAGAATTTACTTGACATGGTGTCTAATCGTCCTTCGGCTTTGCTTGGCCACTACTAAATGCACATGAATCATTCTCTTTTAGGGAAAAAGTTAGCTCTCCAGGTGGCCCGTATGGAGAGCCATTTTTATGTATCGGACCGTTGCAAACCTCTGTTCGCAGAATATCTCGCTATTAAGGACACATTCAAAATCGTCGTCCCTGGTTCTGGGGTCATGGTTGTTAAGGAGGACGACACTGACGAATGGTCAGAGGAGAGGGATGAGGCGTTCAATGGTGACTATGCAATGGAGAGAATGCATTCCTATGTCGTAAGGGAGTTACCTCAAATAATCCCCCCTCCTCAGAAATTGAAGAAGCGGAAGGCTGAAAATGCTCCTGACAGCGAGGGCCCCTCACATTCTTCACATATTCCCTCTATCGACTTGTCTCGTGGTGCCCCGCCACCATCTCCTTCACGAGGGGGCTTACTTCCCCAACGACTTGTCCTGAGTGAGACCGCTAACCCTACCTCTCAGAGAGTCACTTCGTCTCAAGAGGATTTACTCGTTTTCATGCCGCCACTGCCGCCACCCAAAGCTTTGGAGCTTAAATTCAAGAAACGAGACGACACCTATATCTTAACTGGGGAGTCCCTTTCTTCCAATGGTTTGGCGGCATCGGCGGTGGCTGGCGCCTTTGTCTCGTCACATCCTAAATTAGGAGGTCTTCCCAAGAGCCCTATGGCGCTGTACGATGACGTTTGTGCCTCTCAGCTTGATGTGAGTACCTTTACCTTTCCCTTCCTTTCAGAATCGCTGCTTCCTTTAACTAATTCTTCCTTTTTCCCTTTTCTCTTATGCAGGCTCTCTTGGCGTCTCATCACCTCCTGTGCGGCATTGACACTTTGCATACTAAACAACAACAAAAACTCGACGAGGCGAATCGTAAACTTGAGTTTAAAGAGAAAGAGCTCGATGACCAGATGAGGAGAATGGTGGAATTGGCATCCGTTCTTGAGGACAAGAGCCGCGAGATAACGAAGGTGAAGAATGACCTGGCCTTAGTAACTCAAAGCAAAGACGAGGAGTTCCACAAAGGTGCTGCTCAGATGAAGCGCGTGTCAGCCAAATACTTCCGACTCTAGCGGAATCAAGCTCTGACTGAAGAAGACAAAATGTGCTACGTAGGCCCTGATGAGTTCGACCGTTTTTATGGGTTTGACCCTATGGGCTATTCTCCCATTCGGGGCATGCAGCCGGGAGATGTCCCATCTCCGGCCTCGAGAGCGTCTGATGAGGATGAGGAAGTGTCATCCGCCGCTTGAGTTAGATCACTCTTTCCTCCTATACCATGCCGTCCCGACTGCGCTCCTTAGTCTTGAAGCTTTCGAGTCTATTCATGTCTTACCTTGCTCTTTATATTTCATGCTTATGTAAAAATCGCATGAGAAGCGACTACCATTTCCTTTTCATGAATCGTGGTTCTAGTTGTACTTTCTTGATATTTCAATAATATATGCATTTGAACTTCATATTTCAATTTCAAACATCTCCATTACCTTTGAAAAAGGAAGACTAACCTTTCCAAACGTTGGCCATCCGGACGGTGATGGCCGTCCTCCACGACTTACCAAACTCGAACACAACGATACTAGTCTCGGTGGCATTGACGTTGGTTTCCGTGCCCTCTCTTGGGCTACTGTTGTCGACCCCATTGGTCCTTTTGACCCTTTATCGCAATCACACAATGTGTAAATGCAATGCTGCCAATTCTCAAGAGTACGTACCTCACCTCATTGCCTACCTCGACATTGAAGTCAACCTCGATGAGGGTGCCCCGACGTCAGTGTCAACCTTGCTGGTGTTTCTTTGTTGTATCGGAGGGTCTGCCCTCCGCGCACTACTTCTTTACATCTTTCAGGGTTAGGATTGCCCCCATTCCCCAGGGGGGTTGGATGTTGTACCAACTGCATAACCTCTACATCATGCAAGTTTAAAATCCATCACGCCATCCCACCCCCGCCCGCGATAAGGGGTGAGGCACGCCATCCCACCCCTGCCTGCAGCGAGGGTGTGGTCCATCATCCCACCCCCGCCCTCGGAGAGGGGTGAAGTCCAGAAGGTCGCACTAATTTAATCGAACGATAGTTTAGCCATTCTCACCACCGGCTTCCATTGCATTTCAAGATCAATTGTACACCAAAATCAGAGGAGTAACTGCTAAATGCTTATCGGTGTTACCGGGGTTGGTGCCCATTTGTTACTTTAAATGGAAACTTACCAGCGTCCCCCTCGATTTCAGCTCCGAGCCCCAGAGGATTGGCTCGGTTACATTCATTAATCACTTTCCTCAGCACATGCCTCCTTGGATTGGCCTGTACTAGTTCTTCCAGTCATTCTTCTATTCTATTCATGCGTCACCTGCCCCCTTGACAAGAGGTCCACCGAAGCTTCCGCTATTAGCTCCTCTAGTGACTCCTCTAGATCCCGCGTTTGTTATTCCGTTGGTCTGGCAAGCACCGTCGCTGGCCTCGTTACTGCTTCAGCCTTTACCACTCGTTGTTCAGAGGCAAGTTTGGATCTTGGATTAGGTGCGGGGCAAGGTTGTTTGGGAATTAGATTTTGTCACTGCCAGTCCTCAGTGACAAAAATGGTATTTCTTGAGGTGCAGCTCCCGCCATCACTTTTTAGGGAAAAGTGCTTCCCACAGACGGCGCCACTTGTCGGAGGTGAAAAATTCTATAGAGGAGTTTGACCTAACAATTAATGCAGATTGGAGCGGAAGCTAAACCGGGGATAATCGAGAGGTTTCTATTTGTCGTTGACTTTATGCTGACGAAGCGAAGACTCCTTTTGGCTTCGTAACTTGTCTCCACTCCACGATTCTTCTCCACTCCGTAACCTTTCACCGTAGCCTCCTTATGCAAGCTCCCTCCGTAACCTCCCTATGTGAGTCCCTCCGTAACCTACCTTTGTAGCTTCTCTCTGTAATCTCTCTCCGCTCTGTCACTTCTCTATGTAATCTCCCTATGTAATCTTCCTATGTAACCTCCCTCCGTAGCTCCTCTCCATAATCTATCTCCGCTTCTTGGTTTTAACGAAGAAGCGGAGTCTCCTCTTTGTCGTCGGTGTGAGAGAGGAGGAGGGGGTACCTGCAAAAGACCATCCGATGCCTAAGTCAGTTATTTTTGTTAATCAAGTATAGAAGTCTCAATTAGAGTTCCCCCCTATACCTGGAGTTTCTGGTTTCCTTTTATAGGCGACTTACAACTTGGGCTGCAAGTAAACTTGCATGACAAGATACCGATAACTTGGATGGCTAGTTGCCATTAAGTCTGCACTTACTCTAGTAATAACCGTCACTTATTGGCGGTCATGATGGCCACAGTAAATGGCGTACTAACCATCGCATTTACGGCTACCTTAACTGTCGCACTTACTGCTGCCATTACTTTTCTTTAATTGCCCTGATTGCATGGTCAAATTAATTGACCACCCCCACACCCGGATTCAAAATTATTCAATAATTAAGATAACCAAAGTAGCGAAACCAATAACCAAAATTATTCAATTGATAAAGCAGAATCTCACCAAAAAGACCTCAACAAATATACAGAAGCCTAAACGGCAACAAAAAAATAAAGACAAAAGTAAAACGTATGAAAACGATTGGATTAGTAGATTGAATCACCTGGTTTCCTGAAATCATAATATGTCTTGTTCCCACTTGGCGACAGGAAAAAAAACAAAAAAGGAGACTTCATAAGGAGGGATGAAATCGCAGGCTAGCTATAACCAAAAGCTCATGCACCATTGCAAATTGTAAATCAACATAAGGAAAAGGACAAAATACTGTTTACTCCCTATACTTATAGGGTTTCGACGTTTCAGTCCCTGACGTTTCAATTTCACCTAAAAACTCCCTAAACTCTCCAATTTCACCTAAAAACTCCCTAAACTCTCCAATTTCACCCAATTAGTCTTACCGTCAATTCTCCGTCAAAAACTCAGTTACTTTGCTGACGTGGCATGCTTTTCACATTAAAATGACTGTTATACCTTCACTGACAAAAAAAAAATCTCTCCTTCTCTTTTCTTTTTACCTGTTCTTCTTCCTCCGTGTCCCTCCTCTTCGGCCTTTTCTTCCTCCATGTCCCTGCTCTTGGTTGTTCATGCAAAACTCATTTACCCAGAAGGCGAAACCAACGGGAGGAAAAAGCAAAGCTTATACTACCATCAATTCAAATCCCACACATCCCAATTACCATTTAACAAATATCCACAACCAACATGAACCCAGTCTCTTTTCCGAGACGAAATTTGAACAAAACAAGCAAACTAGCAGATCAGAGAAAACAAATAGAGTCATACTGATGTACCATCAATCTCACAAGAACTTATTCATATTCAATTAAATCCCTGATTCAACCTTCAACCACCAACATATATACCTGAAAACCACAAAGAATTGAAATTTAAAGTATCTTGCACTGAATCAGTTTTAGGGGGTTTTGCCATAGTTCTCTCTACTACCCACGATGTCGGCCACCTCCTTCCAGTTCTTCTGCTATAAGTTCCCTTTGCTCAGCT
The DNA here is from genome assembly GCA_024704745.1 of Rosa lucieae. Lineage (NCBI taxonomy): Eukaryota > Viridiplantae > Streptophyta > Magnoliopsida > Rosales > Rosaceae > Rosa > Rosa lucieae. The sequence continues at coordinate 13,897,837 of CM045492.1, read as the reverse complement.
TCCATTCCAACTTCTGCAAATTCATCATCTCAAATTGTTCATATTGCACGCGACCACAACATGATTCAAATGAAATCAACTCTAACTTCTAAACTCACAATCCACAACTTCAAAAACAAAATCAAACAAAATAAGTAAACCCAAACTGCAATCAACTTGAAAGATGAACTATATAGTCTTCGACTACACAAATATAAAATGTTGATGAGAAATTTTACCATGGTGGTCTAGTGGTATAGGAAAGCGGGTCCAATAGTTCAAAAGCTTCAAAATCTGAGCGACGAAGTCGAGAATTTCATTGGTAATTCTTGGCACGGAACCGCCGCCATCTTCTTCCGAAGCTCCGTTCCGAACTGGCATCAAGTTCAAAGCCAATTTGGAGATTTCGGCGATGGAGAGAAACGAGGGGCCTGTCTTGAAGCTCTTACCCAATTCCGCAAGATTGTTTCGAACTCCCAAGAGCTCCAGCGACTGTGAAAGTTGAGAATCGGAGGAGGGAAGGGGGGATGACGACGGTGGAATGTCCAGCGAGGCCACAAGTAAGGACAGAGGACAAGTGAGCATATCCATCAAACAGGTAATAAGATTTAGCCCTTGGATTGATCCCGATGCTGATAATCACAGCTATGATGAGGCCGTAGATCCCAAGCACTCCAGCCATGACCACCGGAACAATCGATTTCATGACGAGCTCCTGCCGCGTCACTCCCATCGAGGCCACGCCCACGCCACTTTTGGCGGTCCAGTACGCCGCGCCCATGCCTGTGGCAAGATAAGAAATTAAATCAAAGTTCTAGGAAGAAACGAGTAAAATCAAGGGATTAGAGATCGGGGAGGGACTTACAAGAGAAGACGAGAGCTGCGGCGGTGATGATGAGGATGGAGACGAGAGAGGGGAAGAAGAAGAGGTAAAAAGAAGAGAGAGAGAGAGAGGAAAAAATAAAAATAAATAAATAAATAAATAAATAAATAAATAAAAAAGAAAAGAAAAATAGAAAGTAAGGGTATAACAGTCATTTTAATGTGAAAAGCATGCCACGTCAGCAAAGTAACCGAGTTTTTGACGGAGAATTGACGGTAAGGACTAATTGGGTGAAATTGATGAGTTTAGGGAGTTTTTAGGTGAAATTGAAACGTCAGGGACTGAAACGTCGAAACCCTATAAGTATAGGGAGTAAACAGTATTTTGTCCTAAGGAAAAACATCAAACGAAAACATTATATTACTATCTCCCGACCTGGAACCAAAATATATCCAAAACCCCAAAACTGAAAGCTTCTACTGATTATTCCTAAGAGTGAAGAATATGATGTCAGTTGTCCTGCACCAAAAGAAAACCCAACCCCTATCTTCGAGAACTACACGAAGAAGGAAAGAAAAGTTGAAACCCTCATCAAAGTCAACATTTTGATAGAAGTAAACCATACCTTTTTCTGTTGGCGAACTTCTCCTTGAGGAGATCGCCTTCTGCTTACCAATAACTGGTTTCTGCACGGTCCAGAAGAGGGAGTTCAGTATTTTGATAACGTGGGAGAACAACTGCTTCTAGGTTTTCTCCTGCCTTATTTACTCTTTTACCCTTTGTTTTTTTTATTTTGTTGCTTTGGACTTTTATAGGGAGATGGGTAATTGCAGGATTTTTGAAAATTTAACCTTAGAGTTGTTTGCTTAATTAATACTGATATTAGTAAACGCAGGACTCTCATACATTGGAATCATTATCATACATGTACATGTTAGTAAACACATGAAATCTCATTCACCAAAATCATTTCTTTAATTTCCATTCTCATTACAGATAAATAAACGTGTCATTAATTTATTAAAAAAATAAAACATATATATATATATATATATTTTTTTAAAGGAGTTTGGAATCCAGCCTAACTGGGAGGTTCAACCCCGCGCCCAGTTCTATTTATTAAATTAATAGTAGAATTTTGCATTCCCTAAACATATTTGCACTCCCTATAATTAATGGCCTACACACAAATGTGTGTAGAGAGGGTTTTTTTTTTTTTTTTTTTTCCTTGAAGGTGTGTGGGGAAGTTGTTAAAACTTAAAAGTAGTGAGGAGTTTCCTTATAGAAACCCACCACGTTTCCACTACTTTTATTTTAATATTGTTTTATTTTTATTTTGTAAATTGACTTTATTATCTCTTTTGATTATTTCTGATTCAAAGTTTTTTAATATGTAAAGGGTAAATTAGTAAAAAAATTCAGTTATGGAGAGCAAGCTCTATTCTCTTAATAATAGCATAGATATAGATATAAAAGACACCTATGACAAAATATTTCAGATCGAAAGCCCCAAATTATTTTTTGTGGCCAGAAGAAATTACAAGCTGCCATTCTTGACAGGAATCCCGTGGAACCAGTCAAGGTGGCTTCATCATCACTCATCAGTATATCTCTACGACTCTACTCATTGTTCTCCCATACTTCACGAACAGAGACTCACTCTGGTCAAGCCAAAGCAGAGCAGCTCACATCTCTCTCTCTCTCTCTCTCACACACACACACACACACCTCGATCATTCATTCACCCCCAGAAGCTAGATATGCAAATGGAAGTGTCATTAGGCAGCATAGCAGTATCCGTTGTTTTGTTGATTATAGCTTCATCATGGGCATGGAGGGTGCTGAATTGGGTGTGGTTGAAGCCAAAGAAGCTAGAAAACTGTCTGAGGCAGCAAGGTCTTGCCGGAAACTCATACCGCCTTTTGATTGGCGATCTTAAGGAGAACATCAAGGTGAGGAAGGAAGCCACTTCAAAACCCATGAACCTCTCCGATGATGTAGCCCCGCGTGTCCTGCCATTTCTCCATCAAACCATTAACAAACATGGTACTTGCCATTTCTTCACTTGTTACTTCCTTGCATATACTACAATAGTAAGCAATGAAACTGGGTTAGTATCTCACTGTCTGCTAGTCTACTTCTAACTGAGATGCCTTGGTACAATCGCTATGGGTTAATTTGATGCCAGTCTTTGAAACAAGAGGTACTTGGCAAAATACTTGCATAAAATGTCTCATAACTGTCGTTTGAGAGGCTGAATGTGAGTGGCATTTAACACAGCACTTGATTACATGGTTTTTTCTCCCAAGGAGCCACTACAACAGAACTCAATAAGGTTCATCTCTGCTTTCACGTTCTGGTGTTATGTCATGCATTTATTTTTCCCTTTGCTATAGATAGAATGTAGATCATGACATTCAAAGGAATTAGAAGTTCTGGTGTCATCTTAAAGTTAGAACACTCAACCTAAAAACGGTTGCAAATGGGTGGAGGACTGGCCTACAAATTTATACATTGTTATGGTAGGCTTAGGCTTAAATAGCTAGTATCAAATTTTACATGCTTGATAGTATGTCTTTACAAGCTTGATAGGCTAGATATTCATATTTCCTATGCAGCACAGCATCAAGACCTGACTTAATTGTGTTTGTTTAGTGCCGTTCATTTTATCTTGTTAGGATCATGCCATGCTCATGTTGGCTGGTTTTACACCTATGGAATGGGGAGGAGTGACTGTTGTTTTTCCCTCCTCCTTTTCTTTTTTCAAACAAAAAATTATTTGGCAAACCCACTACTGTAAGTTTTAATTTGAAAAATGGCACTGGATGCCTTATGTACCTCAAATTCTAATAAAGCCAAAAAAAAAAATGCAGGTAAGAATTCTTTCATGTGGTTTGGTACTACACCAAGGGTGACCATCATGAATCCAGACTATTTGAAAGATATATTCACCAAATATGATGATTTTCAGAAGCCACATCCTAGTCCTCTTGACAAGTTGCTAGCATACGGTATTGTAAACCTCGAGGGAGAAAAATGGGTTAAACGGAGAAAGCTTATTAACCCAGCATTCCATATCGAGAAGCTAAAGGTATTATCAACTCTTGTCAACTAAAGTTAATATTCAGATTAGTTGTCAGGCTAAAGCAAGAAGATGTCTTGTAACTTTGAGGTTTAGAATTTAACCATGTATATCAGAGGTTTAGTGTCACTGCAAGTTCAAGATACTTTTATACATATAAATGTGTTTTATTTTTTAAAATAGAGGTCTGGAGCCCAGTTAATGGGTCTCCGTGCCCATGTTATTACTGTTGAAATTAACAAACTTTTTTTTTTGGGGGGGGGGGGGGGGGGTGGTGAAGGGTTGGGGTTTGACATAATGCCTATAACCCCGTGGAGAAGTATTACATGTGCTTTACTTGAATGTGAAGAATATGAATTAAGCAGAAGTCATTCTAATGAGCTCATTTTTTTTTTTTTTTGTGTTAGAATATGTTGCCAGCATTTTATCAAAGCTGCACTGATATGATTAGCAATTGGGAGATCATGGTGTCGAAGGAGGGATCATGTGAATTGGATATTTGGCCTTTTCTTCAAAATATGACAGGAGATGTGATTTCTAGGACAGCATTTGGTAGTAGTTATGAAGAAGGGAGAACAATATTTGAACTCCAGAAAGAACAAGTACAACTCTTAAGTAAAGCCTTATTCATTGTTTTCATTCCAGGATTGAGGTAATCAAAATTATATCAAACTCTTGCTAACTAAATCAGATTCTTTTTTTCCCCCTATGGTCCAACTAGATCCATTTGGCATGTGGAAGATTACATCATTCTTATGAAACAATAATTTGAATTTCTCTAGTCTGATCCAAGTATAAACAAAGTAACAAGTCACTGTGATAGTTTGCTTCCATCAGATTCTTTTGCTTTTGTTTCAGATAGTTTGATCTATCTCAGCTTTGTGTACCTAAATAGAATATTGAGTCAGCTAATATGATAATGTAATTTTTGTTTGTAGGTTTCTACCAACAGAGTTGAATAGGAGGATGAAGGCAATTAGCAAAGAAATAGAAGCAACATTGAAGCATATTATTAGTAAAAAAGAGGAGGCAATGAAAACTGGTGATGAAGCCTCTAAGAATGACTTATTAGGGATACTTCTGGAATCCAATTGGAAAGAAATTCGACAGTATGGGGGGAACAAGAATGTTGGAATGAGCATTGAAGACGTGATTGGAGAATGTAAGCTGTTTTACTTTGCCGGGGCAGAGACTACCTCAATCTTGCTTACTTGGACTATGATTCTACTCTGTAGATATCCAAATTGGCAGGCTCGTGCCAGAGAAGAGGTTTTTCAAGTATTTGGCAACAAGAAACCAGATTTTGATGGGCTCGTTCACCTAAAAGTTGTAAGTGTTTTCACAGAATATGCACTCTTAATATTCCAGTATTAGGACTCAAACACCTGTTCCAAGTCCAGACCTATGTAATAAGGCTTTTTGGTGCTAATAATATGTCCAGAACCGCGTGATTTTGTTGTTCTATTTAATCATTTTTTAACATATAGTCCTAAACGCAAAATGCTTATCTCAATCTCAAAGCGCTGTTGTTTTGACCGCAAAGACATTGTCAGCATAGTAAGCATATGTAGAAGATCATGTCTTGATAAGTTGTCACCATATCTTTCACATCTGATGGATAGACATGAATGAAACCATCTACATAAGTCATAAGTGAAATGTTAACTCTGTGACATGTAATTTTGGATTTTTATGAGTCTAATGGATGACTGATAACCATGACACAGGTCACCATGATTTTATATGAGGTTCTGAGGTTATACCCACCAGTACCTGTGATGACTCGAACTGTTCAGAAGGAAACACAGCTCGGAAATTTGTTACTCCCAGCTGGAGTGCAGTTGTCATTACCAATATTCCTGGTTCAGCAAGACGAACAACTGTGGGGTGAGGATGCAAAGGAATTCAACCCAGAGAGATTTTCAGAAGGAATTTCAAAGGCAACAAAGGGTCAGGTTTCATTTATCCCATTCGGATGGGGTCCTCGGATATGCATTGGACAAAACTTTGGTTTGATGGAAGCAAAAATGGCGTTGTCCTTGATATTACGTAGCTTCACATTTGAGCTTTCCCCATCCTATACTCATGGTCCAATCACGGCTATAACGATTCGACCACAATATGGTGCACACATTATCTTGCAAAAACTGTAACTGCAGTGCGGTGTAAAATGAACTTCATTTTGTTGCAACCACTAAGGAAGTTGCATGTATAAACCGCTACATACTGATGGTTTCATATGTCATTAGTGGAATATTAGTAGAAATTGTTATATGTTAGTTGTTGCTACCTCGCTTGTTTCTGTTGGGTAATGTTAGCTACTTTGGTCTATGTTTTGCCTTGTGTTTAGGCTTTGCTGGGTTTGCCTCTGCAGTTTGCTCTTGTTTGCAGCTTTTCTGTATGTGTTGTTTTGAGTTTTCCTTTCTTTTACTGACCTTCTTGCACGCACGTATGGTCGTGCTGAAGGACTGCATTAGCACGTGTGAAAAGTGTTTTGTTTTTTTTAATTATATGTATATAGTTTAATATTCAATGACCAAAATATTAACTTGTGTTGTAGCCTCTTGTGCGTATAAGCACGAGCTTTATCGAATTAGATTCCTTGCCGATGTACCAGTGTAGGCATATTTGCTTATTTTGGTGTATGTATTATTCTTCCTTTTATCAACGACCAGATGTAAAGGCCTTTTTGATTATTCTTTCCACTACCCCTACAATCCTCCTGAAGTTGTGTTTAGCTATGCTGAGGAATGGACTATGGCTACTGCTAAGCCTAACAAAGTATAAAGTTGTTAAAATGCTGTCTTGGACTAAGCCTGCTATTGGTTTTCACAAACTCAGTGTTGATGGTTCAAGAACAAGTAATGGGGCTATTGGAGCTGGGGGCCTTATAAGGGATGATGCTGACTGCTGGTTTCATTATTAGCATTGGTTCTGGTGATGTCCTTCAAGCTAAGGGTTGCGGCCTTTCTCATGGCCTTCAATTGGATTTGAGCCTATGCATTATCTAGTTAGAAGTGGAATCTGACTCTACTATATTGGTGAGTCTCATGAATAGTGACAATATTGAGCTGCATCCTTTTGGAACCTTGTTTATAAATTGCAAGAAGACTATGAATGAGTTTGAGTCCGTTCAGCTCAATCACATTCATCGCCAGCGTAATATTGGCCGCTGATCTTTTGGCCAAGAATAGCACTCTTTATGCTAAAGGAATATGCATCCGTCATGATCCTCCAACTTTCATCTATGAAGCCCTATTAGATGATACTGTTGGAGCCATAAAAGGAATATATCCAAAATTGGGAATATCCAATTTCTTTTTTTTTCTTTTTGTTATTTTCAGGGAAATATCCAAAATTGGGTAGATAGTTGGGAATATCCAATATTTCAGTGCAAGTGGGTAAACCAAAAGCGATAGAGGCGATCATATCCGATAATGATAGTCCCGAGTGCAGAGAGACACGGGTTTGATTCCCGAGGACTGAAATAGACAAATCCATTTTCGTCAGCAACTCGTGGGTTCCTCCGCTAAATCCGACCAGACATTTCCATCTCCGTCTGACTTTTTCACTGCCCTGAATCCGACGGCCCACTTTCCTCTCGTAACAGTAAATTCTATTCGATTCTCAGTTCCCAATATGCAAAACCACCCTGCCACCCTTCCCCTTTAGCTTCTTCCAATTCTCTCTCTCTCTCTCTCTCTCTCTCTCATTCAATCCCGGTCGTCTTCGATCCTCCTCATCTCAAACCGCACAAACGATCACGGGTTCGACTTCTTCAGAGTCATTTGCATGCAGAAATGAATCTCTGTTTTTCTCCTCTCTGTTTCTCGAAATATTGCTATTCTCTATAGTTGCTTTTTGTTTGGCTACCGTGAATTGGCGGGAAGCAGAATCTGTGTCAATGTTTGCGGTTGATTTCAATTTCTTGGTTTTATGCATTGAACTATAGATTCTTGTTTAATCACTCTAATGTTTTTTTTTTTTGTTTCCTTTGGTCCAGACAACCCTTTCTACATTAAGATCTTGAGTTGTTGCTTTGCATAGTTCTCATCAAATTTTGGTGCGGAAGATCACGTTGGTCATTTGACATGGGTGCCGTGGTGAATTCCATAGATAAAGACGACCGTATTCCAAAAGAAGCCAAGGAGATTCTACAATCACTGGCTACCAAGTGGGAAAATGTAGCTGATTCCACTGCCTTGCAGGTCATCCCTCTCAAGGGTGCAATGACTAACGAGGTGTTCGAAATAAAGTGGCCAACAAGCACCGGGGAAGTCTCGCGAAAGGTTGTGGTTAGGATTTACGGTGAGGGTGTTGAGGTGTTCTTTGACAGGGATAATGAGATCCGAACATTTGAATACATGTCAAAGAACGGTCAGGGACCTCGTCTGCTTGGCCGTTTTCCTAATGGCCGAGTTGAAGAGTTCATCCATGCACGGGTACTTCATTCCGGTGTTTACTTATCTTTTCTATCATTCTGAAAATAGTGGCAAATGCTTTACAAATTGCAGACAATTAATGCTTTTTATTTCCCCTAATATTATCTGTATATATGTGTGTTTGTAAAGCAGTGTTATTGGAATTTGTTTGAAACCTATGTTGCTTATATATATGGACTTCTATTCTACTCTTGCAATTTTAAGACCACCTACAATTTTTGTTCGTTATCGACCTGAGCTTAGGAGTATATAGTATGGCCATGTACTCTTTTCCTCAAAGCTTAGTATGTTACTGGTGGAGATCAACTTTATTATAGATAGTTATTTTCTGCGATTTTTCCAGTGCATTTCCTGTGTTACAATTATGTTTAGTGGATGTTAATGTATGAGAATTATGACCACACTCATTTTAGTTCTAGGTTAAATGGCTAAATTGCATAGAAATTCAAAATTGAAGATTTTATACATCCTTGAATGCGTGAAGTACTTTTATTCCCTTCCAGAAAAATGTGTTACATCTTTCTTTTCACTTGTGAATTTCAGACGCTTTCAGCATCTGATCTACGTGATCCAGATATATCTGCTCTTATAGCTACTAAAATGAAGGAATTCCATGATCTTGAGATGCCCGGTCCAAAGGATGTCGTCCTTTGGGGCAGATTGAGGTACATTTCTTTGTTCTTTCCTACATTCTCTGTAAAATTGTTACTAATATTTGTATCTTATTTTGAACAAGGTTACAAATTGTCACCTACATTAATCTTCTATGATTTACGATATCTGTAACCAACACTTTGTCAATGTTCCAGAAATTGGCTGAGTACAGCCAAGAGATTGTGTAGTCCAGAAGAAGCTAATGAATTTCAGTTAGATTCCATTGAAAAGGAAATCTCTATACTGGAGAAGGAGCTCTCAGTACTGAATCAGCAGTTAGGTTTCTGCCACAATGATTTACAGTATGGAAACATAATGATTGAGGAAGAGAGTAAAACGATAACGATAATTGTAAGTTTCTCTTTTTGCACGTATTTCAATTTTGATGCTCTTACTAAAACTTTGGCTACACAATCTTTATGTTTGTTTGATTTAGATAGTTCAGATTATATTCAGTATCTATATGTAATTGATAAGATAGTATTTTGCTCTGGCAGTCAGGTAATGTAGTACGGTAGAAATTGGTAGAAAGGGTAAAACATTTTTCATACAGCTTGTCCTGACTTTGTCATTTCAATTCCAACTAAGTGCCAGTGATATATAGCCAAAGAAGTTATATATTTACTACAGCTTGCATGGCACAGAGGATGAAAAGATGGACAGTTTACTCTGCCACCTACTCCACCCCTTTGATTACTTTTTGGGAAAAAAAAAAAAATTCCAGTTGATAGTGAATTTAACATTCTCTAGATCCTCCATTTGCTTATTCAGATTAGGCTGGCAGATCCTATGGAAATTGCATTCTTCTATTTTCCAGGACTATGAATCTTCATTCTGTAGCAGCTAGCTACCTATTTGTTCTGACAAGGGGCTGGGAATTTGTTTCTATATTGTTTATTCAATTTATTTATTTATTTTCATTATTAACAGATACTACCCTTTATTGACCGTTTTGTCGCACTATGCTACTTAAGTTGATTTGTGATGTTATTTGGTATTCTTCAATGTATCAGACTTCATATCTGTGATGGTCCCTTGTACAAAATTTTGGAATATGCAAAACTAATTATTCGAACTCAATAAAAAATTTGAATCATGTACTTGTCTGCGAAAAACAGTTTGGGTTTTGCTTATTATTAAGGTTTAGGACTCTGTTCTGTTTTCCTTAATATGCAAATGATGAAAGCATGAACCATATAATGTGGTCCAACTTTCTAACAATTATATTTGCACTTCTTACCAGGACTATGAGTATGCAAGTTATAATCCTGTTGCATTTGACATAGCAAACCATTTCTGTGAGATGGCGGCTGACTATCACACAGATACCCCTCATATTTTAGACTACAGTAAATATCCTGGTATGTCATATGCTTTGATACATTCTTCTGTCTTATTTTCTTTTATTTCAATCTGTTGACATAGATATATTGACCTGCCACCAATAGGCTTAGAGGAGCGCAAGAGGTTTGTTCGTATGTATCTGAGTTCTTCAGGTAATGTCTTTTATGAATCATTGTGTGTTTATGTTGAAAACATTCTCTCTCTCTCTCTCTCTCTCTCTCTATATATATATATATATATGATGTCAAATGGCTAAAATTCTAATTAATTGAAACTCCAATTTGTTTGTTCATATACAATTTTCCTTGGGGATATGTCTATTTTCAAAATAACATAAAGTTCTTTTGAGTGGTTGTGTTTCGATCATGTCCCATTGCATTTTTGAAAAATCAAAACTGTAGTCTTACTGCATGAATTGTGGTAATTTGTAGCAATAGATTCATATGGAAAAGTAGAAGAATTTATTGTTTTTCATCAGTTATGGGATTCTTATGCAGGCAATCAACCTAGTGACAAAGAAGTGGAGCAGCTAGTTGAAGATGTTGAGAAGTATACCCTTGCAGACCATCTGTTCTGGGGCTTATGGGGAATAATATCGGTACTGATCTTTTCAATATAATTTTTTTCTTTTGTTATTAACATTACAAGTAGGAGCTAGGACTAGGAACTGGCTCTCTTTTTTTGTGGCTTCTGAGTTCATGTGACTTTTGAGTGCTGACTGCTCCTTTCTCTGATTTCAAATTTTATTGGTGTGCTTTCTTTTTCTTTTCTTTTTTTTTTCCTTTTTTTTCCTTTTTTTTTGGGTATTCAAATATGCTGACTTCCATTGGAACATTCCAAATTTTATACATTAGTCAAGCTCACTGTTACTAATTGTGGTCAAGTCTTGAATCTTGACCTGCAACCTTCGGTATAGATTTTTCTTGGACTTCACTCATTTTGTCTCCACCATCTTTTTTCCAATCTATCAGGAACATGTGAATGATATTGATTTTGACTACATGCAATATGCAAAGCAGAGGTTTCAACAGTACTGGAGAACCAAGGCTTTGCTATTGGGTTCTGTTGGATCTTCCCCAGACACAGGGACTGATGGTAACCGTACTACTTAGTTCTTCTCGAGTTGTGTTCACTTGTAGTGAGTTATGTATACAGTTGGTTATTTAGAGCACCTTTGGATTTTATTAGATTGAAGACTAGCAGTTATTGTTTGTTGTTATGTGATACTGGTTTTGTAGGAAATATCCCAAGTGTTTTTGTTTCTCATTTCCTTAGTGTCACCATTTGGTTTAATCTCACTGTTTCAAGACTTTCAAGGATGTGGTGAATGGTGATGTTTATATTTTCTGATACATTATGTGCACAGTTGCAGTAGCTTGACATCATGATCTATACAGGTCAGTAGATTTAGTTGAAGTTAGCAGGTAGAGTGGGTTAGGTTAGGTTGAGATGATCAAGAAAAAGTAATCTGAAGTGGATGAAGTTCTATCAAATGCAATGTATTGTCATGACCTAATGTTGAAGTGATCAGGAAAATTGGATATTTTAGTGATCGATATGAAGAGCACTTCATCTGCAGTGTCTTTGTCATACTATTGGCATCTGCTGTATTTTCATTCTTTCGTTGTCTCTTAATCAACATCCCTTTTTTTCTGAAAGGCTTAATCAACATCCTTTATTTTGTCACAAGTTTCTCTATATTATCTTAACCTCTTTATGTATGAGATTTTCCACTTTTATATGTATTGCTTATGTACAAGAATAGTTGCAGTTTAATATTAATCGAGCAGCTGCATAACTGTTGCTTATGTGACTGTGGACTGTGGAGGACTGGAGATGTATGGTTTTTGTTTTTGTAAGTTTGACTATGGGTCGGCACGATCTGGTTTGCCTGGTTTCCCTTTTCCTTTCTTCTTGGTTGCTCATTTCTCCATTATTTGGTATGACCAATCTGGGACCGAACTAGGCTGGTTATTTGCCCACCCTTGGCTATAATAGCAAAGGGGATCTCTACATTTTCAGACAAAGTAAATCAAAATCTTCACTGGATGAATTTACTTTCTTGCATTATTCAAACAAATTTCATTCTTTTCACGTTTCAACTCCCCCAGAATCTCGCTGGGTTCGCATAACATGGGATAGAACGCTATAAACTAACAGTGGTATGACGATCCTAGAGATGGGGGGTGTATGCTTCAAATACCTTGGTCAACCATTTCCTTATATTATTGTTACTAGCTAATTTCTCCCGCTCGATGTCACGGGTTTGTTTGCTAAGCTTTATACTGTCATTATAAATTTACATAAATATACATATTAAAACCCACATATGCAGGGTGTTGATAGCTATTAGGAAGAGAGACTCCCTTTCATGCTCATAATACTTTCCAGAAGATGTACACACCCAAATTCAAAAGTAATTGAAAGATTGCTTAGAGTATTACATAAAGCTCACAGAGTGTTATAAATGAATACAAATTATATAAAATATATATTAGAAAAGTTAGGCGAAGGAAAATTGCATCAGCCTATAAAAATCTGGTAGAAATCTTACTTGAACTTAGTTGTCCATCTGCTTGTATTATCAGGGTATATCGTTGATGTGTCTATTAAGTTCACTTGATATACCAGCTGTGTTGTCAATGCTGCACGAAGAGGTTAGAAAGTACGATCGAATTAAATTCTGGTCAAATCGCTTATGATCAATTTTGGGCGTGGCTAGTAACTATTCTCTATCTTCACGTATCAATCCCACCAATCCCAGGGTATTGGATTTGTCAGCAACTCAGCATATAACTTGTGATCATTAGCTCTCTAATTGCATATGAATTGCTTTGATCTCTCTAGCTCTGTAATAATTTTGTAGTTCACAACTATGCATTCAACTGCCTTTTCACTCATTTTCATAGTTTAAACTTATATACATGATCCTTCTCAAAAAAAAAAAAAAAAAAAAACTGTTATACATGAAAAGACATCAAGTAGGAATGACAGAAAAAAATGTTGCACACAGCCTGCAAACTAATTACTTTCCAATCGAGTTTTTTAGAGACCACTAAACCCAACCAATTACATTTGACTACCAGCAGTATAAAATGGCAATGCTCCGGTCAAATATCTCAATAACCATCCATGAAAACAGTCCATATGGTAGAAGTGATTTTCATGTAACAGGACACAATTGAATTTCTTCTCGGAAACACCTTTTGTAACCCACTATTGAAGCTTTGAAGGCTCCTTGGTTTTTTCTTTTCCAATTGCCAGCCTTCAAATTCAGCTATATCACCCATTAAAAATTACAACACATCCCGGATATCCACTTTTCCACGGTACACATCCAACAACTGAGGTACTTGGCTGAGATATCTGTTCACAAACCTATCCAAGAAGGACTCCTCCGACCTCGAAATCACATTAGCCAAACTCACGTACTCTTCTTCTATCAATCCTTTCAAAAACAAAACTCGAACAACTGAAAACCTCGGGATGATTCTCTTCTGCAAGCTGTAAGTCAAAACATGGGGATATTTCGCAATTGTTTGCGACTGCCACCCCATCTTGTTCACTAAGAACTCCATTATTCCCATTAGTTTCATCTCTGACATAACCATACACTGTGGGGACAGCCTGAAAGCAGAACCTATATGATTCTCAGACCAACCCCACCTCTTATAAACCTCTTGACATCGTTTCCATGTCGTCTCTTTCCCAGATAATGCGGGAATGGCCTTCACAAAGCTCACATTTTGAGGGTCAAATCCCATTTCTTTGACCTCACCCACAAGTTGACTGAAGAATTCAGGCTTTCTCATCATAACATCAGCATGAGATGTTAGCAACTGCGCAATACAGGACGGGGGCATGCCCAATTCTCTCAGAAGCCCCATATTGGGTATCACATTCTTGGATAGAATTGCCCCGAAAATCCGTGGGTGGCGCTTCCAAATATTGACGACCTTGAAATCAGAGAGCACCACGCTTTTGAGGAAGGTATAACAGGGTATAATGCAGTTTCTCAAGCTTCGCGTCAAAACCATTGGGTTGTAGGTCAGTGTTTTTGCAAGGTCGAGCCTTGACATTCCTATGGAGCACAAAAACTCGAGCTTTGGCAAAAGGGTTTCCTGGGCATTTGCCACCAGAACACGTGGGTGCATCCGCACAACCTTTGAGATATGGGCATCTGATAATTCATAGTGTTTCAAAAGCGCTAAAACGGAGTCTGATTTCACCAAAGACCGAAGCTTTACCTTGTGGGATGCTACAATGGCGGCTTCTGGGGAAAGCCCACATGAGTTAACCAGGTAGGAGACCGTAGAATCGTCTTGGCCGGCTGGGATTTCGGTGTTGCTGATGAGTCTTCTACCCAAATGTGAAGCAAATCCCTCCATTGGGTGTCGATTTCTACAAAACAGTAGAGAAAATCTGAGGCTCTTGCTGAAAATGGAGTGGGGTGCCATGCTCACTCTCTCTAGTCTCTACTGGTTTCACAGGAAGGAGATGGCCGATACCCAATTTCCAAAACCTTCTATTTAATTGAAATTTTGGGCCAAAATTTGGGCTTTGCCATCGGAAGTGGCCCATGATTAACTTCTTCCTACACGTTGTCATGTTTCTTTGTATACAACTATACACTAGCAAATGCGGCCGCGGGTTTTTTTTTTTTTTCTGAATTTTAAACATAATAGATAATCTTCATATATATTAGAACATATTCATGAATCATATCTATATGTATAGAGTCAGAGACCATTGAACAAATAGTTGCTAGGGTAACTATTATACGATCAACAGTTTCTCTTAAAAAGAAAAAGAAAAAACTACAGATCAAGCAAGAGTTCGTTAGCAATCTGAACTTCAATTTTAACAAATCTGCCATCACATTTTATAAATATCATAGGTCAAAATTAGGATACAACACAATGGAGGGCAATGTTATATACAACCGATGTTTTAAACACTCATCTAAAACCTAAAACACATTACTTATTCAAGAGTTCCTTAGAAGGGCTAGTGGCAGAAAATTTTGTAGAATAAACCATTTCAACCAAGGTATCATGAAAGGGGCCTTAGAGAGTTAGAGATGACAATCATGACATATGTTGGTTGCTGAATCTATAGAACTGAAATATCAGATTGAATGTTATAATTAGCATAAATTCAAGGACAAAATAGTCGTCTCACTATATTCAATAGTACCACCCTTCATTTTACTTTAGTGTATATAATAAATTCAAGGGCAAAATGGTCCTTTCACTATTCATTCAATAGTACCACATTTTTACTGTTCATTCAAGGGTAAGGAGGTAAAACAGCAGAGAGCATGTGAGGGCAAAATGATCCGATTACATATTACGTTTTGTAAAATTGTGAAAAAAGCCTTATACTTTCAAAATGGTCCTTTCAATATTCATTCAACAGTACCACATTTTACTATTCATTCAAGGGTTTACGGTAAAGGAGGTAAAACAGCAGAGAGCATGTCAAGGCAAAAGGGTCCGATTACATATTACATTTTGTAGAATTGTGAAAAAGCCTTATTCATGATAATTCAAACAATCATATTTTATTCGTTCATATGCAATCTCCACTTTCATAAGATAGAAGTTTTGAGCAGGAATGAGTGTTTTGACCAAGTTTGTCTATTTTCTTTTTTACAGTTTTCAAAAATTTGTAATCAAGGACAAAAGAGTCAAAGAGCAAAGAAAATTGGGGGACAAAGTGAGAAACACACTAGTCATTCAATAGTAACATTCCTCATTTTGCTTTAGTATATCTACTATCTAATTTCTCCCGCGTGATACAGCGGGTTTGTTTGCTTGCTAAGCTTTATACTGTCATTGTAAATTTACATATTTCATAAACTGGTTTCCTATAATGATGGTGGTGCTTTCATCAGACTCATCTTCCATAACCACGGTTACTCTAAAACTGCATCAATAAGGAGTAGAAGAAGGTGGAAATTAGTGACGGTGAATGGACATAAGATGTTGTTTATATCTTGACTATCTTCACATAATTTTCATAAGTTAGTAACAATAAGGACATATGACATTTGGATGGCTATATTGTAGTATTCAGTGAAAGATTACAGGTTTCTTTCAAAACAAACAGATATAGATCGTCAACACGTGATTTTTAACTTTCATATTCTAAATAGGCTTGGGATCGGTTCAGATCTTGTTAAAAAACCAAGGAACTGAGGCTGAAAATTTTTCTATGAAATCGGTTCAGATCTGAGGGTAAAATTTTTAGAACCGATGTAGAACCGAACCGAGTCCAATCGATTCTGTGTTTGCCATTTTACGGTTCCTACATCCAGTCCCACAGAACATTCTCGGACAAGAATTCTTGGTTGCCTCCTTCGCTTCTTTCAACTCGTACACATTGCTACTACTGTATATATGCTCATCCATTAACAAAGCAAACCCAAAATCCTCAACAAAGCAAACCAATCAATTTACAAACCAAATGAGTACTACTGATACAAAGAAGAATCAAATCATATAGCCTACAAAATTTAGAAGAATTAGAGAGGGATTTCACTTATAGCTTGAATTGAAAGTCTGAAACCAGCAGGAAAAAAAAAAAAAACCGGATTGAGTATAGGGTTTTAATTTGGGGTTAAAGAGGGATACAGAGAGAGAGAGAGAGAGATTGGAAAAATTTGATCGAAGGGATGAATTAGGGATATTTCAATTGATCAATGGATTGAAAAATGAGAGATGAATCTAGATTTGAGTCTTTGACTATTGAGAGATGACATAAGAGGAGTTTTTGGGTTCTAAACTTTTGATCGAAGGGAAAGGGATGAGAAGCAGAGAAGAACAGATCATGTTCGCATTTTTGTTTCTAAACTAGGCTTGGGATCTCCTATAGCCGAGTTTTTTTTTTTTTTTTTTTAAGGAAATAAGCTTAGCCAAACCTCCAACTATACAAGGACATATGTTATTCAGTTCCGAGCAAAAACAAAAAAAAGTGAACCACAACTGAAGCGGTCTTGCATCTTCTAGAACCGAATCGGAAAAAACTTAGGCAAATATATTGGAGTGCTAAACCAAACAGGGTTTTTCGGTCCGGTTCGGTGCTGTTTGGCCTGTTTTACGGTTCTAAGTCCCAAGCCTAGAATTCATCTTGTTCGTGCTCTTTCGTATGAAAATGTTACAATCAAAACAAAAAAATCAACGCATGAAAAACCAGAAGAAACTTATAAAATAAAAATTAAAAATAAAAGAAAATCAAAAATTAAATACCTAGATTCATGATCTTCTTCCTTAGATGAAAAGCTCTTCAATTCTCCATCGATCCCTCTCTCTCTGTGGCTAGGTCAAAGAAGAAGAACAATTGTCCTTATCTGTCTCTCTCTATCACTCAGCACAAGTAAAGGAAAAGTGGAAAACAAACAAAGAGTAGCGGAGCAAAACAAGAATAAACAGATGGAATCGCTCAGCTCCCTCTGTTGTTTGGCGGAGCAAAGAAGAGAAAACACCCTGAAATAACTTAGTAACATAGAAGACGGACACCTATTAGGAGTAATTAGGTAAAATTTCAAAGAATGCAAGGGCAAAATGGTCCCGCCACTATCGAATGAATAGTACCAAACGCCATTATACTTTAGTAAAATTCCAAAGAATGCAAGGGCAAAATGGTCCCCTCACTATTGTATGGATAATACCAAACCCATTTTACTCTAGTACATAATATAATTAATTAGAGCCTCTATAGAAACGATTGTAAAGGCTTGACGCAATTGAATATGTAATATATGCATAAATGAGTCTATTTTCATATGTTTTCTTTTCTAGTCACTGTATACCTCTTCTCTCGTAGTTCCGGTTAAATTGCTTTTCCGTGCACCTAATATTCTGAAATCAAATCCTCATCCTTTTTTTTTTTTTTGGGTCAACAATTGTGTTAGAATATCCAAAAGATCAAGCAAAATGCAAGAGGTACATAAGACTCTAGCAAATGAGGCGTTTAGAAAACATAAAATAAAGCTTATAATAGGCATAACCCAAATAATAGACAAAAGCCCAAAGAAAACTAGCAAACCCTAGAATCCTATCTAACAGCCACCGCAATTTGTTCCGCTGCCGCCAAATTAATGCCACTTCTTGAACGGAAGCCACCACCATAGAACCATATTGTGCCTCCGCCTCTTGGAACACACGCAAGGCTTAAGATCACCCAAGAGAAACAAAGTAATCGTAGAGGGTGTGATTGTCGAGGCAATATGGACAACCTCTTTAAAGTGGATAAAAATCGGCCATTGGGCGAAAGTTTGTCTAGATGTAGTGGAGAAGTAAGCAAATCTAGTTAAACTCATCTAAACAAATTTGAAGGTATAATTCAGCTAGAGAGAGAAAAATCCTGTGAGTTTTGAAGAAATTTGGTTTGTGGAGAAGGAGGAATTGTGGTATGGAGAGGAGGCGAAAGTGGTAATGAACAGAGATCTTTCTATCACTGAAAATTTCATGAGAGGAAAAAGAGGAGGTGGTAGTGATGTGATTTAAGCAAGCGCATAATTTAACCCTGAAATATCGTTAGTAGTATAAGCAAATAGGGATCGTTCTATTCCGGGGATTGAGGGTACATCGTAGTAGTATAAGCAAATAGGGATCGTTCTATTCCGGGGATGAGGGTACACCTGTCATTGTCAAACATTAATCAATTAATAAAAAACACAAAGTATAATATTCCCACAGTAATCACAAGTATAAACATTTTTACGAAAAAGGGGGATTTTGTTTTTGGTTTGTTTTTCTAAAATTTAAAAAAAGAATTAAACTAGTAATAAACAAAATAAACAAAAACAAAAACACAAGAAGAAATGTAAGAAACAAAGATTAAACCCAAGTTTATCATTGAATTCGAATTAACCCTACATTGTTCTTCCAAGTCATGTGAAAGGAGTTGATCATCTGAAACATTCGAAAGCAAATGATTTCCCATATTTTTACTTTCAATGCTAATTAATCTAAGTGAAAGCACATAGACTAATCCTATCAAACATGTAATCAAGCCCTAGAAAGCTAGTCAATCATGACATGTTCAACGCATGAAACACATAGAAAGGCTATCAACTCAAGTGTACAACTTAGTATGAATAAGTTCACCTAATTGCACCTCTTCAATTGAATTCGATTTTTGTCCAAAACCTTTACTACTTTTGATTTAAGTTCATAACACAAAAAGTTGAATCATGTTCTTAAATCTAGCACCATTCATATCAAAACCCTAAGTGTTTCGAACCACATAAGATTAAAATACAAAAGATATCTATAAAGCAAATTCAATCGAACAATCACACATAAGCAACTTTGGAATCACAACATAAGAATCGAAATTCTTTATTCAATCATAAATTTCAGAATATAAACCTTGTTCAAACATAAATGTCAACTAAAAACATTCTCACGAAACTAAGCAAGATTACAAAGAAAGAGGTTGAATTACACCGTGAGATGGAGGTGGGGATGAAGGGAAACGTTATGGATTCTTGAATCTCGAAAGCAAGCTTCAAGGTGGAGGATGGATGATGATGCTCACGGCTCTTCTTCTTCTTCTTTCTCCTTTTGCTTGAAACGTTGAATGCACTAGAGGATGGAGAGAAAATGGAAAGAAAATGGAGAGACAAAGAAGATGGAATGGATGAAGGAATTGGTGACTAAGGAAAATGGAGAGGAAATGGTGAGACAAGGAGATGAAATGGATGAAGGAATGTTTATAGGAAAATGGAAAGAAAATGGAGAGGAAATGGTGAGACAAGGAGATGAAATGGATGAAGGAATGTGTGGGAATTGGTGACTAAGGAAAATGGAGAGGAAATGGTGAGACAAGAAGATGAAATGGATGAAGGAATTGTTGATTGAGAGTGAGAGGAGAAGGTGTTTAAATAGGGAAGAAAAAGAAGAGTGAAATGATGAGATGAAGAAAAATAATGAAAGTGGAGTATGAAAGTGGTTTGTAAAAGATGAGGTAATGATGAAAGCTAAGCATGAAGGTGAAGAAATGTGGAAGTGATGATGATCTTTTAGAGTAGAAAAATGTATCCAAGGAAAAAGAAATGCTTTCTTCATGTGGGTGGGAAACATGAATATGTGGTGTTGAGCTGTTTTCAGGTCAGTTTCTGCCCCTTTATTCCTTCAATTATTTCTCCATCAAAACTTCATATTGGGCCTCCGATTTCTTCATATCAAATGTTCCTCTATGAGTGTAGATCATCCTGAAAAATTTTCAGAACTTCAATCCATGTGGTTGGGCCGGAAATGCTGCTGGACCTCTTACAGGTCCAGTTTTCCGGTTTTGCTTCTGTAGAAAATTGGGCTGATTGTTTGAAGGCCTTCCACTCATATTTTGCTCTGGAACTCTTCATAAGAAATGATCCTTTGGGTGTCTATAATGGATCTGGAAGGTTTCAGCTCATTTGAAGTTCATTTGGTCAGGCGGCCGCTCCTTCTTCTTTGCTTGGCTTGGTTTCTCCTAGCCGGAGTAGGAATATGTGTAAAATTGATCTTTTAGTACATTTCCATTTTTCTCCATCATTTCCAGGTAATTATGGACCTAACGCTCATTTCACCTTCATCTACTCCAATGTACCTAAAAATAGAAATTGAATTAAAAATCGATTCAGTTAAGGAATTAACTAAGCAAAATGTGAGGAATTAACTATTAAAATATCACATTAAAATGCTCCTATCAGGTAGATGGTGAAGTGGCCAGATCTGGTTGAGAAAAGAAGTTGGGTGAAGGTGGAGATGGAGGTGAAGGTGATGGGTGGAGTTGGAGTGCTGGTGGACTCTCAAATAGTGGCAAATCTAGATAAGATGTCTGGAGAGAAGGAGGACCCTCTCTCTCTTTATAAATTTCACTCACCGGTGTTACTTAAATCCACGTCTCAGTTTGAACAAAAAATAACTGGTGATTATACATAGGGAGTCACTATCAACTAGGGATGACCAAATGAGGCACTGGAATGAGACCCCATGGGGATGCCCTATATGGAGAATAACATTATTTCTTGTGTGCAGTGTATGGTTTTAGAAAATCTATTTCATCAGCCAGGTTGTTTTTATCCCGATGCAGATGTCTTAAGAAACATATTTTTGGATGCTTCTCCTGATGAAAATCTTCCCCTAAATTGCAAGCTTTAAATCATGTATGTGGTGACAATATATATATATATATATATATATATATCATGTGTAGTGGTTTGGTGTATCTATCACTTAAAGTAAGATCACGTGTGCTTTGCATATAGGGGGCTCATAATAAATTTTCGTATCTACAAAGGTTAGAGTAATACAAACTTTAATCAAGCCTTATCTCACTTACTATGGTAAAACATTAATTTGATATACTCAACTTTATAAATAAAGACATTACTTAAAAAACTAAAAATACAAAGAAATAACAACGACACATTTACATTCCTAGCATATTTCGTGCATTGAAATTTAAGTATGGCATAGCCACAAATATTAATTTATACAATTAATAACTGAGGCATTGATCCATTGCTTAAATTTATCCAAAAAATTCTAACTCACCCCACCAACAAATTAGAATTCTCATTCACCCCATTTAAAGGGAAAAAGACACTTATAGGCACAAACCGCCACTCAACTCTCTCGCTCTCTCTCTCTCTCTCTCCCCATCTACCTGCCATCCAGTCCAACTCCAACAACTCATTGAAGAAGTGCTTGCTGGTGCCTTCCTCGATCTTAAGAAGGATAGTTCCGACGCTGACACCTATTTTATCGGTGGCAGCTTCGCTAGTGAGAAATGGAAAAGAAGCTCACATTGGCTCCGGGGGAGCCAGCTCCATCGTCATCCAAGGCCGTGAGGTTTTTAGTGAGGTAGGCTTATGGTTTATTACCAACATTAAAAAACTCTAAATTCGAGCCACTCACTTTTTAGTGGAGATTGCATAGAGTGATTTGCATCAATTAATATGATGTGAGTTTAGATCCTCTAGTCGGATCTAGCACTGATCCTTACACAACACGACCCAGAGCCAAATGATAAGATGACCTCGGGTCCTATAACTAATGAAAGAATACCTCACCATAGCCTCCAGTCAGATCTCGCACCTGTAACTAATGAAAGAATACTTCCCTTGACCATATCCCAACGTTTCTGATAAAACAGAGCAGTTAGACCATTAGGCCCCGGGGCCTTTAAACCACCAATGGAGTTAATGGCTTTATCAAGTTCCAGAGAAGATACAGGTTACGTCAACATTTCATTATCTGACTTAGAAATTATGGGTTCAACGATGTTGATAAAATCCTAATCAACATTAGAATTTTGGTAACCATAAGCATTGTATTTCCTTTTAAAACTCTGCACAAAAAACATCACCAATATTAGTTTGGTTAGTCATCCAAATATTATAATCATTTATAATTTTGGAAATTTTGTTTTTCTATTTCCTAATTGTAGCTTCAGTGTGGAAAAATTTGGTATTCTTATCACCTAGGCTAACCTAGTTGGCTTTGGCTCTTTGGGCCCAGTAAAGTTCCTCATTATGTTGAAATATTAATGCATAATCTCTTTAGATACAATCTTAATGATATGAACATTTTAATGCGATGTTTTAATAGTTATTTCCTTTACTTAATCACTTTTAATTTAATTTTTATTTTGTAGGTACGTCAAAGAAAATGACAAGAGATGCTTAAATGAGCTCAGAAAGAGAAAGAAAAGCTAGGGAACGTTGGGAGAAGAGTCCTGGAGGCACTAGAAGACCACATGGCTTGAAGATGACACATGGAGGCCCAAGAATCTTCTGGATTAATTTGGATTTTCGGCAAATGGAGGAAGCCCATTGGATTTAGGGTTTTGTGGACGTCAAAGAGGGATTTTTGGAGAATAAATCCTTAATTGCTGTGAATTATCAAGAGAAGATCACAAAGACAACGTGAAAATCAAAGGATGATAAAAAAGATTACGTTGGAGAATGTCAAGGGAGAATTTCAAGGAAGGGTGAAGTGTGTGCAACAAGATAAGGCTCGAAACAAGTCCATATTCATTTCTCAATTCCCTCAAGATATGTTGGCCGAAATTAAGGAATTAAAATCTGCAGTATTAATGTGAAAATCAAGAGAAAATTAAGGGGAGGACATTAAGGATAAAGCCATGGAGAGATTTAATGGAGAAAATGTCCAAAATGCATCCAGATACATTGTCTAGGTTCATGCCTAGATATTTGGCAGAAATTTATGAATAAAATCAGAAATAATCCTTGGAAATTCTGCAACAATATATTAGGGATTGATTTTGGAGCTTTTTGATTGGTTGGATGACATAACAAAGCTGACGTGGCACTATGTGATTGGTCGAAGCTGTGGTGGCATTATCAGATTAATTCCTTGGGAAATTAAAAGAAGGATCATGAAGCTTGGCCGTCCCCCTATATAAACCCCCTTATGCTAGACGTTTTGAACACACATTCTCTCATTCAGAAAATCCCCCCATAACGTCATAAGCTTTCTCTCCATTCTCTAGTTACAAGTTCTGCGTCTTCAAGTAAGGAGAGGAAGAAGAAGAAGAAGCCGTGAAGATCTACCTCCATCATCCACCTTGAAGACTTGCTTCCAAGATTCAAGATCCCAACGTTCAAATTCTCCATTTCCATCTCCACTCAAGGTGTATTCATTCTTTTTCCATGTAACCTTTTGGTTTCCTTGTTTGATTTCATATGAATTTGTTTCTAGTTAACAATAACGTTTAGGGCAAAGTTTAAGCCCAATTTCTATGTTTAAATAAAGTTTTCAAATTGTATAATTGTGATTCTAAGTTGCTTATGTGAGTTTGTTCGATTGAATTTGCTTGACAGAAAACTTTTATATGTTTATCTTATTTGGGTCGACACTTATAGGATTTGCATGTAATTGGTGCTACATTTAGGTAAACAATTCACCTAATAGTTTTGTGAACCTAAATCACAAGTAGTAAAGGCTTTGAACAAAGGTCGAATTCAATTGAAGAGGATTGCAAATAGGTGAACTTATTCATACTAGGTTGTGCACTTAAGTTGATAACCTTTCTCTATGCTTCTTGCGTTGAACATGTTTTGATTAGCTAGCTTTCTAGACTTTGATTGCATGTTTAATAGGATTGATCTAGGTGCTTTCACTTAGGTTAATTAGTAAAGGAAAGTAAAATATGAGAAATCATTTGCGTCGAATGTTTCACATGATCAACTTCTTTCTCATGACTTAGATGATCAATTATAGGGTTTGAATTGAGTTTGATTACATGGAATTGGTTTTGATATTTGTTTCTTACGTTTCATTCTTGTACATGTGTTTTTACATTTTCTTTCTTTTATTTATTTTAATTTTCGAAATTCTATTCTAAAATCCCCCTTGTTTCGTTACTTGTATATATATTTTGTAAATATTATACTTTGTCTTTATTTTAATTCTTTATTTGTTTTACAATAACAGGTGTACCCTCAATTCCCGGTTAGAACGATCCCTATTTACCGTATACTAACGATGACATTTTTCAGAGTTAAGTTGTATGCTTACTTTTAGCGTATCACTCAACTTTGTCTTTCAAGAAGTTAGAAAAAGGGAAACTCATGAATTGATTTTGATAAAAGGCAAGATCATTATGGAGTTTTGAACATTTATTCAAGAAATTCTCAAAAACTTCTCTAACCTAATGAGAAATATGGTGAGAGAAAGCATTCAAAACTGCAACGAAATTATATAAAGGGTTAGGATCCAGACACTAGTTCCAAAAGTTCTCAACTATTTTAGGGAAGTAAGCATGTATTAGCCAAACTGCTTCTAACTTAAAAGTTTCATTTTTTTTTTGAGTTAAATATAATGGTTTCATTCATAGTAACATTGGCCAGAATGACACAGTACATAGTTCCCTCTAGGGAGGATAGGTGCCATTACACTTGAAACAATTCCGCTTCTTTTCAGAAGCCTGGAAAAATAACATAATTCTAAACTAAAAATAATAGCAGACAAATTTCCCGGTGCCAATGCGCTCAATTGCAGTACACCAAAGAACTTTGCACCAAGATGTGTAGAACCAATGATCATTCTTTAGGCAAAGTACCAAAGCTATGGTCCCTAAAAACTTAGGGAATTATTGAAAGTAAACTAAGCTACTAACATAGGATCTCGAAAAAAAGAGAAATAATATGGGCCTAGGGTAAAAAACCCCAGCCCCAATCCCTAAGTCTTAGAAGCAGCCCAAAGAAACAGTGGGCTCAAAACCCAGCAGATTGGCCCAACAGGCCCCGCTCCAATCCTTCGTACAACAGCCACACGTGCACAACCCAGCGCAGCCGTCGAAACTAGCACCGCCAGAAGCCCAGAACCACGTCGCATCGCTTGAACCAAGTCATTGCTAATCTCGGATACCGTCAACGGAGTATCTCCGACCATCAAGAGCTCCAAACTGGAAACCAGGCAAAAAACGACAAGGATTCACCCAAAACCTAGATCGAAGCCACCAATAAAAGTCGGCAACACCACTTGGAAGGAAAGCAGATTTGGATCCAACCGCCTTCCATCGCAAATCCATCGCCCACATCACCGAAATTGAACACCGGCCACCGTGTTGTGATAACTTGTAAGTATGTTACTATGTTCTAAGTTGAGTTGTGATTATCTGTTGAAGTGTCTGTGAAGTCTTATTTGCAGGATACAAGATGAAAAGTTGTGTGTTGAATGGGAATGCCCAAAGGGGGAGATTGTAAGTATGTTAGGCTATTCTCATTCAACACACACATTCCCAAAGACACTAGGAAACAAAAGGCTACTAGGAGATCAAAAGTCGCAAAGGATTAGGAGAATACTTCTCCTGCCTTTCCGGTGACTCAAGACTATCGGATCATCAAAAGGAAATCAAGGGAATCATGCTCACTGATCTTACAATGAAGGTGTCTTTAATTCATATCATTATTGCATGATTCTAAATTGATATGCATAGTTTTTAATTGATCTGAAAAATCTCACCTGATTAACAATACTTTCAAAATGCATATCTAATAGAGATATTGATTATTGTTAGAAGAGATTTGATTGCATATTCAAAACAGTTTTAAAACCTTTCTATGTTTATCTTATTCTGTGATTAAGAAGAGATCTGATTAAGGGGGAGTCTTTCTCCTCTATATAAGGTTACTGACGTATGAAAGTAGAGTTTTGGAGATTAGGTATTGTTGATTGTTTCATGTGTTGCATATTCTTCACAAACTGATTTCTGGAAAAACTCTCCTTCATATTTACTCTTCCTGTTCATTGCATTCTTTCTCACATATCATATCATACTTGAGATCAATGAGTCCTTGATACAAGGAGAAAGGGAAAGATTGACTCATTGAAGCTTACCAGACATGAGAGATTTGAGTTTGCAGAATAGGCTTTTCAAATTGTATTCAAGTTAGCTGTGTTGCTAGTAACATAGTTGTGTTGAATACTGCAACTTGTGATCTGTAACAGTTTGATTTAATAGTGGATTTGTTCCTCGAGTTGGCTACGTTAAAAGTCACGCAGTGAAGTTTCCTCAGTGGTGAGGTTTACACTGCGTCAGCAATTCTTGTGCTCTTTTATTTGTGTTGTTGCTTGTTTGTATAATTGTCATTACTCAAACTCTATCAATTTTGTTCCATCTGGTGTTTTCAATTGGCATCAGAGCGGGGTTCTAGGACGTTCTAGTGATCCCGGGAATGATGGAACATTCACGTGATAGGGCTGCTGGTGGATCTGTAAATAGTCCTCCATGGTTCGATGGCGGATGTGAAAGATACACTCAGTGGAAGATATACATGAAATCATATCTCTATGCTCAAGATGAACACGTGTGGATGCCACTTCTAAACCAAGGAAGGACTGGACTAAGGAAGAAGTTCGTGATCTGTAAGCAGATTTCAAAGCTTAGAATAGCATTTTCACAGCCCTATCTGAACAGGAAAAACTGAGGATCAGTCATTGTGACACTGCCAAGCAGGCATGGGATCTTCTACAGACTACATACGAAGGAAATAAAAAGGTACGTGCACAGAAATTACAAGCATTGATCTTTGAGTTCAAAACTATGACTATGGGAGAAGATGAAACCGTGGATGATTTTCATGGTAGAATTCTTAAAATTTCCGGTCAGTGTCGTAGTCTGGGGGCACCCTTTGATGAAGATAAGATAATTAAAAAGATACTCAGGGCCTTACCAGAAAAATGTCATTCAAAAGTCACTAGTATAGAGGACTCATTTGATATTGATGAGTATCCACTCGATGAGCTCATCGGAAATCTCAAAACCTATGGAATGAGGTTAAAGCCTGAGAAGAAATCTAAGGGGGTAGCCTTCAAGGCAGTGAAATAGGTGGAAGAATAAGAAGAAACACTTGATCTTGCTCTCTTAATTAACAAAGGAATTCAAGAAGTTTCTCAAAAGCAAAAACTCCATAAGGAATCCCAGTGCTCCCCGGAAAAATTTTCACAGTAGCAGTAATGGAAATAGTGATTACAGTGGGAAGAATGGGAAAAGTAGCTTCAAAGGAACTCATTCAGGAAAAACCAAATGTTATGAATGTGGAGGTTATGGTCATATTTCCACTGACTGTGGAAATAGAAAACATAGGAACAATCAAAGTAAATCGCTACTCTCAACATGGAGTGATGATGAAACTCAGGAAAGTGAAAATGTGGCATTTGTATCGTCTTTATTAGCTAACTCTGAGAGTGATTAGATATTCTCAGATGATGAAACTACTATCCGCTGCAAGCAACTCTATAACTCATCAAAAGCCACATTGATCAAGAACATGGAATTAGAAAGAGAAGTTGAAATGTTAAAAGATGAAAAAGGAGAAATGCAGCACTTGTTAAAGGAATCTCAGACCTTGTTGGATCAACAACGGAATAGGTTCGCTGATGAATTAGCAAATGTGACAAATGACAAAGAAGTATCAGCATGGAAGAATGAGCGTCTGGAACTCAACAAAAAAAATCAAAGTTTGAAACTTGAAGTAAAAGGGCAACATGCTTTGAACTTAAATTTGCTAACAGAAATTGATTCCTTGCAGGATGAACTAAAAATCACACAAGAAAAATTTACCAAGTTCGACATCAGTTTTGGAGCTATATCCAAACTGTTTGGATAAGGTAAAGCCCCACATGACACTTCTGGACTTGGCTATCTCTCTCTCTCTCACTCACTCACTCTATATATATATAGGGCCTTCTACTAAGGGATCCTCTTTTTTTTTTGTCTTTTCTAGGGATAGGGCATTATACCAACTTTTCGATCACATTTTGGCATCTCAACCATTCAAATTTTTAGGTCTTAATGTGTAGATCACTTCAGCAAATTTTCAGCCAAATTGATTATCGTTAAGACATTCAAAACGACGACTTAAGATTATAAGTATGAACGGTTCAAGTTTACCAGATTTGGTTCGTTCATTGATTTAATCTAGTTTGATAATTTAACGATCACCGATTTGGCTGAAAATTTGCAGAAGTGATCTACACATTAGGATCTAAAAAAAGGGGGATCCCTCACTAGAAGGGTCTTCTATATATATATATAGGGCCATTCCACTAAGGGATCCATTTTTTGGGTCTTTTATAGGGATAGGTTATTAAACAACTTTTCGATCACATTTCGGTATCTCAATCATTCAGTTTTTAGGTCTTAATGTGTAGATCATTTCTGCAAAATTTTAGCTAAAGCGGTGATCATTAAAGTATCAAATTAGATTAAATCAATGGACGAACCAAATCTGTCAAACTTGAACCGTTCATATTTATAATCTTAAATCGCAATTTTGAATGCCTTAACGATAATCAATTTGGCTGAAAATTTGATCTACACATTAAGACCTAAAAATTGAACGGTTGAGATGTCGAAATATGATCGAAAAGTTGGTCTAATACCCTATCTCTAAAAAAGACGAAAAAAAAGGATCATGGGGCCATTTATGTATGTGTGTGTGTAAAGGATAGAATAGGATTTTGTAAATTATCAAACAATTAAGAGGCTATACAGTAATTTGGAAGGTTTAAATAGAGCCACAATTTTTCCAAATCGACGGGAATCTGGCAGGAAGAAGAAGGAAAAAAAAAGTAGGGAGAGAAAGGTTAAGGTTTGACACGTGGGCGAGCACAAGTGAGGATAGATGAGTTGACACGTTTCCATCTTAAAATCCACCAAACCACTTCCTCCAGCGCATAACGCAAGACGCCCAATCCATCCTCGAACAATATCATCCCTCACCTCAAGAGACTTCTATTTTCCTCTCCACACCATAGACTCAACTCTGCAACAAGCTCTATTTACTTATAGGAGGATTCTCTGAATGGCAAGTGCAGCCCATGCTGTGATGGCAGCAAACACGTTTACACGCACATTCCCTACACAAAACACCTTCTTCTTCTCCAAAAGACATCACAAGATTAATCATCTCACCATCAGAGCTTCCACTGAAGACGCCGACTGTAATGTCGAAGAATGTGCTCCTGAAAAGGAGGTAACCCTCTTTCTGTCTCTTCCTCTCTATCTCTGGTAAATGTTTAGTTTAACCTGCCGGTGTTATAGGTGTTTGCTAGTGATAGGGTAGTTGGATTTCTTGGAGTATAGCTGGTTTACTTTAGTATATACTTGACTAGGAAAAGACTCGGTTAAATCCAAAATCGAATTTACTATTTTCTAACTTGAATACTATCTTAAGCCAGAATGGAAATATATATGTGTGCGCGTGTGTTGATGTTTTGGTTCTGGGTTTTCTGTATTTTGGTGAATGTTAGTGTCCTAGTTGGAAATCAGTTACTTGAATGGAGTCGATGGACCCCTTGTCATCTGCATTGTATTTTCACGTTTTGTAATTATAAGTTGGTTTCTCATAGAAATTTAAAAAAAAAAATGTATTTGCTTGTGGGGTGTGTGTGTAGGTCGGAAAGGTCAGCGTGGAGTGGTTGGCTGGTGAGAAGACAAAAGTAGCAGGGACATTTCCTCCCCGTAAGACTCGAGGTTGGACTGGATATGTTGAGAAGGACACGGCTGGGCAGACAAATATATACTCTGTGGAGGTTAGCAAGATTGTTGCATTCTATATTGCTTTTTCTTTGGTATATCTGTGTTATGTTTTGTTACAAGGTCACAGTAACTTGGAATGTTTGATTTAAAGAAAGTAAACCGGAATGTAGATGTTCCGACAGAAATGAACATACAACTTTAGTTCACAGTTTGAGTTTGAGAGGTGAGCTTTTTCTTTGGAGCAGACGGAAACTTATAATGAACGGTAACTCAAGGTGTACTTTAAGCGGACCTTTAACTGTTTCTTCATAATGGCTGATATTCCGAAGGGAGAATGGTAAGAGCCACTGTCTTTCCAATATTTCCAACTAGTAAGTAGTTCACCAAGTCTTGCCTCAGGACGTGATCATTGTTTTACTTAAGCTGAAAACATTTAGTATAACTCTCATAGAACACACTTCAGGTCAAAGCATGCAGGGAACCTCACTGTTTTTATCATTCGTTATGCCTCTCAAACGTTCGATTTATGAGGCACATAACTCTCAATAAAGCTGTGGTTTCTAAATGTGTATTAGTTATGGCAGTGTTTGTCAACTGGGTAGTTGAATCTCATTTTAGATGTTCAGTACTCTTACAAATGAAAGGGGAGCAGAAAAATCAGGAATGAAATCATGAGCCCTTTTGTTTGTGTAACTCTATCAATTAGAGATTTTGGAATATCATTAAGAGAATTGCCTTTGTATTCTTTGATGAATGTTATTTTTCATCGTAGCTGTATGAACTCGATAGATGATCAGTATTCAGAACAAAAAAAATTGTTCTAACAGCAGTGGCAGAGGAAATATGATAAAAGAAATCTTCCTTTCCTAGAATGTTGGCTAATTTTTTAAATGATAAAAGATATCACTTATTCCAGTGATAAGCTACCAGTGTGACTTTGTACAACAAATCTATTTGACATGATGAATTGTCATAGTTTAAAAATTTGACTTGTTGAAACCTACCTAATTGCAACTTACAAGGAACAATTTAGGTTACAAGTTTTTTAACCACAGCCTTAACATTTGGGTTATATGGCCAGTAAGTCCAAAACTACTAATTAACTCTTGTAGCTGCCATGCTTTTCACAGGGTTACTTGAGTCTATCTCATTGTTGTGTGATATCTGTAGTAACTTCTCTACGTTTTCCAGCCTGCAGTTTATGTAGCAGAAACTGGAATAAGTTCGGGAAATGCAGGTTCTTCTTCTGATGGAGCTGAGAACACAGCAGCAATAGCTGCTGGACTTGCCCTCATCTCTATCGCTGCAGCTTCCTCCATACTCCTCCAAGTAGGTAAGAACCCACCACAGATTCAGAAAGTAGAATACTCTGGGCCATCACTTAGTTACTACATCAACAAGTTCAAGCCACAAGAGATAATACAAGCCTCGGCGCCAAGTGTGATTGAATCGTCCTCAACAATTCAGCCAGAAAGCTTAGCGCCAGAACCTTCCCAGGTTAAGGTTGAATCCGAAGTTCAACTGGAGCCTTCTGCTTACGGTGGCAGCACTATCTCTTAGGCAGTAGACCTGGTTTAAGTGTGTAAACTTCACTAAATGATTAAATATATTAGCAGTTATGAGAATGTATATCATGTATTTTTTGCCCTGAGAATGTATATTTGCTACATCTTTAAAAAGTAAAAAATGTATATCACAATACACTGAATCAAGTGTGACACAGTTTTGTGATTATCACCACCTACTCTGGCGTTGGCATGCTTCAACTGAAAGATATTCGTTAAAGCCAGAAAAGTGAGGTTTAGAAAAATATTTCAAGCGTGTATTGATGTATGAACCATCGAGTTGCCATTGAGTGAACCAGTACTCCAATAGGCGAATATATTAGAAGAGCAATTAGATTTAAGCTGGCCGGGCATGTCTACTTACCCAGAATGGAGAAAGTCATGACCGCTGATTCGTATTGTTATTGCTACTAATTCTCTAATAGGAATTAAATCGACCAAAAATTATTTGTTATTATACAGAAGTAAAAAAAAAAAAAAAATATATATATATATATATATATATTTAGGCCCGTTTCAAAGCGGACATCCGCACTTTGCTAAACTGCGGACGGTGACGCAACAGTGGCGTTCTAGGCGGCGACGGCGGCTCGGGGCTTGCCGGACGGAGGCCGAAGGCATCCCTAATTGTTCTGGGCAGCATTCGAGGTCGGAGTTGTAGGTTTCTGGGCAATAACCTCGCCTGCAACTGCAGGTTTCTGGGCAGCGCTGCAACCACATCGCCGGCAACTCCACCGACAGCAGACAGGTCCGTCCGACCCCTGGCGTCCGTCCGGCAAGCCTCGCCTCTCTGTCGCGCCCCTAGCCGAGCTGCAGAGTCGACGTCCGCACTTTAACAACAATGCGGACGTCCTCTTTGGAACCGCTCCGTATATATATTATATAATATATATATATATATCTTCTCTCCCTAGGGTCTGCTAAGGTTTAGTTCACAAGCACCTATGGCCTGAGATTGTGGAACATGCATGATCAGA
Organism: Rosa lucieae; assembly: GCA_024704745.1. Classification (NCBI taxonomy): domain Eukaryota; kingdom Viridiplantae; phylum Streptophyta; class Magnoliopsida; order Rosales; family Rosaceae; genus Rosa; species Rosa lucieae. The sequence continues at coordinate 13,864,967 of CM045492.1, read as the reverse complement.
ATATTCTGCCAGTTTGTGATTTTGCTAAATTGGGGTGTCAATCGGACAACAATCCAACATGCATGTCTCTGCTAAGAGATCCAACACATATTTTCGCTGACATCTCTCCCCTTGGCTACCTCAATCCCCAAGAAGTACTTCGAGCCCCCCCCAATTTCTACCAAGTCATCCCCTGTAATCACCATATCATCCCACATATATAATACGCACAGTTACCTTCCCTTTTGGTGCTTTAAGAATAAGGTGTGGTCTAAATTACTCTGCTTGTTTCCACAGTTGTCTCATGAACTTAGTGAATTTGCCGAACCATGCCCGGGGTGACTGTTTAAGTCCATAAAGAGATTTCTTCAATCTGCAAACAACATCACCATGTGTATCTGATGCATAACTAGGAGGAAGACTCATGTACACTTCTTCAGATAACTCCCCATGAAGGAGCACATTTTTTACATCGAACTGACGGAGTGGCCAATTTTGCAAGTTGTTAGTGTGAGTCATCGTTCCCTATTAGGAATAGACTACAAGGGAATATATTGTTGTAATTACTTACCTTGTATATGTTGTGTAGTACAGTAGTACACAATAGGTGTAGTACGATTGTAATCTGTTTATATACACCACAGAATGGGTGTAATAATATATCAGAAAACTTATTCTCTCAATCTTGTCCTATTTGACTTGGTATCAGAGCAAAGATCCGAAAAGGACTTTGTCTCTTTCTTTCAGCTTTTTCTCAATCCAAGGAAAAACAATTGGGTTAAAAGCCAATTCTTTGGTCAGGCCTTGAAACGACGTCGTTCCGACGTCCTCTTCACTCTCTTCAGTTGATTCGTTCGCTCGGCTTCATCTTCAGCAAAAGACAGATCGATCCGGTCCGTCTCAGATCGCCGGCGCCCTTCTCCCTGACCTTCAGTCCAGACCGGCCTCGTCTTCCGTCCCAGACCGCCTTCGTCTGACATCAGATCGATCTTCGTCCACCTTCTGCAACGCCGAAGATCGCCGAATCTCTTCTGCAACCCTCAGATCGCCGAACCTCTTCTGCAACGCTGAAGCTCGTCTCAGATCGCCGAATCTCTTCGGTCGACGTCCACGATAGTGACCTCGACCCAGTCCGGCGTCGCCCCGCTTCCGGTCGTCCCTCTCCTCTCGGTCAGACCTGCAACTCGGTACCTCGATCAGTAGGTACCCCGGTCAACTCAGTAACCCAGTCCACTCGGTCACCCAGTCAACCCGGTAACTCGGTCAACTCGACCAACTCGGTCAATCCCAACAATTTAAAAAAAAAAAAAAAAACATATATATCGCTACAATTGTTGGAATATCCTTTTTTCTGCTGCATACTCTGTGTTTTTTGTTACTGTATTGCTGTGATGGGTGGTGATCAAAGTGAAGGTCAGGGTTCTAAGGCCAATGAGGTTCAGAAAGTTGAGATATCTGTTAAGAGCTCAGAAGGTGGTTCTTTTGGAGGTACCAAACTCACTGGTACCAATTTCCGAACATGGAAGAAGATTATGTCAGTTTATCTTCGTGGGATACACAAGATGGGACATGTGACAGGAACAATCAAGGTTCCTCGTGAAGATGACATAGAAGCCTATGCTAAGTGGGAAGATGATGATGGGTTTGTAATGTCTATTTTATTTAGAGCCATGACTGATGATGTGCTACAGATGGTAGAAGAATGTGAAACTGCTGAGGCAATATGGAAGACGTTGGGAGATCTCTATACAAATGAGTCTGATTTTATACAGGTTCATGAACTGATGTGCAAAGCTGCAGGAATGCAACAGAATGGGCAACCAGTGTCAGTGTTTTTCACCAAGCTGAAGAATGTATGGGCTGAAATTGATCAGAAGCGTCCTTGCAAGATCAAGAATCAGGAAGATCTGGTGTGGTACCAGAAGGAGAAGGAGCTAGAACGGGTTCATGTATTCCTGAGAGGGCTTGATGAGAAGCATAGCAGTGCCAAGGGAGAATTGCTCAGAATGACAGATCCCCCTAGTTTGACACAGCTTTACATACATCCGCAAGGATGAGTCTCAGCAGGAAAGTGTCAAACATGCACAGGTTGAAGTCTCTAGCCTAGCCATTCAGGCCAAGGCACCTGCACCTTTCCTTCAGCAACAGAGTTCAGCCCCACTGCATCAGCAAGGTTTCCCACAAGGCTTTACCAACCGTCCTCGTCCTCAATGCTCTTATTGCAACGATCTTGGGCATGTTCGGGAGACTTGTTGGAAGTTGAACCCACACCTTAAACCTAAAAAGCAAGGTTATCGCCTTAAGGGGAAAGCAGCTGCGGTTCACTTGGTCCAAGAACCGGATTTCTATGGAGTGGCTGGCCAAGATCATCATACAGCAGGTGGAGCTACCCCTACAGCCTCTATAGCTGGTCGAGGTAAAATTGGTATGGCTTTACAGATTTCTAACTTTGTTGGTTCTGATACATGGATTATTGATTCTGGTGCCTCCGACCATATGACTTATGACAAATCATATTTTACTGAATTGTCTTCCCCACCAGTGTCCTATGTAACCAATGCCAATGGTGAGGCTTTTCCTGTGTTAGGGTCCGGGTCGGTGCGTCTTACTCCTACTTTAGAACTTCACAATGTGTTATATGTGCCTGACTTATCTCATCACTTGATATCTGTCCCACAATTGAACACTGAGTCTAAATGCTCTGTAACCTTTTATCCTATGTATGTGATTTTTCAGGATCTTCTCACCAGGGAGATAGTCGGTCGGGGGTATCTGAGGGGCAGGTTGTTCCATCTGGATCAGACATACGCAGGAGAGAAACCAGGAGCACAGTCCCGAGCCGCTTTGACTTCGACTTCTGATAAGCTAAGTGAGATTTGGTTGTGGCATCGCCGTTTAGGGCATCCATCTTTTAGTCTTATGAAGAAAACCATGCCTACTCTGTTTATTGGTGTGGATGAGTCAGTTTTACATTGTGAAACATGTGTTTTGGCCAAGAGTCATCGTGCTACTTATTCTCCTAGTATTTCTAATAAAAGTGTTATTCCTTTTGAGTTGATTCATTCTGATGTTTGGGGACCTTCTAGAGAGCCTACTGTATCGGGTATGAGATATTTTGTGTTGTTTGTTGATGATTGTACAAGATTGTCATGGGTTGCTCTTCTTAAAACCAAAGATGAAGTCTTCCCCGCTTTTCAAACCTTTCGTAATCTTGTTCAAACACAATATCATAGCACCATTAAAGTCCTTCGTTCTGACAATGGGGGGGGGGGGAGTATGTTAATCATGTGTTCCAAGAGTTTTTTAAAATTCATGGGATTGTTCACCAAACCACGTGTCCACAAACACCAGAACAGAATGGAGTGTCCGAACGGAAAAACCGTCATTTACTTGATATGGCTCGTGCCCTTCTTTTTAGTGCTCATATGCCTAAGTATCTATGGGGCGATGCTATACATGCTTCCTCTCATCTTATCAATCGTCTTCCATCTAGTGTCCTTCAGGGCAAAATTCCATTTGAGGTTCTCGCCTCTCATGTCTCCTTACCATCCTTTCACAATCTTCCAGCTCGTGTTTTTGGTTGTGTTGCCTTTGTCCATGTACCAAAAAATCAGAGGTCTAAGTTGGATGCCCGGGCCCTTAAGTGTGTGTTTGTTGGTTACGGAGGTCATCAGAAGGGGTACAAATGCTATCATCCACCCACCAGAAAGTATTATGTCACTATGGATGTTTCTTTCTTTGAAGACATGAGTTATTTCTCCTCTTCAGATACAGCTCTTCAGGGGGAGAATTCATATTTTGAAGAGCTATATCATGGAGAGGGGGAGGAATCAGAGGGAGAAGGAGAAGTCACACAGCCAGGAGGTACTTTGACGGATCCGGTTGAAACTATTAGCTCACCGCCTCCAGCAGCAGAAGCACCAGTTCCCATCACTCAGAATGAGGTTGAAGACACAACTGCCCCTCCTGCCATTGCTTCTACCCCTGACCCACAGCTTCCTGGTACTGAAGATCACCCATTTGAGGTATGTCCATCCACTGATACTAGTAGTAGTGAGTCTAATGTTGAGCCATATGTGTTACCACATAGGACCACTAGAGGTCAATCAGCCAAAAGATATGAACCTACTCTTACTGCCAAATCAACATATCCAGTAGCCAACTATATGTCCACTAGGAGGTTGTCTAAGTCATATGAATCATTTGTGAATCAAATATCTGCTGTATCAGTACCTAACAAAGTGCAGGATGCGTTGGGGGATCCAAAGTGGAGGAAGGCTATGGATGAAGAGATGGAGGCGTTGCAGAAGAACAGTACTTGGCAACTTGTGCCTCCACCACAAGGCAAGAAGGCTGTAGGCTGTCGTTGGGTGTTTACCGTGAAGCATAATGCAGATGGATCAGTGAATCGATACAAAGCACGTCTTGTAGCAAAGGGATTTACTCAGACGTATGGTATAGACTATGATGAAACTTTTGCTCCTGTTGCCAAGATGAATACTATTCGGGTTCTGCTCTCGTTCGCTGCTAGTTTAAACTGGCCACTCCGACAGTTTGATGTCAAGAATGCATTTCTTCATGGAGAGTTAGCCGAGGAAGTATACATGAGCCTCCCACCAGGGTATGTAGTTGCTTCTCCTGGTGAGTTTGTATGCAAATTGAGAAAGTCTCTGTATGGTCTCAAACAGTCACCTCGTGCTTGGTTTGGAAGATTTTCACAGTTCATGCGAAAGGTTGGTTACAGGCAGAGCAACTCAGACCATACCTTGTTTCTCAAGCATCAACAGGGAAAGGTAACAGCTCTAATTATCTATGTGGATGATATGGTAATCACTGGTAATGACACTGTTGAGATGGATAGACTGCAGAGACAGCTAGCCTCTGAGTTTGAGATGAAAGACTTGGGTGAGCTTAAGTACTTCTTAGGAATTGAGGTAGCCAGGGGGAGAGAAGGAATCTATCTGTGCCAGAGGAAGTATGTCCTTGACTTGCTGACAGAAACAGGTTTGTTGGATTGTAGACCTATTGACACTCCTATTGAGCAGAACCATGGTTTAGCTGAGTATCCAGATCAGGTACCTACTGATCGAGCTCGCTATCAGAGGTTAGTTGGGCGCTTGATTTATTTGGCTCATACCAGACCAGACGTTGCGTATGCAGTGAGCGTGGTGAGTCAGTTCATGCATAATCCGAGTGAGAGTCACATGGATGCTGTTATGCGAATTCTGAAGTACTTGAAGTCAGCTCCAGGTAGGGGAGTACTATTTTCTAAACACAACAACATCCTCGAGGTTTGTGGCTTCACAGATGCAGATTGGGCTGGAAATATCACAGACAGGAGGTCGACATCAGGTTACTTTACCTTTGTGGGAGGTAATTTGGTTACATGGAAGAGTAAGAAACAGAAAGTTGTGGCACGTTCTAGTGCTGAGGCCGAGTATAGAGGTATGGCTCACGGAGTGTGTGAATTGTTGTGGCTGAGAAATCTGTTACGTGATCTGGGTTTCATACTCAAAAATTCCATGCAGTTGTATTGTGACAACAAGGCAGCTATTGACATATCACAGAATCCAGTACAGCATGATCGTACTAAGCATGTGGAGGTTGATCGTCACTTTATAAAGGAGAAGCTAGATGCCAAAATCATTAGCTTTCCTTTTGTTCCAACTGAAGAGCAACTTGCAGATGTACTTACGAAAGGAGTTTACAGGAATGCGTTTTATGACTCACTAAGCAAGTTGGGCATGGTTGATGTATATGCGCCAACTTGAGGGGGAGTGTTAGTGTGAGTCATCGTTCCCTATTAGGAATAGACTACAAGGGAATATATTGTTGTAATTACTTACCTTGTATATGTTGTGTAGTACAGTAGTACAGTAGTACACAATAGTTGTACTACGATTGTAATCTGTTTATATACACCACAGAATGGGTGTAATAATATATCAGAAAACTTATTCTCTCAATCTTGTCCTATTTGACTATGAGATGGTGAATATGTAATTGCAGATGGAATATATTATCCCATGTTTGGAGGTCAAACCAACTTTAATAGGGAACCATGATCTTCAAGTTTGGAAAGTTAGTGTATCATGGATGAAAACATAGTTGTTTCATTCATGGTAAATGACTTATTCGTTGCATATGTGTAAGGGTCTTGTTGGGCGGAAGTGTCAAACAAGTATGAAATACCGAAAATATGAAAAAAGATAAATTAATAGAAAAATTCAGAAGACTAAAGATTTACATGGTTCATCCTAAAATCAAATGGTACATCCACGGGTGGAAATAGTGAGGAGATTCCACTAATATGAAAAAATAGAAAGAGTGGCTATTTTATACTAGTTGGTAGTAGAGGCCGTTACAACGATTTGAATTGGATTATTCTAGATACTTAAGCAGATCATGCCACGCGTCCATCATGATACGGTTAAGATTCAAACTTCATGCAACATATTCAAATAGCCAAATGGAAATGAAGGTCATGCTTTAAGTATGAGTTTTGTTGCTAAGATGACTTTGTTTGCACGCACATATATTAGTCTCACTATGCCCACTGGTACTAGTATTAGCCTCACTAGGCCTGCTAGTCTGCACACAATCAGATACACCACCGCACACAATAGCCTCACTGTGCATAATCTTTGGCACATTAGCAGGCATAATTCTGGGCTACGCCGGTCATAGCGTACACCTTTGACCGGTCTAAACGAAAGGGCATAACAGTCCTTCAAATTCATGTTAGAATGATTACGTGGTCAGGGTTAAAAATCTTCTACTGCAGCGGTAATTTCAGATTTTAGATCACTGCTAGTTGAAGTGTTGAACTGTCGAAGGCACTGAGATACAGATCTAAAATTCCTAATCCACACCGAAATTGAAGAGGAAGGGTAGAAAGACAACGACACAACCCCTTTGACTTTCAAAGAGAGGATGTAAAACCACTTGAGTGGATGTAATGATGTCGGAAGCAGATCCATCTCTATAGCCTCTGCTTGCAATATTCATTGAACATGAGCTAGAGGTGCCACCACCACTTTATATTGATGCAGAACTACTTGACATGAACTCAGAAAGTCTCAAGCCCAATGCAAATATTAGCTGTTCATTAGAAACGAAGAAGAAAAATCCAATCATCTGTGCCAAATTGAGATTGAAGCTAGATCATCTTTGATAAGAACATATGGGTTTAGGAATTAAATGTTCGATCAAATTTAATGGGTGAACAGATGGGCGGATTGAATTGAGATTTTGATTCTGGAGGCTTCTCCATAGACTGTGAGATGGGTCGAACGAGTTGGAGCCATCTCTAGTCCATCACTGCCATGGTATCATTAAATTGAATGGTGATTAATGGAATTGGATATTGCTGTAGGATTTTTTTTTCTAGAGTAATGGGTATTTGTCGATAGAATTAGTTGAAATGGTGGTAACCGGTGAGGGAATAGAGGTAGGAAAGGAGGAAGGAAAAGGAAATGAGAATCTGGGAAAACCGACTAAAACTATAAGAAACTGGTTAGATGAGGTAAAAATAAAAGTAAGACTGCATTAATAAATTTGCAATGGTATTCCATTGGCTAAGGCAATAATGCTTTGTGGAATGATAGCTACTTCTGTGCAGCGCAGCCCAATGGGCTACCAAATTTCTTGAGGAGTACCAACAGCTATATATCCATGGGGGTGAGAAATCTTGGCGGGAGAAAACAAAATGGCAGAATCCTCTGAGTGGGCGACTGAAGGTGAACGTAGATGGTAGCTACCGGGTTGACTTTGGTGATGGAGGAGTGGGGGTAGTACTAAGTGATGAACATGGTGTCTGTTTGGCAGCTCTAGCACGCTACTTCCCACATGCTTCTTCCGCTTTGCACATGGAAGCAAAAGCATGTAGGACAGGGCTTCTCTTAGCTATCCATCAGAACATGACTACTCTTGTTTTTTAGAGTGATTGCTCCCTTGTGGTTACTGCTCTACAGCATGATGTGGAAGATCGATCTGAAATTGGGCGCATTATGCATGATTATAAGTCATATTTGATTTCTTTGCACTCTTTTCAGGTTAGACATATCTTCCGTGAAGCAAATGGTGCTGCAAATAGGTTGGCACACCTTGCTAGTTTTAATTATCTTTCTGATGTTTGGTTAGATCAGTCTCCTGTTATTATTCGGGATCTACTCTACGAGGACTTTTGTACTGATGCTCGAGGTCAAGGTATTATGTCCCCCTCGACGCATTTTAATTCTAATATAATAACTCAGGCGTGGGGATGAGCCTCCCAGTTTGGCTGGGTTCCAGACCCCTTTAAAAAAAAAAAAAAAAAAAAGGCATAGAGTATATATAAGGTGGCAGCATTGGATTAAGCCAACTCATTCCCTTTTTTTTTACATTTTAAAAATTAACTGTGAAGATCAGATTAAGTAAGGTCAAATCTAATCATTTTCAATTTTAATTATTTGGTTCACACTAAATCCTTACATGTCTACTAATGTTGTCTAGCTTGTTTATTTAGTAAAAAAAATAAAAAATAAAAATACATTCCAGAATGAAGAAGGTGGAGGAAATAGAATTCGACAAATTGATCGTTGGATATTTTCAAGGTGGAGAAATATGGGTAAAGTAAAAAATTTACATGTTTTCGTCATTGTTTTGGCTTCGATCCACTTGGTCAACCGTACCGTAAAGTCTAACTATAAATCAAACTAAAACGCTCATAACCACTCCCTCACAACTTCTTTTCTTGATCTGTCAACTCTCACACTCTCATGGGGACAAGCTGTATCAACCAATGTAAAAATTTCAGCATGTTTATCTCTCCCCATGATTCAACTCCCCTTAGGGATATATAAGTGCATATTGGGTTAAAGCATAATTCAACTCCACAATGCAAATCAAGGCTGAAATGATGACAAAAACATGTCAATTTTTTACCATATACATGTTTCCCTGTGTTGATCAAATCCAACTGTCAAAGTTGTCAAATTCTATTTCATTCACCTTGTTCATCTTGGAAGGTATACACTTCTCTACAACTAGTAAACATGCTATGCAACACTAGTAGGCATATAAGATTTTTGCGTGATCCAAATAATACAAATTGAAAAATTGATCGATTTGGCATTACCCATATATCTAACACGTATTAATAGGTACTGTGTAAAAAAAAATTAACCCAGTCAACCTTCATTTTCATATTGGTCAAAAGGGTCAACCCCATATGCGCTTATGTCTTCCTAAGAAGAGCCGAATCACGGGGAGATAACCGTCCCGAATTTTTCACATGGGTTGATACACCTCTTCGCCGCAAGATTGTGAGCACTGATAGATCAAGAAAAGGAGCTACGAGGGAGTGGTTACGAGCATTTTAGTTTGATAAGTATTTAGAATTTAGGATTGACCACGCAAATTGAGGCTGAAACGATGACGAAAACATATACATATTTTCATGCCTTGATCACATCCAACAGTCAAATTTATCACATTCTATTTCTTTTACTTTGTTCATCTTGAAAGGTATACTTTCTCTACAACCAATAAACATGTTATACAACACTTATAGGTATATAAGGATTTTGGGTGATGCAAATAATACAAATTAGAAATCGATCCATTTGGCAATACCCATGTATTTAACACAGATTAATTGGTACCGTGTTAAAAAACTAACCCAGTCGGTCTTTGTTTTTATATTGGTTAAAGGGGTCAACCCAATATACGTTTATGCTTCCCTAAGGGGAATCGAATCACGAGGAGATAAATGTCTTGAATAATTTACATTGGCTGATAAACCTCATCCCCATGAGAGTGTAAGGGCTGATAGATCTAGAAAAGGAGTTGCGAGAGAGTGGTTATGAGCGTTTTAATTTTATGAGTATTTAGAATTAGGGTTGACCACGTGGATCGAGGCTTAAACGATTACGAAAACATGTCAAATTTTTACCATAGCCATATTTCGCTGCCTTGATCACATTCAATGGTCGAATTTGTCAAATTCTATTTCCTTCACCTTGTTCATCTCGGAAGGTATAGTTTTCCATACAAGTTTACAACTAATAAACATACTAGACAACATTAGTAGGCTACAAGGATTTTGTGCGATCCAAAATTTTAGGCCATATATCTCATAGTGATTCGGCTCTCTTTACAAAAATATAAGCATTTATAGGGTTAGCCGCTTTGAACGATGCCGAAACAACAGTGGACTGAGTTAATATTTTTATGTAAGACATGTTACTACGCAATAAACATATAGAAGATTTTTAATTTATTAATTTTTAATTTCATTTTTCTTTGAATTTCACAAAATATGGAAAAATATGCCTAATGTGGAAAAAGTCCATCTCCATTATTGAAATTAAAATGCATTATTTTTTTATTAAAAAATAATTACGCATTTTAATATAATGCAAGCAATGTGTAGTTTATCATTTTTCTACAAAATTTGTTACTGAAACAAAACTATTAAACAAAAGAAATGACACTTCTTTCAGATAAAGAAAAAACAAATGGAAATTTTTTATAGAAATTCTTAGATTATGTGATTTATGAGAAATACTTTCTAAATTTTTTTTTAGATAAAACATTAAATATAAAGGTTCAATAATTAATTTTTGGGATGCCCGGAATAATTATTATGAATTTATGAAATTTGAAAATTATGTAAATTTATTTTAAATAAAAGAAAATTCGTGGTGCAAGTAGGGCTGTCAATGGGTCGTGTCAGGTTGGGTTCGTGTCGGGTTAAGGTATTTGTCTTGTCGCAAGATATAAACCCAAACCCAACCCATTTAATAATCGTGTCAAAAATCTAAACTCAAACCCAACCTATTTTTTAAACGGATGACCCGTTTCCAACCCGCTTAACCCATTTAACAAATAGGTCGTGTCGTGTTAGACAAAATGACCAATTTAACTAAAAAAATGCATAAATTGATTAAATTCACTAAAAACTCCACAAGACGAAGAACATAAATAATTATATATATTCATAAATAATTAAATCCAATAATTATAAAGCAAAATATTTCAAATTGTCTAATCCTATAATCAAATACTCTCAATGTCCAAAATAAATAACATAATTGGGTTATACGGATTCACTTCGTGTTGGCGGGTTGACCAGTGGCTGACCCATTTATTAAATGGGTCATAGCGGGTTGACCCATGGCTGACCTGCTTTTTAATCGTGCGGGTTCAACCAGCTTTATTTCGTGCAGGTTTCGAGTCGTGTTATCGGGTTGTGTCGGAATTGACAGCTCTAGGTGCAACCAAACACCGTCTATTCTGAACCATCGATTCTAGGTGTATAATGACTGAAGTCTGAATATAATTCACAAAAAAAAAAAAAAAAAAGTTCTTATCGGATCAAACATCCCAGATACTCGACCCGTTTCTCGACCGCCGACCCGCGAAAGTACGTAACCCAGTCGGGACTCTTCCGTACGGCCACTAAGCGGTGGCGCATGGCTCCCAATCGCTTCGTCTCCTCGACGCGGTTTCAAAATCTTGACACCCAACTCAAGACTCTTTACATGTATAGCAGGAGAATCTGAAAACCGCAGTCTGCACTTCATTCATATGATTCATGTCTGGGTCTTCCCTGTGCGCCGCTCAATTTCGCCATTGAAGTTCATCGCAGGAACTCTTCCTTCCAATCTCAATCTGGGCGAGTTTGTGATGTCGTAAATTTTAGGGGTTTTCTCCGATCTCGGTTCGATTTGGTAGTCACGGATTTTGAGGTTTTTCCTTTTTGTGTTGTTGAACTAGGTAGGGAGTTACTTGAGACAGTAGTAGTTTATGAGAAGCGAATCTGTCTTTGGCCCGCCAATGAAGTTGACAATTTGACATGCATAGCAGCATAATTTGAGAATCGTATAATTAATCTCGCCACAATCGAATAGATCTTGAGTAGCTTTCTTGCCCCGAACGAATCGAAAAGACCCCAAGTGGTCAATTGGGTATGCATTTGGGTGATCTGGGCCAAGCTCTGACATGAATCCAGAACTGAGAAGATACGGGTTTAAGCAAAGAGAGTTTAAGAGAAGAAGAAGAAGAGTGGTGGGCGCATGGCGCATGAGATATGAACATTTGGCTGCTTTATGGGTCCTGCGAGGTAAATCCAGAATTCATATGAAATCCACAGAGCAACCTTTGTTCACCTCAGCCCTAGTTAGCAATGCGACAGAATCACTAGTTGGGGTCTGAAACTTTTTCCCTTCAATCGTGTAAAAGCAAGGACTACCAGTTATTATGAATGGGGATGAACAAGGTGTACAGGACCCTTTTGGCGTCATCAATGAATCAAAACTTTCTCACCATAAATTAATGAACTACCCTTCAAGTGTCATGAAAGCCCTTCTTCACTTGTCACATTAGACTTGGTCTGCACATCATGCTCATCTTGAACCTCTCCATTCTCTATTACTTTAACAATATGTACACCATGTTTCTGTTGGATGCTGGAACTGATGCTTCTTATAAGTGGCAAAGTTGCAACTTGCAACTATTTGATGATATCAAATGCTCTACAGATAGGTAATAAGCACGCTAGTCATCTTTAAACTTCTCATTCATCAGTCAATATGTTTCTTTTGTAGCTCTTGTTCAAGTGGAAAAAGAGAGACCTTGCATGATACTCAGTTTTTGATTGATGGTATCATCTTTACAGGTTACCTGATGAAGTCGTTGCGTCATTAATTGCTTCAAGATAATGGGTCAACGATTGACAAAGACAGACGATAATGGGTCATCAGCAACATTACCTTTGGAATGAGAGGCTTTTGGACCATTCTCATCTTTTATTCTGATTAATTTCTTTTTCTAGCTCCCAATCACTTTTGGGTTATAGAGACTCTAGAGAGAAATGAGGTGTATATATTCGGGTATTGTGTATGAGAACATAATGAGAACATATACCTTGTTCTTGTTACAGTAAGCATCAAGCTACTCTTCTTGTGGACGTAGGTCTCACTAGAGGCCGAGCCACAATAGTTCTGTGCAATTGTTCTTGTGCATGCTTGATTTCATTACTTGTCAGGTCACTTTGTTTTTCTTCATGCACTAGGATTTCTTTACAACAGTAACCACTAGTAGCATACGCTTCATAGGACACTGTCATTTTTCTGTATCTTTTGCTCTTGAAGATACAAATAACCGTATTTAAAAGTCATTAGATACGGTGCAGCCACGGAATGAAAAAGAGTATTCTCTATAGCAGGCTTCACTAACC